>CM062816.1:381325208-382557708 GCA_031772625.1 Pinus tabuliformis | reverse complement strand
TATTGGATAATATTAAAAAAAGGAAATATTAATTTTGTAAGAGAAGGGAGAAATTATTATTTTGGAGAATGGAGGCAAAAAGGAAAATTATTATTTTACTAGAGAATGGCGGCAAATTAATATTTTATTGTGGAGGCAAATTACTATTTTATTCAAAATGGCGGCAAAAGTCTCCTAGTGGAAAACGGCCCCACCAATAAAATAATAGGAAAAAAAGGAGGATCTAGAAGCTAGATGGAGGCTCCAAGAGGAATTATAAAGGGAGGAGGAACTCAATTGCAATTCATTCTATTCTATCTCATTGACAATTGAAAAGAGCTCAAGCGAGCCTCAAGAGTTTCAAGCAAAACTCAAGCTAATTTCGGTGGACTTTGAGTACCACCCTAATTAGCTATTGGGGAAGATCACTCAGGTCCTCCATTTGTGTTTATTGCAGGTGGTGAGGCGAGTTTGCTGAAGGAGAAACCTCTTAATCTCAGACCAGTCATTTCCTGAATTACATCAACAATTGAGGTGGTCAAATTGTTTGTTTATCAGGGGGTCAAGAGAGCTGAATTCATCCCTCCTCCTTGCTGGTCGAATTTATCTTATGGAGGACCGAGTTTAGCGTGTATTGCTGGCTGATATACATTTCCAGATTTGGGAGCGGAGCTGAAGAGCAATTTTTAGTGGCTGATCTTGCTAGTCTGAGGCCATGTTTCTACTCTCAAGGAGGGCCGAGAGCTTCATGCTAATTTCCACTCCAAAGGAAGAACTAAACATCAAGTTTCTCCACAAATTTCCAGGGGTAATTGAGGCCAGCAAATTCTCTCCTTAGGAGGGCTGAATCATTCATTAAAAAGGAGGCCGATTTCTCACATGGTACCAGCACATAAAGAAAATCCATGAGAGCCGAGTGGTTGATTGCTTAGGAACTGTGGTATACCCTTCAGATAAGGAGGGCCGAATGCTCTTGGGTTGACTATCATTCAGTTCCAGAATTGAAGATCCTCATTTGGGCTTAATTTACAGACCTGTAGCAGCTTGTTCCAGTGTACTTAAGAGGAATATCAGACCTGTAGCAGCTGGTATTAAGGGGCTGAATTGTCAAATCTGATTTCTTCATCAATGTGGAGCGCTTCCCAGGTGTTATCTTGTAGTGGCCTTGTAATTTTCTGAATATTGTTATTAACGAAAGAATCAGATTTTGCCTCTGATTTTGGTGGTAGTTCTTTATGAGTTTGTTATCAAATTGTTGATGAAAAACACTATACTGTCTATTGAAAATAATTCCCAAATGTGCACTTGATGATCACACCACTTCCGGTTGGTTAATGATATACTTGATCATGGAAATCAAGCCATTTTCTGAGTTTGCATGACATATCAGTTGCTGGTCTAAAGTTGGTTATTCTCTATATATGCCCTTGTGTGTTTACACTACATGAAGAAAAATTAAACTACACCTACAGCAGTATGCTTGTGATGTGTTTGACAAAATTCTCACACTGAAAGGGAACCTTAAAACTCAGAAATTTTATTGGTCATTTAAGATATTTCCTATTGGGAATATCACATCTATATATATATATATATATATAAAACTTTGTATATTTGTGTATAATAGTTTGGATTCATATGGATGCACATGAATATATATGGGTTTTTTTTTCAAAATTTGCATACTTATGCATTTTTTTGTCGACCAGTTTTTAGTCCTATTTTTTTCCAGTTCTGTTCTGGTTCCCAGTTTGGGGTCAAGCAGTTAATGACCAGTGTGGTTCAGTTAACAATTGTTCAGACTTTGCTGCAACAGAGACCTCCAGCATTAAAACCCACTTCAATAGTACGGCACAAAAACCAAAGCCAAAGGCACCTCACCAATTACAAAAATGGCATGAGGACATGAGAGAATAATTCTTCTGGGGACGTGTCAACAATGTGGACAAGAGCGAATTCTGAATAATGAGAAATTTCACCCACAAGGGAAATTCCGAAGTAACAAACAAATCTCAATAAAATGCTCTTTGCTAGAAGACCACAATACACAAATGCATGCACTGGCCAACACCAACAATGACAACATGTGAAGTAAAGTATGAAACACTTTATACCATGAAACAACAATTGGGAGCACTAAAAATAATGTTCCCTTTTCACACTGGGACACTTTTCCCAACTTCAAAAGACTAACCGGACAAACTAGTCAATGAATTCAAAATCATGCAACACAACTATGACACAACTGGTTTGTCTGTTTGTATAACTTGATGCTGTGAAAGGTACTTCAGGAACAACAAAAGAAGTCAAAATAGCTTCAAATGCTGGTAAGTTCAGTCATAAAAAAAAAACAGAGGTGGAAAGGAAAGCATTGCATAAGGGTAGCACTAGAAGGAAATTAATCATGTAACTCCATCAAAATAGAAAAGGGGGCAAATCAGTGGATCAAACAAGGACACCAACATTACAGAATGAGAAAGCATTTGAATTTTGAAAAATGAGGGAAATAGCATTTTGCCCTCCGTTCCACTAAATGTAGAAGTACAGACACCTAGTGCAAAGAAATATCCCATAATTATCAAAATAACAATAAAAATAAATATTTGGAGATTTACACAAAAAAAATATTGCACACGTGAAGAAAAACGCACATTATTCTATTTAAACCAAAAAATGCAGATTTATTGCCCTACTTGTAACAAAATCCAGACATGAAAACAAATATTAAAGAAATAGAATTAAAGTCATAGGAGCACATGACATACATCTCCTGCAGTGCTGGATTGGATACTTGTATCTTGTGCAGATATTTGTTGATCCATATTGCATCCATTACTAAGAGAAATGGCAGCAACCCTGTCACTTGCACTACAACTATCTACATTATCCCCATGATCTGAAACCTCTGCACAATCACCATTAACATCTACAGAAATGGTTTTCAGATGACTAGCGTTTTCACCACCAGGCAGAGGCTCCTGGGAAATTGATTCTTGGGTCTCAAGACGACTAGCTTTTTCACCACCAAGCACAGTTTCCTGGGAAAATGATTCTCCTTCTGCATCATCTTCAATATCTGAACTTGGGGCATCATTACTATCTGCCTTCCCAAAAACAAACTGAAAGAAATTCCATTATAATTAGAAATCTATAAGCAAAACATATATCCTGTTATTGTCTATCACAAAATTCCAACATAGGAAAAAAGAAAAGACAAGAATGAAGAACAGAAGATGGAAGGAAGACAAATTAAGTAATATTTTATTTTTCCATCCACCCACTATAGAGTTCACCAAAAAGCAGCTATAGAATATGACTAAGAGATATAAACCTTAATGAGATCCAATAAGCAGTGGATATATTACCTTTTCCAAATCATCCTGATTCTGTTCTGTGAACCCACTTGCAGCAAGTGCCTTATCCAAGGAATCAGCTGATTTAGCAATTGCTTCAAAGCATGGCCTTCTATCATCATCTGAATCTGAATCTGATTCTTCTAGTACGTCTGACCCCTCAGCAGCAGAGGTGGCAAACCTGAAAGAAAGCAGAATAGCAATAGTTTTGATGGTCAACATATATCAGATTTCTAGTGAAACCAACACAAATAGATAGTCATATACCCTATGTCACCCACCAAATTTTCTGAGAAAATATGTTTAATCAAAATTCTGCAATAAAATATGTTCCATAATAAAATGCAAAGAAATATGTTCAATGATAAAATGCAAAAAAAAAGTGTCTCTACTAATGAGGCGATGAAGAAAAGAAAATTCAGTAAAAAGTGCATGAACTTGACTGCCCATATGAAAATGATGTGGGTGGTGTGTTATTTATCTCCCTTGTACCATACCACCATAACTTCATAATACATATATGTGTAGAACGACAAGCAATTAGTACACGATGGAACCTAAAATCTATGTGCAATCAATGGTTGTGTATTATACTAGGGAACCTCAAGTGAGAAGACGAATCATGCCCAACACCAAAACTTCTATGTGGACACTGACACACATAGTCAGTGTCACTTTATGTTGCTCAAAATAGGTAAACAGGAAACAGTTTTGAAATAGGTATGGCTTTCAGAAATGGCTATTCGAAAATTCCAAGAAGTGACAGAATTAAAAAGCACAAATAGTAATATAAATTTAAAATTTCCAAAAACCAAAAAATAGCTTTTGCAAAAAACAAGAATAATCTAGAAAAGTATACGCTGGAGTACATGTATTTAATTATTTAAACACAGCCAATTAGAGCATAAATGACAATATGAGTACAGAAAATAGAATTTGTCCTAATATATTAGGCAAGTGACAAGTTATTATCAAAATATAACACACAAGAACAGAGCCTAACCCATGCAATAGAAGAAAACCTTAGTTACACAGGAACCGTTCCTGACATGTAGGGAACCCATTCCAGCCGTTCCTGTGTTCCCGGGAGCTTTGGAACAGGAGCAAAACGTTCCATTTTCCTGCGGAACGGCAACAGGAGCCCAGGCACATTTCTGGCACGTGGAAGACTTTGAACAGGGAACATGGGAGCGTCCTTTTTGTCATAGACAGTTGAATGATATGAGGCATATTGAGCTCCGGTGCAGTATGTCTTGAGTGAAAGCAGTGATGAAGTTGAGATCAACGATTCTGATTTTGTAGAAGATGATGATTAAAGTGGGAAAGCTGCTCAATGCACAATGTACAGATTTACTTAGTATTCATGTTATTCTGATTTTCAATATAGTTGTATCTAAATATGGCATGTATGCTTATGCAGGTTCTTTGGAAGGCATAAGCAGCTTTCTATCAAACTTCAAAAATGCTATTCTCTTGCATCAATGAAATTTGATACAAACTGGAATTGTTTTCGCAATCTTTTGTTTTCTTTGGGTCATATTCCTTTCATTCTGCCTTCTGTAATATATATTGCTGAAGAGGAAGAACTTGATCATATTTGTTTTCTGCCGCTCTCCAATCTCGATCCATAAGTGAGCATACCTTTGATTGCATCTTCTTTACTTTCTGTCGTCCGTAATTCATATTGGTTAAGAGTAAGAACTTGATGACATATGTTTTCTGCTGCTCTCCAATCTTGATAAATACGTTGGCATACTGCTGATTGAATTTTGAATATTTTAAAACTGGGAAGCATATGTTAAATAATTCATCCCACTAGATACCATATTATTTTTAATTCTTTAAGGTTGATTAATGGAATGGATTGGTCATCTCCCTCTTTTTATCCCATTAAAAATGATTTTACATATTAGACACTTTCAGGCTTATTGCGATCTTGTTAAGTTGTATTGCTATGTTATTTTGGCTAGTGTTTTGCTTCTAAGAATCCATTCTTATCCTTAGCTGTACTGTAATTACTGTTAAAAAGTTTAAAAAGTATAAGAATTTTAAATTATAAAATTAATTATTTTTATATTTTTTATTTTTTATTATATAATATTGCCGCTCCCGATCAGCCATTTCCTGTAAATTTTGGAGAAACTTCTAGCCATTCCCGACACCCGTACCCAAGTTCCCAACGTTTCCCCGTTCCAGAAATTCGTGCAACATAGAAGAAAACATTATCATAGACCTGATAGCCAGTGGTCTCATAGGTTGTATGTTGAAACTTGAGATGTCTATGGCATTGCTGCAAGCTCAATACCCTGACTATTTTCAAGAAGCAAACGGGCCTTCATAAATGGAAGAGCCTTGGTACACCTCCATACATAAATTGAGCATCCACTCGATGCACCTCCTGCTCCCTTGGCTGACAATTCAGCGACATGGACCCAAAAAGGGTAGTCACCTCATGCGGCAATATTTTCACAAAGAGATGAAGCTACTCCATGGACACTTCTTGTGCTGATAAATCTATATAAGCAATAGAACTCTCCAAACAAGCAAGAAAGTGGCTGAGAACTCCTCAAAGTTTCAAACTACACTCTTTTCACTCCAAGTTCTGTTGTGCCAAGAAGAGACTGGCCAAACACTCCTCAAACTACATTCTTTGCACTAAAAGCTCTGCTTCACCTGCTGGAAAATGGCTAGGATCTCCTCAAACTGCACTCCAAACAGACCAATGATACAACATGAAAAAGAGTGACTACCTTGCTCTTTCTATAGAAAGAAGTGCAAGTTAGAATGCAGGCAACCTGTAATCGCCCATAATGTTGAGGAACCTCAAGCAAGAAAATGAAGCATGCCCAATACCAAACCTTCAATGCAACCAAGGACATACCATATGCTGAACACCACGTGATGCACATCGCTATTATCCCCGTGCAAAAGCCACACATGGTCTTGGCTCACCAATGTGTATGACTTGATATGTCCAACATCATTTGCACTTATAAGTGAAAAATGGTGGAGAACTGGATCTTACTATAATCCAATCAATATATATTTCATAACATTCTGGCCTACAAGCACAGTAACTCACTAAAAGGTACAATACCTAAGTGTACATAATCAACAATATTAAAAAATGATATCAGAAGGTAGTACTACTACAAACTTATAACGAACTTGTAAGGCCAGCTGAAGACGCAGATCAATATAACCAATAAGATAATAAGATTTAAATATGCATGCCTAGATAAGATAAGATAATTTTATTAATGTCCAACAAGTGACCATAATTAGGTCAGCAGGACTGCTAGGCCAATGTTGCACGAAGCGGGGACGTTTTTTGGAAGCGGGGACATGAAGCGTCATTTCCCTAAAATCTAGGAAGTGAAGCATTGAATATATATATTTTTTCATTTATATTAAAAAAAACATCCAAAATACCAAATTAATTGTAGAAGACATGAAAACATGCATATTTTTACATATATCAAGATGGGTATGGCATCCATGATTCCATTGTACATCAATGATTAATAATTCAAGCATCAACCATCTAGATTCTAACAATTGCAAACATACATCAAATTTTTAAGCACATCATAAAACATAAAACATTTAGAAGATAAAATCATCAAACATCCAATAACTTATCCAGCAAGTGAGCAACTGTCAACATGAGTCACGTCCAAAATTCAAATAATAATGTTTACAAAATAGGCCACTTGGCCACCACCAAGACTCAAGTACACACTGAACTAGGAAGAGTAAGACAAAAAAGTTCAAATTCGCAACAAAACTACAAGTCTAATCTATGACAAAAGTAGTAAACTGTGAATATATCTACTAATCTCTCTTCCTTCCACAACGAACGGGACGTGAGCCTCCACGTGGTGGCAATGAAGAAGATGGTGAAGATGGTGGCTATGGAAGTTGCGGCAGTGGAACTAATGAAGATGAAGCCCCTGTTGTTGGTTTTGAAGCAAGGTTACTTGGGAGCGGGAGTCGGAGCGGGAGCAACATTTTCAAAAGCTCCCAGTTTGGGAGTGAATTGGGGAGCGAATTTTTATATAATACATTTTTTTTTATATTTTGATGCATATATGTCAACAAAAGCATGTAGAATGATGAATTAAATATAAAAAAACATAAAAACATAGATTCAACCATATAACATCAATCATCTAGAAGTTATAATCTTAATCAACCACGTCCACAAGTTAGTAACATACAACATATTGAGTCTCATGATTCATCAATGTTAAAGTTTCAAGATTTCAAAATTCAATATATAACATTTATCACCATTGATCACCAAAGTTGTACTTGTAAGCTAAGTGTAACCATTACAACAAAGAATATCTAACATGAACTGAAATGAAATGAAATGAAACAACTTTCAACTTTCACGAAGCATCATATTCATAATTCATTACCAATGAGTTATAATTGCCAACTTCAAACTTTAAACTTAAATTATCATATATTGTTTACAAAAAATATCATAATAAAAATGAAAGAATCAACAGTTATTAAAACTACTAGAAACTAGAAAAGACAAGTAAATCTATTATCTACAGCTTCCTCTTGCCACGAGAAATGTCTAATTTCTTAGCAGGTCGTGGTGGTTTCTTGGAGTCTCCTCCCGCACAGTCGCACGACCAAAACCAAAAGGCACATGCCCCCCACGTGAGGATGTAGATGGAGTCAACGGCAGCAAAGGAAAAGATGTTGGAACTCGAGCACTCGCACTGTTATTGCATGGTGGGGGTGGCATGGTTGTTGTTGCTTCATCATCATCTCTCATAAGTTTTGCTTCCAATTCTTCAAGATGTATAGTGCCATCCTCCAAATTATCATCCTCTGGTTGGTTGTCCCAAATTTTATATGTTGGATCCTCATAAGCCCGATCACAATAATGACTCAACAACCTCAAGTTGTAGTGCACATAAACCAAGCTTTCTACCCGGTTTTCATTGAGTCTGTTTCCTCTCACATTATGTATGAAAGCTGTAAGTGCTCCAACACCTCTCAGCAGAAGAAGTATTTACAACCTATGAGAGAACTTTTTTAGCCAATTTAGCCAAAAGTCCCATGCCGCCATATGCTTCCCACCATGTGAGAGCATCAAATCTGTCTTTATCTTCCATTGCATGCAAAGAACCAAACAAACCAGTGCAACTGAAGTATCTGCCTAATTCAAGACGCAGATTAGCACACTTCTCCTTGTCACGTACCAACTTGTCTAATGCTTCCATATATCCTTTAGATACTTCTGGATCTGTATGGGGTTTGATCTTAACCCCACCCCCAAGTGCAGGTTGGCCCAACCAGGATGGAGAAGAGTATTTTGGCATAAGGATATACTCCAAGGCATGTAGTGGAACATTAAGTTCATTCCACCATGTACACACACAATTGTGAATCAAAGTATACAAGTTGCGATCATCTTCCTGAACAATATCTTTTATTTGCCCCAACATGGTATCCATCTTTTCATACACCTCCCCAATCACTAGTTTATTTGTATCTGCAAAACGAATCATGCTATAAATGGGCTTTGTGAATTGCAATATCTTGCCTCACATGTGCCCAAAACATACCATCAAGAGTGGTCTCCTCCACTTGTTCAAAATCTTCCTTGTCAGTTGCATTTGTAGCCCTGTCCTTTAATACCTGCCAGTGTGGACTTGATACCATGCTAGCCAATGACTCTCTTGTTGGAAATACTGAGAGAGGGTTGAACCAGTATTTCTTAGCAATTAGCACTTTTTGATCTTTTTTCAGAGCATTAGTTAATCTTCAGTTATTATTATTGTTCTTCTTCAAATGATCATAAACAATAATCAACAGTAGACAACACCATACAACAATGCAGAAAGATAAAACAGAGGACACAAATATTTTTAGGTGGAAAACCCCCTTTGGGTCAAAAACCACCGAACGCTTCTTTAGTAATTGTCTTCTCCCAGTTAAAAGAAAATTGATTACATCAAGATTTCAGCTACAACTGAGGGAGGCATCAACCCCCTAATTCACAAGCCACAACCTGTAGGATGCTACTAAACCCTAATATCCTATTGCAACCAGAAGGACACCCCAACGCCCTGTAGATCAGGCCACAACCTGATGAGTGCCCCAACACTTTGTTTACCAGCTGCTGTCGAAAAGGATGCTTCGTTGCCCTGTTAGTTTATCAGCCACAACTGAATGGATGCCACAACGCCCTATGCAAGCCACAACTTGCCCTAGCACCACCCTGCCACCCTGAAGTGTTCTCAAGCCACAACCTGAAGGTGACTCCAATCACCTGCCTTGACGAGCCAGAAGACCATGTTTCACAATTTTCAGACTAGATCCCCCTATGCTCTGAATCAATACTAGAATGTTATAAAGAAGATATTGTTGCTGTGTATACCCTATCAAGTCCTGGTAGCCACTAACCACTGTACAATATTGATCACTGCATAATGTTGCTCAATTGATCACTGCACATCAAACCCTGACTATCAACGTTGCCAAATCAACTGACAACTGCACAAGCTAACCACTGCTCATCACTATATAACCTGCAACCACTGACCACTGCACATCACTGCATGTCACTACTCACATAGGCCACTACACATCACTACTGAACCACTCACATAGATGAGCGTTCATGAGCTCACAAAACTGACTACCAACATCACTGTCCCAAACTGCCTGTACTACTGCATGTGAAGAGTGATGATAGCTCAAACCAAGGTGCCTTAGGTCATCCCTATGACCTTCTTGCAAAGCTCTCAAATTTGGCCCAAGGAGGGCTATCAGCATATGTCTTTTCACTTCTATTGTTGATCCCAAATTAAATATCGCTATTCATATCCCATGCCAATAAGTTGTACAACAAGGTTATTAACACTTGTCAAGAGTCATGTCTATGTGTCAAGTCAATTCACTACAGGTATATAAGTCTTATGTCAAAATAGGTTCACTGTAGTCTATATGTCAAGTCTAATAGGTCAAGCTTGAATGTTGTATGTCATAGATTAATCAATTCAAATCACTGCTAAGTGTCTCATTAAATGAGGTCATAATATTGTTGTCAAGTTATAAGGTACATAGTCATATCATCAAGTCTTTATGTGAAAAGTTAGGTCATGGACAAGTCTATCACAGTCAAATCAATGTGTCAAATAAGGTCATTAACATTGTCATATTGTCAAATTTGTCAAGTCAACATATACATGACTATTATCTCAACTTTCAATACATTACAGTGAATGTCATTTTGTTAAGCAAGGCATCGTTCCATTGGTCGACTCCTTATACAACAAGTTTCCAACTATTGTTGTTACTATTCATCTATGTCATATGCTGTCAACTTCATTCAACTATTCTTGTCATATCAAGTCACGTTATGTCAAGCCATGTCACTATTTCAAAGTCATAGTCAAAATAAATCAAGGTTTGTCAAGAACGCTGCCATAGTTAACTTATTAAGTTAAAATCAAGTCAAATCATGTTGTTGTTTTAAGGTCATGTCATTGTTTCATTATTACACTAAATCAGTCACCATATGTCAAAGAAGGATGTCCTAAGTTCAACAAGGTAAATGATTGGCTTAGTGCATTTGATACGGATACTCAAATGATGAACCCCTTACTACAATTGTCTTATGGTTAGAAACAATGTCATATATTGACAAGAGGACCAGTGTCTTCACACGTTACCTTGAGGTCTATATATCAATATGTCACATTATAGTTACTTGCAGCAGTTGGCATTTTCCAAGAGTGATGTTGATCCCAATCTCTACTATTTGTTGGTAGAGAATGAGCCACTTATTCTGGTACTATATGTAGATGACATGTTCCTAACTGTTGATTTAGGGTAGCATCGGATGTGCTCTAGCCACGAAAATTGGTGGAGAGGCTAAGGCACATGAGATCTCCAATAACCAGAAAGGGTTTGGGCAGATTCTAAACAGTTTGGGAGATATTAAAATAGTTAATATTTTTAATGGAGTCCCTATGTCTAAACATAGGGAAATTAAAATATTAATATGAATTAATATAAAACTATGTTAGAATGGTCCAAAAGACATGGATCAAGCCAGATCTAATCTTAACCATTGATTAGGGACTTAATCTCGGCCGTTGATATGTCAACGATAAAAGTATAAGAGGAGGCTTGAGGGTCACTTAGAGAACACACCAAAGTAATCAGTCATTCTATTCACTAGAGCGGGGTTTGCTAAGAGAGATAGAATCATTGATCAGTTGTAGCGAGGGGCAGTGAGTACGAGGTAGAGAGGTAGGGACAATGCCGAGAGACCAGCGCAGAAGCAGAGAGAGGCAGACGCAAAGCCAGAGGGAGCCACGCAAAAGTAGCAGAGACTACACAAAGCCAGAGGGGCCTGCGTCATCCACGCAAAGGCTACAGGAGTGACGCAAAGAGCCAGAGAGGCTACGTAAAGCCTCAATAGGCTGACGCTAAGGTTCAGATTGTGCTGGATAGGGATTTCATGGAGCAGGGTTTCCGAATACCTGTTTCCGAAGAGAGGTATTGCTGCCAGATTTTTTATCTCTATCGAGTTAGCCAGTTTGGCACCCAGTGTACTCAGAAAAGCGCTGCTTAATAATAAAACCCTCAAATAGCTACACCGGTTTTCCCGCAATAGGGTTTTTCAGGGACATTAGTCCAAAAATAACGATGTCATTAGTGTGCTTGTCTCTGTTTCCTTCAGTTGATGTTCTGTAATGTGTTGAGCATGCACTTGTATTTATTTTCAGTATTTACATGGTAAATAACTTGTTAATTAACAGAACAAGTAGGTAGGAATAAATCAGTAAACTGCATGGAGGGTTTCTAACTGTTAGACTTAGAAACTCCAACATGGTTTCAGAGCGTGGCTGCAGATCACAAGAGAACCGAGGACATCAGCAGAGCAAAGCAACAGCAGTAGAAAACAGTTGTCCCGAGTGACAGAAGTTGTTCCCAGCAGCAAAGAAGGGGTGGCATAGTGCCTACGTCATCAAGTTCGAGCCAAGAACAGGTTGCGCAAACGCTGAAGGAGGCAAAGACAGGCTCACGCAGAGGCCAGGAGGGCTGACGCAGTTGGCTGAGGGAGCTAGTTTGCCTGTGCCGGGACTGTGCAGAGCCTAGGAGCTCTCACCTTCAGATTGCTGGGGTTTAGGAGGCTATGGGTAAGTTGTAGAGTGGAGCTGGTGGAGTACTGAGGTCAGAACAGTACCTAACAATGCAAGGCCAAGGAGGAGGGAGATGTTACCGAGGGTTTCTAGACGAGAAATCCGGATCAATGGTGCAGTTGCATAGACGATCAAAGTAGGGGGCATTTCGACATCGGTAGAAGGGTTTCCAGGAGGGAAGTAGAAGAGCAGCATGGCACTACACGGAGTAAGAGACCAGGACAGACTAGATGAAGCCTCAAACTTCGCAGTTTGGAAGGCCAGAATCTTATCTGTACTTGACAGAAATCGTGTCAAACACTTCGCCTTAAGGACGATAGCGATCCCAGTTGACCCAACTGATAACGACAAGTACGAGGCAATGGTGAGGGCCAAGAGCATCATCCTTGACGGGGTCAAGGACCATGTAGTACCACACATTGCCGAGAAGGAAATGGCAAATGAGATGTGGGAGGCCCTAAAGAAATTGTACCAGCATACTTCTGTGCAGAGAAGGATGTTACTAGAAAATCAGTTGCGGTCATAACAGATGAAGAAGGCAGAATCGATCGACACCTTCCTCGGTCGACTAAATGAGATTCGAGATCAGCTGACTTCCATAGGGGCCACGTCGGATCAGGAATTGATGGTGAGAACATCCCTGAATGCAGTCTCAGAAGACTGGGAGGTATTTGTCCAGGGTATACTGGGCAGAGAAACCCTTCCACATTGGGAGGAAATGTGGGCGGCTCTTTGCCAAGAACAGATTAGAAGGCTAAGCAAGACGGGAAGCAGCGGCAAGGGGATCAAAGTCAAGCAGGAGGAGGAGGATGTTGCCCTAGCATCTAAGGGAAAGCAAGAGAAACGTAAGAAGAAGGACCTCTCCAAGGTCAAATGATTCCATTGTGGGGAGCTGGGTCATTATGCAACCAGTGTCCAAGAAAGAAGAACGAGGGAGAGGCCTCTGAGACCAAGGCAACGCCAGCAAGGGCAGAGAAGGAAGTGGAGACAGACGATAACAGTGCCATGAGTGCACAAACGCCACTTGAGCGCAAGTGGGGAGACATCGAGCTGTAGTTAGACGGACTACAGGCAAAGAGGGGCAAGATCCTCGAGGTACCCAGCCTCTTGGACTAGACCATGCTATGGGAGCCCCGAAGAGGAGTAGCAGGACTGGCGGATGTGGGTAGAGACGGATGCGGATGAAGCGGCAGAGACAGCTACAGTGCAGAATTCATAGGACAGCGTGAGGCTAGCAAGCTGCAATAGTGCGAGAGGCACGAGAGTGTTGCACCAGTGCAAGATGGCACAAAGAGGCGTGCAACGACGCGAGATGCAGGGAGTTGTTGCAGCAGCACAGAGGTCAGAGAGGGAGCACTTGTCAGCAGCAGAGGGAGCTTCAGCGTCAGGAGTACTCTAGCCTGACAGAGGTCAGAGTTGAGAGATCAGTTACTTACTTCTCAGTAACTAGGTTGCAGTGCAGCAGTTAGCAGTGGTAGTGCTATGGGCAGCACGATACAGTATGATGAGAGGGGTTGCAGTGCAGATGCAGCAGTGGCAGTGGCAGGGCCATGGGCAGCAACACGGATGCAGAAGGAGTTGCAGTACGGATGCAGCAGTAGCAGTGTCAGGGTCGTGGGTAGCAATACAAGATGCAGTAGTGCAGAGGATGTTGGGCAGCAGGCCTAACATCAGCACAGGGACCGATGCTAGATGATCAGAGTGATGCTCAATGAGGAGTATTACTAGAGCACAGCTCTCGCTAAGAGGGAGTGTTGATTTAGGGTAGCAACAGATGTGCTCTATTGATTTGGGGTAGCATCGGATGTGCTCTAGCCACGAAATTTGGTGGAGAGGTTGGGGCACATGAGATCTCCAATACCCAGAAAGGGTTTGGGCAGATTCTAAACAGATCAAGAGATATTAAAATAATTAATATTTTTAATGTAGTCCCTAAGTCTAAACTTTAGGGAAAATAAAATATTAATGTGTATTAATATGAATCTGTGTTAGAGTGGTCCAAAAGACATGGATCAAGCCAAATCTAATCTTAGTCGTTGATTAGGGACTTAATCTCGGCCGTTGAGATGTCAACAAGAAAAGTATAAGAGGAGGCTTGAGGTTTGATTAGGGACTTAATCTGGACTGTTGAGATGTCAACAGGAAAAGTATAAGAGGAGGCTTGAGGGTCACTTGGAGAGTACACCAGATGATCAGTTATTCTATTCTCTAGAGCAGGGTTTGCTAAGAGAGATAGAATCAATGATCGGTAGAGCAACTGAGGGGCATTGAGTACAGAGAAACAAAGAAGGCAAAGATTGTGCCGGGAGAGCAACGCAGCAGCCAAGGAGGGTGACGCAGAGCCAGCAAGGGCTCACGCAGGGCCACGTAGACATAGCCAAGTGTGGCGCAGAGCACTAGAGGGGCCAGTGCAGCTGACGCAGAGGCTCCCAGAGCTGATGCAGGGCCTCCTGGGGCTAACACAGGCCTAGAAAGGCTGACGCAAGGCCAACGTGAGACAAAAAGGGGCTGACGCAGTCCAAATTGGGCAGACGCTGGGGTTGTAAGAGCACTTTTGTGCTGAGGAGCTGCCGAAAGGGTTTTCCGGGGTTTCAGCCAGGAAATTTCTCTCAAACTGTGAGGTATAGCTGCTAAGGAAATTCTCTGTTGGGTAGGCCAGTTTCGGCACCCAAATTGTACTCTGATATTGCGTAATAAGAAAACCCTCAGATAGCTGCACTGATTTTCCCACATTGGGTTTTTCCGGGGACATTGGTCCAAAAATAATGGTGACATGTGGTGTGTTTGTTCTTGTTTCTTTTAGTTGTTGATCTATAATATGTTGAGCATGTACTGGTGTTTATTTTCAGTATTTACTTTGTAAATAACTTGTTAAAGAAAAATAACAAGTAGGTAGGAATAAATCAGAAAAAGTGCATGAAGGGTTTCTAAACTAAGTAAATTTAGAAACTTCAACATGGTATCAGAGCGTGATTGCAGATCATAGGAGGACTAAAAGACATCAACCGAGCGGAGCAATAACAGCAGAAAACAGTTGTCCTGAGGTGACAGAAGTTGTTTCTAACAGCACAGAAGCCAAGAAGTGTGATGCAGAGCCAGCCAGAGCCACGCAGAAAAAGCCGGGAGCTGCGCAGAGCCTTAGAGAGGCTAGCGTTGCTAACGCAGAGGGCCAAAGGGCTGACACGGGGCATCCAAGGGCTGACGCAGAGCCAACGTGAGGCAGAGAGGGGTTGACGCAGTTCACAGAGAGGCAGTTGCTGGGGTCTAAAAGGTTGCAAGAATATTGCAGAGTGGAGCTGGTGAGGTACTATAGTCAGAACAGTACCTGACGGAGCAAGGCCAGAGGAGTTGTTACCGAGGGTTTCTAGCCGACGAACCTGGATCAGCAGTGCAGTTGCACAAGACGATCAAAGTAGGGGGCATCTCGACAAACGGCAGAAGGATTTCTAGGAGGGAAGTAGAGACTCAGAGGAGTCGAACAAAGAACTTCCAAGAGGGAAGTAGAGGAGCATCATGGCAGTACACGGGGTAAGAGAACAGGATAGACTGGACGGAGCATCGAACTTCGCAGTCTGGAAGGCCAGAATCTTATCAGTGCTTGACAGGAATCGTGTCAAGAACTTCGCCTTGAAGACAATAGCTATCCCAATCGACCCAAATGATAATGACAAGTATGAAGAGGCAATGACAAGGGCCAAGTGCATTATCCTTGACAGGGTCCACGATCATGTGGTACCACATATAGCCGAGAAGGAAACGACAGTTGAGATGTGGGAGGCTCTCAAGAACCTGTAACAGCATACTTATGTGCAGAGAAGAATGTTGCTCGAGAACTAGATGAGGTCGTATCAGATGAAGAAGGGCCAAACGATTGACTCCTTCCTCGGAGGACTGAATGAGATCCGAGATCAATTGACTACTATAGGAGCAACACCGAATCAGGAGCTTATGGTGAGGACAACCCTGAATGTTGTCTCAAAAGAGTGGGAAGTGTTTGTCCAGAGCATCCTGGGTAGAGGGACTCTCCTACCTTGGGACGAGATGTGGGCAGCTCTTCGCCAGGAAGAGATCAGACGGCAGTCAAAGACAGGTAGCAGCAGCAAAGGGATCAAGGTCAAGCAAGAGGAGGAGGATGTGGCCCTAGCATCTGAGGGAAAGCAGGAGAAGCGGAAGAAGAAAGATCTCTCCAAGATCAAGTGCTTCCACTGTGGGGAGATGGGTCATTATGCGACCCAGTGCCCAAGGAAGAAGAGTAAGGGAGAGTTTTCTGAGACTTAGGCAGTGCCAACAGGGGCAAAGAAGGAAGTTTTGACAGATGATGACTGTGCCATGAGTGCACACACGCCACTTGAGCGAAAGTGGGGAGACATCAAGCTGTAGTCAGGAGGACTACAGGCGATGAGGGGCAGGATCCTTGAGGTACCCAGCCTCTTGGATTAGACCTTGCTACGGGAGCCCGAACGAGGAGTAGCAGGACTCGCTGATGTGGGTAGATACAAATGTGGATGGAGCGGCAGAGAGAGCTACAGTGCAGGAGTCCCAAGACAGCGCAGAGCTAGCAGGCTGCAACAGTGCGAGAGGCACAGGAGTGTTGCAGCAATGCAGGAAGGCACAACGAGGTGTGCATCGATGCGAGATGCAGGCAGTTGTTGCAGCAACACAGAGGTCAAAGATAGGGAACACTTGTCAGCGGCAGAGGGAACTTCACCATCAGTGGGTGTTTCTAGCCCAACAGGGAGGTCAGTTGGGAGATCAATTACTTACATCTCAGTAACTGGGTTGCAATGCAGCAGTGGGCAATACGATGCAGCGTGATGAGAGGAGGTGCAGTGCAGATGCAATGCTGGGAGAAAGGACCAGCAGCAGCACAGATGCAGAGGGAGCTGTCGTACAGATGCAGCAGTGACAGTGGCAAAACCATGGGCAGCAGTACAGGATACGGCAGTGTAGAGGATGGTGGGGAGCAGGCCTAACATCAGCACAAGGACCGATGCCGGATGATCAGAGTAATACTCAGTGAGGAGTATTGCTAGAGCACAGTCCTTGCTAAGAGGGAGTGTTGATTTAGGGTAGCATCGGATGTGCTCTAGCTGCGAAATTTGGTGGAGAGGTTGGGCCACGCAGAGGCAGCCAAGTGTTGCGCAGAGCACCAGAGGAGCCAACGCAGCTGATGCAGAGGCTCCCAGAGCTGACGCAAGGCCTCATGGGGCTAACGCAAGACTAGAAACGCTGACGCAGGGCCAGCGTGAGACAGAAAGGGGCTGACGCAATCCAAATCGGGCAGACGCTAGGGTTGCAGGAGCAGTTTTGTGCTGAGGAGCTGCCGGAAGAGTTTTCTGGGGTTTCAGCCAGGAGATTTCTCTCAAACTGTGAGGTATAGCTGCTAAGGAAATTCTCTGTTGTGTAGGCCAGTTTCGGTACCCAGATTGTACTCTGATATTGCTTAATAAGAAAACCCTCAGATAGCTGCACCAGTTTTCCCGCATTGGTTTTTTCCAGGGACATTGGTCCAAAAATAATGGTGTCATGTGGTGTGTTTGTTCTTGTTTCTTTTAGTTGCTGATTTGTAATATGTTGAGCATGCACTGGTGTTTATCTTCAGTATTTACTTTGTAAATAACTTGTTAAAGAAAAATAACAAGTAGGTAGGAATAAATCAGAAAAAGTGCATGGCGGGTTTATAAACTAAGTAAATTTAGAAGCTTCAACATGCTCTAGCCACAAAAATTGGTGGAGAGGCTAAGGTGCATGAGATCTCCAATACCCAGAAAGGGTTTGGGCAGACTCTAAACAGTTTCGGAGATATTAAAATAATTAATATTTTTAATGTAGTCCCTAAGTCTAAACTCAGGGAAATTAAAATATTAATGTGAATTAATATAAAACTATGTTAGAATGGTCCAAAAGGCATGGATCAAGCTAGATCTAATCTCTGTCGATTGAGGACTTAATCTCGACCGTTGATATGTCAACGAGAAAAGTATAAGAAGAGGCTTGAGGGTCACTTGGAGAACACACCAAAGTTGTTGCACTAAAAATTGTCACGTTGACATTTTGCAATCTGTGTGAGTTCATTACCACTCATACTTTCCTCCTCTGCAAGTCTAAAGCATCAATTCCTCATATCAAGCCTGAAAAATAAGAGAAAATCCCTCAAAGTCTTTAAAACTATGGTTCCGCACTTTCTCTTTGTCTTACCTGCGGTCCCACACTTAATGGTCAAGTCTCCTGCGGACTTGACTGCATTGTCTCTGTGTTATGGGTGCGGACCCCTGTAAAAGTTAAAAAGGCGCGAGTACATTCTGAAAAACTCACTTTTAGTCATTTCTAGAAGCTTCTGGAGAAAATCTTGAGGTGGCAAGTTCGCTCTCTTAAGGTTCATGCATCCCATACCTTAAGGAGCTAACCCCTTGATGTGAGGAGCTTATCCCTTTGAAGGAGGATTCTATCCCTTCATAGGTGGACCTGTAATCTCCTCTTCTACACTATAAAATGAAGCATTGGGCTGGTTACTTGGGAGGTTGAAAGCTGAATATTTTTGAGGTGAAATGCTGTTGGAACTTAGTCTTCTTTAGTTGAGTTTTTATGAGGAGAGATTACATACCTCTAAGACCTCATTTGGAAGAGTGCAAGGCTTGTCAAAGTAAAGGAAATTCCTGTTTTGGACCCAAGGAAGAGCTTGTTCAACATCAACGCTGAAAAGGTTGTAAGGTTCTTCTACTTCAAAGTTAATACAAATAAGTTTGTTTTTCTCAATACGTTGTTCATTAATGGTTTCTTTTATGGATTCTTTGATCACCATAATAGACATGATTTATGATATTTGCTATGCAAGTGCTAGACTATCTTCTGATACTAGGGAGATCGGTCTTGTTTGCAAGATCGATTTATCTGGCCAACAAATTGGCGACTCTGCTGGGGAATGAATTTGGTTTTTTGGTTTTCCTTTGTTTTGACTTGAGAAAATTGTTTTCGTTTCTAGTTTTTGATTGATGTATACTGGCTTGGGTAGTTTTTAAATCTGGGAGTATTTTTTGTTTTTCGAAGTTTTCAGGGGACCGCACTTTCTCTTTACAGACATTGTGAGCATCTCCACACTTTTCCTTTAGTAAACAGAGCGGGACCGCACCTGTTACTTCTGGAGCCTGCAGACCCTGTAAAATTTTTGAAAAACCTAAAATACCTTTTTCCAGTTAGGTTTAGGTTTGATTTAGAAGTTTTAGTGTCTACCCAGATCTGTATTTTTCCTGTCAAAAATCTCTTGTGAGTGAGTTCCGATAGTATTTTTGTTTTGGATGATTTTCTAGAATTTTTGCATGCTTGGAGTGGTTTTCACTTTGTCTCTGTAGTGACTCAAAGATCAGAAGCTTGAGAAACCTTAGATCACCGTGGTGTCTTTTCATCTTCTTGATGAGTCTGACTTGGTTGTGAAATCTATCCTTTGTGAGAAATAAATTTAGTTTTCTTGTTGCAAATCTTTGAACAAACTTTGTTATAAGTTCTAAATTTCATTTTTACAAAAGAAAACATATCTGGATGTTTTTTGATTGGTTTGTTATTATGTGCAAATGAATCCCTAGTTTACTAAACAACTAAGCAAAACGTCCTCAAAAAGAATTGAAGCTTTTATTCAATTAGCTTTTTAAAGTTTTTAGATCTCAAAATTAGTTTTTGTAGTTTTGAGTGTTTTTCTAAAACTTGTAGATCTCTTTTGAATCAAATTGTTCTTTTTGAAGTTTCGAGTTTTGAAAAAGAAAAGGGATTTATTGTGAGCATTAATTATTTGTCTTGTTTTGAGTTCTTGTTAAAACAGACAAAAAGATTTTCTTTCCATTTCCATGTTGAAAGAAAGAATTGTTTCTTAAAGAATTGCATTCTTGAACTCTTTCTTTTAGCTAGAATTTCATTGAAAGAAAAACGAATTGCTTATCATTTTAGGTGCATTTTTTTTAGTGTGTTTGGAGTCGAGTCTTCACACCATCAAAGTTTCATTTCCATACCTATCGACTTAAAGAACAACCCATAAAAGCAACGCTTAATTAAAATTGATCTAGTAATCTTTTCTATTTCTAGGGCTCTTATCACCAATATAGCTTAGGCTAGTATCTTGTAGTAGAGAGTAATTAACTCTCCAAGATAGTTAAAACAAACAAGTAGCTACATCTTGCAGTAGGAAATAAATCCAATTGTAATCGATACATTCTGGGAAGCTTCTCTTAAAGGAGTCAATCACGAGATCATGTCCGAACCTTTGAGACAATCAATTATATTTCATTGGAAAAGATAGAAGATTTGTGCGTATTATAAACGGTAAACCTCGGATTAACCATTGTCGAGGAGCCTGGGGTCACTTGTTGGTAAACCTCGGATTGACCATGTCAAAAAGCCTTCAAGGGGATTGAGCTTTGTTACTCTGCCCTTGCGCGTAGATCGGATTGTAGACTGTTCCCCCAGTTGTATTTGTTGTTGTTGGTAACCTTAGTGTCCATAAACTTAAGATTATTTCCTAAGGTGACAGTGAAGGAAGGATCTCACTGTACCTGGAGCAGACGTCAACTAGACTCACTTGGACTCTCTGGAGGGTTCTCTTCACTCGAGATGGTTTTGTAAAGAAACTTGTGCCATTCTGTTTCATTAAGCAGGTTGTTGGGGTAACTGTTCCAACTGCCCTTTCTGTATTAAACTTCTACTAAGTTGGATTTCATCACCAACTAGTGTTTTTAGTATGGGAAGTTATTATTTGTGTGTGGTTTGAACTCTTAGATTTTTAGGCGTGTGATTCCGCTGTTTGTTTCTTTAGAGACTTTAGGTGTTTTTATTGAAATTTTCTTTGTTTGCATGTGATTAATTAATTTAATCATGTCTGAATTACCAAGACAATCTCGTAGACTTCAGGGGAAACCTCCTGAGTATACACCAAGCCAGCTTGAAGGGCTACGAGCTCTTGTATCACCTAGTGATAGTAGAGTTGGATCACCAAAAGCTAGAGAATCATCTTTAATTGTTCATCCTGATTATCAAATACAAACAACAGAGTATATTCAAGAGCCAATTTCATTTTCCGAAGTTACTGGTAGTATTTCTCCTTCTAGTGAATTAGTTGAAGAACCTGAAATTTCTGAGCCTGACACTGAACCTGTTGTTACTCCAACTTCAAGATTTGCTTCTCCAACTTCTAGTAATCCTGGTTCACCTAGGGTAAGCAATATCATTACTCAAAATCTTCCTTCTGGCCTCATTTCTATTGAAGAACTTGTTAATCTGGATGAAGACGTAACTCTTCCCCAAAACCAACAGATTTTAAATCTTAGGGAGCGTGAATCAATATTCTACAGTTCTTTTAGGAGTGACGCTTGGTATTTATCATCAACAATTTTTTTAGAAAACCCGGGTCTTAGTTTTTCACCACCTCGAATTCCTTTTCATCCTACACCAAGAGGTTATTATCCTTCATTGATCATGTCAAGAGAGTCATCTATGTTTTCCCAATCAACGGAAACATTTTTATACAGCAGTGTTTCTGTTACTTCGGGGTACCAGTCACTCTCTGGTACTTTTTCAAGAGCAACTCCTCGACTGACTAAACAAGAGTTATCATCTAGTAGTAATGGAACTCAAACGTTAAACGCAGAACAAATCCTTATGATGTCTGGTAGTATTCCAAATCCTCAACCTCAAGGTAGTCAATTATCGCCTGGGGGGCAACCCCAAGGTAGTCAGTTACCACCTGGGGACAACCTCAAGGTAGTCAGTTACCACCTGGAGGTCTACCTCAAGGTTTTCAACCTTCAGGACAGTACATACCCAAGGTCAACCTCAGATTCAGTACATACCTCAAGGTCAACCCCAGTTTCAGTACATACCTCAAGGTCAACCCCAGTTTCAGTACGTGCCTCAAGGTTATCAACCTCAAGGTCAGTACCCAACTCAAGGTTTCCAACCGCCTTCTGGTCAATCATTTTTACAAGGAGCTGGAAATGTACCGCTTAATTATCAGCCCTACGTTCAACCAGGTTATGGTCCTCCATATGCACAACCTTTTATGGGTCCATACTCCGGAATGAACATGGTGTGGGATCTGTCTCAAACTCAACAGACTATGCAACCTAATGTGCAGTTACTTAATCAACCTGGACAGCCTTTGGTTTCTGGTCCAACCCAGCAACCTGTCCAACCTACTGTTCAAATCCCTGCACCTGGTTTAGTTCAGCAGCCTGGGCCTAGCACACCTCGTACTCCGCCTCAAACTGCTGCAACTACTGCAACTTCTGTTCAACCTACAACACCTGTTTCTAGAGTATCTATAGCTCCGATTTCTACTATCCCTGCATCAGTGCAAATTCCTCAAGTCTCTGTGCCACAGTCAGGACCTACAGTTCAGACTTCGGTCCAGATGCCTGCAGGACAAGCTAGTACAAGTACGATTTCCACAAGTCAACTGCAATTTATCTATCAACCGTACCAGGGACAATATCAATTCGGTCCTACTATACAAAACCCAGTTTATCAGTATCAACCGTATCCTGGCTATACTTATCAACAACCCAGTGTGGTTCGGTTAATCCTGGTTTTCCAGGAGGCTATAACATTCCTAATGCAAATCCGATTCCAGGTTATCCTGGATATCCTCCTCCTCAAACTGGTCTCACTACTCAAGGTTTTCGCGACCCTAACCGTCAGTTACCATTTATTGCAACTTTGGATTTACCTGATTTGTCGTGTCTTACGAATGATCCTATTTACTATCTTCTGTATTGGCCGCCAATGCCTAGTAAGTTGCCTAGTGATATCCCGAAATTCGAGGGTAAGTCTGGAGAGGATCCGTCAAATCACGTTATAACTTATCACCTCTGGTGTGCATCTAATTCAATCATTGAAGATTCAATTTGATTGCGTCTTTTTCAACGAACTCTCATTGGTCTTGCCGCGAAATGGTACATTGAGTTACCATGAGCCTCTTTTAATAATTTCAATCAATTAGCCACTGCTTTCTTAACTCATTTTCAGTTGCCTGTCAGATACGACAATGGCACGGAATTGTTAACTTCACTGAAACAATCCACATCCACATATATTTCTGAACATATTCATGAATGGCAACGTAGAAGGCGTTTAGTGAAAGTTTTCATTCCGGATCAAATTTTAGCGGAATGGTTCATTAAATCATTGTTACCCAAAATCACTGAAGATGTAACTAAGGGAGGAGTTGTTACTGAAGAGCAAGTCATTGCTCAAGCTCAGTACCTTGACCTCGTCTATACGCAGTCAAATATTTTACATGAAAAAAATCCCTAATCTTCCAAAACACGGTCAAATCACTGCAGCTCCTTCAGGGTGTCATGCCGCTGACGGTATGATTGGTTCAGTTAGTACTAAAAGCAAAAAGAAATCTTCAAAGAATTCTTCTCCTATAATAACTTTACCTGATTCCCCGACAGGAGATTCTTTCGCTGAAATTTCTGTGACATCCATGTTGTAGAATCATCTACGGCCAAATCAAAATCCGGTAATAAAAATAAGGGGAAGAAGAAAAACAAACAAAACTCAAAAGATAAAACGAATAAAAGTGAATCTACTAACGAAAAACGGAAACCCCACTATCCTTATTTCATTTGCGACGAGGATCATTTTACCAAAGAATGCCCACATCGAGCAGAGGTTTCGAAATTTGTTAAAGGTTCTCAAACGTCTGCGATCTTGAAAGATCCTTTTCCTACTCAAGATAGTAAGATGTTTGGTTCTTCCTCGAATGCCTCAGAATAACCCATTATGATGATGTCTCATGTCAGGATTGCGACGCGATCACAAGATTATGGTAGAAAAAATCATGTTGGTGGTAAAGAAGCAGAATCTTCTAATTCAAACACATCAACTACACCTCCTCCTGGTTCCAATCCACTACAAATCGAGAAACCCAATGCTGACTTAGTAATCAAACCGCCTGCTAAAGGTGTACTTCGTAAATCAGCTTTCAATCCACATGCGAGAGCTGCTCAGAATTACAACATTGTTGAAGACTTAGCTATTTCCCCTTCAACAATGTCGGCTTTGGAAGTGTTGCAATCATGCCCAACATAGCGTAAATTACTATTGTCTGCTATAGGAGCTGTCGATATTCAGGATTCGAACCTAATAATCTTCGATTTAGAGAATAGTACACCCTGCCTACCTCATCAAATAGCTTTCCAGATTCCAGTTTTAGTCAAAAACAGACCTTGCTTTCGCACTGTGATTGATGAAGGGGCTTCTACGTGTATTATGTCAATCCAGTGTTGGAAATCGCTTGGTTCTCTCACACTCAATCAGTCTCCGACAATTCTAAAGGCTTTTGATGGCCGAGGGTTCCATCATTTTGGTATTTTGCAAGATTTACCTATAGGGGTCGAAGGCAAAACCGTAAATCTAGACGTGGAAGTGGTTGATGCCCCTCTGGATTACAACCTTCTCCTAGGTCACAGCTGGTCTTATGCTATGACTGCTATTGTTTTATCGGTTTTTCGGCTTATCAAGTTTCCTCATAACAGAAAGATCATTACGATAGACCAGCTGACTTATTTCTCATCTGACCCAGCCTCTACAGATAGTATTCAGCACATCAGTAAAACGACTATCCCTTACAAGGATGTTGGCGTAAGTTTGATTAAAGATTCTGGTTTACTGGGAACTTTTTCCTTCCCTCCTTCTGGCGTATCGCCTTCTATTGCAAATATTCATATGATTTCATCGAATACTATTACTTTTGATGATCCTTGGATTGTACCTTCCGATGCTGAGGTGGATTCATTTGATGGTGCGATGCCTTTGAGTCCCTTTGAAATTGCATATCACGTTGTACAGTCGCTTTCTGATTCCTGTTCAACCGAAACTGATCTTCACCCTATAATTGCTGTCAGTCCTTTTGCAAAGTGGGGTATTGACTTTATTACATGTAACCCTCACTCGGCCGGGGGGCATGCGTATATTATCCTAGTGGTAGATTATTTTACTAAGTGGGCCGAGGCGATGCCTACATTTTCAGCAGACGGCAAAACCGCTGCAACTTTTGTATTTAATCATATAATTGCTAGATTTGGTGTTCCTCAAGCTATTATTACTAATCATGGAAGTCACTTTCGAAACATCATGATGACTGAACTGACAGATCAACTTGGCCTGCGCCATGATAGTTCTACTCCGTATTACCCACAGGCTAATGGTCTGGTTGAAGCTATCAATAAAGTTTTAGTCACTATGATCAAAAGAATCATTGGTATTCATAAGTCGAATTGGCATACCATGTTATTTTCAGCACTTTGGGCATATTGGACCTCAGTAAAAACATCAACTGGTTTCACTCCTTTTCAACTGGTTTACGGTTTGGAAGCAGTGTTACCTATTGAATGCGAAATTCCGTCATTACAATTAGCCATAGAATTACTCCCAGCTACTTCTGAAGAAGAGAAACGTTTTTTGTACTTAGCTCAACTAGATGAGAATCGACACACTGCTGCAATAGCAAACGAGACTCATGCGAAACGAATAAAAGCTCAGTACGACAGAAATGTTACACCTCGTAATTTTTCAGAAGGAGACCTAGTTTTACTATATGATCAAGCGAACGATAAGCTAGGGGCTGGAAAATTTGTACCTATGTGGCATGGTTCTTATATTGTTAAGCGAAAGCTGGCAAAAGGGGCTTATGAATTGATAGATTTTGACGATATCTCTTTAGGTCAACCCAGAAATGGACTTTATCTGAAGAGATATTATGCTTAAATTCTGTGTGGAGATTTTTTGTTAGAGTAGTTTCTTTACAGCTTGTGTGTTTTAGATTAGAAAAGTGTGCCTAGTTTAGAGAGTGCTCTTATCATTATTCCTGCTTATCTCGATTTTACTCTTGATATTGCAAATGTCGACGTCTCTTCAAACATACATTGGTTTTGCTGATGGTGCTTGTCATAGTACACGGAACATTTCTTCCGCAACTTGGGTTATCTATTCACTACCCTCTGATGAGTTAGTGTCTATGCATGGGATAAGCCTCGGTCAAACAACGAATAACATTGCAGATTATAATGCAGTGATTGAGTTATTCTCTGAATCCATCTCATTTGGGATTCGGAGTCTAATTGTTAGGTTGGATTCTGAACTCGTTGTATTACAGCTTAACAGGGTTTATGCCATTAGAAACACAGTGCTACTAAGGTTATTTTTTAGAGTTCGTCTCTTGGAACGTGAATTTGACTACATTGAATATCAGCGTATTCCAAGACATTTAAATACATTAGCAAATGTAGTTGCTTCTAGTATGATAAATAGACATTTGCAATAATCAAAACAGTAAATTTAATAACATTCGATAACATGTTACATGAGATAGCTGGTAACAATGATATATCATAGCATAGAGTAGTGTTTCAAAATATACATTGTCTTCGATCATAGGTTGAAAAACACCTTATGATTGGCAAAAATGATAATACAAAAAGTCAAAAATGTCATGAGTCTACAAAATCGATCATCCTATCCCTGGCGATGATCACGATAAGAAACCACTGCTCGGGCCACCCTACATAGGAACCTCCTAAAAGGTCCTGGGACCCCAATCACATATCTCTGTAACCTAAGTGGAATATCATCTATATCAGTCTCTGGAATATCTAGTGTCAAGCGCTCTAGATGATGCTCCAAATCGATTAGGATCTCTACTGATTGGTCCTGTGGGGCTGGTGCTGCTGCAGCTGGGTGTCTCCTCTCGAAAGGCTGGAGAGCGGCTGGTCGTCGTGGACCCACATCTACATTTAAACTTTTGATTGTCAGTTTTGGACAATTTAAAAATAAATAAATAAAAATTAAAACTTAGAAAGTGTTGAAAATGATTTTACTTGAATCATCCCATTGTTCTCCTGGTAGAAGAATCATATCTGGGTCACCACGATAATCCATCCCGACGTATAGAAAATCCTGAATCACAAAAAGTTGGTTGTTCAACCAACGAAAATACTCAGGCGAAAATCGAACAACCTCTATACCCTCCTCAAGGTGGCGGGCCATCAAAGCAACCCAGCGAACTATCCTAGGCTCTCAAGGAAGACCAGCATCAACAGGAATATGCTGCGGGACTAACATGGAGATCCTCTCTAGAGCAAAGCTGACCACGATGAATCCATATCCAAAAATTTTCAACTGTCTGTTCTTTGCTCTGGTTAGTTGGCCTTTCACATTTGCCAACACAGCCTTGCACCAGTTGAATATGGTGCCTCGAAAACAGTCTACTGCCATCTGCATCTGGGATCTAGTAGCCACATGCAATGTTGCGCTCCCGCATAGCCTGGTAACAGTGAATGCAATGACCTTAAGCTCAGGACAGCTGATAGTTTTAATATCAATCCGTTTGTCCTTTGTTTGATCATCGCAAAACTCCAATCGGAGACTAGCGACAGACTGGCCACCTGGCCTAGTCCCGAAAAGAGATAATTGTTTGCCCCTCTTGAACAAACCAATCAAAAAATATATGTCCTCCAGCTCGATTTCGAGCCAGTGGCCACCAATCACGAAACACTGGTCCTGTGTGTTCCATCTGTCTACCAGCGATTGCAAGAGGTCTACTTGGCCCTCATACCCTGTATGCCCCAGAACTTTAGCAATCTGCATGCTCTCAATACCTGCATTGTGGACATATGATTTAGTGCGGCAAAATCTACATCCTCGTGCTCGCGTTCTCGCCAAATAAGCATTTTGAATGTCCTACAATGTATAAAAAGACATATTAGAACAACCTTGTTTGGAAAATTTTGGGCAAAAATGAAGAAATTTAAGTTTTTAAAATTCATTTCGCGGGGTCCGCACCCGCTGCTTACACACAGTGCATAGGTCTGCATGGGTTGTGAGCAATAGATGGGGACCCACGACTTTTTTCTTTATAAAAAAAAGTCGGGGTCCGCAGAGGCCGCATGTTGCACCTGCAGACCCCCCGCGAGCGAATTTATAAACCTATTTTTCCTTCAAAAATCAAATTTAAAGCCTAAAATCAAAATGTAAATGGATGAAATGCAAGTTAAGGAGGACGTGGATTACCTGGAGCTGACGGTTTTCGATTCCAACGGACGGATTTTCCAGAATCTTCACAGGAACTTTCTTACCCAAAAGCTCTCACTTCTCACTCTGAACTCAAATGGTAAAAATGAAGTTAGAAAAACCCTTTTTATAAGTTTTTTCGAATAAATGAATTTTTAATTTATTTATTTTTCACTTTAAAAAGGTAAATTTTTAAATCATTTTTATTTATCTTAAACAGGTATGTGTAATGTTTTGAGTTTTTGTGCAGAATATTGGATTTTTCGGGGAAATTGATCATTTTTCAACAAAGAGCATACTTTTATCACTTTTTCGGACTCTTTCAAAAATTTACGAAAAAGAGAAAAATTGGAGTCCTCTTTAAGCTCTTTTCAGACTCTCGAAAATTGAAAATATTACCGAGCACTTGATTGTTCGAACTCGTTAAAATAAATGAATAATTGTCCCTTTAGTACAAGTTTACCCCTTTTACAGACTAAAATGGACTATTTACGAAAAAGGTACACGACTAATTACGATCAATAGAGTCCTCTTTAAACCCTTTTCAGACTCATTAAATATGAAAAGATTGTCAAGCGCTTGTCTTTTCAGCTCGTTAAAGTATTGAAAATGTCATCCCTCCTGTATTATTTTATCTTTTTTCGAACGTAAGGGATTATTTTAGGAAAAAGTACCCACATGGAGTTTTCTTAAGTTTTTCTTATGACTCCCTAAAATTGAAAAACACCGGATTTTTCTTATACTGGACTCGTTAAAATTTAACAGTAAAGGACCTGTTCAATTTCAAACAGGAACGAACCACTCCTTCTTAGGGTTCGAATTTTAAATTAAGTTGAACTCATCCAAAGGATGAGCTTATAAACAAGCAAATGTTATCCTCCTCAAGCTTGTCAAAAATAAAGAGGTACTTGCCAGAAATGGTGGGGGAAAAGAGAGAAAAATGAACCTGTTTGTTACACTGTGTTTTGTAAAAAAGCTGTTAACCACTCTTGAACACGACACTTTTGTTCACCTGGGTTGGGGAAATCCTTTGCCTAACAATTAATCAAACCATATTGAAAGTCTTCAGCCAGTTTCTGGGTATTAGCTTTGGGTCAATTGTCACCAAGCCATCTGCAGTGTCGTTATGTGTTCAAGAGATCAGTTTAAACAAACCATTCATCTGCAAAATATCTGTCATCCGTTTTGACCATCCCTAAGTCAGTCCTTGCCAATATATTTCTTGAAAACTTGATCTATGATTTCATGTTGTGGGCTTGCCTATGACGGATCACTTTCTATCAACTTCAACTCATTATCTAGGAAGTTGATCTAGAAATCATCAATACCTTGAAAACTGCATGCCCTAATGGCAATTTTCTCGCCTTCAACGATAGGTTGCATCATTGACCTTCGATCGAATGATTATGTGACATGTTCGACTTCAGCTCATTTTTTCACATTTCATGGATTGTACTGGGTACTTTGAGAGCCATTGACATTATTGGTGGTTTCTCTCACACTTGTTAACAGTCCACATCATTGACTGGTAATCAAGTGGTTTCTACCATGTTCGACTTCGACACATTCATTCACATGGATAGAATCGTACTAGTTTGGGAAGCGGAAATCAAGACCCTGGATCTAGTTTCTACCATCCAAGCTGCGAGGAATTTTGTTATTCATTATACAGTGGACTATTCATAAACATATGGCTGCATCCATACTGTGTCTACACATGTCTATACTCTTGATGTATTACAAAATCATTCCTGTATCAAAACAATTTAGTCAGTTTTCTAATTAGTTTTGATCTGAGTATGGGAATGGCTACCTTAGAGATGATATGTCTACATATATATTTTGCATTGAATGTTTTTACAAGTTCCAACTGGGGTGTCCACAGGATGATCCTTGAAATGATAAAGTACTTCACTCTTCATAAATGACAGACTCTATCTTCATCTATTACAAACTTCGCACTTTAGGGGGCAATCTGTTGCACTAAAAATTGTCACCTTGACATTCTGCAATCTGTGTGAGTTCATTACTACTCATACTTTCCTCCTCTACAAGTCTAAAGCATCAGTTCCTCATATCAAGCCTGAAAAATAAGAGAAAATCCCTCAAAGTTTTTAAAACTTGGTTCTGCACTTTCTCTTTGTCTTACCTGTGGTCCCGAACCTAATGGTCAAGTCTCCTGTGGACCTAACCGCACTGTCTCTGTGTTATCGGTGCGGACCCCTGTAAAAGTTAAAAGGATGCAAGTACATTCTGAAAAACTCACTTTTAGTCATTTCTAGAAGCTTCTGGAGAAAATCTTGAGGTGGCAAGTTCGCTCTCTTAAGGTTCATGCATCCCATACCTTAAGGAGCTAACCCCTTGATGTGAGGAGCTTATCCCTTTGAAGGAAGATTCTATCCCATCATAGGTGGACCTGTAACCTCCTCTTCTACACTATATAATGAAGCATTGGGCTGGTTACTTGGGAGGTTGAAAGCTGAATATTTTTGAGGTGAAATGCTGCTGGAACTTAGTCTTCTTTAGTTGAGTTTTTATGAGGAGAGATTACATACCTCTAAGACCTCATTTGGAAGAGTGCAAGGCTTGTCAAAGTAAAGGAAATTCCTGTTTCGGACCCCAGGAAGAGCTTGTTCAACATCAAGGCTGAAAAGGTTGTAAGGTTCTTCTACTTCAAAGTTAATACAAATAAGTTTGTTTTTTTCAATAAGCTGTTCATTAATGGTTTATTTTATGGATTCCTTGATCACCATAATAGACATGATTTATGATAATTGCTATGCAGGTGCTATTTAATATTTGCTTGTTTGTGATTGCAGGTCTTTAAAGATAACTCTTTCGAACGATTGGAGGGTAACTCTTTCGAACGATTGAAGGATGACTACAACAAATAAGCATTGGATCTAAGGTAGGAACTTAACACCTTTATAGTATTTATTTGTAAATCGCATATGTCTAGAGAAAGATAGATTTGTTTGTCCTTTTGTTGCTAGACTATCTTCTGATACTAGGGAGATCGATCTTGTCCGCAAGATCGATTTATCCGGCCAACAAGAGTGATCAGTGATTCTATTCTCTAGAGCGGGGTTTGCTAAGAGAGATAGAATCAGTGATCAGTTGCAGCGAGGGGCAGTGAGTACGAGGCAGAGAGGCAAGGACAGTGCCGAGAGACCAGCACAGAAGCAGAGAGAGGCAGATGCAGAGCCAAAGGGAGCCACGCAAACGCTGTAGAGACTGCGCAGAGCCAAAAGGGCTTGCGTCATCCATCCAGAGGCTGCAAGAGTGATGCAGAGAGGCTGCACAGAACCTCAGTAGGCTGACACAGAGGGTTTCAAGCTGACGCAAAGGCCAGCAGGGTTGACGCTGAGCTTCAGATTGTGATGGAGAGGGATTTCGTGGAGCAGGCTTTCCAAATACCTGTTTCCAAAGAGAGGTATTGTTGCCAGATTTTTTTATCTCTGTCAGGTTAGCCAGTTTGGCACCTAGTGTACTCAGAAAAGAACTGCTTAATAATAAAACCCTCAGATAGCTGCACCGATTTTCCCGCATTGTGTTTTTCCGGGTACACTAGTCCAAAAATAACAGTGTCATTTGTGTGCTTGTTTCTGTTTCCTTCAGTGGATGATCTGTAATGTGTTGAGCATGCAATTGTATTTATTTTCAATATTTACATGGTAAATAACTTGTTAATTAACAGAACAAGTAGGTAGGAATAAATCAGTAAAGTGCATGGAGGGTTTCTAACTGTTAGACTTAGAAACTCCAACACTAACTGGGTCATCTAGGCTCATCCAGGACTGCAAGACGAATCTTGAAGCCGAATTCGACATGAAGAAGTTGGGATTGATGCATTATTTTCTAAGGTTGGAAGTTTGGCTAAAGAATGGGGAGATCTTCCTTGGACAAGGAAGGTCCACTATAGAAATTCTAAAGAGATTCAGAATGCAAGATTGCCAACCCATGGCTACTCCCCCATGATCACCAACTAGAAGAAAATAGATGCATCAGAACAAAGAAGTAGATCCCACCTTGTACAAGGAGCTCATTGGGTCGCTTATGTATCTGGTCAACACTAGGCCAGACATTTGTTTTGATGTAAACACTCTTAGTCAGTTCATGGTGGAACCAAAAAGGGTGCACTGGGCAACGACAAGACACATTCTTAGGTATGTACGTGGAACAATCAGATATGGGTTGAAGTACTCCAGAGGGGAGGACGTCAGTTTGAATGGGTTCACTGATGCAGATTGGGCAGGTAATTCAGTAGACCGAAAAAGTACCTCAGGGTACTACTTCAGTGTTGGATCAGGGATGATATCTTAGTGCAGCAGGAAGCAGAAATCGGTAGCATTGAGTTCAACAAAAGCAAAATATATGGCTTCCAGCACAACTATGTGCGAAGCCATTGTGAGCTTATTCAGAAAAAGGATGGAAGCGACCAAGGTTTACTGCAATAATCAAAGTTGTATCAAACTCTCTGAGAATCCAGCATTTCATGATCGATCGAAACATATAGATATCTGTTGTCACTTTATTAGAGACTGTGTTCAGCGTGGAGCAGTGCAACTACAGTGTATTCCCAGACGAGAGCAGGTGGTCGATATACTCACAAAGGCTCTCGGAAGAGCTAAGTTCACTCAGTTTAGAGAGTAAATGGGTATGGCTGAAAATTCGTTTCACTAGCAGCAGCAGTTTGCTGTGCAGGGACAGTTGGCAGTGGCAGTTGCAGCAGCAGCACAGATGCAGAAATTCAAAGGAAGTTGTAGTACAGATGTAGCATTGGCAGTGGCAGTGTCAAAGGCAAGAGTATAGTTGCAGCAACAGCACAATAGTTGGTGGACAACACGTCAATCATCAACAACGCAGAGGACGATGCTTCAGAGTCAAAGCAGCATGCAGCAGCAGTATATTGCTAGAGCAGATTCCTCGCTAAGAGAGAGTGTTGATTTGGGGTAGCATCGAATGTGCTCTAAGCCTCAAATTTTGCAGGGAGGCTTCGGCACATGCATCCCAAAGAACCCAAACCGTTTTGGGAAATTCCACCCAGAGACTATTACATTAAAATAATTAATATTTTTGATGGGGTTCCTAGGTCTAAACTTAGGAAAATTAAAATATTAATGGGTATCAATCTAATTGTGGGTGAATCTTTTAGAAAAAGACGCAGATCAAGTCAAAACGAACTGAGCCTTTGATTAGGAGTTAATCTAGGTCATTGGTTGTCCAATAGGAAGATACAAGAAGGGGCTTGAGGGTCATTTGGAAAACACACCAGAGGTAGATATTCAGTTACCCAAGTAAGATCTATTTTCTCACTGGTTGAAGTTCGGCAAGAGAAAATCGATTCAAAGGGAGAGTTGTAGGTGAGACAAAGAGAGAGGGTATTAGCATGTTCAGAGAGTGCAAGGCAGCAAGATGCAAAGCTGGAGCAGGGTGACACAGAAAGAGGCAGCGTAGAGGCAGGTTGACGCAGAGACAGCGTAGGCAAGGTGACGCAAAGCCTGCATAGGCAGCTTGACGCAGAGCCTGCGTAGGCAGCTTGACGCTGAGCCTGGGAGAGCAGTTTGACGCAGAGAGGATCAGAAGGATTCTAGGGAAGGAGAAGTACTTCATCTGGGGTAGAAATTGGTCAAGAAGTTTCTGTAACATTTCTCATTCCTATTTTGTTAGCTGTAATTTTGTACAAGAGAATTTGCTGAAGAATAATAAACCCCCCATCTGCTACACCAGTTTTCCTACATTGGGTTTTTCCAGGGATGATTGTCCAAAATCACTGTCATTGTGATTGTATTTGTGCCAGTGTATTTACTTTCTGCAATGTTATAATTGTGAAGGTTGCAGTAGAATATATTTTGATATTTGCCATAAGAATATTGTAGATAACTTATTTCTGAGGTAATAAGTAGAAGAAATAATATTAATAATATTAATCACTGCAGTAGGATTTCTATTTAGAAATTTTCACAAAGGGTAGGCCTTGTAACTGAATAATGGGTTAGTAAATATTTCGCATAGTAGGAGTGCAAGTTGCAAGTACAAATATTTGTATATTACACAAGAAAACCATCACGAATAATTTATGGTGGCAAGTAATTCTCCCTCCAATGATGGCTTTAAAGTTTAAACAGCAATATCCTACAACATGCATTCCATATTGTTTTATATTAGCCAAATTGAAACAAGTACGTGGAAGAATCCAGGATCAACAACTACTTAAATGGATTGTCCTTGTCATCCACCAACATGAAGCAAGTAGATTTGTGCTATTGATAAAACCATGGTGATTTCAAGGAAAATTATCATGATATGAAGAAAGCATTAAGCAAGAGATTCCACCCTCTATTTTTGATCTTATGACATCTATTATGAGTTAGAGGAAGAGAATGCCCACTTGAATAGTATGCAAGGCCCAACAATTACCTTTGGAAAATTTCTTCCATGATAGGAAGTTGACTAGTGCACCCCTCCTAACATCTACATTCACAAATGGTTGTGTGCTTTACTTATCCTATTCCCAACAAGAGGAAGGTGCCCAACTTGAGCTATACATATCATGTTTTCCTCAAGCTATTCTCGGTCACTTACTTTGTATACTCCCACTCTCAAGTCTATGGAAAATGGAGAATTGATTGTGACAAAAATCATTTATTTCCAAAGTCCAATTATTATTCCATTTCCGTACTTTTGAGTCTTTTCATGTCAAATCGATTGAACGAATTTATGATAGAGTATTGGACGTCACTCAGAACTTATTACGCTTTCCTCATTCTATTATCAGTCACTTGCCTTGTACACTCGCATTCTCAAGTCTATAACACATGGACAGTTGATTGAGACAATGAGCAGTTATTGCTAGAGTCCATTCAATCTTCCATTTCCATACTTCTGAATCTTTTCATGTAAAATTGATTGAGTGGACTTGTGATTGAGTTTGGGGGTCACTCTAATGGTGTTCATGTGACTACATCGCCAAGTACAATCTGACCAAAGAACTTGAGAAGTGACAGATGTTCCCCTAAAGAGATTTTGTGCGAAGTTTGATCTCTTCAGATTTTCTTTTTACAACTCTGGAATAAAGGTAACATGCATTTGGTGTTGAGAAACCAAGTGTAGAGTAGATTAGGCTATTTCTCTTCTTGATAATTACTTGTGAATGTTATCTATTTTCTTATAACTTATTATGTTCTCTTCATCAAGAAATTATACAAATGTTCAAAACAAAAGGATCACAAAGAGGCAAAGAACACCAGAAATCAGGCTCCAAGCCACGGAAAACCTCACAAGAGGGAAAACTCAACCAATCATTCTCTTATAGAATCAGATAAAAATGAGATATCCAAGACCCAAGACCAAGACCAAAAACTGCCACAAAGATCCAAGTCAACCCTCCTCCAAGTCTTCTCCAATCTAATCAAAGTCAACACTGGTCAACCTTCTGAAATCTGGTCAACTTCCGAAATTTCGCCCCTTAAATTTCGGGCTGGCAGTAGCACAAAAAATGCCTCAGAAAAATTCACACGTGTGAGCTGGATTAAGGCAGAAAATTCCAATCCTCTTTCCTTTGACTTGCTTCTCTTCCCTTGACTTCGGTTCCTTTTCCTCTTGACCAATCGCAGAGATAGATAGAAGATGATGTGATGAATGAATGGTTCTCCAAGAGGTTGAGTTGACTCTTATATATAGCTGTCCAGGAGGGTCGAATAGGTGCCACTAGCCCGAATTGTCCAAGGAAGGCCGACTTGGTCTTGTGTTGACTCTTTGACTCAAAAATAAAATTATTTTTCTTTTCCTTTCAAAAGTCCAAATGGGACTTGACTCAAATACATTTCTTTTGACTCACAATAAATTCTTTTTTGATTCTTGACTCTAATAAGCATGAAGAACATGCTTTGACCAAAAATAAGAATAATAATAAGAAATGCCAATGATAAATTATATTTTATTACATTATGAAGACCGACACTAGTTACATTTTCAACATTTGGCAGCCAACTCTTGCTTATAAATGAGTTGGATTGTTTGGTGTTGAATTTTCCAAATTGATTAACCTCCATTATATCACATGCCCAATCAATTTTATCCTTGATTTCTTTGACTCCATGCCAATTGGATTAGGGTAACGGTCAAAAAAAATTTGTTAGTAACAAGTTTGGCCACCTGATGTTGAGTATTATACTCACAGATCTGCAACTTTTTATTGCCATCTGAAGCAAATTACTGTAAAATTATGTGAAATTAATGTTAATTTTACATATCTAAGAGTAAACATGAATTGTACTTGTTAACAATCATTTAGTTGAAGATGTCGGAACCATTCTGGAGATTCCAGTGAGTATATCTTATAGATTTCAAGTGTTTTCCAATGCACATATGAATCATTTTTGCTTCAGATCACTTGCGATGCCTGCCTGATACCTACCTGAGGCCAGCAAGCAGCACCCCAAAGAGGGAGGAATCATGTGAGGTGACATTCATACTTTCATCATAAGTGTCCACTCAATCCTTTTAGAACAAAATTCCCCAAGGGCAATTTCAAGTGATAACAGGTAAGCAATTGGACTGCAGTGTTCACCTATTTATCCATTTACCATTTATTTTGATATAATGCACTACTTAATAAATTCATCCACTTATCCCCAGAGGAAAAATGCAAAAGTACATAGTTTCATGCATAAAAATGTTGCCAAGTTCACAATTTACTCAAGATTGTTACTTGAAAATTCAGCTTCATAAGCAGCGATGCAGTTGTTGATAAATGTAAGATAAAAATTCCCATTCGAGCTTTAAAAGACAAAAAAAGAATAGGCATAGTGAATGGTATATATCAACTAACCTCTTTTCAAAGAACTTGAATATACAATCTACATCTCTATCAAAATACCTGAAATATTTGTCAAAATTTCATGATTAAAATCATTAATTACGTTGAAGATGCCACAACAAATAAGAAAGGAACTCACTAGATGTATCCTACAAAGCAATTTGCAAGGCTAGCAATAAGAGAAAGATACAATTATAGATGAAAATTTGACTAAATTTAAGGAAGTTAACTAGAACATAAGAAAATGGAAAGGAGCAAGGTAGCAATAATTCTATAGCAACATTCTTACATTTGCGCATTGCGATGAGAGACAGAAACCATTTGTGGAAAGTCAATCATTGTGACATTTTCCTCGTCATCAATCTGAATATCAACAATCAAAACGAAATATCATCACTTTGAGCATAGTAACCAATATATTTATTCAGAAACCCATGCATCCAAACTCTCCATAGCAGACCAAACAAAAGATTATAAGCCAACAAGCTCATGTTCATTAGCAAGCCAAACATATAATATATTAAATATGTGACTTTTCACTTGAATTGAACTTTGTCATTGAACTAGCTGTTGAGATGTCTCTCACTTTATAACTATGCAGTTCCATGCTTTTATGTTCAATTTCAGAACAGTGATTGATGAAACAAACAGCATACGTTGTAAAGGATTTTGAAACCAAATTTTCAAATTCCTCTACAGACACTTGTACATTATACAAAATAATTCTCTGTAACTTAATCTTATCTAATCTTGACGAATTTTGTGCATGGACTTCTAACGGGCTTGCATGTATAGAATATTATCCCAGGACCCAACTAACAGCATTCCATGCAAGTTGTGTCTATCTCAGATTTATATTTGCTAACCCCAGTAAACTAGCAAATTACTTCCTAGTAATTTCCTTGCTCAATATTAGGAGTGGCAGGAGGGGGAGGGATATTACTCAATCCTGATGGAATAACAGAAATCAAATTTGCAGGGAGCTTGGGGAGGAAAACCAACAATCAGGCGGAAATGTATGAGCTCCTTTAAAGTTTACGTATTGGCAAAGACAAAGGAATTAAAGACATTGTCATCTTAGGAGGCTCTCTAATTACAATATAATATCTCATTAAGGAAGGCAACCCAAAGGATAATTCCCTTTCTCAGCTGCTTCAAAGAATCAGTGGGGTGGTAAAGTTCTTCCACTCCAAAGAATTCAATCACATTCTGTGAGATTCCCACTTAGAAAACCCTCAAATTTATCAATAAATTTATGAGTTTGCAATCAAGATTTCAGTGGCAATTTTCGTCAAACTGTTTGATTACTTCCTGCTGTAGGTGGTTTTCTTTCAGTTTGACCTCAGTAAATGGATGCTGGGAATCACCAGCATCAAAACGAGTCACCAAGGGTTCAAATAATATATATTTAATGCTTCAGTATATGACCACAAAATTCTAGATAATTCTATGCCTTTTATATCAGTCCCAGAAAATTATATACAGCTGATATATATGGAAAATGATGCTCATAAAATGGTCCCTCAAATTCAGAAATTTAACACACAGAATAGTTAGGAGAAACAGACCCTGATGTTAAATAGTGAACGATTATGCCTTAGAACAGGGAACAGATGACGAGAAAGAGAAATAATTCTTAGCAGAGGCAATATATATATCCACCGGCCTTGTCATTACATGGTACACAGCCCATACACGTCCAGCAATAACCAAGTGAACAGCGCTGGCCCTCTGGTTATTTTTCAGCCAAATAATCAACAACTCGTGGTCCAGAAGAGTCAATACAACCTCCACACAGCTAGCGTGGGTCTCAGCCACGTCCAACAACATCAACATGGGTTACTCACGCTCCATATGAAATCCACGAGCCACCCAACCCAGAGTATTTGGTTCACACACCCAGAGAATGGTGGTTTTAAGCTACATGTCCAGCAGACTGATTGTATTGCTTAGCTATGACAAGGAATAAAGTCCAGCAGTTAACACGCTCAGCTTAGCTACAAATACGTAGCCCGGAACATAAGGAAACTCGTCCAGCAGTGAGAAATATGTGAGGCTTTGACTGGTTATTCAAACTGTCCATGCAGAGAATAAATCGAACCCCTTGCACCTTCAGTTAGCTTCCACAACGCTCAGCTTAGCTACAAATACATAGCCCGGAACATAAGGAAACTCGTCCAGCAGTGAGAAATATGTGAGGCTTTGACTGGTTATTCAAACTGTCCATGCAGAGAATAAATCGAACCCCTTGCACCTTCAGTTAGCTTCCACAATGGGAGCAGCCCTTCAAAACTACAAATGCAGCCTCTAGTTTGGCTGTAAAATTTGTTGATTTGAGGTAGAATCAGATGTGATCTAGCCACGAAATTTGGTGGAGAGGCTAAGGCACATGAGATCTCCAATACACAGAAAGGGTTTGGGCAGATTCTAAACAGTTTGGGAGATATTAAAATAATTAATATTTTTAATGGAGTCCCTAACTCTAAACTTAGGGAAATTAAAATATTAATGTGCATTAATATAAAATTGTGTTAGAATGGTCCAAAAGTCATGGATCAAGCCAAATCTAATCTTAGTCGTTGATTAGGGACTTAATCTCGGCCGTTGATTTGTCAATGAGAAAAGTATAAGAGGAGGCTTGAAGGTCACTTGAAGAATACACCAAGAGATCAAGATTTCGACTTTCTTGGGCTGGGTTTGCTGAGAAAGTTGAGAGAGTGATCTGGAGTTGCAGCTGAGAGGCAGTGAATACAGAAGCAAAGAGGCAGAGATAGTGCCGGGAGGATCAACGCAGCAGCGGGGAAAGCTAACGCAGAGAGCAGAAACCGGAACTGTCGGGAACAGCCGGAACTACCGGAACAGCCGGGAAAGCTAACGCAGAGGGCAAAAGCCGGAACTGTCGGGAACAGCTGGAACTGTCGGGAACTGCCGGAACTGCCGGAACTGCCGGAACTGCCGGGAACTGCTGGGAAAGTTGACGCAGAGGGCAGAAACCGGAACTGCCGAGAACAACCAAAATCGCCGGAATTGTTGGGAAAGCCAACGCAAAGGGCAGAAGCCGAAACTGCCAGGAACAACCAGAACTGTCGGGAACTGCCGGGAAAGCTTACGCAGAGGGCAAAAGAGGCTGACGTTGGGGTTTTTCGTGGGGCAGATTGGAACTGAGAAGCTGCCAGAGTGTTTATCTAGGGTTTCAGCCAGAGCATCTATCTCGGAAGGAGAGGTACTACTGCCAAGATTTTTCCTCTGTTGGGTGAGCCGAATTTGGCACCCAGATTGTATTCTGAAACTACTTAATAAATCAAACCCTCGGATAGTTGCACCGGTTTTCACGCATTGGGTTTTTCCGGGGACATTAGTCCAAAAATAGCAGTGTCATTTGTGTGCTTGTTTCTGTTTCCTTCAGTTGATGATTTGTAATGTGTTGAGCATGTACTTGTGTTTATTTTCAGTATTTACATGGTAAATAACTTGTTAATTAATCAAAACAAGTAGGAAGGAATAAATCAGAAAGTACATGAAGGGTTTCTAACTGTTAGACTTACAAACTTCAACATGGTATCAGAGCGTGGTTGCAGATCACAGGAGAACTGAGGACATCAGCCGAGCAGAGCAGTAGCAGTAGAAAACAGTTGTCCCGAGTGACAGAAGCTGTTCCTAGCAACAAAACAACAAGGAAGGGGTGATGCAGTGCCTGTGTCATCAAGTTTGGGCCAAGAAGAGGCTGCGCAGAGGCTGAAGGAGGCAAAGACAGGGTCACGCAGAGGCCAGGAGGGCTGACGTAGTTGGCTAAAGGAGCTAGTTTGTCGGTGCTGGGACTGCGTAGAGCCTAGGAGCTCTAACCTTCAAGTTGCTGGGGTTTAGGAGGTTGTGGATAAGTTGCAGAGTGGAGCTGGTGGGGCACTATTGTCGGAACAATACCTAACAGGGCAAGGGCAAGGAGGAGGGAGTTGCTACCAAAGGTTTCCAGCCGAGAAATCCGGATCAATGGTACAGTTGCACAGACGATCAAAGTAGGGGGCATCTCGACATCAACAGAAGGATTTCCAAGAGGGAAATCGAGGCTCAGAGGGAGTCACATCGAGAACTTCCAGGAGGGAAGTAGAAGAGCAACGGAATGGCACTACACGGAGTAAGAGACCAGGACAGACTAGACGAAGCCTCAAACTTCGTAGTCTGGAAAGCCAGAATCTTATCTGTACTTGACAGAAATCGTGTCAAGCACTTCGCCTTGAAGACGACAGCGGTCCCAGTTGACCTAGCTAACAATGACAGGTATGAGGAAGCAATGGCGAAGGCCAAGAGTATCATTCTTGACAGGGTCAAGGATCATATAGTACCACATATTGCCGAGAAGAATACGGCACGAGAGATGTGGGAGGCCCTGACCAAGTTGTATCAGCATACTTCCGTGCAGAGGAAGATGCTCCTAGAAAATCAGTTGCGGTCATACCAGATGCAGAAGGGAGAACAGATTGACACCTTCCTCGGTCAATTGAAGGAGATCTGAGATCAGCTAACTTCCATAAGGGCCACACCAGATCCAGAGTTGATGGTGAGAACAGCCCTGAATGCAGTCTCAGAAGACTGGGAGGTGTTTGTCCAAAGCATACTGGGCAGGGCGACCCTTCCAGATTGGGAGGAAATGTGGGTGGCTCTTCGCCAAGAAGAGATCAGGAGGGTGACCAAGACGGGAAGCAGCAGCAAGGGGATCAGAATCAAGAAGGAGGAGGAGGTGGATGCTTCCCTAGCATCTGAGGGTAAGCAAGAAAAGCGGAAGAAGAAGGACCTCTCCAAGGTCAAATGCTTCCACTGTGGGGAGCTGGGTCATTATGCGACCTAGTGTCCGAGGAAGAAGAGCAAGGGAGAGGCTTCTGAGACCAAGGCAGCGCTAGCAAGGGCAGAGAAGGAAGTGGAGACAGACGATGACTGTGCCATGAGTGCACACACACCACTTGAGCGAAAGTGGGGAGACATCGAGCTGTAGTCAAGAGGACTACAGAAGATGAGGGGCAGGATCCTCGAGGTACCCAACCTCTTGGATTATACCTGGCTACAGGAGCCCCGAAGAGGAGTAGCAGGACTGGCGGATGTCGGTAGAGACGGATGAGGATGGAGCGGCAGAGAGAGCTACAGTGCAAGATTCCCAGGACAATGCGAGGCTAGCAGGCTACAACAGTGCAAGAGGCACGGGAGTGTTGCACTAGTGTAGGATGGCACAGAGAGGTGTGCAACAGTGATAGATGCAGGGAGTTGTTGCAGCAGTGCAGAGGTCAGAGAGGGAGCACTTGTCAGCGACAGAGGGAGTTTCAACATCAGGAGTGTCTCTAGCCTGACAAAGATGTCAAAGTTGGGAGATCAGTTACTTACTTCTCAGTAACTGAGTTGTAGTGCAGCAGTTAGCATTGGCGGTGCTATGGGCAACATGATGAGAGGGGATGCAGTGCAAACGCAGCAGTGGAAGTGGCAGGGCCATGGGCAGCAGCACGGATGCATAGGGAGCTATCGTACAGATGCAGCAGTGGCAGTCGCAGAGCCATGGGTGGCAATACAAGATGCAGCAGTACAGATGATGGGCAGCAAGCCTAGCACCAGGGACCGATGCCGGATGATCAGAGTAACACTCAGTAAGGAGTATTGCTAGAGCACAATCCTTGCTAAGAGGGAGTGTTGATTTGGGGTAGCATAGGATGTGATCTAGCTACTAAATTTGGTGGAGAGGCTAAGGCACATGAGATCTCCAATACCCAGAAAGGGTTTGGGCAGATTCTAAACAGTTTGGGAGATATTAAAATAATTAATATTTTTAATGGAGTCCCTAAGTCTAAACTTACGGAAATTCAAATATTAATGTGAATTAATATAAAATTGTGTTAGAATGGTCCAAAAGTCATGGATCATTGATTAGGGACTTAATCTCGGTCGTTGATTTGTCAACGAGAAAGGTATAAGAGGAGGCTTGAGGGTCACTTCGAGAATACACCAAGAGATCAAGATTTCGACTTTCTGCGGCTGGGTTCGCTGAGAAAGTTGAGAGAGTGATCTGGAGTTACAGCTGAGGGACAATGAATACAGAAGCAGAGAGGCAGAGATAGTGTCGGGAGGATCAACGCAGCAGCTGGGAACGCTGACGCAGAGGGCAGAAGCTGGAACTGTCGGGAATAGCCGAACTGCCGGAACTGCTGGGAAAGCTGACGCAGAGGGCAGAAGCCAGAACTACCACGAACTGCCAAAACTGTCGGGAAACCTGATGCAGAGGGCAGAAGCCGGAACTGTCGGGAACTGCCTGAACAGCCAAGAAAGCTGACAAAGAGGGCAGAAGCTAGAACTGCTGGGAACAGCCAGAACTGCCAGGAACTGCTGGAACTGTCGGGAAAGCTGACGCAGAGGGCAAAAACCGAAACTGCTGGGAACTGCCAGAACTACTAGGAAAACCGATGGAGAGGGCACAAACCGAAACTGCCGGGAACAACCAAAACTGCCTAGAATTGCCGAAATTGCCGGGAAAGCTCACGCAAAGGGCAAAAGAGGCTGACGCTGGGGTTTTCCGTGGGGCAGATTGGAGCTGAGGAGATGCCAGAGTGTTTATCTGAGGTTTCAGCCAGAGCATCTATCTCTGAAGGAGAGGTACTACAGCCGAGATTTTTTCTCTTTTGGGTGAGCCGCACTTGGCACCCAGATTGTATTCTGAAACTGCTTAATAAATCAAACCCTCAGATAGCTGCACCAGTTTTCCCGCATTGGGTTTTTCCGGGGACATTAGTCCAAAAATAATGGTTTCATTTGTGTGCTTGTTTCTGTTTCCTTCAGTTGATGATCTATAATGTGTTGAGCATGTACTTGTGTTTATTTTCAGTATTTACATGGTAAATAACTTATTAATTAATCAGAACAAGTAGGAAGGAAGAAATCAGAAAGTACATGGAGGGTTTCTAACTGTTAGACTTAGAAACTTCAACAAAATTCGACCTCCAAGACTCAGATTTGAGCTTGTGTGCTCAGTCTTCCATGAACTCCTTCAACCTTCCAAAATGATATAGAAAACACCAAATAAGCTCCTAAAATCAACTAGTAAAACATGGGTACCTTAATATTTTTTTTATGGGTACCTTAATATTTTTTTACAGTGTTGTTCTCCATTGAAGCTCAACGGTGAAATCTGAGTGATTTCCCTCTCGAATGCAAACTAGGGTGTCTATTTTCAACACCGAAGTCTACAATGGAGGCTAGGGTTCCAAAACCCTAAGCTTCTCCTCGAGAAAACTCTCCTAGAGCTATTTCTCCAGAACTCACAATGCACAAATGAATGAGGAGAGAGCCCCTAAGTTCCCCTTTTTATAACTCACTTACCTTTTCCCTCCAATTAAATATTTAAAAGCACTTTTCCTTTCTTTATTTAATAAAGTGACTTTTACAAACTAATTAAAGTCACTTTTAATGCCAAAAAATGCTTAATTCGCCTTTGTAGGCACACCAGCCACCCAAATCCCCTTTTTATCACTCTACCCTATAGATCTTTTCAACCCAATTCCAACGAGCTATTAGACTAAGGTGTTTCTCCAAGTAATCAGCCCAAAACAACACCTTAAGCATAATTAATTAAAAGATGTCTGTTAGTAATGCCAATTTATAGAAATCATCAGAGTGCAACGGAACCAAGAGCAAATTATGCGAAATTGATCCCGATGATGAAATATGGTAAGCAGTCCCAGATGGACCCATAAAACTCCTCTAAAAACCTTTGGGCCCACCAATGGAGTAATCTTGCTCCCATGACCAAGCTGACACAAGCTCTGGAAAACCCTCCTAACCACCTTGCCAAGTAATCCGAAATTTGGGGACATTACACATTCTTAGAATTAATAATGTGGAGGCTGATTCGCACGCAAAAAAAGCTTGCTCCATGGAAGAGACCAATCTTGATATTAATGATACAGCATACTAATAGTTTTTGCCCCATCCCCTAAGGCCCTATGGGAATTTGTATAGTGTTAAGAAGAGCAAGCTCGAGCAGTCCAGGGCAGAGACAATGGTGTATGTGCACACCAACCTTCGTCTTATTTACAAGCAGAGGGAAGAGTGGTTGAAGGGAAAGACAAAGATGTGGGATGTCTTTCCTGATGATATGGGTCTGGACAACAGTGTTGAGTTGGCATTGGCCAACATGGATCTCAATGATCCAGTGCTAGAGCCTGTTAGATTTGATGATGGTGATATTGTAGAGGGGTCATCCTCCACACCAGCAGATGCAAAGACGACTTTGGATACAGGGGAGGAGGAGGATGGAGAGGAGAGCAATAGTGACCATGATGATGAGGACAGTAATGCTGATTTTGATGATGACTATGAGGATTGATAACTCATGAGTCATGGGCTACCTACTTCCTTGAGGCCTGTATACTTGTAGTCTCTGCCCTGGACTGCTCAAGCCTGATTTTGGCTCACTCATTGAACCCAAAATACTACAACCATGAGTGGTTGAATGGTGGACCTTCCACAGATTCCCTCCTCACATGGATGGTAAAATCTCACAGGGGAGGAAAGATGCATTCAGGCGGGTTTTTCAAGATAGAGCATTGCTTGATGAGGTGGAGGATGCCTTTGCAGAGTTTTCCACTGGCATTGGTTGATTTGCAGAATATGATGTGATTAGAGACAGGGGGGCTAAGACCAAAACTCTTAAATAACCATGGCCGCAAGAGCAGTTTTGACCTCCCTCAACCTCTTCAACATGATGAATGAAGAGGCAAACCATGTATCCGCAATCTTCAACAATGATAGATTGATGTACTCCTTGTAGATAGTGAGGGCATTTGTATGATTTTGTACAAAGTTACGGATATGTCGTGCATCCTCAATAATGCTACCAATCCAAAACACACCAAAAGCAATGGATTTCAGTGCTAAGTTCAATGAATGGACAATGCAAGGTGTCCAAAACACTTGTGGATATTTAGCTTCCACAATCATGCCAGCAGCCTTGCAAACAGGTGCATTATCTGTAATGATTTGCACACAAGAATCAACACCTACATATTCAATAACTTTAATAAACAACTCACCCATATATTGTGCATCCTTGTATTCTCCAAGTGTATCCATTGCTTTGAAGAAAACTGGACCATTCAAGGAAGACACCATGAAGTTGATGAGTGGGTGTCGTGCTGGATCTGTCCATCCATCAGAAACAATGCTAATCCCAGATGTTGGCCATGATGCTTTAATAGGCTCAAGTATTTTTTGCACCTCTTTTTTGCCTTCGTCAACAATGTGGTTCTAAGGTTCTCTAAACCAGGAGGCACATGCCATGATGGAGACTCGTGAGTTAAAGCTCGGCACATCTCAATAAATAGAGGTGAACGTGCAACATTAAAGGATATGAAGTTTTGATAGAAAAAATAAAACGCAATGGTGAGATCAAGCTCTTCCCGTTTCTCTTTTTGAAAAATCTTGTCCATTAGACCAAGTGAAATTGCCCTTAATTTTGCTACTTGTCCCCCAATAGAACTCTCAAATGGAAATTTGTTGTTGCCTTTCCTCAAAAATGGAAGGGGGTCATCATTCTTGGTTTTTTTTATTTTGCAGCCACATTTGCCATACCAACAATGAACTCTATTTCCATTTCTTTCCTCTTTGGTAAAGGAACTTGTGTACAAGCTCCAACTCCACAACCTGGTAAAGCCAACAAATGGCCCTTCACACGAAAATATGTGCTTGTGAAAGTATTGTGGCAAAAGTTGCATCTCCAATTCACATTGCCTCCTCCCTTCCCCTTGCTGCTTGGCCCATCCTCTCTTGTGACATATTTCCACAAGGTATATTTCTCAATGTTACCTTTAGGAGGAAGTCTTCCCTCAACATTACTTGCAGCAAACTCTAATCTAATGAAATTGGGGGAGGAGGGGCATCTCCAATGGGGACATTCTTCCCCTTCCTTTCCCCCCTACCTACTGCCCTTGATTGAGCCATGAATTAAACAAAACATGCACAAATTTGTAAAATAAATGTATATACAAACTGTTGTAATACAAATGCAAAAAAATAGAGAGGAAATGCACTTACCTGTTGCTTGAATCTCCTTGAAAACGCTCCAAACCCTTGGCTCCTTGCTCCAAACTCCTAACAGCAAACCCACAACTCACCTCTTGCAAAAGAAATGACACAAAATGATACAAAATAGAGGCATTTCCGCCCTTTTATGGCCGCGCGGGTCCCGGTTTGCCAGATTCATGTCCGGATTTCATGACATGATGTGTCCGAACGGGACACGATCCGGATTCGATCGTGTCCCATTCGGACACGACATGTCACAAAATCTAGACACGAATTAGGTCGAATCGAATCCGATTCTGTTATGCTCTTAACCTGCAAGACGATTACCAGAATACCAAATATGCGAAGAAATATACCCAGAACATAGAATAGTGAGAAACAAGAGCAAGTATTTTAATATCCAGAAAGCAATGTTCACTTGCCTCTTCGAGGGGGCAACCTCCAATAGAGCAGAGCTCGATTACAAAATAAGACACCATGCTCCTCGCAGGGAGTCTCTATCCTTTATATATGACTCATACATGCAATACCATGGATCAATACCATGGTTCTTATTAATACCATCTATCTAATACCATGGCCCATTTGCAACTAACTGTGGTCCCATCATTAATTGCGGGTTAACAACTTACAATTATTAATATGGGCTTTATTGACTCTTTACTTAACTATAACTATGACTCGATCCTACTACATAAATAAGGGGGTTAGGGTGGGACCCTAACATGCCCTCCCCCTTAAGAATAGCCTTGTCCTCAAGGTTGAAGCTGCGGAAACTGCTGAAGAATAGTGGCTAGTTCCCAGGTTGCATCTTCCGGAGAGGTGTCTTTCCACTTGACGAGGACTTCCCTGATCATGCGGCCACGCAGGTGCCGTTCTCGTGTGTCTAGGACCTATTCAGGTTGGAGCCAGATTGACCCTTCTTCATCCAATTCAGGTAGACTGGTTTGAATTCTGCAATTGTTCCCAATCACTTTCTTGAGGCATGAGACATGGAAAACTGGATGGATTTTTGCAGTGGGTGGCAAAGCTAGCTTGTAGGCCACTTCTCCAATGCGCTGAAGTACTTGATATGGTCCGTAGAATTTTGGAGATAGTTTATGACAACCCTTGTCTTTGAGTGAAGTTTGCTTATATGGTTGCAGCCTCAAAAATACCTGATCCCCTTCTTGAAATTGGCGCTCTGAGCGATGCTGATCTACCTGTTGCTTCATGCGATTTTGAGCTTGATGAAGATTCTCTCTAAGATGGGCGAGCATGGTTGTGCGGTTTTGTAGGAGTTGATCCATTGCTTGTACCTTTGAGCACCCCTTGATATAAGAAGTAGGGGAAGGAGGGAGTTGACCATAAACTGCTTCATAGGGAGTCACTTTGGTGGTGGCATGATAGTTGGTGTTATACCACCATTCAGCTAGAGGCAACCACTGTACCCATAGATGTTGCTTTTCTGAAGTGAAACACCTAAGGTAGGTTTCCAGACATTTGTTGACGGCTTCAGTTTGACCATCCGTTTGTGGATGATAGGAAGTACTGAGTTTTAGTTGGGTGCCTTGTAGCCTGAAGAGTTCCTGCCAAAAATTACTGGTGAAGATCGGGTCACGATCAAACACAATAGAAGTGGGCATGCCATGCAATTTGAAGATCTGATCCATGAAAGATTGAGCGACCAAAGTCGGTGTAAACGGGTGGGGTAGGGCGCAGAAATGAGCATACTTAGAAAGTCGGTCCACAACCACCATGATGACTGACTTGTTTCCTGACTTTGGAAGACCTGTAATGAAATCCATAGAAACCTCCGTCCATATAGATGTCGGGATGGGCAACGGTTGTAATGTGCCTGGTGCTTTGACTGTCTCCCCTTTGTGGCGTTGACAGACATCACATTCCGCTACAAAAGTAAGGATGTCCTTTTTCATGCCTGTCCAAAAAAATGATCTTCTAGTGCGAGCATATGTCTTCTGAAAGCCTGAATGTCCTGCAATGGGGGATGAGTGCAATTTTGCCAAAATGCGGCTTTTGAGGGTGGATGTTGGTGATATTACGACTCTGTCCTTGTAGCGAAGAATCTCATCCTGCCACAAGTAGCCCTTGGTGGAATTTGGATCCGCCTGCAATTGAGTAATGAGTTGGGAGAGCCAGGGATGTGAAAACCATTCCCTGCGAGCCTCTTCAATCCATTCTGGAATGGGAAGGGAAATTGCGAGCAGGGTACTTTCCTCCTCAAATTGGCGAGATAATGCATCTTCTACACTATTTTCGCACCCTTTCTTGTAAATGATCTCATAATCATATCCGAGCATTTTGGCGAGCCATTTATTTTGTTGTGGGGAGGATAGGCGTTGCTCCAAAAAATATTTAAGACTGTGATGGTTTGTGCAGATTTGGAAACGTCGCCCCAATAAGTAAGGTCGCCAGGTATCTACTGCATGTAAGATGGCCATCATTTCCTTCTCATAGGTAGATTGTCCCAAATTCTTCCCACTGAGTTGTTGGCTTGTGAAGGCCAAGGGTCGACCTTCCTGCATTAAGACCGCCCCAATACTCGTACCCAAAGCATCACATTCAATGACAAAAGATTTGGTGAAATCAAGTAGTGCTAAGACTGGAGTGGAACACATGGCATTTTTGAGAGCTGTAAATGCCTGTTGTGCGTCATCATTCCAGAAGAATGAATTTTTCTTGAGGAGTTGAGTGAGGGGCTTCGCAATGCGACCATAATTGCCGACAAATTTGCAATAATAGCCAGTGAGACCCAAAAATCCTCTCAGGCTCTTCAAGGTCTTAGGTTGAGGCCAATCCTGCATTGCCTGGATCTTTTTGGGGTCCACCTTGACACCTTCACGCCCCACAATGTGGCCCAAATACTCAACTTCTTCCATGCCAAAAGAACATTTGGACATCTTAACAAATAATTTATGCTTGCGGAGCAGTTGCAAGAGCAGATCTACACGCTGAAGATGTGCGGCCCAAGTGCAACTATAGATGAGGATGTCACTGAAGAAGTTAAGGACAAATTTCCTGAGATATGGTTTGAGAAGGTGGTTCATAAGGCTCTGAAAAGTAGATGGGGCATTACAAAGACCGAATGGCATGACCAGGAACTCATAATGGCCTTCATGAGTTCTGAAAGCAGTCTTTGGAATGTCGACTTCCTTCATGCGAATTTGGTGGTAGCCTGAGCGAAGATCCAACTTAGTGAAGAATTGAGCCCCATTGAGTTCATCCAGCAAATCATCAACAACCGGGATGGGAAATTTATCTTTGACTGTCAACTTATTGAGGGCCCTGAAGTCTGGACACATCTGCCATTCCCCATCTTTCTTGAGCACCATGACCACCGGTGATGAATAAGGACTAATGCTGGGACGAATGACACCTGCTTCCAAAAGTTCCTTGATTATTTTTTCTATTTCATTCTTTTGGGTGAACGGATATCTATATGGGCGCACATTTGGTGGTTGGGCCCCTGGAACCAAGGTGATGCTATGATCATGTTCCCCTCTCGAGGGTGGAAGCTCATGAGGCTTGTCAAAGACTGGCAGATGGTTATTTAAAATCTGTTGCATCTCAGGATGAATCGGCAGAGAATTGGGTTCGACGGCCTGGATGGCATTAAATTGAGCTATAACTCCATGATGGCCCTTTTTTAGCAATTTTTCCATCCTATGTGAGCTGATGATAGAGGGAGCTCCCGCCTGGAGTCCACAAAGGGTATGTGTGGAGTTGTTCTGCTTAAAGCTCATATATAACTCCTGGAAATCCATTGTGATTGGCCCAAGAGTGCGAAGCCATTCAGCACCGAGGACAATGTCGCACCCTCCCATGTGTATGGAAAACATGTGGGTCTTCAACTGATAATCCCCCATTTGAAGTTTGACATTTTCACAGCGGCCTTCACATTTCATTGTTCCCCCATCCGCAATTTGGACTTGGAAGTTAGAAACTGCTCGTACAAAACAATGCACTGCTTCCGCGACTTTTTGATGGATGAAATTATGTGTACTTCCACTATCAATCAAGACTACTACTGGGCGATGTTTAATAAAACCTCTGATTTTGAGAGTTTGAGGTGAAGAAATCCCTGCCAAAGCATGCAGCGAAATAACTGGTTCGTCAGGGACATTGTCCTTCTGGTTGTCCTCTTCTACCTCCTCCGGTTCCTCAAGTGGTGGGGCTTCCTTCGATGAGCTGTAATCAGTGCCATCAATTTGAAAAAATTTGGGCCCCTTGCATTTATGACCTGGGGAGTATTTTTCATCACAGTAGTAACATAATCCCTGCTTTCTTCTTTCGGCCATTTCTGCAGGTGACACCTTTTGAACCTTAAGTGTTTGAGTCGTGCTATAAGCCTGTGGGGGGCGACCCTTGGCAGTGAAATTTGGGCGAATGGACTGGGCTGCTAACGCACGTTCCACGTTACGAGCTACCATGCAAGCCTCCGACCATGTGGGAGGGTGGTGTAGTCGGACGTGGGCTTGTATGGCCTCTTTAAGACCGCTAATAAAACATTTCGTGTAGAACACATCTAAGAGATCCCTAGTGCGGAAAGCTAAGGCTTCAAAGGCTGTAACATATTCATCCACTGTGCCAGTCTGTCGGAGCTTAGTGAGACGACCCAAAAAAGCAGATTCCTGGTCAAAGCGCTCTGTAAGAGCTTTTTTGAAGGTGGCCCAAGTCAAAAAATTTCCATTGCAACGTTGATGCCATTCCCACCATTGCCATCTTTCATTGTCAAAGTACATGCTCCCCACCATAAGCTGAGTCTCATTATCTAAGATGTTATTCAGATTGAAATACTGCTCCATTTGTGCTACCCATGCGGCCGGGTGAGAACCATCAAATTTATGCATATCCAACTTGGGAGGTCGCGCACGGAATTGTTGGTGGGTGCCCCAGAGGTGAAGAGAGTGGCTAGACTCACCCTCACTGTGTCCATTGCCAATATACGCCTCCTCGCGGGCTTCCTCCTTGCCCTTAGAGAGTGCGTCAGTTAGTTTGTCAAGCACAGCTTGGATGGCTTGCAAGGATTGTTCAAGTTTGTCGATCTTCTCATTGGCCATAGCTTGAGCTCTAGTTGCTACCATGCACCGATCCGATGTACTTGAAATTTGGGACCGCCCGAATTTTTTCACTAACAATTGAATGGTACCACCTTGCTCAGCTCGTCGTCCTAATTCTTATGGGCTAGATCACCAATAAGCGCCCCGGGGGGTCTCAGCTCTAAAAACTCCTAACGGAGTTTTACTCCTTGCTTAGGAATACTGCAGTGGCCGAATCCTCAAAATGTCAATGCTGCCAAAAGTCCTGCGAAAATCACGCCCCGGTATAGGAACCCCACACAACTACTCAGATCTGGTGGATCTGAGAGATCTGAATGGTTGATCGGATAGCTCTGCTCGGCGGACAGATTGCTGTTGCGGATCTGATGGATCTAATAGATCAGAAACGCTGGTCTGCTAACTCGGAACTGCGGGACTGATGTCTGCTGCTGGCAGCTGCTGCAAACCCCCTTGCGAGATCTGATCTAGCAAAGATTATGCGTGATCCCAAGATAGAAAAGGGAACTATGGTCTCGAGGAGTGTCAAGTGCTACAGATCGCAATATACATGTCTAACAGTAGTACTCGGCCCAATGTTTCAGGGCTCTAACTAAGGAGGATCAACCGTACCCTTAGCCGTACAACCCGACTACCCTATCGTACAGGCGAGTAATCTCTCCGAGTGCTGTTCTCGGTGTACTGTAGCAGCAAGACGGCCAACAGTTTATCTATGGCGAGGTTTCAAAGGAGCTAGGGGGCTTCCGATATACCCAAAGGGTACTTGGAAGACAGTCCGTGCGTGGTTCTGTCTAATGCACTACTACTCGAAGGGGTACCCACAGGGGTTACAAGGGAGTCCAACAAGCGTGACCACCTCTTGTATTTCCTGCGTGCATGCCTCCCCAAATCCGCAGGTTTATGCGCTCAACGACAGATCCTGTGGTTTAAAGACGTCGGAACACGTCTCTAGCCAGTTAAAAAATTTGCTAAGAAGTGGAGATCCCACCTGCCCTGGAAAGTGCTCTGATACCACTTGTTATGCTCTTAACCTGCAAGACGATTACCAGAATACCAAATATGCGAAGAAATATACCCAGAACATAGAATAGTGAGAAACAAGAGCAAGTATTTTATTATTTAGAAAGCAATGTTCACTTGCCTCTTCGAGGGGGCAACCTCCAATAGAGCAGAGCTCGATTACAAAATAAGACACCATGCTCCTCGCAGGGAGTCTCTATCCTTTATATATGACTCATACATGCAATACCATGGATCAATACCATGGTTCTTATTAATACCATCTATCTAATACCATGGCCCATTTGCAACTAACTATGGTCCCATCATTAATTGCGGGTTAACAACTTACAATTATGAATATGGGCTTTATTGACTCTTTACTTAACTATAACTATGACTCGATCCTACTACATAAATAAGGGGGTTAGGGTGGGACCCTAACAGATTCGCTGGATTCGGACACGTGGCCCTCAAACAACAAATCCGCTTTCAGAGCTTGTGAGCTAGTTTGGTGAGCTTGTCACCAACAGGGGTTTTTATTTGCACATTATTTTATCATTAGGGGCTAATGTAAGCCCATAGGCTAATTCGAACTCCTTAGGAGGTTATATATTGATGTTAGATACATTTATTTGGATCATGACTTGACTTGGGATCTTTCTAATCATAGAGAACTTCACATTTTTTCATTGGAGGATATTTTCTGGAGATGGATGAATTTTGACGTATGGATCTGGGTTATTTATCTTGTCTTGGAGCTGTCTTGTGAACGAAATGTTGGTTGGATATACTCTATAACTTTGTAAGTGAATTTTTGATGTTATTATTCTTGTTGCTACACACTGCTAAAATTAGGGCTAGTTGCTGCATAATTGAAATGTGGAATTGAGCATGTTTTAGCTAATTTATGTATGGGCCAATGTTATATGAATGAAATGTCCTAGAGATTAATTGTCTCGGTAATCTTGCATCGTTTGCTTTGAAGTATAAATGCTTGAAGGTCACTTTTTTTTTCTTTCTCTCAACATTGGATGAAGTTGACTTTCTGAGCCTCCTTGATCAAGAAACCAAGTTCTTACTCATCATTGTCCTTGACTCCATATACCCAAGTGAATTAGGCACTGGTCCCTTAAAGCGGTGATCATTTTAACCCTCTTTTTACCATTTTCCCTTTTTTCCTCAAGTCTAACCCCATTAGGTCGCCTAGGGCATCAATATCCCGGGAATTGACCCAAGGAAAAACTTCGATTTCCTATAGGCTATTGCGCTAGTGGGGCCCCTCCCTCTCCTCCAAATTTGAGGGAATTCTAACGGTGGAATCTCTAGGAATCCCAAGCCCTAGCTCTAGGATCGAATTTTGCCTAGGCATCCCCAAGGCTAGACCTCAATAGGATCAATTCAACCTTTTGAAGTAAATATCCTTGTTTGGTCCTTTCCCCTCACGTTGTCCAGGATAGGAACATCATTGGTAGCTGCATTCCATCCCCGAACCTAAGTTGGGTCCATTTGGCCCCGTCTGGTCCCACTTCTCAATAAAGCCTATTTGTCAAGGACCATTTGGGAATCCAAGTTTCCTAAGGATTATAGGGATTTGAGAACCTTGTCTATAAACCTATTCCTTCTCCCTCAACCCTCCAATCCTCGCCCCTTACCCCGGGAGGACCAAGTCCCTTGCTTAAAGAGCAAGCAAGTTCCATTCTTCACTCCTTCCTTGGGAAAGGGTTTCTAGGGTCACTTCCCACCTATCCATTGACATCTACTCTACAAGTGATCCGCACACTATTGGGACTCCTCCCATCGGTGAAAGTCCGTAAAGAGCAGGGAGACTTAGTTGTGGTGACAGTGGGCTAAGCCTCCATCGTTGCCCTTAACCTAGCAGTTGCCCACTTAGGAACCCCCTTTAGGTCCCCGGCTAGTTTGAGGGGTAATAAGCCCCATGACTCCCCTTTATTTTAACCATCCCCCTTTTCGCCCTTACCCCCCTCTTCCTACTTTCGCCCCTCATTCTCCCCTTCACGCCTCCTTCTCTTTCCCTTCTAGGCTCCTTGCAGATATCATATATCCCCGCTTCAGGCTCTGTGATAGTTTAGTTATATGGCTAACGATTCAAAGTTGGATTTCTCTTAACGTGGCAGCACATGAGGTCTATTGCCATGAACATGTTATTCTCTCCTTCTTGCATGCTTGCAGTTACGATTTTATCTACCAAAATCTTGGAATCGACCTCCGCTCAGATCCATGATGAATTTCTTTGGTGGCTGCATTAGTGAAATTAATGAAGATATGATGATAATCGTGTGGAAGTACAGGCGAACTGGCGATAAATTGGTCTCAAATCTGGCTCTTGTTCCATCGAGGAATGAGTTTGTTATGTGCATCACTCCACCACCTCCGTGGCCCGATAATCTGGTAATTGCTCTGTCTCTGATTTCCATTATGGCGTCCAAGCATTCATACTTCAGGAAGCTCTGCAAAGAGCTTTGTCTCCGATTCTAGGCATTCTTCCTCGGGGCAGCACAATTGCGGGCTCCACACTTCAGTTCGTGGGTATTTTGGCTTAAGGGGCTCTCCACCTCTCAAAGCACCTTGGCAAAGCCTAGTCTCTCTCACAAAGTTGTTTCAGACTGCCACAAGCTCCTTTGTGTGAAGGTATTTCTGGATTCCCCAATTTCTGTTTGCAATTCTATAGTAGTCAGAGCCATAATGGAAACACCTCTAAAGTTGGCTCCTATCTTGTCACTCAGGGCTATAATTCTCGTTTCTTGGAGCTGTTAGAGACTTGGTCGTCAGTGGTTTATTGATATTTCCTTTTAGTTGTCTTGTGGAAGCCTTTGGCTCAGAGGAAATCAATTAAATTTGGGTCTAAAGCCTATCAGTCAATTCCTCTCTGCCTTGGGAACCCGAAGGAGTGTTTATTAGGACAACTCAGTACACTATATTGTTTGGGTCCTCGGCATCACCAACAGGAGCTATGTCTCTGCAATTTTGATTCATCTTTTTGTTCTACTAAGCTTTCTTCCGAATACTGTTGGTTTGGGGTGGTCGTGCTCTTTCTTTCATGAAGTCTGTTGCAGTCGAAGTCTTTGCTGATATACCAACATGAGCAACAACTCCAATTCCGAGTCTTCTTCGGCAGTTAGCCCATGTTCCCATTGTTTATCCGCTCATCAAGCCCTGGTGACAGCAGATTTTGATTTGCAATTAAAATTTTGTAATATGTATCACACTCAAGTTGAACATGTTATTAAAATCTTGGCCCTCCAGCATCAGATTTCTCGGTTAGAAGATGAAGTGGACGCGCTCAGGTAATTATCATTGTAATATTCCTAGGGAATTTTTTCAGTAAATAACAAAGCATACATAGACATAAAAACCACAAAAATCAAGCACATAAATCAATCCATAAATTTGCACCAAAAATTGCGTTGTTGAGCCATTTTCTTATAATATAAAGAGGGTACAATATGGTGCTGGAAAGAGTGTGAAAATTTATAATCTTCACATCAAAAATCCTAATGCAATCACTAGTTTATCATCTCCTACTTCTTCTTTACATTCAACAAGTTATTTAATTATTTAAACAGCAATGAAAAACACTATTGCAGACTACACATATATACAGATCATGAACTGAAATAAAATGAGACAATCACATAAGGGACACCATTATTTTTGGAAAATCGTCCCCGAAAAAACCCAATGCGGGAAAACCAGTGTAGCATATAGAGGGTTTGTATTATTACGCAGATTTCTAAATACAACTAGAGTGCCAATTCTGGCTCCAGAGAATAACCTGGCAGAAGTACCTCTATCTAGAGACAAATATTTTGGCGAATCCAGCAACTGGATGATCAAACCCCACAGATCACAATGTTGTCCCCAGTGTTGGGCAGCAATGGCTGCTCCAAGTTCTGCGCTGGATCTGCGTCACCTCCTCTAGGAGTTGCATCACCCTCTCAGTGAGCCTTCCTTGCTCAAAAGTCAATATGTTGAACTGCTACTCTCTCTGCCCCACAGAAAACCCCAACGCTGCCTCTAAGGCACTGTGTCAGCCCCTCTAGCTTCTACGTCACCCTCTCTAGAGTTGCGTTGTCTCTCCTAGTGCTGCTCTGCCTCTCTGTTATGTATTCTCGGCCTTGGACTGAAGTCCCTCTGCCGAACTACCCCTCTCATTGCAACTCAGATCACTAGCTCGATTTTCTCAGCAAACCTTGCCCTAGAAAAATCGAACTCTTTGATCTAACAGTGTCTCCAACTGACCCTCAAGCCTCCTCTTATACTTTAACTGTTGATGAATCAATGGCCGAGATTAAGTCCCTAATCAACGGCTAAGATTAAAACAGACTTGATCCTCGTCACTTAGAAGTTTCTCACCCATATTCTCATTAATACCCATTAATATTTTTATTTTCCTAAGTTTAGACTTAGGAACCCATTAAAAATATTAATTATTTTAGTAACTCCTCGTCCGGGTGGAATTTCTCCAAATGATTTCTGGGCTCTGGAGATCTCATGTGTTCTAGCCCCTCCACAAAATTTCGGAGCTAGAGCACATCTGATGCTACCCAAAATCAACAGAGTGCAAGCTAAGCCCAAGTGAATAATAAGAAGTCCCTCTCAAATATGTTGCTCCTCTCTCTTGGCTCTGCGTTGAACTGCCTAGAAAATAAGTTGCATGTTGTCAAGAACTGTTGCTAGGGCCTCCTCCGGTGCTCAGAAAATTATGGGGAATTAACCCTGGTCTCTCCACCAAATACCTAAAATAACCCACAAAGGAATTGGCCGATGGTTGACCTTGAAATTTTGGCCCTCTTGTCCCTCTATGGCTTTGTTGTTGGGTAATTCGACCCACATGTCAATCCTGCTGCAAAAAGTCCTCAAAATGGCTGCAATCTCCAAACAAATACTCCCCCGGGCTCCTCCTCAAATCTCAATCCCAAACTCCCTTGACTCCTCAACCCCCAAGCGTACCTCCTCCAAGAACTGCACAGTCCCTAGCTGTTGTCGTTGAACCTCTCCAAAAACTCGCACTCCCCACTATTGGAATGAACTAGAATAAATGGAACTCCCTACTTGGGCTGAAACTCGAATTCCATCGAAGCAGGGGTTGAGATTTTCGCTCAAAAACACTCGTGTGCTAAACAGCACTTGCAGACTTTGCTTCAGGTCAAGCGTGCTATGTCAAAGACGATTTTTCTTAAAGATAAATGAATGCCAAAATAAGTGCCTTTCCTTCCATTTTGTCAAAGTGCCTCCAACATGCCCACATGGGCCAAGCGCAATTTCCTCCCACCGAATTTGCTCCAATGCATGCGTACTTCCCATGTGGGTCGCAATCCTCCATGGGTGGTCCCCACGCTCCACTAGAGGTTCAATGTTCCCCTTCCAACTCTAATGTTTGGGCTTGTGTTTAATCAAAAATCAATGTGGGTCCTCTCAACCCACATTTCCTAAGTGCAAACATGAATTAAGTCAAAATTGGCCAAAATTGATATTTCACTTAGCAATAATGCTAACTGGGAATATCACAGTCCTCCCCGCCAAGACGTTGCTTGTCCTCAAGCAACTGTAATCAAGGATGTTGAAGTATCTACTCCCTTACCCAAGTGGCATCCTCATCTGGTAGGCTCCTCCATCTGATCAAAAACTCCTTGATGACTCTGTTTCGCAAATGCCTCTCCCGGGTGTCCAAAATAGCCTCTAACTCCAGAACTAAGTGCCCCTCATCGTCCATAGGGGGTAGCTCTATAGCTATTGTCACCTACTGCCCTAACACCTTTTGCAGGCAAGACACATGAAAAATGTTCTGCACTCAACTCCCGGGGAGTAGCTCCAACTCATATGCTACCCCCCCAACTCTTCGAGTGACTCGGTACGGCCCATAAAAGCGTGGTTTGAGCTTCTTGGCGCCCTTCTACTTAAGTGATGACTGCCTGTACGACTAAAGCCTCAAGAGAACCAAATCCCCTACCTCAAATTGTCTCTCAACTCTGCCCCTATCTGCATAAAGTTTTTGTCAGTTCTGTGTCATCCGCATGTTGTCTTTGAGAGCCCGCAAAATGTTTTGGCTCTCCTGTATCCAATCCTTGGCCCTAGGGGCCTTGCTATCTCCAAACATCACATCAGCAAAAGATAATGCATCATAACCATATAGGGCTCAGAATGGAGACATACCTATGGACATGTGGTACGTGGTGTTGTAGCAGTACTCTCCCAAGTGTAACCACTGTATCCATGCTCGCTAATGGCTCATCACATAGTTACGCAAGTAACCCTCCAGCCATTTGTTAACTATCTCCGTCTGTTCGTCTGTCTGGGGGTGATAACTAGTGCTCAGAGTGAGCTCAGTGCCCACCAGTCATAATAGCTCCTGCGAAAATCCCCCGATGAATCTATTGTCCCAGTCACTGACAATGGTCTTCGGAAGACCATAGAGCCAAAACACCTCCCTAAAAAATAATCCGGCCACCTATGAGGTTGAGTACCAGGCTAAGATAGCAAAGAAATGTGCAAACTTTGTCAACTGATCCACCACCACATAAATGTAGTACTTGCCATGTATTGTGGGCAACCAGGTAATGAAGTCCATCGAAACACTCTCCCATTTCCCCTCAAGGATAGGAAGAGGTTGTAGCAACCCTGCAGGGTGTGACAGCTCACCCTTGTGCCTCTGGCACGTGTCACACTCCCTGACATGCCTCAGAACGTCATCCTTAAGGCCCCTCTATGCAAAATGCTCTCTGATGGCCCTATATGTCTTTGTGGACCCCTGGTGCCCTGCTAGTGGTGAGTCATCGATAGCCTGTAAAATACTCTCCCTCAATTGGGAGATGGGCACCAAGTAAATTCGGTCTCTGAAGTAGATCACCTCGTTCATCACCCTGTACTGGTCATCTGCCACCACCCCATCAAGGAGCTCACATGCAAATCGGTCCTTGGAGTACTCCACCAGTAATTGTGCCCTCCAATCCAGGGCAATACTCATCAATGCAAGGGTAGTCGGTCTCCTGGACAATGCATCTGCCACCACGTTGTGCTTCCCTTTAACATACTCAATGTCATAGTCGTACACCTAGAGCTTGCTCACCCACTTTTGCTACCTCCTCTGCAACTGCTTCTGCTCCAAGAGGAATTTGAGGTTGTTGTGGTATGGCTAGCATCTCCTTGTCATAGGTGGAGCCCAGACTCTCGTGGGGGAGTAATTTCTGACTCTCGAAGGCCATGGGGTGCCCTCCTTGTATCAACATTGCACCTACACCCTCTCTGGATGCATCACACTCTAGCACAATGGGCTGGGTGAAATCTAGAAGTGCCAATACAGGACAACTGCTTATGACCTATTTGAGGCGCTCAAAATCCTCCTGCACGGTATTGTCCACTCAAAGGCCCCCTTCTTCGTCAAATCAGTGAGGGGAGTTGCCAACTAAGAGAAGCCCTTCACGAACTTCCTGTAGTAAGTGCAAATGCCCACAAATCCCCTCAACTCTATCACATTTTGGGGCTTTGGCCAATCCGGGATGGCCCTGATCTTCTCCTCATGGACCCTCACACCGTCCTCCCCAATGATGTGCCCTACGTAGAGCATCTCTTTCAAACTGAACTCGCATTTAGACAGTTTCGCGTAGAACTGTTGCTCCTCCAAAATACGCAACATTGTCTCTCAGTGTTGCAAGTGCTCCTCCCATGTCCGGCTATAAATCAAGATATCATCAAACAACACCAACACAAACTTCTGCAGCTGCCCACAAAACACGTGGTTCATGCAGGATTGGAAAGTGATAGGTGCATTGGTTAGACCTAAAGGCATAACCAAGAACTCGAAGTGCCCATAGTGGCACCTGAAAGCAGTCTTAGAGACATCTTGGTCCCTCATCCTAATCTGGTGATACCCTGAACGCAAATCAATCTTGGTGAAGAACTTCGCCCCCCTCAACTCGTCCATCAGCTCATCTATGCATGTGATGGGGTAACAGTTCTTCATGGTCTTCTTGTTAAGGGCCCTGTAGTCAATGCACATGCTTAGGGACCCATCCTTCTTCTTCACCAGAACAACTGATGAAGAAAAAGGGATGGAGTTGGGCCTGATGTCCCCAAGTACCAACAGCTCATGAATAGCTCTCTCTATCTCATCCCGGTATGCCTTGGGATGTTGGTAAGGGGTAGTAATGACGGTCGGTGCCCCGGCTCCAGCTCAATGGTATGCTCAATCCCTCGGTCAGGCGGTTGACCCAGTAGTATGTCTCCAAACACTACTGGGTACCTGTCCAAAATGGCCTATATATCCGGGTGCGGTGGCTTGGGTTGATCCCCAACCTCTGAAACCCTCAACTCCACAGCCCACTCAATGTCCCCATGTGTCTCAGATCAGCCTCCATCCTGTGGGCTGAAACAGCCTGTGGAGGGTAAGAGTGCATACCCCGTAGCAAAACTGGTTTTCCATCTGGCCCTGTTAACTCCATCTCCAATTTGCTCCAATCAATAGTGACTCTGCCAAGCAAGGAGAGCCACTAGACACCCATCACCACATTGGTGTCTGACACATCCACCACGAAGAAGTGATCTATCACTGAGTAGTTTTCCATGGTCACTGTCAAAGCTGGAACATAACGTATGCACTGCATGGTTCTGTCCCCTGGTACCAGAACCGAAAAACCCTCAAACTCATCGATTGTGATACCCTTCCTCTTGACCATCTGTGCATCAATAAAATTGTGGGTAGCCCCACTGTCCACTAAAATCGAGACACGATGCCCTTGATCCTCAAAGTCAAAAACTTAGGTACCCAACGTAAAGATGCAAGGACCCCTCCTAATGGAGCAAAAGGAGCTCCCCCTAGTGGAGGTGGGGGTGGTGGCCACCCCACTCTGTCTGCATTGCGTTGTCATCTCCACCCACCTCCAAATCTGCATCATCCTCCAAATCATTGTCAGAGAAAACCTCAATGTAGTGGGCCTTGCCCGCTGTGCATCTATGGCCTGGAGCCCATGGTTCCTGACAAGTAAAACACAACTTCCTCCTTCGGAGGTCTCTCCGGGTCTCCTCATCCAACTGTCCACGCCCCTGGTTGGCTCTCGGTGGTGGAGCTCTAGTGTCTCTTCCCCTCTGCTGGAAGCCCTGTCTAGGTGGTAGTGGTGCTCTAACCCTCAGTAGAGCATCCTGCAAATCTCGGGCCCTCCCCACTGCGTCCTGCAAGGTAGTGGGTCTGTTGGACTTCACCAGTCCCTTTAGTGGCTCTATTAGCCCCTCTATAAACATGAAGACCCTCCTGGACTCCGATAGATCTGACACCATCACTGATAGCCTCAGAAACTCCAAAATGTAGGCCTCAGCGCTCTCGGTCTGCTTGAGCCTTGTCAGCTCCCCAAAGTGCTCCTCCGGATCTTTCCTCTCAAAATGCTCCAACACTCTGCTGGTGAAATCCATGTAGGTTGTCACCCCAGCATGTCTCATTGTGGTTAGCCCATGGAACCACCAATCATGGGCTTCACCCTCCAAATGTAGCGTGGCAATTTTTATTGCCCCCCTCCGTCATCTAATTTAGCTAGAAGTAGACATCGAGCTTCTCTACCCACGCTCTAGATGAGCTCTTAGAAGAGCCATAAAAAGTTGGGAGAAACAGCCTCCCATAGTACGCTGCAAATCTATCCATTGCGTGTAGTTCCCCCCACTACAACCCTTGGGCCTATTATTTCCCTTCAACTGACAAAAGTCTCTGAAAGTAATGGCTTCCCTGAATTCAGGTCCATGGGACTGATACTCCAAGAAATAGTTCTGCATAGGCAACTCCCTTTGCCCTTGCTGCCCACCAGCTCCAGATATCAAGAACATGGGAATAGTGGGGATCTAGGTGGTGTGTTGGGAATAAGAGGCATGTTGAGGTTAAGGGATGTGTGGTGCTGTGAAGTACCAGAGCCTTCACCCAACTGGAATTCCCCTTGAATTCCCTTACCCTTATTGTTGCTACAATTTTGTTGCCTTAGTTCCTCAATACTCTTGGACAGGTCCTGTACTGCCTTCAGCGAATGATGAGCAAACTCCTCTTCCTTACTCCTCCTATCTCCCTCATTCTCTACCATGTTTGTTTCCACAACCTACATTCAGTTATCACAGGATCTGGAGTAATCTGTAACTGCCTTTCTCTACTCTTGTACCTCTATCTCTGGTAAGTCACGTTTCGCTTATCCTCTAGTGTCATAGATTTTGTTGCTCCCACAGGCTGAGCCAAGTCTATCAGTTGTATACCACTGTAATATTCCTAGGGAATTTTTACAGTAAATAACAAAGCATACATAGACATAAAAACCACAAAAATCAAGCACATAAATCAGTCAATAAATTTGCACAAAAAAATGCGTTGCTGAGCCATTTTATTATAATATAAAGAGGGTACAATGTGGTGCTGGAAAGAGTGCACCTGGGCTTGCTCAAGGAAAGCTAGCTAAGCCCAAGTGAATAATAAGAAGTCCCTCTCAAATATGTTGTTGCTCTCTCCTGGCTCTACGCAGAACTGCCCAGAAAATACGCTGTTGGTTGTGAAGAACTGCTGCTAGGGCCTCCTCCGGTGCTCAGAAAATTATTACCGCCAGATAGATTTCTCTATCGGGTGAGCCAGTTTGGCACCCAGTTGTACTCAAGAAAATATGCTTAATAATAAAACCCTTAGAACTGTTGCACCAGTTTTCCCAAGTTGGGTTTTTCCGGGGACGATTGTCCAAAAATTATGGTGTCCCTTGTGTGTTTGTCTATTTCTTTTAGTTGATGATCTGTAGATGGTTGAGACTGCATTATGTTTATTTCAGTATTTATATGGTTAAATAACTTGTTTAGTAATTAAACAAGTAGGAGAAATAAACCAGATAGGGCAGGAAAATTTCTAATGGGTTAGACTTAGAAATTTCAACAGGTTGAGCTAGGGTTCCTAATGTGGTTCCAGGTTAAGCAGGGCTCCCTGATGTTGTTCTGGATTGAGCTAAGCTCTCCGATGTTGTTGTGGGTTGAGTTGGACTCCCCTGTGATGTCAAATTCTTCTTCTTCTTTGGATTCAAGATCGTTCAACAGATGGAGATGAACTTGGATGAGACATGTCCTAATGACGATATCGAATTACTATATTGATGCTCCCCTATGATGATAACTAAGATGAATTTCCCTATGATGATTCCTCTTCAACAAATGATCAAGTTATGTTGAGATATCATGTCTTCAAGATTGGTAGGGTTTCAATATGAGATGGGTCTTTACTTTAACAGAGTTGTTTGTGTTGAAGTTTCTAAGTTTACTTAGTTAGAAACCATCCATGCACTCTATCTGATTTATTCCTACCTGCTTGTTATTTATTTTTTTCTTAACAAGTTATTTACAATGTAAATACTGAAAAAAACACCAGTGCATGCTCAACATATTACAGATCAGCAACTAAAAGAAACAAGAACAAACACACCATATGACACCATTGTTTTTGGACTAATGTCCCCAGAAAAACCCAATGTGGCAAAACCGGTGCAGCTATCTGAGGGTTTTCTTATTAAGCAATATCAGAGTACAATTTGGGTGCCGAAACTGGCCTACCCAACAGAGAATTTCCTTGGCAGTAATACCTCTCAGTTTCTGACAAATCTACCAACTGAAACCCCAAACACTCCTTCCGGCAGCTACTCAGCATCAATCTGCCTCTGAAACCCTAGCATCTGCCCAATCTGGACTGCGTCAGCCTCTCCTAGCCCAGCGCTGGCCCTGCGTTAGCCTATCTTGGCCTACGTCAGCTCTTTGAGCCTCTACGTCAGCTACACTGGCCCCTCTGGTGCTCTGTGCAGCACTTAGCTGCCTCTGCGTGAGCACTGGCTACTCCTGCGTCTCTCTCTCTCTAGTTACTATGCTGCTCTCCGGCACTATCTCTGCCTCTTTGTCTCTCTGTACTCAATGCCCCTCAGCTACTCTCCCGATCACTGATTCTATCTCTCTTAGCAAACCCCACTCTAGAGAATAGAATGACTGATCACTCTGGTGTGTTCTCCAAGTGACCCTCAAGCCTCCTCTTATACTTTTCTTGTTGACATCTCAACGGCCGAGATTAAGTCCCTAATCAACGACTAAGATTAGATCTGGCTTGATCCATGTCTTTTGGACCACTCTAACACAAATTCATATTAATACACATTAATATTTTATTTTCCCTAAGTTTAGACTTAGGGACTCCATTAAAAATATTAATTATTTTAATATCTCCTGATCTGTTTAGAATGTGCCCAAGCCCTTTCTGGGTATTGGAGATCTCATATGCCCCAACCTCTCCACTAAATTTTGTGGCTAGAGCACATCCGATGCTACCCCAAATCAATAGTTTGTCTTCTCTAATCTCAAATTTGCTCTCTTGAGATTCGTCATGAGACATGAAGCTTATAATTCTGATAGAAATTCGTCCCTAGCTGAGAGGGAGTGTTAAATTTATGAGGGAGCTTGGGGAAGAATTTCCCTTGATCCCCTAAAGAGAATTCGAATTCGTTGGCAAAGTTTTATTTTGAAAATAATTATGAAGGTGTCTAATTTTAAATTATTAGTGTCTCTCGCCATCAATTTTCAAAGTCGTCCTTGGAGGTAGAATCTTTCTAATTTGAAATTTAAAATCATTTTGAAGTTCGGCGTCATGTCGGCCTCCTCCAAAGGTTATGACCCTTCGAACATGACAATAAACTACAAATATGCCATTGATTTGATCTTCAATCATATACTTTTCGGATAGAAGGATTAGTCTGAGATTTTCGGTGGACTAGGGTTTTTTGTCTGAGGATATTTTGGTCTCTCTCTTGCAAGATTTCTAGACTATTCGCTCTTGTGAAAAGCTCTTTATAATGCTCAGATTTTCACTCCTATGAATCTCTATGATCCTCATATTTTCGTTCATATGAATCTATTCATAATGATCATACTTTCACTCTCCTACGGATGACTATCTTCAGAATTCTTGCTCTGGTCAAGGGATTCATATCACAGTGTTTGCTCTTGCATTGGTCTCAATCTATCGATATGGCACAGGTCTCTTGTCACAATCTTTGCTCTTGCATTGGTCACAGTCTATCGCTCTGGCACAAGCCTCGCTTATGGGCTCGTCATTCAGTGTACATAACTTTACATTCTCTCGAGTCTCGCTCTTACTCATGCAACGGGATATCACTCAAGCCAATGTTTCACTCATATAGCATCACAATTTGTATGGCATCTCAGTTTGTATAGCATCACGGGTATGCTCTTAAGATATGATCTCGATTGGTCTTACATCTTCGCAATCTTGCTTCACTACATTTTGTTGTATCATGATCTCGGCAAATGACTTCTTGATGTATTCTTGGTATCGGTCTCAGTCTCTATGTGATTGGTATTGGTCACGCTCTCACTATCCTGAATGGTATATGATTACGTTCTCGATTCTTGACAACATTGGTATATGGTCTCCCTACAACGTTGTTAAGTTATATGTACGCGATTTCATTACTCAGTGTTACATTTATATGCATGGTGGCATCATTGTATAGAAGTATGTATGGTATTGCATAGAGAGTTATATATCACAACCATGATCCTTTGTATTCTGCTACAGTGGCATCTATGTTTTGTGATATCTCCAAGAGATATGCAGAAACCCTATCTCTCAAAGAAATCCTAATCATAATATATACAAAAATGAGACAGTGTTGGTATGACTCAACGTTTTGATTCAACAGTATGATAGTATGGTTAGTCTTGATACTTTGGCAGTATTAGTATCTATGCATTGTAACCTAAATGACAGTATAACAAGATTTATCGATGTATCTTGTTCACAAACGAAGTTGTGAACAAGCCTTGTATAGGCCTCAGGAAGCATGATGATATTTTGTACCTTGTTCCTCTTAAACTTTCAATGACAATCAATTATAGAAGAAGAATTTGGATGGGTTTTCCCCCTTGTGTGGTTTTTCCCTGGTCTGTGACCAAATCTTAGTGTCTCTATCCATGTGTGCTTTTTCTTCTGATGTTCCTTTTATATCCACTGCATTGTTGTTGATATTGTTCCTTTCTACATAATTGCATATGCAGTAATAATGGTAAAATATTGTGGGGTGAATTCAATGAGTAAATGATGTAATGCAATTATCAAAGCAAAGAACAATATAGCCCTAGGAGAAAATTAACAGCTCCACAAGGCACAATTCGGATCACACACCAGAAGAAATCTTCTGCTCATCTAGACAAAGAAGATAAGAGACAGGAAGGACGAAGTTGATCAAGCAAACCAGCGTCTCCTCTCTCTATTTGTTTGACCTTGCACGTATGATTTCTCTCTCCTTCTTTGACCTCTCACGTGTCACAGAAAGGTCAAGTTTTTGTGGGCATATCAGAGCGGAAGGATCAAAATTTTTGGGTGCAAAAGTACGCAAAATTCAGCCCTAGTAGATCAAACCAAGCCAAGTTCAGTGAGCCACAGATTGACTTGTCAAGAGGGTAGTTTGACCAAGTCTGAACAAGGCTATGTTGTTGGCCAGTTTGACTTTATATTTGACATGAAGAATTAGATGCATCTCTATTAAATTGAATAATTTCTCTAAGGAAAAGGTTGTTGTGTTTTTCCCCCAAGTGGGTTTTCCCAGGGTAATTCTTGTGTTGTCTTTATGTATCACGGTCTCTTTGTTATCTCTATTGTCCTACTACTTGTTGTGGTTGAATTTATGAAGTATAATTGCTTAATAGTAAATAAAAGTGCTAAAGAATATACTTATATCACTGGAAGTAATTATTAGTTTCAGAAATTAGTGCTTGTATCCTTTGCACTTGAAAAATCAACAATTGAATACCACTAAAGAGCAAGAGAAAGGTTGTTGAGGTGACAAAGGCAACCCTTTTTCTTGTTTCCATAAGGTTTAGTCCTACCGAGTGAGGCTTTACATCAAGCCTACTATATTTTGTAGCAACAAGCCCCAAGATGACTTTTTTATTCTTATCATCTGAGTAACAACCTTACAATGAAATGTGTATACATGCAAGCACTAGATGCACAACCTCAAAATATCCTTTGATCAGTTTAGGTAGTGCCTCGTCAACTTTAGACATAGACAGATCACCACATTACGCGCATTGGTAGGATTTGCCAACTATACCATTTACAAGAGACCAAGTCAAGGAAGCACCTCATTTTCAAATGTCCCATCTATTATGGGATCAGTGGGAAGTTATATTGCCTTTAACTAGGACTTGAGGCTCCCTCTCCACAATTTTCAATGATTTTAATGATAGGTGTCTAGCTCTTTTTATCAAGGAGGATTTTAGACTAAGGGCTCAATCCTGACATGGACCTATGTGACCAAATCCCTTCAGGAAGATTCATCATTTCAAATACAATATAAATGAGACCTCGAGTTTCCTCTCAACCCCACCCCAATGACAAGTTAACTAACCTCGAAAAGACTTCTAAGGAGTTCTTGTTCTATACAATAACACAAGCATGAGCAAATCAACGGACAAATCATCTCTAGAAAGCACCAAAGTTAAACTCATTCTACATAGAGTTCTACTCTTTATGTCTATTCAAGTAGCCATCTTGCAATTGGGCTTCTTCTCCCCAATCTTGGATGTTAGGCATGACAAACCCCTTTCCTCTAAGGATGCTCCCAAGATTACGTAATGAAACCCCCTTGGCTCAAGATATTCACTAAATGAAATTATCAAATACTACATCAACACCTTTGTAGTGATTGAGTAGCCTTTTCTCTTCCCACATTTGACCTATCTTTCCAATTTTTCCTTGACAATGAACATCTACTCTGTATATATTCCATTGTTATTGCTTCTACAATTATTCTTACTCATATTGGCTAGTTACTTAGCACTTTTTATGTTTCACAATATCTAATTTAGATAGAGATAATTAGGAGATGCTTGAGCACTACCACTCTTTTGTATCTACTTTAGATGTGCTTTTGAGTCCCATTGACCTACGTTTGTGATCATTTGTTAGACATTAATATAATTATCTTATCTTGACTAATGATCTACATCAATATTATTCTTTGTATATATTTTATGTTTCTACCCTATGTATGTTTCCATCATTTCTTAAGTGACTGCTTTGTATTCATCTTCACTATCAAGGCTTCACCCATTATGAGTCGCAGCATTAAATGATGCATCAATTTACAATTTTGCAAGAATCAGCACTTTATTCTCACTCGTTTTGTTGTTCTTTCACTAAGCAACTGCCTCACATTGAAAGTTGCAACCTATGAAGTTCACAAATTTTGTCTATATAATATAAATCTCCTATGATGATCATTATCACTCTTTTTGTCAAGGTTCTTCACCAAGCAACTACCTCATGTCAAAAGTTGCAACCTATCATGTTCATAACGTTTGTCTACTTCATGAAAAAAACATCCTAGGGTAAATAGTTGCATCTAATAGTGTAAAGGATGTTCAAATGCTCTATAATATACCCAAATTGGAGGAAATAGCAGCCCTAACCACACTTTCTAATACCAAATGGTCATCTCAAGGAAATCATACATATCATCTACGTCAAAACCTTCTTTCATAAACCCACTCCCTCACCAATGTCTTCTCTTCGATAACTTGTCGCTCTTCATTTAAGCAATTACATACACCATTAAAAGATCACCTATCACTTTTATTGCTGAAACAACTTTTACAATGTAATGGACTACCTTAGTGACCAGTCACAACAATCACCAATTCTCTAGGAGTAAGCCCTAATGACAAGTTCCTCTCAATTCAAGCATATTTTTTTTAACTACTTTATTATAACACTTCATTGTAACTGAAGTACTCATTCAACATTTCTCCGTACAATGATTACAATCAAATATGGGAGTAATATACTAATCAATGGAGTTAAGATCGTTTCCTTGGCAAAGACTTCTTTCACAGGTACTTGCTTTCTTTACTTTAACAAATCTCATCTAATCCCTAACTTCACTCTTCTTTTGCATGTTTCTAGGTCTAATCTACATCAACTCTTATTCTCGATTTTCTCTACAACACATGCAACATATTCAATTGTAATTATCTCTCTACTTTTACCTCCCATCACCCATAAAAAAGTGCAGGTCATAATGTCATGCTAGCAAAACCCAACATAAACAACCTATAATAGTGTTTGAAAACCTAACTTCCTTCCTAATCCCATGACAATGCAACTATTGTCTTCTTTGACTTAACAAGACTTTGACTAACAGTCTGTAGAATTTCAGTGGCAAGATTTGTAGGACAAAATCTCTCAGCACTAGCTACATTGAAAATTTGTTACCTTGCCACTCATGACTATATGTAGCTGACAAGTCGGTGTTCTTAGTCATCTGTGAAATCATATCAGACAGCCCTCTTTCTCTTTAAAATAAGTCTAGAAGCTACAGGAACAAACTAGGAAAATTCATTTTTAATTTTCGAGCTTTCTCAAAATGTTTAGCCTTGCTTCTTGCTCACTCAAAGGCTCCACAAGAGATGAGTTATTTAAGATGGTGAGGTCGAGGGGATGTGAAGCTTCAAAAACCTTTGGAACGCTCATTCATCTTTCAAGTCTAGGGCGCTTGGTTCGCTAGCACTCAACAACAGTATAGGATAGGAGGATGAAAAGATTCAAAAATATTTGGAAAGCTCATTCACCTTTCAAGTCTAGCATGCTTGGTTGGGTAGCTCAACAAAAATCTCGCAATGAAGGATAGGCTCCATCTCTATGGATTCATTAATTGCATGATATAACAATAGCAAAAAACAGTTAAGCATGTCAAATGGGGATGATATAGCAATGAGGAAGACTATATATGGGGCATTATACTTTTATGCCCCCGTTCCAATAGAAAGAGGTCATATTTGAAGAAAAGTGGATGATTAGACAAGCAGGAAAAGATTATATGGGGGGACTATACATCCATCAAGCATCTCCTTCTTGTGGAAAATGTGTTGTCAAACAACCTTGAATACAGATGTTACCCTGCCACACTTGGGTAAATTGTCAGCTTGTTGATCAGATTTAGATATTTAGTGTCATACTATAATAGGTATTTCTTTTTTTAAACTAGACTGCATTGCAATGGACCAAAGCAGACATGTGGCCTCTTCTTGCCTATGCTGAGAGGTGAAACTTGTCGAGATTTGCACCAGTACACACACCACACAATAATACACACAAAAAATCTGGATAGAATAATAAACGTTCATATATTAATGACATTGCAACAAGTACATGAACAGAAACTGAAGATAGGCTACAAAAATTACATATGACCACTTTCTCCAGTCAGTCTTCCATTATTACATCAAATAATCAATAAATAGCACCCTAGGTTGGTTATGGTGGTCTAAACCACCCAACCAAATAACCTAAACATACAAATACTCAATCACTAACATTAATTATCTAATAACATAAATTTCATATTCTAATCTTATGTTGTAATAGGAGGGCTGTGGTTCAATTCTGGCCCGAATGTCTTCTGATTCTGAGTTGTTATCTAGTTTTCTCTCCTTCAGTTTCCGTTTCTTTGAGGTAATATTTGTTAGACTTCAAAGAGCATGCTCCTTTTTCCCCCAAAGCTTGCAACTTTATTTCCAATGCCACAGTTCAGTGCTGGAATTTTCTTCCTTGTTGCTTTCCCTTTTTTGGAAAAGGAAATTACCATCCCTTTTGAAAACAAAAAGAAACATGAGTACAAATTGTATTACTTAAACTGCATATCTTGGATGATTGCTCTTACATCCAGCGAACCTTCTCCTAACTGAATGGACTTAAAATTTGCAATACTAGAAATAAATTATCAGCAATGTTTTAATAGGAGGCTGAGTTTCAATCTTCACCACAATGTCTTCTAATTCTATGTTCACATATATTCCCTCATTCATTTTCCATCTCTTTAACCCTATCAATCTTTGTTATTTTTCAGTAGCATATTCCCTTTTTCTTCAATAGCTTACAACTATTAAGTCAATTCCACAGCTCAGTGCCGCAATTATTCTTCGGTTTTAGACCCCAAAGAAAAAGCAACTCAAGAACAAGCCCAAAGCATTCAAAATTTAGGAAAGACTAAACCAAAAGGGGCGAGATATATCAACCAATGTATTGCACTTATTGAATGGGAGGATACTCAGCTTTAGCTTCAATAAATAAACTTGTAACAAAAATGCATATAGATCTATAGTGTACAACATAAAAAGCCTTACCATAATATTGAACTCATTGAAATCACAGTGGATGAGACCGTGTTCTGCCAGTCGAACAATTAGGCCAATTATAATATTAAATGTTTGTTTTGGATGTTGCAGCTGCTTAACTTGGACCCTGGAAAACCATGCAACAGAGACTTTTATAATCAGATTTTTGTGCTGTAAATACGATTAGGTGAAAATAAGAAATTGAAATCCAATTCAAAAGGAAAAGAGAACTAGAGACAGCAAACTCCAATTTATTCACTGCAAACACGTAACCGTTTCAACCTTAAATGAAGAGTTCAAGCAAAGTTACAGACAAACATATAGTTACACTAATCCAAAATTAGTCAAAGAAAGCAAACTCCCACAATTTGATTGGTGGACTAGTAATCATCTTACAAATAAATAATAACTGTACTAAAGAGTCACGATGTTCAAAAGCTGCCACCAGATGAGAATGGGCATCATGGTGAAAAGCACAATGTGCTATTATAGTATTGGAATGCAAAGCAGAATCAAGGCTGTGAACAGATACTTAAGTGAAATATTGCATGATGTGTTATAAAAAAACACTCAGCAACAATTTATGAGGAAAAGTTATGTATTCGAATACATAGCAGAATCAAGCCTGTGAACCCTGAAAATACATAGTAGACAAGTAGGCAATCAACATGAAGAAATTCTTACAGAGGATAACCTGGAACAAGAGACATCAGAACACAATGTCGATTACAGTCTACTGCATTAGGAACTGGAAAACCGTGTTCTTCAAGGGCCTGCAAATTCAATGCATAAAATTGAGATTGGCTTTAACAAGCATACACATATTTTTAAAACTACAATACTTTCTACCAATCAACAAGGGAAAAAAATAGAAATTGAGCATACAAGCATCAGTGGCAGTGTCAAACCCCAAAACAGAGACAATGAATAAACTAACCTTCATAAAGGCAAATTCTTTAAGAGCGGCAAGTCTTGATAGGTAGAGCCAATTATAGCTGTTTCGATGTCTTAAATAGTCACGCTTAGATTTAACAGCTCTAAACGATGTCCGACCCAATCTGTGCAATTTCATTGCCAATGTTCTACCATCTTCTGTGGCAACCTCGAAAATATCTTCATAGAGAAGAGATACAGATACTTAAGTGAAATATTGCATGATGTGTTACAAAAAAACACTCAGCAACAGAGAAAAAGCCATGTCACACATTGCCAAAAATAGTTCCAAGAACAGTGATAAAGAAGCAAAACAAAACAGCACACAAGACAAAACTAAATAGAAATTGCTGCAAAATGCCAAACAACTCAACTCACCTAACAAAATCAGCTAATGTCAATACAACATAGTGTAATTCGATGATTTGTCATGGAATGGAAAATCCTTGATTTAATCTTTTAAAAAAAATTATATAATTTATATTTTTTCATGTCAAAGTATTATAGAGATTTGACAACTTGGCACTCCATTATTGGTTAACCAAAATGTATGGGTTCAACAGTGTTTATAAGTTACACTATTTTGTGATAAAATCCCTAAAATCTATCAAATAGATCAATTTTTAGTAAAGAACTGGAACAACTTGAGAAATTGTGGACAAAGTAAGGGAGAATAACAAGCAAGTTAAAAAACACTCAACAAGTTATAAAATCCCAAGACAAAGGTGTTAGTTTGTGTAACTCAAGAAGACCACCCACTGTCACCATAGTAGCTCTTTAACTTTTGGGTGGCTCTTCTCCAACACAAGGGGGATTCCCTAAAAGAGGATTGCTAAGGCTATAGAATGGAGGCTATAGAATGAGTAAATGAATGATATGAGAACAAAAAGGTTAAGGTAAACCCCAAGACCAGTGCCAATCTAACTATGGGCTTGTTACAGCGAAATCTAGCACCAAGTGCAAAGCCTCACTAGGTGACCTAAACAATGTGCAACCCACGGAACTGTTACCACAGTGACCTCAGCGAATACTCCCATCTCTTTAGTGAAGGACACAATCCAACACATCGGAGGCTTCCCCAATAGGGCTTGGAAATCAAGTAATCCAATGATTTTAAGCTAAAAGTGCCCCTGACGATCCTAAGATAAAAATATCTGCTAGATTTGGGTATGTCAAATTAGGGTTTTCAAAGGATGAAAGTGTAAATCCAAGATTCGGATTCAAAGGACCTATGGTTCAATCTAAAGGCTAGGGTTAACCTAATGAGTCTCAGATAGGTTGCCCAAACACACAAAATCAAGAAAAACTCGAGGCTGCTATAAACTAGGGCTTTGGGACAGAGAATTGCACCAAAACTAATGTTTATAACAGCAGAAAATTTAGCTGTTAAAAATGTATAAAAATTATATGGAGTGAAAGCTAATTTTAAAGGCAAACTAAGGACAAATTTACAAAAATTCTGACGGTTAAATAATATATAATAACCAATAAATATGAGACCAGCCCTAAAAAATTTGGAAGCTTGTGGTAGCTTTGGAAGGTCTTCTGCAGAGACTTGGTGTCTTAGCATGTGAAAAATGATTTATTGCTTCTTTAGGTGCTTGCTTGGTGGAGTAAGTGATTTATTTCTTCTTTCCTAAGTCTAACTTAGGAAAAGTACAATAATTAAAGTCAATTAATTATTGTGGACTATTAAGTCATTTTTGAAGGATAAATAATTTAATTATTTAAGTAACTTAGAAATAATCTTAGCCTCGAGGGTTAGCTCTATTGGTCGAGTTCTCATTCCTAAAGCACCTCGCTAATGGGAAGTCACGGGGTCAATTCCCCTCAATGCCCTTGTGGTTAGGCTCTGCTAATAAGTCGGCGCGATGTGATCCCTTCGGGTGGATCTGCCCAGATATTTTCTCGGGAAAAACTTACAAATAATCTCAACCATTGATCTCCAAGATCTTCTAGAAGGGAGATTAGGGTTAGGGATTTGGACTTAATGAAGATTATAAAAGAAGCCTAGAGAAGAGGTGAAGATATAAGAACACAAGAGAGACTAGCAACTTTCGCATTTTTGGGAAAGACATTTTCTCAAGAAGGAGATCAAATTCTCTGGAGTGTGAGGCTCAATTTGATTGAGGAGAAGGAAGAAGAATACAAAGATAATTTTGAGGTGTTTCCAGGAGGTCATTTTTTTGGGAATTGGAGAGACTGAATTGCTGAAGTGAGAAGGTGGCGTAGTTGCTAGGGTGGTTGATTTTCCAAGGCCAAGTTGTGAGTACACAGAGGCCGAGTGAGAGTTGGGCGCAGAGGTCGATTTTCTAGTGAGAGGTAGGCTAATTTTCTTCAAGCCGAATTTCTTCAGAGGTCGATTTCCAGTTGGTTGAATTTCCTTGGGAGGAATTATTCCAGTGGGGCCAAGTTGCAGGTTCCAGACTCCAATCACTATATTTTTCTTTGTAAATTCACTGTGGGTTGAAACCTTGATTTTCTAGATTAATAAATGACAGAGAATTGTTGTGGGTGAATTATTTCTATTGCAATGTGTGATTGATCTCTCTGATTTATTTTCGCTGCATATATTTCTAGATGTTAAAATACCAGTGATTTTATTTTTTGATAATTCAAGATTTATTTTGCTAATTAAATAAATTGCTAGGAATAAATAATTGTTGTGAGAAAATAAATTTGGGCTGGTATTAGGAGGTTTAACAAAAATTGATTGAAAATGCATGCCAAACCTTGAATTAACTTCTCTAATGCATCTTTAAACAAGCCTTGACCCTAGGGCATACATCAACAAGCCATTAAACGGTAATAACACAAGATTTTGTTGAAATTTAACCCTAATTTACCCAAAAAAAAAAAAGAATTTAGGGTTTTAAAAGAATGCCACAAGCGGTAAAGACTAGTGCCTGATGAATCTAGAACAAGTGGAGTCTAAGATACAAACTACTCTATGGTTTCTTTTAGAGTAATTCTAAATCTAAACAAAACTAGGGCAAATAAACTAACTTACCCTAGGGTTTGCAATTTAGTTTCTCAATCTTCGGAATGATAAAGGGAGGGGGGAAAATACTCTCATCAAATCCTTGGAGGAAAGGCTTAGCTCAACAAGGAATAATGAAACAAATACCAAATAAACTAACTTAGTGCAAGAACATACATCCCATGGAACATAAAACGAAAACAAAGCAAACAAACTTACACCATGCAACATCTGAGATCCACAATATGCATTCATGATAAGAGATCACATCACATCCAAGATTCACCCAAGAAAAAGTCACTCTACTAGTGCTCCATTGCACACTAGAGAGAGGAGCTCATTATTGAACAAGTATAATAATCCATGTGTGACAATGATCCAAGGGAAATTGATTTCCCTTTATTTATATGAGGGTAGCCAAGTCAATTTTCCATAAATTAGACTAAAAATCCCTAAACTATAATTAAATCCATGATACAAGTGTTGGAAATACGGTAGCCATGGTCGTTATCTTCATCATGTGAAGAACGAGAAAAAATTAAATTTGAATTTTACCTCCTAAAATATTTAAGTCAGCCTCATATTGTTTAAGTTGGCTAGGCCCCTTGGAGGCACCCATTCAACCCCCTTCTAAGACTATATAAAGAAGACCTCTCCTCCTCATTTTGGATATTGGCTTGTGTATGGATTATCTCTATTTTGCAAAGACAATAGAAGGAGAGGAGGCCGAATTCTGTGGAAGAAAGGAAGGAGGGCTGAATGGCTTGGCACTTGATCTTATGTTACTAGTTAAGATGTTATTTTGATGTTTTATTTCTAGATATTTGATGAACTCTGAACTCTCTCTCTCATAAGAAAAGATTTTTGGGTTTTCCCCTTGCGGGTTTTGCCCTGCCCTTAGGGCTAATTTTTTGTGTCTCTTGTCTCATTGTCTTATGGTTATTTCACTGCTCTTTCATGTTTATTGGTTGAGATTTTCTTTTGTATAACTACTTAATGTTATTGGATATGAAATTGATGCTAATTGTTCATCAGAAGTAGTTATCATCTTGAAAAAAATTGATTCTAGCTTGTGCCCTAGAAATCTAACAACAAGATGGATAGGTCACAAGCCAACCCCTAAAGATAGCCAAATTAATGAAATAACATAAAATTACGCCTTGGTTAGCCGACAAGTGAGTCTAATGCCGTCCAAAGGTGATGTCATCATCCACAAGGGATGCCTCTCCATGAAAAGGTGCAAGGAACAACTTAAGGGACATGTCTTATCCCCTAAGTCATGGATCTCCATTCAAATGAGGTGGTATATCACCAAAATAGCCTTCTAAAACCATGTTATCTTTAAAAAGGGCTCACATCATCATCAAAAAAGGAACTAGGAAGACGACCTCAAGGAATAACATGACGTAATGAAGGTAGGAGGTGCATCTACCTCTCCAAAGGGGTCCCAAGTGATCAACACCAACAAAGTACAACGTCCATCAATAAGATACAATGCCAACCCGAGGGTATGCAGTCATCTCACAGGTGCACCTTCTCATAATTCAACGCCCTAGCTCCAATACTCAGTGTCCAAGGTCCTATGGCTAGAGGAGGGTCACATCATCAATGCAAAGTCATAATCAAAGCCAACACTCCTCAACAAGGCTCCAACATCCTTTATCAGACGTCCTACATCATCAAGGAAAGGGGACGAAGATGCCCTCCAATGCGTTGGAGGAATGCCACTTAATCCTCAAGGGATTCTAGATGCACCTATAAGAATCATCTAGTCAATACTCAAGGAATCAAGTGAGATCAATGCTACCCACCACTTCGGGGGTGATATCCCTAGGAGAAACAATTTCTCCAAGATGGTCCTCAGCCGACAGCCAGCAACCCCTTGCAACCACAAACTAGCTCGTTGTGTCATTTCTTCGCCACCTGAACCAGCCATGTGGTCCCTCACCCATCTGACTTGATCATATGTTTGAAGGTGGGCCTCCCAAACCTAAAGGTATGTCTTGTCATTTGGCAATTAAGTATTGAGCTTACTTATCATGGACACTTCTGGGCATGAACTAATGGGGGGATTCAACAGAAACAGTGGACTAGGTCTGTGCTTCTGTCCCCTAGACCTCTTTTGGATGTTACCCTTGGATCTTGGTCCCGTGGGATCTCCTTTGTTGACAATTTCGTTTTAGGGTAGTACTACATGGGAAACCACAATTTTGGGTGCATGGTCTCATTCCCACATCCACATATACCACTCCCCTTCCATTTATTATAGCCCCATTCATAGTCTTTCCCACTTGGGTCCACATTTCCTCACTGGGTCCACACAGGGTTAGCCTCCCCTTTCCCTTGCCCCCACCTTGGGTAAGGCTTGGAACGATGCCCCGGAGGTTGAAGCAGCTGAAAAGAAAAAGTAAAAGCATAAATGGCCACATTCAACAGGAAAATGTACCACAAGATGCAAAAGATGGTCGGGACAAATATATTTAGCACGTGGGCAAAAGCCAATACATGAGCTCTACCCCATATCCATGGCCATCACCCTGGTTCCATAGGCCCTAGATGAGCCTCTTTTATCATTCAGGAACCCATGATTGTCCCAACCCCTGGTGGGAAATGAACTGCCCTGTAGGAATTTACAGGGTAAGTTCCTCAAACAGAGCACCAAAGGACACTACTCACAAACAGATCACAGATCAATACACCAGTATTGTTGACGTTGTTAAAACCCTCAAAGAGGGAAACAGTCCACAGCGTAAGCCAACAAGGCCACTTCAGGCAATTTATTAATAAAAGAATGAAAATTTGCATAAGCTTCTCTCATGAACGATTACCCTACAAATGACCCTCCATACTCTTTAAATAGAGATCATGGACCAATCGGGTGTTAAGCCACGGATCAAGTGTCGGTAATACCAAGGAAAGAATGAACCATGAGATCACTACATATCGTGACCGTCAGATTGTAAGTTACAAAAGTACATAGTAAAGAAACACACTTTACCTAACTCTACACTAGACCAAGTTATACTTTAACTATTTCCTGTGTGTCGAAATATCCTAACATCCCCCCTTAAGAACAACTTGGGATAGGATTGAAGGATGTACAAATATGACACAATAGGAGAAGGAAGGAGGCATTAGAGCCTATCCCCCCTCAGTGACAACTTCCTGAACTCCAACCATAAATCGAAGTTTAGTAAACTTCGCCTCTGTGAGAGCCTTTGTAAAGATGTCTGCAACTTGATCATCTGTTGAACAATATTGCACTTCAAGAACATCGTCATGAATGAGCTTTCTGATGAAGTGCATGTGCAGTTCAATGTGTTTGTTGCGCTGATGTTGGACTGGATCTTTGCATAGTTGAATGGCACTTTGATTATCACACCAAAGTGTAGTCGGATGTTGTCGCTGAAAGCCAAACTCTGATAGGATCTGACGAAGCCACAGGGCTTCCTTACTGACTTCTACGGCACCACGATACTTTGATTCTGCTAAAGAAAGAGAAATGGCACTTTGTTTCTTGCAAGCCCATGTAATAGGTCCTGAACCAAGAGTGAACACATAACCTGCAGTAGACTTCCAATCATCAGGGTCACCAGCCCAATCGGAATCAGTGAAACCAACCAATAGAGGAGATGCTTTGGCACTGTAATGAATCCCAAACTGAACTGTACCTCAAACATAACGAAGTATTCTTTTAGCTCCTTTCCAATGACTTTCATGTGGGTTTTGCATAAACCAAGCAATAAGGCCAATAGCAAAGGAAAGGTCAAGACGAGTATGGGTCAGATACAAAAATTTTCCTACAAGTTGACGGTATAAGGTAGCATCAACTTCAGGGGAAGTACAAGTGACTGAAAGTTTGGCTCCAGAATAAAAGGGAGAAGGGGTTGGCTTACAGTCTTCCATGTGACAATGGTGTAGAAGATCACAAGCATACTTGGACTAGGAAAGGGAAATACCTTCCTTGGATTGCAAGACTTGAAGACCAAGAAAATAATGCAAGTGTCCTAAGTCTGTCATTTCAAACTTCTTTTTAAGGCTGGACTTCACATGGTTTATAAGGTTGGGATCACTACCAGTAAGGATAAGATCATCAACATAAAGAACAAGAATAATAAGAGACTTGCCCACTTTCTTGGTGTAGACAGTATTGTCAGAATGACACCTAGAAAAGCCAGTTTCTAAAAGAAAGCTATCCATTTTTGCATACTAAGCCCAAGGAGCTTGCTTGAGACCATAAAGGGATTTCTTAAGCCGACATACAAGGCTGGAGTTTGTGTGTATAAAGCCAGTAGGTTGTTCCATATAGATTTCTTCATGCAAGTCCCCATGCAAGAAGGCAGATTTAACATTCATCTGATGGACTTCCCATTTGAAAGAGGCAGCAAGGGAAAGAACAAGGCGGATAGAGTTCATTTTGGCAACAAGGGAGAAGGTTTCAGTATAGTCAATGCCTTCAACTTGGGAAAAACCCTTAGCAACAAGATGAGCTTTATGTTTATCAACTTTTCCATCTGGTCCATACTTGGTTCTGTAAACCCATTTGCATCTAACAAGTTTTCGTCCCTTTGGTAGAGGAACAAGATCCCATGTATCATTTGCCAACAATGAACGATATTCTTCATTCATAGCTGCATCCCAATCTGGATGGCCAGAAGCTTCTGCAAAGGTGTCAGGATCATAATTCGTTGAAGCTTGAGCCAGTAAAGAAAAGGCTCTATCGAACTGAGAACGTGTACGTTGTTGATCTGTAGGATCACCGGCAAGAGCGCCTGCTGCATCCCGAGTAGCACGGACCCATTTTGGAAGTTGAGGAGCTAAAGGAGGATCCTGAGAAGGTCGGGGAGGATTGTCATCCTTGCTTTCATCATCTGAAGAAGAAATATTTTCAAAAGTAGAAGAGATAGAGAGAGGTGGCACATCCATAGAACTAGGCTCGTAGGCCGATATATTTTCAGCAAACTTTACATCTCTTCTAATGATAACATTTTTGGACTTAAGTGGAGTAAGTCTATATCCTTTGACATCTTCAGAATATCCAACAAAAATACATTTTTCACTCTTAGGTTCTAAAGCTTTATGTTTCTCATCTGGAATATGGGCCCATGCTTCACTTCCAAAAACACGAAAGTGACTTACATCTGGTTTAATTGAGCTCCATGCTTCTTCTGGAGTGATATTCTTTAAAACCTTAGTAGGAGTGTGATTTATTATGTAATTTGCACAGTTAATTGCTTCTACCCAAAAATTAAGACTAAGTCCTTTAGATTGAAGCATACAATTAGCCATTTCCTTTAAGGTGCGATTCTTCCTTTCAGCTACACCATTTTGTTGTGCAGTATATGGAACAATATGTTGCATTTGAATTCCATTCTCAGTGCAAAAGTTGATGAATTTGTTGTAAACATATTCTCCGCCATTATCAAATCTTAGCTTAAGAATTTGATGTCCAGATTGTTTTTCAACAAAGGCTTTAAAGGCCAAGAACATGTTAAATACTTCACTCTTGAGTTTTAAGAAGTATACCCAAGTGCGTCTAGAGAAATCATCAATGAAAGTTAAAAATACTTGTAGCCAGAGAATGAAACAACTGGAAGTGGACCACATAAATCACTATGCACAAGTTGTAAAGGGGCTAAGGCATGCCAAGAGGCACGTTTTTCAAAACTATCCCGATGATGTTTTCCGAGTACACATCCGGAACAAACACCACCTCTACAAGATACCATTGGAAGACCTATCACCATATTTTCTTTACATAGATTCTAAAGGAAGCGATAGTTTAATTGACCAAATCGCTCATGCCAAAGTTTGCTCACTTCATCATTATGAGCAACAAATACCCAGGGAAGATTTGATGACCCAAAGTTGTTAAGCTTATACAACCTTGTAGAATCATCAGCAATGCCAGTAGCTAAAATCTGTCTAGGATCTCTTAGGTCCTTAATTACAACATCGTGAGGTGAAAATTCAACGATTTTACCTTCATCTGAATGAGTTATCTGATGTACAGATAGAAGGTTGCAAGATAAAGTTGGAACACATAATACATCATTAAATTGACCATTGTCTATATGAACAGTTCCAGTCCCTACAACACTAAGAGATCACTCATCACCAACATATATATTTTTGGTGTTACAATCATTTAAAGAAGAAAACATGGCTTTGTTTTTGGCCATGTGATAAGAAGCTCCAGAATCAATGAGCCACTCATGAGAATTAGAAGAAGAAGATACATTTAGTGCATATCCAGACCGAGATGTTTGACAACCACATGCAGAAAGTGTTATTCCTGAAGATGAAGTTGAAGTTGAAGAGTGCTCCAAATGGATGTTATGCTTCTTCATTGCTGCTTCCAAGGCTTCCATCTTCTTAAAGAATTTGGATTCTAAGTGGCCATCTCGATTACAAAAGTGGCAATGTCTATCAGTCTTCTTCCCTTTGTTTTTATTTGCCTTATCATTTTGTTGAAATGATTTTTCATTTTGAGGCTGAAATTGCTTAGGACCCTTGTTTGGTTTAGGACCATTCTTTTTAGGATATAGCTTCTTAGGATTCTTTGAATTTGGTTGCTGTTGGGCGGCTAAGGCTTTCTTAGAAGAGTTTCCAAGATTAAGAAGACCAAGGTATAAGAGTTTTTCTTGTTCTCTTATTCAAGAATCACAAAAGGAATCAAAGGAAGGGGACTTGTAGTCTTGTCCTTGAAAAATGAAGGCTTCTCTTGTAAAATGGAAGGTGGAAACAAACACAGAGTAGGCTAGTCCCAACTTAGTAAGAATGGAATAGATAAGGTTACCATCTTCTTTCTTAACTTTAACACCTTCCAAAAGAAGTCTAAGGGTCTTGAACTTGGACAAAAAATCTTCAATGGAAGAAAAATTATTGGGGTCCAATGTAAGCAACTCATTCTCGAGTTGATGGCTCTAAGTTCATTTTTAATTCCAAAAACTTTAGTGATCCGTTTCATTGCTTCATTAGGAGTATCAAGTTCTGCGATATGGAATCTAAGGTCTGGAGAAATAGACATCCCTATCAACCCACGTGCTTGATCTTGCCTATTTTCCCATTTGATTGCCTTATCTTCATCTTTCGGTTTGGTTTTTTGGCCTGAGGCTATTCTGTAAAGACCTTTACTTCTAAGTAAATCCACAATATAGGACCACTATTGGAAGTAGTTGGTGTTGTCAAGAATAACTTGGCATGGACTTTCCATTTTAACAGAAACTGAAGCTATAGATGCTGAAACTAAGTGTTCCAATGGAAAGATCTCAAAAAATTAGGTTGATTCAAAAAAAACAGCGTCCGGATGAAGAAGTTATGGCTTTTTGAAGAAAAGTTGTTGAAGATGCCGACGAAATGCGGGAATGTGCGGAAATGTGCGGAAATGAATGATAATGTTATATTTAAAAAAAATCTGCCCCCTTTCCAAACTTAATCTAATTAGCTCAACAAACAGAAAGACTTGAACTCAAGACCTCTATTCTCATAAAGTAACTTTGGACTAAGTGAGCTAGTTTAAAAGGTTAGTAATTTTTGGAAAAGAGGAAGGGGTTTCTTTTTTCTTCTTTTTTTTAAATCACCGAAGCTTTGGGGTGCGTGCTTACTTGAGAAAGCTCTTTTTAGCCTGCAAAACAAAAACCACAAAACCCAAAACAGACATACAAAAAAAAACAAACCTTATAGTTTGAAGTTAGCTTTACCCGGAAACTAACAATTTTCGTCAATGTTTCTGGTTTTTCGAGATCACACTAAGGCGCAGCGAAAAAGAGCATACGCATGAGAAAAAAAACTTCCTTTCTGTTTCTGATTTGCCCAGATCGCACAGAGTCGCGGGGCAAAGAGCATATGCAGAAATGAAAGGTGTAGATCCGATAATAAAAAACAAAGAGATAAATAAACCGAAATAAACAGAGAGAAAATAACTAGAAACTGCAAATAAACACTGTATACCTCCAGATCTTAAAAATGACATAGCTAGGGCTAACGGAAACCTTTTCGCGTGAAATGAAAGAGGTTCCTCACTGGAACAGATGCTCCTAACACAATAGAGTAGTTCTCTCGCCCCGAAAGCAGTCAAAAGCAGATCTAGGAAACGGCAGTCGGATGCAGTTCTACGAGCTTCAGATTTGGATCACCAACGGATGCGGCCCTCAAATAGCTCTGATACCATGTAGGAATTTACAAGGTAAGTTCCTCAGACAGAACACCAAAGGACATCGCTCACAAACAGATCACAGATCAATACACCAGTATTGTTGACGTGGTTAAAACCCTCAAAGAGGGAAACAGTCCACGGCCTGAGCCAACGCGGCCACTTCAGGGAATTTATTAATAAAAGAATGAAAATTTACATAAGCTTCTCTCATGAACGATTACCCTACAAATGACCCTCCATGCTCTTTAAATAGAGATCATGGACCAATCGGGTGTTAAGCCACGGATCAAGTGTCGGTAATACCGAGGAGAGAATGAACCGTCAGATCACTACATATCGTGACCATCGGATTGTAAGTTACAAAAGTACATAGTAAAGAAACACACTTTACCTAACTCTACACTAGACCAAGTTACTATTTCCTATGTGTCAGAATATCCTAACACGCCCTACCTTAAAAGGGGTAATCATTGTTATATCTTACACATCATGCTCTTATCCTTTGAGCCTCAAGCAGTTAATCAAAGAAAAATCATAAAAGACAAAAGGCATCACCCTAGTTCCATAGGCCCTAAATGAACCTCTTTTATCATTCAAGAACCCATGATTGTCCCAACCCCTGGTGGGAAATGAACCGCCCTACCTTAAAAGGGGTATTCATTGTTATATCTTACGCATCATGCTCTTATCCTTTGAGTCTCGAGCAGTTCAAGAAAAATCATAAAAGGCAAAAGGCATATAAAGAAGGGTGGAAAAATCAAGGTTGAGCACCTCATGTACCATGATTGCTCCCTCCTATACATTATATAACCACCTAATAAGGTACTTGGTTAACCCCTTGTGGAGCTTGGAGACATTGGCACATGCCAAAGCCCACTTTGGAAGGGCATGCCATTATGAAGTGTCCACTTGTTGTCCATGATTTGTAAGCACTTTTACTCTATAACTTTAATGACTACTTGTGCTGGAAGGCTAGGGGACGCATTGGATCTTATGCACGATTGCAGATGGTTTCCGTAACGACCAAAAGTCGTATAAGCAGCAGAAATATTTAAAATACCTTTTCATTATTAACTAACTAACCATTAGTTAATTTACTTATTATTTATTATTATATTTATATTTACATTTATTATTTTATTATGAATTATATTCATAACATAACCTTCCCCTTCAAAAAGCTTTGTCCTCAAAGCTTATTGATGAAAGACTTGATCTCTTTTTCTATTTCGAATGTCTTCTCGTCTTGGCATTGTCATCTTCGTTGATACTAGTTGATATGATCCTCTAAGTGACAAACAAAATTGTCGCACTGAGAAGGGATCAGACCATCCTAGATTGATCTTCTGTGGAATCAAATTTTGTGATGAATAGTTATCATAGGACTGCATTCTACAAACTTCAGTATCCTTGGGAACATAATTTTGTCGTTTATTTTCTGAGCGATACTGGTATGTAGCTTGATTGGAAAGTTTGCTCTTGTGATTTGGATGTCGATACATAGCTCCTTTGGTTTGGCTTTCCTCTATCATATTAGTGGTTGATTCCTGATTTTCTTCAGGCAATGTTGTTGTTAATTTGGTGACTGAATAATCATTGGGAATGTCCATTGTTTGGATTGCAGCTTCTGCATATGTTTTAACTTCTCTAGATTCCTCCTCTTCCTTACTTGTGATATTGACTGGATCATTATTTATTCCCTTATCTTCAACTTGGACTGAAACGACTGACGACTTCAATACTTCACCTTGAAATTGTTCTAGCTTGTCATTCAGCGATATCTTGTCATTTTTAAGAAATAGGGTTTGGTTATGATTCCTTAAACATACAAGTTCATCCTTTTATGAATTGTTGACTTTATTCTTAGTAGCTTCATCATCTTTTAAACTTTTGATTTGTTCTAATAATGTTTGATTAAGGCTCTTAAAACGAAAAGTTTCTTCTTCTTGTTCTAATAAACGCTTCTTAAGTTCCTTCTTTGTGGCTTTGGCCTTCTTGATTTGTTCGAGTAGTGTTGATTTGGGGTAGCATCGGATGTGCTCTAGCCATGGTGGAGAGGTTGGGGCACATGAGATCTCCAATACCCAGAAAGGGTTTGGGCAGATTCTAAACAATTCAGGGGATATTAAAATAATTAATATTTTTAATGGAGTCCCTAAGTCTAAACTTAGGGAAATTAAAATATTACTGTGAATTAATATGAAACTGTGTTAGAATGGTCCAAAAGACATGGATCAAGCCAGATTTAATGTTAGTCGTTGATTACGAACTTAATCTCGGCTGTTGACATGTCAATGAGAAAAGTATAAGAGGAGGCTTGAGGGTCACTTGGAGAGTACACCAGAGTGATCAATCATTCTATTCTCTAGAGCGGGGTTTGCTAAGAGAGATAGAATCAGTGATCGGAGTTGCAGCTGAGGGGCATTGAGTACAGAGAGACAGAGAGGCAGAGATAGTGTCGGGAGAGCAGCGCAGGAGCCAAAGAGAGTGACGCAGTAGCAGCCAGGGCTCACGCAGGGCCACGCAGAGGCAGCCAGGAGCTGCGCAGAGCTTCAGAGAGGCCAATGTTGCTAACGCAGAGGGCCAGAAGGCTGACGCAAGGCCTCCTGAGGCTGACGCAGACCCATTCAGGGTGACGTAGGGCCAGCGCTAGGCAGAGAGGCGCTGACGCAATCCAAAAAGGCAGCCACTGGGGTTTCTGGGGCAAATTGGAGCTGAGGAGCTGTTGGAAGGTTTATCCAGGGTTTCAGCCGAGACATTTGTCTTATACAGAGAGGTACCACTGCCAAGGAAATTCTCTGTTGGGTAAGCCGGATTTGGCACCAAGATTGTACTCTGAAATTGCATAATAAGAAAACCCTCAGATAGCTGCACCAGTTTTCCCACATTGGGATTTTCCGGGAACATTGGTCCAAAAATAACGGTGTCATTTGGTGTGATTGTTTTTGTTTCCTTCAGTTGTTTATCTGTAATATGTTGAGCATGCACTAGTGTTTATTTTCAGTATTTACATTGTAAATAACTTGTTAAGTAATGGAACAAGTAGGTAGGAATACATCAGTAAAGTGCATGGAAGGTTTCTAACTGGTAAACTTAGAAACTTCAACATGGTATCAAAGCATGGTTGCAGATCACAATAGAACTGAGGACATCAACCGAGAAGAGCAATAGCAGCAGAAAACAGTTGTCCCAAGTGACAGAAGCTATTTCTAGCAGAGCAGCAACAAGGGAAGGGTGACACAGTGCCTGTGTCATCAAAGGTGAGGCAGGAAGAGGCAGTGCAAAGGCTAAGGGAGGCAAAGGGAGCCTCACGCAGAGCCACGCAGAAGCTAGGAGGTCGGGTTGCTGGTGTCGAGATTGCGCAGAGCCTAGGAGCTCTCACCTTCAGGTTGTTGGGGTTTAGAAGGTTGTGGGAACGTTGCAGAGTGGAGCTGGTGAGGTACTATAGTCAGAACAGTACCTGACAGGGCAAGGCCAAGAGGAGGGAGTTGCTACCGAGGGTTTCTAGCCGAGAAATCTGGATCAGTGGTGCGGTTGCACAGACGATCAGAGTAGGGGGCATCTCGACATCGGCAGAAGGATTTCCAGGAGGGAAATCGAGACTCAGAGGGAGTCAGATCGAGAACTTCCAGGAGGGAAGTAGAAGAGCATCATGGCACTACACAGAGTAAGAGACCAGGACAAGCTGGACAGAGCATCGAACTTCGCAGTCTGGAAGGCCAGAATCTTATCCGTACTTGACAGAAATCGTGTCAAGCACTTCGCCTTGAAGACGATAGCTATCCCAGTCGACCCAGCTGAGAACGACAAGTACGAGGAGGCAATGGCGAGGGCCAAGAGCATCATCCTTGACAGGGTCAAGGACCATGTAGTACCACACATTACCGAGAAGGAAACGGCATATGAGATGTGGGAGGCCCTAAAGAAATTGTACCAGCATACTTCTGTGCAGAGAAGGATGTTACTAGAGAATCAGCTGAGGTCATATCAGATGAAGAAGGGAGAACCAATTGACACCTTCCTCGGAGGACTGAATGAGATCCGAGATTAGTTGACTGCTATAGAAGCCACGTCGGATCAGGAATTGATGGTGAGGACAACCCTAAATGCAGTCTCAGAAGACTGGAGGTATTTGTCCAGCGTATACTGGGCAAAGGGACACTTCCACCTTGGGATGAGATGTGGGTGGCTCTTCGCCAAGAAGAGATCAGACGACAGTCAAAGACGGGTAAAAGCAGCAAGGGGATCAGAGTCATGCAGGAGGAGGAGGATGTTGCCCTAGCATCTGAGGGAAAGCAAGAAAGCAGAAGAAGAAGGATATCTCCAAGATCAAGTGCTTCCATTATGGGGAGTTGGGTCATTATGCGACCCAGTGTCCAAGGAAGAAGAGTAAGGGAGTCTTCCGAGACTAAGGCAGCGCCAGCAAGGGCAGAGAAGAAAGTGGAGCCAGACGATGATTGTGCCATGAGTGCACACACACCACTTGAGCAGAAGTGGGGAGACATCAAGCTATAGTCAGGCGGATTACAAGCGATGAGGAGCAGGATCCTCGAGGTACCCAACCTCTTGGATTAGACCTTGCTACAAGAGCCCCAAAGAGGAGTAGCAGGACTGGCAGATGTGGGTAGAGATGGATGTGGATGGAGCAGCAAAGAGAGCTACAGTGCAGAAGTCCTGAGACAGCACGAGGCTAGCAAGCTGCAGTAGTGCAAGAGGCACGGGAGTGTTGCACCAGTGCAGCATGGCACAAAGGGGTGCAACAGTGCGAGATGCAGGGAGTTGTTGTAGTAGCGTAGAGATCAGAGAGGGAGCACTTGTCAGCGACAAAGGGAGCTTCAACATCAGGAGGGTCTCTAGCGCAGCAGAGAGGTCAGAGTTGGGAGATCAGTTACTTACTTCTCAGTAACTGAGTTGCAGTGCAACAGTGGGCAACACGATGCAGCATGATGAGAGGAGTTGGAGTGCGGATGCAGTGTTGGGAGAAAGGACCAGCAGCAGCATGGATGCAGAGGGAGCTGTCGTACAGATGCAACAGTGGTAGTGGCAGGCCGCAGAACCATGGGCAGCAGTACACGATGCAGCAATGCAGATGATGGTGGAAAGCAGGCCTAGCATCAGCACAGGGACAGATGCCGGATGATCAGAGTAATACTCATTAAGGAGTATTGCTAGAGCATAGTCCACGCTAAGAGGGAGTGTTGATTTGGGGTAGCATCGGATGTGCTCTAGCCACGAAATTTGGTGGAGAGGTTGGGGCACATGAGATCTCCAATACCCAAAAAGGGTTTGGGCAGATTCTAAACAGTTCAGGAGATATTAAAATAATTAATATTTTTAATGGAGTCCCTAAGTTTAAACTTAGGGAAACTAAAATATTAATGTGAATTAATATGAAACTGTGTTAGAATGGTCCAAAAGACATGGATCAAGCCAAATCTAATCTTAGCCGTTGATTAGGGACTTAATCTCGCGCGTTGATATGTCAACGAGAAAAGTATAAGAGGAGGCTTGAGGGTCACTTAGAGAGTACGCCAGAGTGATCAGTCATTCTATTCTCTAGAGCGGGGTTTGCTAAGAGAGAGAGAATCAGTGATCAGAGTTGCAACTGAGGGGCATTGAGTACAGAGAGACAGAGAAGCAGAGATAGTGCCGAGAGAGCAGCGCAGGAGCCAGAGAGAGTGGCGCAGTAGCAGCCAAGGCTCACGCAGAGGCAGTCGGGAGTTGCACAGAGCTTCAGAGAGGCCAGCATTGCTAATGCAGAGAGCCAGAAGGCTGACGCAGGGCCTCCTGAGGCTAACGCAGACCCATTTAGGGTGACGTAGGGCAGAGAGGGGCTGACGCAGTCCAGAAATGCAAACGTTGGGGTTTCTGGGGCAAATTGGAGCTGAGGAGCTGCCGGAAGGTTTATCCAGGGTTTCAGCCGGGACATTTGTCTTAGACTGAGAGGTACTACTGCCAAGGAATTCTCTGTTGGGTAAGCCGGATTTGGCACCCAAATTGTACTCTAAAATTGCTTAATAAGAAAACCCTCAAATAGCTACACTGTTTTTCCCGCATTGGGTTTTTCCAGGGACATTGGTCCAAAAATAACGGTGTCATTTGGTGTGATTGTTTTTGTTTCCTTCAGTTGTTGATATGTAATAGTTGAGCATGCACTATTGTTTATTTTCAGTATTTACATTGTAAATAACTTGTTAAGTAACGGAACAAGTAGGTAGGAATAAATCAGTAAAGTGCATGGAGGGTTTCTACTCGGTAAACTTAGAAACTTCAACAAGTAGTTTTTCATTGTGATCTCTGAGGCATGAAATTTCTTTGTCCTTACTGCAGATGGCTTCTTCAAGCTCTTTTTGCTTCTTTTTTTAGTTTTCTTGAAACATCAAATCTGAGACATCCTTGAAGTCTTCTACTGAAGATGTTATTGATTTTGATTTACTTGTTATGTCTCAAAATGTGACCATCTTCCCCTTATAAGGAAATGTCAAAACTTGTTTCTCTATGTTTAACATGAATGTACCCAAATTCTTAAACCAAGGTTGACCGAGTATGATGTCAATATCCATCTTTACAACATGAAATTGAGATATGTACTCATAATGATGTACTGTCACTTGTAAATCACTAATGTTATACTCTTTTTGGTCAAAAATATTTTTCCTTACACCAATGCTTGGCTCTAGAATTAATAGTTGATTTGTCAAGTTAACGTTGATGTAATTTTTATCGTTGCTTGTGCTGATAGCGATATTAATTTCTCTTCCTTGGATACTTCCTTTTAATGTAATTACTCTGTGATCCATAACTGAAAAAACTTTATAGGAAAATCATCCTTCCTTCATCATTTTTTAATTAGAATCCATTTTTTTTGTACTGCAACTTCCTTTCAATCTCTCCCTTTTTTTTAATAATTTAATTAATTAATTGATTTTAATTAATTAAATTATTTTTTTAACAATCATAATTATATTGTTATTATTATTATATATTCTCTTTTTTTCCCAATTATATATATATATATATAAAATAATTTAATTAATTAGATAATTTTAATTAATTAAATTAATTATGTTTTTAAATAGTAATTTAATTAACTAAATGAATTTAAATAATTAAATTAATTTTTAAATAACGTGAATGACAGTTGGTTTGAATCGAGTCGTCATTTGACCAGCTTGACGGCTCGTGGCAACGCTTAATACAGCGACAAACGTCGACAATGGTTTAGGGATGGCAAGGTATAAGCTGGTGGCTTGGTGATTTCGGCCGGCTGTGGAAAAAGTCGGGGTGGAACCATTCAGATGTTGGCGGCGCTAAATAGATGTGGCTGCAGACGGGAACAGGTGACGGGCTGCGAGAGGTGGTAGTAGAATTCGGCAGAGGTTCAAGCAAGTTTACAAGATGCTGCTATGTAGATGCTTTTTGTGGTGTCGGGCAAGAGTGGCAACGACGTAGCAGTGGTTGGTTGAGGTCGTTGATCCGCAACATTGGCTCTAACAAGGTTCGGACACAGCTAGCAGAGTCTGGAGCAGGCGATGGCTGCAGCTGGCTACAAATGTCGCTGCAGAGCGGATGATGGCGTCAAACGGTGGCAGATGATGGCGTCAGAAGGTGGCGGATGAGGCGGATGCTATCGGTCAGGGGAAACTAAAGTATGGACAATGGTTGGGTGTAGATCAATTGGTTGTATCCGACAGTTGTCCCTCAACTATCAGCGGCGGCGGGGTTTGTCCGTTGTCTACAATGGTGAGCCAAAATGTAACGACCCGATGGTGGTAGAGTGCGGGCTTCTGGTGTTGCGAGCTACGTGGAGCAGTGGTGATTTCGTGCAGCGGCACGCTTTGGTGATGGTCGGTCAGCAGCTATATATAAAGTTTTATTAATGTAATTTTTTTTATATATAGTTTCTTTATATAATTCATTTTTTTAAGTAATTCTTTTATTCTTTCAATAATATGTTTTGACCCCTTTTTTAATTTAATTTTTTTATTTTTATTTTTATTTTTATTTTATATATTTTCTAATTATATTTTTTTAGATAATTATTTTCTTTTCTTTTCTTTTTTTTAAGATGGCCAAGGGCCTCTAACGAAATCAGAGGTTGAAGAAACTCCAAAAAATTTAATAGCAAAACGCTTTTAGTTTCACGACAACAAAGTTGGCACAAGATTGATGACCAACGATCGAATCAGAAATGCCTCTGATACCAACATGACGACCAAAAGTCGTATATGCAGCGGAAATATTTAAAATACTTCGTAGACAAAGACATCCATCATAGGATAGTAATTGTAAATGTATATTGTATTAAGAAATTGATGTAGAATGATTACAAATGAGAATGAGGGCCCTGTATATATAGAAAGGTAAGTACCCTTTCACGAACAGGCATGTCTCTAAGACATAACTTTTCATTATTAACTAACTAACCATTAGTTAATTTACTTATTATTTATTATTATATTTATATTTACATTTATTATTTTATTATGAATTATATTCATTCATAGCAATTTCCATTCTAAGTTTGGTCTCCCTATACGGGGTCCTAACTCTCTATAGGGCTACATTGGCACATGTAGGGTGTGTGTAGAGAGCCATGGGCCTCCACAGCAGTAGACAACACTCCATGCATCACCAAAGATGGTCAGAGATTGCTCAGGATTCACCTATTGGAAGAGGAAGATGCATCTGGTTCATCATGCTCAATCGGCCCCATAATTGTACCATGCACTTGGCAGATGACCCAAGACTTGTACATTGATGTGGCATCACTTATATTATCATATGAGCACTTACAAATGGTCGACAGGCATCTTCGATCTACTTGGAGACCCATGAGGTTATTTGGGTGCCCCCACACCCACTGGGAGAACCACAAGTTTATTGTTTGGAGAACACGGGTCCACCTCCTTGTCTATCACTTTTGAGAGTCTTATACATCAGTATGGCACTTATGGACTTCATCAGGCCTCTTGGAGGGTCCAACGACATGTAGTATTCATCATTTGACCTCTTGAGAGGCTTATTATTTTGTTTTTGAGCTGGTTCAGTCGGCTTGTCACCAAAAGTTAGTTATTTTGCACTTTATTTCATTTTAGGGGCTAAGGTAGGCTTAATTAGGTATTTCGAACTCCTAAGAAGTGTATAAATAGGAGTGATGTGAATTCATTTTGAATCCTCACTTGGATTGGATCATTCTCTCTCTTGAGATCTTCGCTATTCCTTCTTGGTGGACGAAATTGTAGTATGTATGAATTTTGATGTTTGGATTATATTTTCTTGTCTTGAGCTTCTTAATCGGCAAATCTATTGATGGTTGGATATATTCTCTTCCATGTAAGTACAAACTTAACGCTATTTTCTTTTACTTTGTCACAAGCATTGATAATGGGATTTTCACTATTTTAGGGCTGATTGTTGCATGCATTTACTGCTAAATTGTGGAATTATGTTTGTATATAGCATATCTCTGTGTATGGGCCATGTATGTTGAACTAATTTTCCTAGAGATCGAATTCGTCTTAATAAGCCATCTTGATTTGCAAACGAAGTATAAACGCTTTAAGGTCACTTTCTTATTTGCCCTAATGCCAAACGAAGTTGTCCTTATAGTCTCCTTGAGTTAGAAACGAAATCCATTCTCATTATTCTTCTTGACTTCATATCCGCAAAGGAATTAAGCACTAGTCCACCATAAGGTGATCACCCTAAAACCATTTTTCTTCACCTTTTCCTCCTTCCCTCTAGGTCTAAACACATTGGGTCACCTAGGGCATCATTTTCCCGACAAAATACCCATAGAAAAAATTCAATCTCCTGGCCTCTCCTCCGTTGGTGTGTCCTCAAGATCTCCTCCAAATTTGAAGAAATTCCGACAATGGGATTGTGAGATATCCCAAGCCCTAGCCCTAAGATCAAACTTTGCCCTAGGTTTCCCTAGGCTAGCACCTCATAAGATCATTTTGGCATCTTTAAGTGAGAAATCTTTCTTTGATCCTCTTCCTCCGCTTGTTTAGGTTAAAATTATCATTGGTTTCTAAACTCCCTCCTCTTAACCTAAGCCGGGTCCACTTGGTCCTATGTGGTCCCATTTCTCATCAAATTCAATTCTTCAAAGACAAATCTGGAATCCAAGTTTTGCAAGGATTTTAGGGATTGGGGGGATCCTTCACACGTCACACTCCTTTAACCTAGCCCTTAGATCCTCACCTCCTTCTCCTAGAAAGCCTTGTACCTTGCTTAATAAGCAAGCAAGCCCCATTGTTGACTCCCTTCTAGGAAAGGATTGTTGAGGTCACTTCATATCCATTGTTTATCTATCCTTCACAAGTGACTCTATAAACTAGGTCTCCTCCCATCAGTGAAAGTCCGTAAAGAGTAGGGAGCCTTAGCTGAGGTGATAGTGGGCTAAATCTCCATCGCTGCCTTTGATCTAGCAGTGCCCCTTTAGGATTCCCCTTTAGGCCCCATGCTAGTTTGAGTGGTAACAATCAACATCATGGATACAAGAACCGTGAAAGCATCAAGGTGGACCATATCCAATGTTGAAGCCATCAAAGTACTTCACACAAGTATCATCTTCAAATGTTCTACAAGCTTATGATTGTGTACAAGTTACATCACTTAGGTATCAGAGGGTTATCACATGACCTTATTAAGTGCTTCCAACACTAAGGTGACAAACATTTCCTAGGCCAACCCTTTCAAATAATAGGTGCAAGTGATAGGTGTTATGGCTTAAGATTCACTTCATGAAAAGTGTCATAGTTTTGTGCCACTAGAAACCCCAAATTTCCATGGCGCAATACAATCAACCACAACATTTCACAACTATCTGCACTACTCCCTACTAAAAGTGTCTATGTGAACAAACTGTTACAGTGGTTTGATGTGTCAAGGTTTTTATGAAGAGGTTCATCCCGACTTGTTCCACAACTTGGCATTGTACGACTTGTAACTTTGTTAAGGCATTAGTATGACTGACCAAGACTTGTATATGTAACTGAATTGTGGCTCCCTTATAAATTGTTGTGTATCACATTATATCAAATTTGGGTGTTAAGCACGTTTGTGCCACTCAAGCCATATATATTTGTTTCATGTCTTTCCATTGTATGTGATGGTGGTGTTATACATGTTAACAATAAATGGTTGCATAATTTAATCAAGTGATAGGTACAAGTTGGATGCACAGGCCGAGCGACAGTGGGTTTCTCACATGTCCACTCGTAAAAGAACAGGTTTGGCATGATACGCTTGAAGCTAACTATGGGCATGCCTTGAGTATGGCGTAGTTTGGGCCACGCAGACTTGCATTGGTCGGATCACCATGTTCAAATGGTCATAGAGTCGCATGCCCTCAACAAGTGAATAAGATCGCAATGACTCTGGCAAACTATTGTCCATGAGAAAATTTGTAGAGGGAGTGTTAAGATACTTGAGCTACCTTCCCTCACCTTTGTTTTTCCAAGCCTCTAGTATTTGTCTTTTTCTTTCTTGCTTTGACATGGCTTGCTTAAAAAGCCTCATGGATTTATCAATTAATAATGATCATATAATCCCCTTTAATTGATGGGCAATTTATCGCTTCAGCGAGGCCAAGATGTTTACTAAGAACTCCTTTTACTTTGATAGGCATGATATGCATGGATACTCTCGAGGACGAGTGGCAATATAAGAGGGCGTAGAGCTCAAGCTAAAATTTACTTTGCTTTAAATTCCTTGCAATTCCTTTGCATTGTAACATTTGGCTCATGCTCCTTATTTTCCTACAGTTGCATCAACCTCAGGTATATTCAACCCCTTCTTCTCATAGGGAAAGGCCAACAATGAACTCAATACAAGTGACTAAGAACAACCAACCAAAAGATGGGATGACAAACATAACGGAATGATGAGAAATGTTAAGTATGAGCATGGAACACTACCATCATCAAAGCCTCCAATTTGTGCCCTTCCTAGAAGTGAAAGAAAAGACCCCAAGGAAGGCCATACTGGACTAGGGGCACATGATAACCACCAAGATGAAGTAGCGAAACAAGTACACATCCAATAATAGTCTATAATCCAATTTCAACACGTGATCCATACTAGAAAGCCTTCAACATTAAATGAAAGCACTTGAATACAAAAACGGTTAAAATACCTCACAATAGATGACCCACCTTCATCTAATGAGCAGGCTACATCAATGAATATACTGATCAGATCATGGATGAGAGGCATTTGAGGCCAGATATTTGTGGATCATGGTAGGACTAGTAGCTCGCAATCTACATTGTAGGAGAAAACTTTTTTCCTAAGGTTACCCATGTATCAAGATGGGTAGCAAGGCTATATTGAGTCAAAATGGTATGAATACAAGAGGGTGAGTGCATGAAGATGTAAGGTGACAAGGGTCGTTGTGCAATCCACAAATCAGCTTTAACTTGCTGAAATAACAGAAAATTACCTCCAAAGGCTAAGTGTGCCATTCTTAATGAAAGCGAGGCCACATTAATCTATCAAAAATTAGGTTTATTTGATGCAAGGTAAACACGACAACAATAGTAATAATATGTATCAAACTGACTAAGTGTTTTGTATCACCTTACCTTTGTCATGGTCTTATACATATGTTCTAATGATATACTTGTATAGGTTTATTTGCTTGTATTATTTTCGACATCCTATAGGAGATGCGCTTGCACTCCCACAATGTATTCACACCAGCTGTAAACGTTAGTCCCACTGATGAATGACCTATTTTGTGGTCACTCATGTGACATTAATAAAATTATGTTATCTTACCTTATCTCTCCAAATGATACATAATTCATTGTAAATCATTTGTAACATGCAACTCGGGTTTCTACAACAAAAAATAGCATATGAAAAATAAATTGCTCACATGAAAGCCTCACATAAACAAAATATTATACCTCTAATCTTCCATCAAGCTCCAAGCATAAGATGTACAAATGTAGTCCAAGGGGAGAGCTCCTCCATCCCCAAAGTCTCAATAACCATTACAGTGGAGAGACAGCTACTCTTTATAGAGAGAGTCTCTTCTCTCTTTAAAAAATATATATATATATATATTATTTGCTAACTCACTCAATGACAAGTCAAACAAATAACACAAAATTGTTGTAGTTAGATCCCTACTCAATCCATGGTTGACTATGTCAAGCTATGTGGACACAAACCTCTCTAACAGAACTTGCCCTCAACCAAAAAGAAAGAAAATACATTAAAGATCTTCAAGAGAGGGCAAACTACAAAAAATAAGCATGATAACTAAGTCAACATCCAAAACGTCCACATAGAATGCTCCATGTGCCCTCAAAGATGGATGTGAGAAAAAAAAAATAATAAAATAGCTTCAATCTAGGAGGACGTGCTCAAGGTTCCACCTAGAAAAACTCACAGAGAGCACCCTCCAAGGTGCACAAGAGATTGAACAATAAAATAATAACCCTAGAAGAATGTTCCACATGACAACCATCCAAAAATAGCAAATGATCCACAAGGTTCATGCAACCAATCCACATGTTTCATTCCCAAGGTAATCAACTCCATGGATGAGTATGCATGAGAAGTTTATCTCACCGTCTAGTGCAAGATTTTTGGTAAGACATTGAAAGGTATTACTATAATATATTTCTATACATACACAAACTAAAAAACAAAAGAAGACTATATTGTGCATTTTTCAGGTTTCAGATGCAACTGTTAGCTGGAAGCAACTTAGTGTCAAGAAAAAGAACAATGTTGACAATCTGAATCAATAGATGAATACAGATCCTACCTGATTCTTTCCCAACACCTATTCGACGACCAACACCTACAATCATGCCGCGGTTTGCCAATGTCTTTATTGCAAGAAAGTCATATCCCATGTAGGTTAGACGATAACCATCATCTGACCATATCAAACCAAATATTAGGGATTTCAAATTGAAGTGAACAAACATGCACTTAATATTTCCCAATATGGTGGATTGAACTCACATTTGGATGAATCGTGATGCACAAGCTTATGCCTAAGCAGTGTTCTCAAATTCTTGTAAGTGCCCCCATGCCTACAACCATATGTAGTACAACATCAGGTATAGAATCATAAAAGTTATCAGTAATAAAACCATGATAGTTCATATGGAAAATTTTCTGAAGCCTACAGTAAAAATTCTTAAATAACTATGTAAAGTGCAGACATTAAGCTTCAAAGTCTCCTTTTTAATTACAATAATTTCTGAAAGGGCATAAGCTATTAAACTGTGATGTAATATAGGCTGCTGAGCAGTGACCACTGTGCATTGAAGTCAGTTCACGTAAACAGCAACACGAAGATTTACATATGTTTACATAGAATACATTATAGCAGGCATTCTAAAAGTGCATTCAATAAACCATGTAAATCATCTATATTTACAAGCGAGTCTGTTGCAGCACAAATTCTGACAGCAATTACAAAATACTTACTTGAGACCGGCAATTCGATCCACAAGCTCTGCTGGGACAATTTCATGCTGAAAAGTAAAGAATGGTAAATCAGAAACGCACACCAATGCCAACAAAAAAGTACATAAGTCCTCAGAGAGAAAGAGACAGAGAGAGAGTCCACTTTCTAAACCGTAATTTTTTACTCAAAAACAGGATTCAGGGAATAATTATATTTCTTAACTGAGCCCTTTTTTACTGAAAACATAAATGTTTTGGGGGGAGGGGCTTCTAAACTTATTTTTTCATAAAAACAAGTTTTTACTTGAAAGTTAAGTTGCCAGGAAATGGATACAAGATCGGATCCAGATCCAAAAGATTTTCGAAACACCACATACAAAATATATAATAACATTTTTTATTTAAAAAGAAAAAATAACCATAATAACAATAATAATAAACAAATATAACATAATCAAACTTAAGAATCAAAACCATTCATGGATAACAGCATTAGAACTGAAAATCATTAAATAATTTATAAAAGATATAAATCATGATGCATCATGTTTTATACAAAAAGGATAATTGTAAATACAAAATTGAGTGCCTCATCCATGATCACTCTATTGATATTATAATGTAGAGTAGGTCTAAGATATCCCACAATGTGTCTATATCCTCATCATCTGAATATTTCGACTCTACTATGATCAACCACTTTTCTTCCTTGAATTCTGCCTTGTCATCTTCCTTAAAATCTGCCTTAAAAGTCTAAAGATTCCCAGCTAGTTATAATGGTAAATGAATGTTGTACACTGTTTGACAACATGCTATAGTCCATGTATCATATTGTTCTAAGGAGATCCTTCAACTAAGAGTGGAAGCCCTAGACGTTGGAGGAAAAGAGGCTGTCCTAGACACAGATAGAAAGCAGCCCTAGTGGAAGGCAACCCTAGACGCAGATGGAAGGCAGCCCTAACACTATCCTAAGGCAGCCCTAACCTACGCTATCTCGAGGGTATCCTAGCCGCAGTTAAGATAAGGATATACGTTGCCCTAGAAGGTCCATGTGAAAGCTGCAGGCCTATAAGTATTGTTTTAATGGTCAAAACAACCCTCTACATGGAGTTGTAGGTGTCTCCTCAACCAGCGAGGTCACCTACCTTGTAAAGAAAGGGAGGCCACATAATTCAAGGTGAGTTATGGGTTGATCGTTGGACTGCTGTAGGTTATAGGAGGGTGCCCTAACCAGTGATCGAATTCTGTCCATGAACAGCAGTACAGAGATGTTGGATACTGCCACATAGGAGCTGCAATGTCACTAACAAATAGGACAATGGGACAGCAGCATGTTGGGATGGCAACTTTGATGGGACAGCCCAATGACATAGGACAGCTATGACAATTGTGCAGCAGTGGCACAAGTGGGACAGCTGCTAACTAGTGCAGCAAAGTAAATAGGACAACAAGGTACATAGTGTTGTATAGATGCATGGGACAGCAAGGTACATAGTGCTGTATAGATGCATGGGACAGCAAGGTACATAGTGCTGTATAGATGCATGGGACAGCTGTGACATGGCAGCAAAGGTACATGGGACAGCGGCAAGCATGGACAGCAAAGGAATGCTAAGGCAAACATGGGACAGCAGCAAGCATGGTGCTGCAAGGACATGACACATGCTGTATGACAACATGGTTATGACACATGGGACGGCAGTGCAGCATAAGGTGCAGCAGTATGATGTGTACAGCATGGTCATGAGGTCCAGCATTGTGATGATGGGTGTAGCATGGTGCAACACGGTGAGCTGCAGCATGATGACGGTATGCAGCAAAATGATAGGTGAAGGAATCACCTTGAAGAATCAGTTGAAGCAACATGTCTTCAACTGATCTCATGTATCATCTTCTTAAAGATGATTTATGATCTTATCTAGATAAGTCAAAGTGTTGACTTCTGTTGTAAATGTACTATCTCTCTCTCTTTGCTGAACTATTGAAGAACAGAGGAATTGATCAAGGGTTTCCCCACATTGGGGTTTGTCCCTGGCTAGCGCCACATCTTGTGTCCTCGTCTTGGCTTGTCTTCTGCGATTGATGTTTATGTTCTATCTGCAGTTTACTTTAATGCTGATGTGATTGCTAATCTGGAAAAGGTATTGAGCTAACTGTGAAAATTGAAATAAATTGCTCTAAGCATAGAACATACCTAAAATTAACATGGTATCAGAGCTGAGGTGAAGACAAAGCCCAAGCAAGAGTGAAAGAGCAATCACCAAAGACAGATGGGAAACGACAAAAGGATCAGTGGATTCCTCATCCCTCTTCAGATTCACCGAGGGTGAAATCAAAGCAGAGGATATTATCATAATGGCATAACGGAAGCTTCTAATGACCTACCTATAAGATCACTTTATTGGGAAGTTCGGATCTAAGGGTGGAAGGAAAGGCAGATGCCTTGGTTGTAATAAGTCCGGCCATTATGCGAAGGAGTGTCTGAATGGTAGGGACACATCACTTGATGATAATAACAATCATTCCAGGGACATCTTCAATGATCAAAGGAATGACAGGTAATGCAGGTCATCAAGGAAACGGCCGACTCTTCAAGAAAGAAAGGAACCCCAGGTATGCAGAATCAAATGTTGTTTCCGATAAGATAAAGAAGCGTTATCTAATATTGGCCCTCTCCTTCAGATTCTTTGGGAATCTGGCTTATTGATTGTAGTGCTTCAAGGCACTTCATCAGATAGAAGGGTGCTCTCTCTAATTTAGTAGAGATGGAAACAATCGTGGGATTATACTTGGAGCCGATGCCACCTATCCCGGAAAGGGTGTAGGGAATGTTACCCCTCAATTGAATGAGGGTAACTCGATTCATTTACAAGAATCTCTTTTGTGTACCTGATCGCAAGAAGAACCTGGTGACCATTTCAGAAATGGAAGTCAAAGGTTTCAGGGTGGCATTCATCGATGGAAAGGTACGTATTTGAAAATGGAATTTTTTAGATGCTTTTGAGTTCAGGGTTGTATCAAGTTGCAAGAGGTCCATTGGGGATCATGTCAGTTGTCACATCTCATCTATAGCACCAAAGGTCTACTTATCATGGGACCCTACCCGATGTGAGTTAGATGATGACAAGAATGCCTGAATTCAAAAGGAGCATGAAGGTACATGTCTGAGATGTACCAAAGGAAAATATTACAAGGGGACCATTCCCCTCATGTAGCAGGTCCACAGGTTTGGAACAACCCGAGGGGTTTGAGATTCATAATCGAGAATCTCATGTATGCAGGTGGAAGAAAGCCCTCTATGGCTTGAAGCAAAACACCCCGGGCATAGTATGAGAGGATTGATAGCTGTCTGATGAAGTTGAGACTCACTAGGAGTGAAGCCAATCCAAACCATTGCTCGAAGGTTGTGGATGATAGACCTCTCATACCAGCACCTTCTAAGGACGACCTCTTTCTGACAGGTGTAGACCCTCTCATTTGCAAAAGTAAGAGGGAGTTGGATTCCAGATTGGGAATGGTGAACTGCAAGCCCGTGACTACCTCGATGGAGCTTAACTTTTAGAAGTTATGTGGTAGTGATGCCGGACCAGATTTGGGAAATGCCTCTGAGTTTCATAAACTCATTCACATTGATGTTCTTGGTAAACTTTCGTCCGGATATATGTTTTGCAGTTAGCATGTTGGGCTCATATTTGGTTGAGCCTCACTAGATTGGTGCCAAGAATTTTCCGAGATATCTTCAGGGCACAATCTCTCATGAATTGAGATACACTGCCGGAAATGTGAAGCTGCATGACTATTCGAATGCTGACTAGGCAAGCAATGTGGAGGATCGCAAGAACACTTTTGGGTGTTGGTTCTCTTTGGGTTCTGCTCGATATCCTGAATGAGCAGGAAGCAGAAGACGGTTGCTTTGAGCACCACTAAGACCGAATACATAGCTACGAGTATGATCTTGTGTGAAGCTGCCTGGTTGTGGAAGCTCTTCAGCGAGCTGTTTGTACACATGATGGATACCACCGAGATCCTCTGTGTCAATAGGGGGGGGGATTCGATTGTTGAGGAATCTCGTATTCTATGATTGCTCCAGCATATAGACATCAGATACTACCTTATCTGGGATATGGTACGTCGATGAGCGAGGAGGCTCTATCGCATTGAGACTGATGTACAGGTCGTAGACATTCTGTCAAAGCCCCGGGGAAAGGTCAAATTTGTGACTTTCCTGAACGACTTGGAGTCGTTGAGAGACCTTCTTATAAAGGTACTGTATGATGCATGCATTGAGCTTTGGGAGCTTCGGGGGGCTTGGGGTACTGCTTGGAGCAACAAGTGACCATAGGGCGACTCACCCTCCCCTAATGGTGCGCTGTGTACAGGGTGAATGGCTCAGCCTTCCCCTGTGATACCCCGAGGCGACTTAGGGACAGGATGAATGGTTCTCCTGTCAAGGCATCCTACCCATGCAGTCTGGGACTCATGGGAAGTACCTCTCATCTGGCCAATGAGCAGGGAAATGGGGTTAGGGACCATAGTAGTACTACCGATGGGTGCATCGTTGTATCTACCGTACTCCCTATGCTAGGATGACCTCCATGGATCTGGGATCAATGAAACTGATTTGGGATCAGAATGAGTGGTTTGAGACACTCTCTTTTGAGATTGACCTGGGATCAATTGGCACTGACTTCAAGACAATGAGAATGATATGACTCACTCTCTTGGCACTGATCTGGGATCAGTAAGAGTGATATGACACACTCTCTTCATATGAAACTGACTTTAGGTCAACAGAGAATTGTATGAGACATTCTCGATCAATTCTCCTTCTTCATGGTTCAGCAGAGCAGAACAGAGCAGTGCAGGGCACTGACAGCAGAGATAATACAATCCGGCAAATGGATCAACGAATGGAGTTCTCCCTAGTTGAGAGGGAGTCTTAAAATTGGCAACTAGGGCCAAACTCCATGTGGGTCATCTTATTTATGGCAGCTGATATTTTTCTTGGATCCCTCTCATCAAGAGGTGTAGGATTGATCTAAAGATCATCTAATTCCGATAAGTATTAATGGAGTTATGAATTTATTTGTGTTATAAGACAATTCGTCAAGGTCGGCCAGCAACTAAATAACCCCCACATGTGCTCAACGTTTTAGTATAAAAGGAGATGACTTGAGAGCCATTTCACACACACTTCTATCTTGATTTCTCTCCACTTGTCTTGGGTTTTAGTGGAAGAGAAATCTAGGAATGGAAGCCCTAGACGTTGGAGGAAAAGAGGCTACCCTAGACACAGATAGAAAGCAGCCCTAGTGGAAGATAGCCCTAGACGCAGATGGAAGGCAACCCTAACACTATCCTAAGGCAGCCCTAACCTACGCTATCTCAAAGGTAACCTAGCCGCAATTAAGATAAGGATATACATTGCCCTAGAAGGTCCGTGTGAAAGCCGCAGGCCTGTAAGTATTGTTTTAATGGTCAAAACAGCCCTCTACATAGAGTTGTAGGTGTCTCCTCAACCAGCGAGGTCACATACCTTGTAAACAAAGGGAGGCCGCATAATTCAAGGTGAGTTATGGGTTGATTGTTGGACAGTTGTAGGTTATAGGAGGGTGCCCTAACCAGTGATCGAATTTTGTCCATGAATAGCAGTACAGAGATGTTGGATACTGCCACATAGCAGCTGCAATGTCACTAACAAATAGGACAATGGGACAGCAGCATGTTGGGACGGCAACTTTGATGGGACAGCAGCATGTTGGGACGGCAACTTTGATGGGACAGCCCATTGACATAGGACAGCGATGACAATTGTGCAGCAGTGGCACACGTGGGACAGCTGCTAACTAGTGCAGCAAAGCATAGGACAACAAAGTACATAGTGCTATATAAATGCATGGGACAGCAAGGTACATAGTGTTGTATAAATGCATGGGACAGCGAGGTACATAGTGTTGTATAGATGCATAGGACAGCAAGGTACATAGTGCTGTATAAATGCATGGGACAGCAAGGTACATAGTGCTGTATAGATGCATGGGACAGCAAGGTATATAGTGTTGTAAAGATGCATGGGGCAGCAAGGTACATAGTGTTGTATAGATACATGGGACAGCTGTGACATGGCAGCAAAGGTACATGGGACAGCGGCAAGCATGGACAGCAAAGGAATGCTAAGGCAAACATGGGACAGCAGCAAGCATGGACAAGCATGGACAGCATGGCAAGCATGGACAACATGGCAAGCATGGTGCTGCAAGCACATGAGACATGTTGTATGAAAACCTGGTTATGACACATGGGACAGCAGTGCAGCATAAGGTGCAGCAGTATAATGTGTACAGCGCGGTGATGAAGTCCAGCATTGTGATGATGAGTGCAACACGGTGAGTTTCCGCATGATGACGGGATGCAGCAAAATGATAGGTGAAGGAGTCACCTTGGAGAATCAGTTGAAGCAACATGTCTTCAACTGATCTCATGTATCATCTTCTTAGAGATGATCTATGCTCTTATCTAGATAAGTCAAAGTGTTGACTTCTGTTGTAAATGTACTATCTCTCTCTCTCTCTGTTGAACTATTGAAGAACATAAAAGAAGAATTGATCAAGGGTTTCCCCACATTGGGGTTTGTCCCTGGCTAGCGCCACATCTTGTGTCCTCTTCTCTTGGTTTGTCTTCTGCGATTTATGTTTATGTTCTATTTGTAGTTTACTTTAATGCTGATGTGATTGCTAATCTGGAAAAGATATTGAGATAATTGTGAAAATTGAAATAAATTGCTCTAAGCATAGAACATACCTAAAATTAACATATATACTATTATCTATATAATGTTTTTGTTGCTTATGGCTTCAAACAAGTGGTAAACATCCTTAAAACAAAAGAAATTACAAATGAATAAAAATAAAACTCTAACGTTATTTTCTTGGGATACACCTTTAAGGACCAAATCGCATAGGATCCATTTTAGCAGCATGGGATCCATTTCGAGGCTTGAAAAATCCATTTACATGGCAAATCTGGGTGGATCCATATCAGTATCCTTATCTGAAACATGGATCCAGCCTCAAGCTCCCAAAGAACCAACAACACAGTGTGAGAGAACTATTGTTACAACAAAATTCATAATTTTTGCGTATGCAAACAAATATTTTTCCCTTTAAATCATGGTAACAATATCGGCATACATGAAGAGTTTCCATTATCGCACAATGGCAATGTAACAAACAAAGTTCGTATACACAGCAGGAATACTCAGAATATCTAGTATATAAAAATATCCATTATAGGACAAATATATTATATAGGAAATGTATAGAAAATCTGAGATGATGATGTTACAAATGAGAGTGAGTACATGCTTATATACCCTAGGCAGATGTCCCTTTTATGAACAATCATGTCCTTAGGGATATACCTCTTCATTAACTATTTACTAATTAATCATTATGTTATTATTATTTATTTTTACATTATTATATCTATATTTTATTCATAACATTGTCTTCCTCCTCAAAAAGATTTGTCCTTGAAGCTTATTGTTTGACAATGTGTCTCGTCTATTTCTTGATCTTTAAATGCTTTCATATCTTTCGGCGTTATTACAATTTGTCATCTTCGTTGATACATGATGATAGGATCCTTGGAGTGATATATAAAATTGTCGGATGGAAGAAGGATCTGACCATCCTAAATTAATCTTCTATGGAACCGTTCGATTATAGGAAACTAGTGATAAATTGTTATCACTAGACTGAATTGTGCACATTTCGTTATTCTTCAGAACATAAGTTTGTTGTTTCTGTTTTGAGAGATACAGATACACAGACTGATTGGAATGTCTGCTCTTGTGATTCAGATGTAGATAAGGAGTTTGTCTTTCCCTTATCATGTGTGTGGCAAGATTCAGATTTACTTTAGATTCTGATGTCGCCGAGTTGGTTACAAAATCTTCACCTCGGTTTTCCATCGTTTGAACTGCACTTTCTGAGTACGTCCTTACTTCAGTTGGGCTTGGATTTGTCTAAATTGTGAGATTAATGGGACCTATGTTTGTTTCCTTTTCTTCAACTTGGACTGTTACGTCTAAAGACTTCGTAAGTAATTCTTCTAACTTGGTTTTTAATGATTGATTATCATCCTTAAGTTTCTTAATTTGAGTGAGTAAACTTTGATTATGGTTTCTCAGACATAAGAGTTCTTTGGTTTCTGATTCATCAACCTTATTTTCAATGTCTTGACTTTTAAGCTTCTCATCTTTTAGATCTCTGATTTGTTCCAATAACCTTTGGTTCAAGTCTTTTAAGCGCAAATTTTCTTCTTCCTTCTCTGATAGAATCTCGTTGAATTTCTTCTCGACACATCCCTTTTCTTCTTCTAATTTTTTCTTTCTTTCCTTGGACTTCTTGACCTTCACAAGTAATTTTTGGCTATGGTCCCTTAGACACAAAATTTCCTCGTCATTTTCTGTTAATTTTTGTTCCAGTTTTGCAAGTTTTTCCTCTCGTTCTGTCATTTGCATTAGTACATCATCTTGACATTCTTCCGCATTAAATAATTTTCCACATGTTGGACAACATAATTCGCAATTTTTATGAATCCATGGATATTCAATGTATGTTATACAAAACGAACATTTAGTCCAAAATAATGCTTGTTGTGTGGAACTCATTTTTTGTTCCTTTCTTGAATTCTTGTCTCAAATCACTTTTATAATATTTTTAATAATTTATTTTTTATAATATAACCTTTTTTTTCTCTTAATTCCATTTTTACTTGAATGCTTGTCTTTTAGTTAAAAAAAATCAAACTTTCCTTCTTTTTTTAAATACCCTTTTTCACCTTGATATATAATGGCTTCTTCCTTTATATATAGTAGCCTTATGGTCTCTCCTTTTATAACAATACCTTTCTTTTGTAATTTCGCACTTTTATGGATTATGGATCACTCTTTTTCTTTTAATTAATATGAATTAACAACGAAGAGGTGTGTTGTATGGTTTTGAATTTTTTTTATTATTTCCATCCTTTTTCGAAATCGGAAATGAGGTGTGACCCTTACAAACTTAATTAATTCAAAATTGCTACACCTGGCCAAAAATGACGATTATTGCACCTGCGTGGAGGCACCAAATGCGGCATTGGTTAGACGGTTGGAGTGTGTTGCGTATATGCAATGATGGAATTTGTCATCTGCTGTGTTGTGGGAGTTAGTAGCAGATGGTAGCATAAAACAACAACGGTGACATCAACGAACACAGTAGTGTGGGTGTTGGTCGGAGGAGTGGCAGTCGTGTAATGAGGCGGCAAGTAATCGCAAAGGTCCGAGATGGAACAAGCATTGGCATAGGCATCAATCAGTGGCTACGGTGGCGAAGGGAGAGGCAGCAAGGGTCGTTACAATAATAGGGAACGACGGGAATGCACCAAAAATCGATGGTAGTGACAAAATGCAGTTGGTTGGCTTGAACAGGGCGTACAGCTTGACTACGGCTTTGTTGTTCGGTTGTTGCGGCAATAGGAAACAGCGCTGATGGCGGTGCCTGCAGACTGTTAACTGGCAGCGGTGGCAGCGTGGGGCGAATCGATAAGGCGATGTGAGGAAAAAGTGACTGGCGGTGGTTGTGGCAGTCGGGCGGGCTATGCTGCTTTGTTTGTAATTTAATTTTTTTATTTTATTTTCTAATATGTATCTTTTATATAAATTTTTTTTGGGGGGCGGGGGGGGTGAGGGGGGGAGGGCAAAATAATATTTTGCTTTTTTAATTTTATTGTTTTTCGATTTTTTTATAATAATTTTTTTCTTATATTTTTTTTTTTAAACGGCCAAGGGCCTTTGGCGAAACTCCAAAAACTTTTATAGCAAAACGCTTTCAATTTCAAGACAGCAAAGTTGACACAAAGTTGATGGCCAAAGATCGGATCAAACTGGCTCTGCGCAGCAGTTGAGCGGCCAGAGGATCGAAAAGCTCTGATACCAATGTAACAAACAAAGTTCGTATACGCAGTAGGAACACTCAGAATATCTGCTATATAAAAATATCCATTATAGGACAAATATATTATATAAAAAATGTATAGAAAATTTGAGATGATGATGTTACAAATGAGAGTGGGGACCTGCTTATATACCCTAGGCAGGTGTCCCTTTATGAACGGTCATGTCCTTGGGGACATACCTCTTTATTAACTAATTACTAATTAATCATTATTTACGATGTGTTATTATTATTTATATCTATAAAATATTCATAACAGGCAACAAATTATAATTGGTCCAATGAGTACGAAATGTGCATTATGATGGCAAGAAGTAGCCCAATTACATCAAAATGTCGTTTACATATTTTCATTCGGTCCCAACTCCAGCTGCTATGCTCAACTGCCAAATCATGACTCTTTCATTGAAACAAATGCTCAGTTATGATATACTCCTTATGATTATTTCGTGCATGCTTGCTTGGTTTTTACCTCCTTGGTCCTTGGTGCATTAAGTTCATGTTGCCAGAGTGGTGCAAACATGCAAATTTCTGTGGGCACTTTTATGTTGATCTTGATGAGTTTGTGATACACAAACCATATAATTTGAACAGATTATTGCTTAGCTTGGGACATATGCATGGAAAAAAAATCACGCTTAAGCTTCCAGAAACTTAAAATTAACCTTACAACATTCATAGAAGCTCACCTTGTGTCACTGCCATGGCACATGTGATCACAGATTCACATGTTTTGGCTTCCCTTTTGATTTTACCTTACATTATTAAGCCTGCATCTTAAACTGGCATATTCATTAAGACTGCTCCAACTTGCTGCCTGAAAATTTTGATGTGACACAAGTGGTCAGTCTGCATATTCTTTAAAGGCACATTCCTTTTGACGTTTTTCATGGGTGACTCCTGGCAGAAACAAGGGAATTTTGGGGAAAAACAAGGGCGGGCTGTGTGTGTTTAGCATACAGTCTTGGTATATGGTCCCTCTCAGATATGGCTGTCAATGTTACAAGTGGCACTGCTGAAATAGTGAGGTATTGAAGTGGTAGGCTGGTCGAGGTCAGCCACAATATCCAATGGGTTGCCACACGTAGACTCAGACTTTTACCCTCATTACCTTCTGCCTCCACTATACAATTTAAAAAAGGCTGTTGGGTCTGCATGCTGGTATTTTTTGCATGTCAGTAGACTGTACATATGCAGCCACAGTCTGGAGGTCATTGCAGTAGGTGTTGCTTTAGGTTTGCTTCAATGGCAAAGTATCGATGGATGCTTTAGCTTCTTTGGATATTAGTTTAGGAACAAAAGTTCCTAACAGTGTTCAGTTAACTGAAGATGCTCCTCGTGGAAGAGATTCAATTGCATTCCTCGCTGATCATTGGTGTTTCTTGGGCTTGTTAAATTTTCAGCACATGATTAGCAGATCTGCACTCTTAAAACAAAACCCTAAGCTAGTAATTGAAAACCATCTAATTAACAATCAAAACAACAGATGAAGAATGCTAGAAATACAAGCATATAAGTTCGAAAATTAAGATAGCGAGCTAAATCTGCAGCAAGCTATCACATCAATCTCTATTAACTCAAAGAAATAAATTACAGTGCAATTAGCTCAAAGATTCTTTCGTCTAACTCGACAATGAAGCACTGTATCTCTCTTTCATAGAACAAGAGATGACAGGAATACAATGCACCTCTCCATAAAAGATAAAAACTTATCTCTAATGTCTGTGCCTTCTAGGAAAGAGTGTCCCAGCATGTATGAGTTTACTCTGCCTAGAATATAACAACACTAAAGAAAAGTGAAGACATGCATGCATGCAAGAAAACCTCTCTCTCATGCATTTTGCCTCCAAACTGAAGATGCTCCTCATGTATGTGCCCTATCTATCGTGGCAACTGCACCCTCTAGAGATAGTGGAGGCATGTGCCCTACTCACCCATTCAATGTCTGCAAGACTCCTTTGCCTTCATTAGACTCTCTCCAATGCTTATCCCTCATCAATTGCATAATCTTTGAACAAGGATCAAGTCTGGAATCTCTGTTGAAGAAGAACAACTCAAAGCAACCAGGTAAAACTAACACTCCACCAAATCAAGTTTCTCTGTCAACGTCTCTACCTTCCCCTTAGCCAAGAGCTTAGTCAAAATGTCTGCCACCTACAAATCTAAAGGAGCATAATCAAGAACCACTGCTCCCTCTAAACTCTGTTTCTATGGAAATTGTACCAAATGTCAATGTGCTTGGAGAGATCACGAAATACTGGATTCTTAGAAAGCCTAATGCAACTTTGTTTGTCACAAGAAAACAATAATGGCCTCTAACATTTGTTCAGTCAACTCTATTGTCAACCTGCAAAGCCATATAGCCTCACAACTAGTAGAAGCTACCACATACTCTACCTCTATTGAACTAAGTGTAACTGCCACATGCTTCCTGCTGAACATAGTGTAACTGTCACATGCTTCCTGTTGAACTAGGAAATCATTCATGCACTCATGCAGAGAACAAAACTGAAAGTGTTGTTCCCAGTACTTGCATCTCCTACTCAATCAAAATCAACCAAGAAAATGCAGCAATAACTCACCATCTCCCACATACCTCGTGCAATTCAAGTATTTGAGTAGATGATTACCAACTGTCAAATGAATTTGATGAGGTTCAACCATGAATTGGCTCAAAGTAATAACTACAAAAGATATATTGGGCCTTGTATTCACAAGATACATCAAGGAATCAATCAACTATCAAATTCAATACACAAGGGATCCACCAAATCAAAATCAAAATCAGCAGATAATTTAAGATTTGGCACCATAGAAGTGGTCAAGGGTTTGCAATGGAGAATCTGAAATCTCTTCAAAATCTCACCATGTATTTACCTTGTCAGCGGAAGAATTTGCATGTACCCTACTACGCCTCTAGACCCAAAAAGTAATGCCTAAGGCCTATGTCCTTCATATCAATTCACTGGCCAACTTCTTGCACCACACAATGCGCTTTTTTGAACAACCTATAAGAATCAAGTCATCTACATAATAAAACAAAGACAAGCATATAAAATCCATCATATAAATAATGAAGGTTAGGAACTGCAGATATCTTGGTGAAGCCCAAATTTAGCAAGTACTCATCAACCCTTGAGTACCATGCACAGTGCCTACTTCAGCCCATAAGGGTCCTTGTTGAATCTGCACACATGGATGTCTCAACCATGCACCTCAAAGCCATCAACAGATTAAACTGCACTTCCACTTCAATTACACTTCTTTATGTCCATCCAGTATAAAGGCCAACCAAAAACTAATGAGAAAGACATGATGACTCCAATAGAAATATACCTTGCAAGTGTAGCAAAATGTTGGAGAATGCAGTAGGGGAGCTATTAATTCAATTTCTCCTTAACCTTAATAATTGCTTGTAAACTTTAGTTATCTTCTTGTGTGTTTCTTTATTAGATCTTTTCATCAAACAATTATCAAGAGAAAAAACAATAAAGACAATGGACACAAGTATTAGGCTCCAAGCCAACACAAAACCCCTCCAAAGGGAAAACCCGGAAAGAATCTATTCTCTTGTTATAGAATCTGCTTCAAATGAGAAAACCAAGACCCAAAACCCTAGACCAAGTCCTCTGAGCACCAAATCAGCCCTCCAAGAAGCCATTCCAATAAGGTCAAAGGTCAGCCAAGACAACAAGAGTCAATCTTGCTTCAACTAGCTTCCAACTCCAACTTTGGCCCCCATCTTTGACCTACAACTTCGACTTAAAATCTTCGGCCCTGTAATAGTTGCAGAAACACTAGTTCCCTCGCACATGTGAGAGAATAACGCCCAAAAACAAACTTTCTTTCTTCTTCTTGGTTTCTCCTTGCTTCTTTGGCCTTCGCACCAGCTTCTTTGATGTTCCAAGCTTTAGATCGAACTTCTATTTGAGACTATCGAATTGGTGCTAAATGAGGTCGAATTTGCTTCTATTTATAGGCTTTCCATGACGTCGAATACCCTTCTTTAGGCTGACTTGTCACTGCCAGGGCCAACTTGTGCTAAGAGGCTCAAAAGTTCTTTCTAGACTCAAAAAAAAATTCTTTTACAAGTTACGTCTTGCCCAATAGGGTCTTCTACAAATGATATTAACTCTCTTGACTCATGATAATAAATCCTATGACATGACAAACCCTAGAAGCCTGAAGAACATGATTTACGTAAATGACCCATCAAAAGAAGCATGAAACCCATGCTTGAAAATAAAAGTTTTTCTTTCGTCTTTTTCTTGTAACATAAGATATACATATTGACATGAGTACAATGACAATTATGAAGACTGAAACTAGTTACATTTACCAACACAAAAGTCTCCTTATTCTAAACTCTCCCTCTTGAGGGGAATCGTCTCACTACAAATCTGGCACTGCACTCCTCTATGCTTTCATCAACTGCATTCCTAATCCTGAATAGCCAATTGGAGTCTATCACAAATTTCTCCATTGACCTTGGAACAGTCTCCCAAAAATCAATAGCCACCTAGAATTTATCACAAATTTCTCCATTAATCTTAAAACAATCTCCCAAATAATCAATCTCAATGTTGCATGATCCTCCCCCCCCAAGGATCCAAGGTCAAAATCGTGTCTCGTATGGATCCTTAAGCGATCCTCCGGCGGAACCGCGGATCCAAAAATTGGATCCGCGGTTCCAGCATTTTGAGGCGATTCCTAGAAATTTGGAATTGCATGGGCCCAATCCACGGTTCCAGATTCCCGATCCATGGAAGTTCGGGCACAGATCTGCACGGATGGCGAGCAGATTCGGAGGGAGATAGGCGGTTCCACAGGGTTCTAATTTTTTTTCTTTGGCTTAAGTTGGGGCGAAGCATCCTGGACACTCCCAAGATGCTCCCTTGATGCTCCTTAGATGCTTCCTAGATTTTCCCTCATGGTAATGTTTAAGTAAAAGTGGCGTTCTCCTTTATCTTTCATTTTCATCCTTTTACTTAAATTTTTAACATTACCGTGAAATGACTCAGGATGTTTAAGAGTGGTTCCAACCTCATCAGACTTCATCTGGAGAAATAAAATTTCATATCCTATTCAAAATTCAGCAAACTTAACAGTTTTCAGGAATTCAGGATCAATGGTATTGTGGCATTTCATTAGATTATAATATATAATAATATATCATGTATGAGAGTATGTGATTGGCATTTAATCAAGAGCACCAAGCCCTATATGTACCCTATTGTTGGTGGTGTTAATTGTTGAACTCCTTTGTCATGGCCTTAGCAAAACATTACCTTTCAATCAAGTCAAGACTCAAAATCATTGATCAAGCATGTTAAGCTTTTTCTACCATATTTTAAGGCTTGGATTAGGTAGTATGATCAAAATTGGGTAATGTTGACTAATATCCCTAGACAATCGAGGTAGAAGCAAAGGCTAGAGAAGAGGGGAAGAATCTAGATTCTAGATGGTTGATGCTCGAATAATTAATCATTGATGTACAATGGATGCCATATCTATCTTGATTTACGTACAAATATGCATGTTTTCATGTCTTCTACAACTAATTTGGTATTTTGGATGTTTTTGTTTAATATAAATGCAAAAAAATATAATATATATATAGTAGATGCTTATGAGACGCTTCGCTTCCTAGATTTTTGGAAAATGTCTCTTCCGACGCTTCGCTTCCAAAAAACATCCCTGCTTCATCCCCGCTTCGTGCAACATCGATCAATCTACAGAATGGCCTTATACTCCTTGGTCATAGTATCCTATGGTCTACCACACCTACTCTACATTTGCCTCTTCAAAGTTGGGAGATTTTTTATCAATGAGAGAAGACGTCAATGCAACATAAGTAGGAGATTTCTTAGAAGGTTGGCTCACCGAAAATGAATATTTTGGCACTCCCGCTTGATCCTGAGACTACCACAAAATCTAAGTAAGCCATATCAGCTTCCAGACTAGACTAGATAGAAAACAGGACTCTTCCTTAACTGGAACCTTGTTGATCTGAATGTGATTTTTCCTCTTCTCTAATCAACATTGTTAGAGTGTGTTACTCTGATAGTCTTCTATGGGCCAGAGGACATACAGCAGATATGGGCACCTTCCAATATGCAAATAATGGCGTGGCATTAAGAAAACTAGAGAGCACAGCACTAAAATTGGATTGCAGCAATTAAGGTGCATGCATGCACCAGTTTTGGATAAGGATAGCATGTTTAGTTCAATCTTATTTTTAGCAGTTCATCCTTTTTGAGTTTGATTTTTAATTAGGGAACAAATGCAAAGGGAATCTGAACTCTTTCTTTGGAGCAAACCACCACATATTCACGAATATCCATAGATCTAGGAATTAGATCTAATTTTGAACAGCCTAGTGCACCATTCTCCATGTCTATAAAAGAAACACGAGGATACGGATCTCATATAGAGTTTTTCAGTTCAACAATTCGCAATTTCATGTCTTCTTATATGAGATTTTCCTGTTCAAAATTAATAAAATCAGTGATAGATTTTGATAGTCAACTATTTCATTTTGTTATTAGTTTTCTACAGAGTGTCTTTATAGATTCTAGCATTTATTACAGAGTTGTTTTAAGAGGTCCTTTCATTTCAGGCTTCAGCTATTTAGTTTCCTGTGGGAATTATTTTTATGGGGCAAATATGTTTACCATGGTTTAGAAATCTTTACTAAGTATCAAAGTGTAGTTGTTGAAACCTTCCAGGAATTCATGTATGGATAGTATGGTTGCTACCTGAGAGAGGGAGTTGCCATTTCAGGGAAAAAAATGCCCGTGATCCACATTTGAGAAAAGCACAATGGACCTGTGACAGGTTGGTTTTTAGGTTACCAGTCTGTTTTGCCTAGCAAGATCTTCCAATGCTCAGTATGACGACAATCAGTCTCAAATATAAAGATAGATTGGAAGGACCTTCTAACTTTGTGCCACGGAAGTAAAAGGTGCAGATGATGTTGGAGATCATGATCTGTGGGACCTTTTCAAGAAAAAAGTTGTCACTCCTATCAATCCCAAGGTGTCAGCAAAGCATAAGAAGAAAAGGCCAAGACCAAGCAAGCCAGCATTGACTCTGTGAAGGATCAGTTGATCCATCACATCATCCAGAAGACCACCGTAAGGGACATATTTTATGCTCTAGTCACCACATATAAAAGTAAGAACCTCAGCAGGAAGACGTTGTTGAGTAATTAGCTTAGAGCCATGCAGATGAGCAAAACAAATACCGTAGCTCCTAACTTAATGAAGATTATTGAATTCTGTGATCAGCTTGCAGCAGCTAGAGAGGAGGTCAAGGGTGAAGAGCTAGTATCCATTGCATTAAATGGGTTCTCTTCCTTTTGGCAACCATTTGCTCTTGGGGTCTATGCCCAAGAAAAGCTTCCTCCTTTTCAGAAGCTATGGAACGACTTCATCCAAGAGGATACAAGGATGGAAAGGATTACAAGTATGGAGGAGGAACAACAGAATCTTGCCCTTATCAGCAAGATGAAGAAAGGCAACAAGAAAGGAGGACCTGGAAAAGGTCAGCAGGGGAAGAAAAAAGATTCAAGTTACACCAACTAGGAAAACAAGGACTTGAGGCACATCAAGTTCTGCATGTGTTAGAAGTTTGGGCACTTTGCTTCTAGTGCCATGAGAAGAGAAGGAAGGGAAAACATAAGAAGTAGACGCAATTTTTAACAAGTGCAAAAGCATCAGATGGAGTGGCTGAGATTGCATCCAAGCCTAAGACAAACATCTCTATGGTTTCATGTCTGTCATCTAACACCGTGTCTGGTGATAGCTGGTATGTGGTCAGTGGATGTCATGTCCCCTACGGATTAATTGTCCAAGGGACGAAGTAACCTATCAATCCCCATAGGCTATAGTTTTTGACGAAGGGGAAAACCCGAATGACCCAATCTTTGGGAGCTGGGGGAAAAAGCCCAAAGTTGGGGTTGCCATGAAACCCCTCTCAATTAATTAAAGAGGGAAAGCCCCCACCAGAAAATCTATAAATACAAGGGAGTTAGAATGATTTGGATCATCACTGATTTGGATTTAATATCTGTCTTCTTGAGTTGAGGCTCTGAGGGTTTCAGACCCCTTCTTCTTGATTAGCTTCGGTGAAGGTGATCCCACCTTATCTAATCCCTTCATCTAGTTTCGGTGGAGCTGATCCCACCCTACCTAGACGATTATTTCCTTGTTCTGGCACAGCATAATCTTGGAGCAGCATCTTGTCTGCTTTTGGCCAAGTAAAGGAGTAACTCTCTATGATTATTATTGGTCATCGTATTCTACTCAGGAGAAGCATAAAGTATTCTGGGACAGATCTGGTCACCACAAACTAAAAAAGGGGAGGATCTCCACAGCAGTTAGACACAAGAGAGCGAAGGTCTGCGGCGGCCAAGAATCATTAGGGTATCATTTACGACAGTCAGATTCAGGTAGAGCGAGGATCGCGCCACATCTCACCAAGCCGTGAACTGCATCACTCAAGGTTTCCTGCACCAGAAAGGGAGTTAAGCAGTGAGATATCCTGGCAGCAGCCAGATTGTGGTGGTAAGTTGAAGCCACGGGAGAAAAACACGAGGGTCACCGAAACAGGCTGACGCTACGGCAAAACAAACGGAGCATCTGTGACAAATTACGTTGCGAAGGAGACCTAGTAAGAATCCCAGTGACAAAATATAGCAACAGACGATCAATCAAGAATTCTGTGACGAATTGAAACTGTACAGAACCGAAAACAAGGGTGGGCAACCTAGTGTAACTACTGGTGGGGGGGGTGGTGGGGGAATTAAACGAGGTTTCTTTTGGTGACCATGAGTGGGAGCGAATACTGAAGCAACGGATAAACAGCAGAAATGATCTGTGACTTAGCGTTGACCATGCAAGCTTTAAGGGTTTTGTCCCACATCACATCCAGTTCAGGAACAGGGGAGTACAGCGACGTCAGCTCCATAATACTCGGCTAGGGCATCATTTGGATTATCCAAATTAACAGCAGATCTCCATTAATTCATCTCATAGGTTTAGACAGATCTGTAAGTCAGACATTGGGTCAAATTTATGGTTAGAATATTAATTATTGTGATTATTTACTGCTAGTTTTTACATTGGAATTTTGCCACTGTTAGAAAACAAGACTATCGGTGTAATAACCAGGAGCAGTTGTAAAGTTGAAGCTATTGATGAATTGTGAAAATTCACCGTTTAATTACGTCGTTGAGTATTCTATATTATCTTTATCTGGAGTTAAAAGGATATTGTAAAGTCCAGTAAATTTATCTTGTGAACTAATAACCCTAAGGGCAGAAAAATACCCTAGATCACTAAACTGGTATCAGAGTTGGCTCTCCTACCAACCTGGCGGTTGTTTAAAGCTGGAACAGCGGGAGGCAGTTTTTGGCAAGGGGTATGCATAGTCTTGGCGAAAGTTGGAAGAGCAGTAAGCGGAAACTATTAAAAGATTGCTAGCGTGGAACAGAAGGGCTCTTATAAAATTTGAGTTGGACAGAAAAGCTGCAGAATGTAAGGAAATGAATAGGCTGAAAACCACAGCCAACCTGAGAAAAATATAGGCAGTGCTCCATGGGGAAATGAAAGCAAACACCTTGAGGTTTCAAACAAAGTTAAGGATGGTGGAGACACACAAGAAGGAAAATTGCACACCCTAACAAGTCTGCCAGAGGAAATGAAGGACTCCGCAACTGAAGAATCCACTAGCTTAGGCACCGCTGAACAAGATCAAGAAACCTGTAATGTTACAGTGGAAGGTAGGCAACCTTCTATATCTTCTTCTAGTGATAATGCCTCTGTATATGACCCTGTGGAAAGGGACACAGATTCATCTGTACAAGCTGTTGGAGAAGTTGAGATCGAATATTTTAGTGCTGAGGTGGGTGGTAAACAAAAAGAGGCATACCAAGACCAAGTATGTATATCTCATCAGAAAATATCACTCTGAAATATGCTCAGACATATCCCGTTTCACTGAGGTAGAAAATTTTGTTATGGCAATTCAAAGGCGTGGAACTTCATATAGAAAAAACTATTGACAAGAATAACAATGGGAAACTAGATGTTTTTAATGAAAATTCATCAAGCAGAAACGATTTTGTTCCATTACTCTGTGCCCAAGGAGGAGACAAACTTGCAGAATCAAATTTCTGAGAAGCAGACACCACCAACTTCAGACAATATTGACAGTCTAAAATCAAATACAAAAGCTACCATGGAATCATTTGTAATCAAAAATGTGGGGAGGACGCTGGATGTGAAAGAGGATGATGGACCTGACATATGCACGCTCACAAGAGAATGGAGAGCTCACCTAATACTGGAGTACTCCAAGAATAAGTTTGCTTGTGAATTATTGGACGGACTCATTCATGATGACAGGTACAAGGTGGATAACGAGATCATCCTCTATGAAGATGAGATATACTTTTTCCTTGAATCTACACTCAAGGGAAAGCTCATTAGAACTTCACATGACAAACCAGCTAAAGTCACAACAAAGTCTCACCCTCAAAACAGGGATTGCATAGATAAAGGAAACTTGATTGCAGCAACAAAAGAAGGAATTAACAGAAGACATACTGGTTGTAAGAGGCATTGTAAAAATGCAAAAAAAAGGCATGCAGATACAATGTCCAGCCAACACCAATATTCTTTATGTTCACTGGCCTACTGTTGAAAGGATTAGATCAAGCTAGACTGTGGCATCTTACCAGGCATGATTCTAAACCTGAGGGAGCCTATTATCCATGAGGACTATCTTGGTATGAAGCATAGATATACGCTAACAGACTTGAGTGTACGATGCAAAATATTGTTGGTTCACTATTGACAAATTTCCCTCATAGGTGTCATTCCAATGTTCAAGAAATCTTGGGTACCTTTATTGTGTACAGTGAAAGGCACAAAGTAACCTCATCTGCAAAAAGGTCTTTGCATCAGACTCCAGATGGATCACTTCTGGATGTTATAAGGAATATATATGATCTCCTCATATCTTGTACTGTCCAAATACATGAGGTTGAAGATAATAATTGCTATCTATATTCTGGGACCCAATCCATCCTTCCCTCAAAAGGGTGAAGAGGCCAAAACCCTTCAAAGGGAGTACACCGGGAAATCAAAGCTGGATGAGGAGGCCCGCAAGGATTTGAGAAAGAAGAAGCTTTGTTTCAGCTATCAGGAACCTTGGACTCCAAGACATAGATGTGCAGGAAAAGACAAGTTGGGCAAAGCACACCACATTGAGGTCTACTCAAACAGTGAAAGTGATGAGAAGGATGGGGAGACAGGGCAGGGACAGGTACAGGAGCAGGCACATCTGACTGCAGGAGAGGAGTCATCTCAGACTGGGGGCTAAAGGCCCTCTTATTGCATCTATGTCAAGACTTCCCAAGTATCATGTATTCAGTTTCAGGGGGTCATGTTGGGGCATAGGGTGACTGTGTTGATTGATGGTGGGGCATCCCACAACTTTATTGATGCAGCCTTGGTGGATCAGAGGGAGATTCCAACGGAGGAGTTCGATAGGTTAACAGTGGTGAACTACACTTTGACAAATGATTTCTTTGTGGTGGATGTTCCGGACACCAATGTAGTACTCGGTGTTCAGTGGCTTTACTCTATGGGGAGATATACTATTGATCAGAGGAGGATGAAGATGGAGTTTACAGATCAGGATGGCAGAAAAGTAGTTTTGAGGACCATGCATCATTACCCACGTAAGATAGTGTCATGTCAGAGTATGGAGGCAATGTTCCACATGGAGACATAGAGTGGGTAGTAGAGAGCTACATTTTTGACAAAAGACAACCAAAGCAGCCTCAACAGTATCCTGAGGACATTCAGTATTACTCTACAAACATCTGAAAGTTTTCGCAGACATTCCTCTAGGTAGACCTGCAGACAGGGGATTTGAGCATGTGATAGAGTTGGAAGAAGGGGTGCAAGTTATAACCAGTCTTCATCGTCATCCCAAGGTTTATAAGGACAAAATTGAGAAGGCTATCAAAGAACTGTTGAGATTAAGCTACATTCGTCCAAGTTCTATCCCCTTTGCTTCTTCAATGGCAGTGGCTAGGAAGAAGGATGGAACCTTGAGAATGTGCATTGATTGTAGGGCACTCAATAAAAGGACAATCAAAAACCAGCACCCCGTCCCAAGAATTGATGAGATACTGGATGAACTACGGGGAGCAAAATATTTTTCAAAGATAGATCTTTACTCAGGGTACCATCAGATCCAAGTTCGGAAGCAAGAAATCCTGAATACTACTTTTAGGTGCCACTATGGGCACTATAAGTTTTTGGTTATGTCATTTGGGCTACCCAATGCACCCACAACATTTCAATCATGCATGAACCATATGTTCAACAAACAGTTGCAGGAAGTATTTGTTGGTTTTCTTTGATGGCATTCTCATTTACAACAAAACTTGGGGGGGTCACCTCAAACATTTGGATGAAGTGTTGGGGATCTTGAAGGAACAGGAGTTCTATGCCAAGGAGTCCAAGTGCAAGCTCTAGATGACTGAGATGCTCCATTTGGGGCATGTGATAATGGAGAACAGGGTTCAGGTGCACCAGGAGAAGATTAGGGCAATTATAGAGTGGCCTACCCCAAAGAATGTGGCTAAACTAAACAGCTTCTTGGGCCTTTGCACATATTACAAGAAGTTTGTTAAGGGGTTCTCACAGCTAACAACACCTCTTACAGACCTCACAAAGAAAGGGGCTTTCAGTTGGTCTGATAAGGCACAGGCAACCTTCGAGAGGATGAAGCAGGGAATGAGTTCATGCCTTGTGATGGCACTACCAGATTTCACTTAGCCATTCGTGCTCGAGTGTGATGCTTCAAGGATAGGGATCAAAGCAGTGTTGATGTAGAATCACCACCCCGTTGCAATTGAGAGTCACAAGATCAAGGATTATGAACGACATTATTATATTTACGATAAAGAGATGTTGGCCATTATGCATGCACTGGCCAAGTTCAGACAATACCTAGTGGGGAACAAGTTTAAAGCAAAGACTGATCATAACAACCTACGGTTCCTCATGGAGCAGAAGGAGTTGAGCGAATGGCAGCAGAAGTGGATAGGAAATCTCTAGGCATACGATTTTGAGATTGAGTATGTGAAGGGCAAGAACAATGTGGTAGCAAATGCCCTTTCCAGAATGCCATCCACCCTCTCTCTTATGGAGATTTCAAGGGACTGGAGATCTCTTATATTGGTGGAGTATTCCAAAAACAAATTTGCTTGTGAGATCCTCGATGGGTTAATCCCAGATGACAGGTATTGTATTGTTGATGGCAATATCTATTACAAAGACTGGATTTACCTGGTACCAGAGTCTCAACTCAAGGAGAAGATTATGTAGGCAACACACAGCTCACCCCTAGCAGGGCACCTTGGGTACTTGAAGACTTATAGACAGATCAAGGAGAGTGTTACATGGAAGGGCCTCAAGATAGATGTGTTGAGGTTTGCCAAAGAATGCAATGTTTGCCAACAAAACAAAGCAGAGCATACTCACCCGGCAAGGTTGCTTCCCATCCTAAAGCACAAATGGGAAAGCATTTCCATGGATTTCATCACAGGATTGCCCCAAGAACAAGGGAAAGACTATATTTATGTGGTGGTGGACAAGCTCATGAAGTTTGCACACTTCTTCCCATACCCTCCAAATATTCAGCAGCACAAGTGGTAGAGTTGTTCTTCAAAGAGGTGGTAAAATTGCATGGGTTGCTAAAAACAATTGTGAGTGACAGGAATACTCGGTTCATGGGAGGATTCTAACAGTTGTTCAAACTGGTTGGGATGGAGCTAACACCTAGTACTTGTTGATTTGGGGTAGCATCGGATGTGCTCTAGCCACGAAATTTGGTGGAGAGGTTGGGGCACATGAGATCTCCAATACCAGAAAGGGTTTGGGCAGATTCTAAACAGTTCAGGAGATATTAAAATAATTAATATTTTTAATGGAGTCCCTAAGTCTAAACTTAGGAAAAATAAAATATTAATGTGTATTAATATGAAACTGTGTTAAAATGGTCCAAAAGACATGGATCAAGCCAGATCTGACCTTAACCGTTGATTAGGGACTTATCTCGGCTGTTGATATGTCAACAGGAAAAGTATAAGAGGAGGCTTGAGGGTCACTTGGAGAACACACCAGAGTGATCAGTCATTCTATTCTCTAGAGCGGGGTTTGCTAAGAGAGATAGAATTAGTGATCGGGAGATGCAGCTGAGGGGCATTTGAGTACAGAGAGACAGAAAGGCAGAGATAGTGCCGAGAGAGCAGCGCAATAGCCAAGGAGAGTGATGCAAAGCCAGACAGGGCTCACGCAGGGCCACGTAAAGGCAATCAGGAGCTGCGCAGAGCCTCAGAGAGGCTAGCGTTACTGATGCAGAGGGCCAAAGGGCTAACGCGGAGCCTCCCAGGGCTGACGCAGACCCATCCACGGTGACGCAGGGCCGGCGTGAGGCAGAGAGGGGCTGACGCAATCCAAAGAGAGGCTAAAGCTGGGGTTTCTGGGGCAAATTTGTGCTGAGTAGCTGCCAGAAGGATTATCCAGGGTTTCAGCCAAAAGATTTGTCAGAAACTGAGAGGTATTACTGCCAAGGAAATTCTCTGTTGGGTAGGCCAGTTTCGGCACCCAGATTGTACTCTGATATTGCTTAATAAGAAAACCCTCAGATAGCTGCACCGGTTTTCCCACATTGGGTTTTTCTGGGGACATTAGTCCAAAAATAATGGTGTCATATGGTGTGTTTGTTTCTGTTTCTTTTAGTTGTTGATTTGTAATATGTTGAGCATGCACTAGTGTTTATTTTCAGTATTTACATTGTAAATAACTTGTTAAGGAAAATAACAAGTAGGTAGGAATAAATCAGATAAAGTGCATGGAGGGTTTCTAACTAAGTAAACTTAGAAACTTCAACGATACTAGCTACCACCCACAAAATGATCGACAAACTGAAATAGTCTACAAATAGCTGAGGATTGTCTTAGAAACTATGTATTTGGCCAACAAAAAGCATGGGTAAAGTGGTTACACCTAGGAGAGCACTGTTATAGCACCACTTATCACATGTCAATCAAGATGACACCCTTCCAGGCCCTGTATGGATATGAAGCCCAACATTTGTGGATCCGGTATTTGGTAATAGTGAAGCTCCTCTAGCTAAGGATTAGGTTCAAGAGAACCAAAACATACTACGAGTCCTCAAAGATAATTTGCAGATGACCCAGAACCAACAGAAAATCTATGCAGACAGACATCAAGTGTATCTTTGTCTACAGCCCTATAGGCAGTCATTGCTCAAAAAGAAAGGGTCGGGAGAAGCTTAAACCCAAATTCTATGGACCCTACCATATTGTGATGCATGTAGGGAAGGTGGCCTATGAGCTAGAGCTCTAGGAGGGGTGTATGATGTTGATTTTGAGTAGCATCGGATGTGCTCTAGCTCCAAAATTTTGTGGAGGGGCTAGAACATATGAGATCTCCAAGACCCAGAATCGTTTGGAGAAATTCCACCCGAATGAGGAGTTATTAAAATAATTAATATTTTTAATGGGTTCCTAAGTCTAAACTTAGGAGAATAAAAATATTAATGGGTATTAATAAAGATATGGGTGAGAAGCTTCTACGAGACGAGGATCAAGTCTGTTTTAATCTTAGTCGTTGATTAGAGACTTAATCTCGGCCGTTGATTCATCAACAGGGAAAGTATAAGAGAAGACTTGAGATTCATTTGGAGACACACCGGCAGATACTCAATATCCCAAGGAAAATCGATTCTCAAGGAAAAGGAGATCAATTTCAGAGGGAGAGTTGCAAGGTGGAGGAAGAGGAGGGCATCAGCAGCAGTCAGTGACTGAGGAGGAGGTGACGCAGGGGTATTGAGAGACAACACAAAGGGAAGACGCAGTGCTCACACAGGGTGACGCAGAGGGACGCAAAGTGACGCAAAAGTGACGCAGAAGGGGGAGAAGGGTCTCCAGTGTGTCAGAAAGTTTCCGGCAAAGGGATGAACCTTGCCACAGGTGTTTTCTCTCAGTGATGTCTTAGTTTCTCTGTAAAATCATTCCTTGTAAAGCGATTGTTGCCGAAGATTAATAAAACCCTCATTTGTTGCACCAGTTTTCCCACATTGGGTTTTTCCGGGGACACTTGTCCAAAAACAACTGTGTTGATGTGATTGGTTTTTGTGCTTGTATATCACTGTTATTTTTTTTCTATGTAATTATGTGATAACTGCGGTAGAATTTATTTTAATGTTTGCTGAAGAGATTTCGTAAATAACTTATTGTGAGAAATAAGCAGGTTAAATAAATCAGTTACTGCAGTAGAATTTCAGGTTAGAAATTTTCACATGGTATCAGAGCAAAGATCCGGCAATAGGAGAGAAGAATCTGCTATGGGTCAAGAGCATGATGCAGAGGCATCAACTTAGAGGGACTCATGCAGATTTCCAGAAAAAGAAGAAAGCACAAAGAACATGGATCACGATTATTCTATGTTAGCTTCCAGACTGGAAGAAGTCGCTTGCCTAGCAAGTTCTGCCTCCTCTGAGGTTTGGTATATAGATAGTGGAGCTTCCTGGCATATGACAGGAATACGAGAATGTTTTTCAAATTATTAGGAAGAAAGGATGAATTTTCAGATCACCATGGGAAATAAGGCAAAGTGTACCCCCGTAGGAAGAGGTATTGTAGTCTTTCAAACCAAAGCAGGGGAGCGGCTTCAAGCAACCAATGCGTTGCATGTGCCAGGACTGGGGATGAACTTACTCTCTGTATCTCAACTTCAAAACAAGGGCTATGACGTTTTCTTCATTAAGGAGAAAGTACATGTCAAACACCTGAGTTGGAAAAGGAAAGCCCATATTGGAATCAGAAGTAATAGGCTGTATAGATTACAACTAGAATCTCCAATGGCACTGATAGGCAATAATGAGGATAAAGATTTGAATGAACTATGGAACAGGAGGATGGGACACTTACACCATGTGGCTCTGAGAATTCTTGGGAAAACAGTATCAAGAGTTCCAGAATTAAGTACCGAACGAGATGATGTATGCCGAGGGTGCGCTCTAGGCAAGTATGCCAAAGCAACATTTTCCAAAAGTAACAATAGGGCTCAAGAGTGTTCTGGGATTGATACACTCAGATATCTGCAGACCCATATCCACAAAAGCTCTTAGTGGTCGTGAGTACTTCGTCACCTTCATCGATGACCATTCCAAGAAGACTTGGATCTACTTTCTAAAAACCAAGGATGAGCTTTTTCTTCGATTCGAAGAGTTCAAGGCTTTAGTAGAGAATTTGACAGGAAAGAAGAAGAAAGTGTTGCACTCATACAATGGTGTAGAGTACGTTGACAAGAACTTCACTAATTTTCGCGCTAGGTAAGGCATCAGAAGAGAGTGGACACCTCCCTATAATCCAGAGCAAAATGGGGTAGCAGAAAGGAAGAACAGGACTATTGTGGAAGCAGCCAGGGCGATGTTGTATGATTAGGATATGCCCAAATTCCTGTGGGCAGAAGCATGCAGCACAACAGTTTATGTCCAGAACAGGACTCCTCACAGGGCATTGGGCAAGATTACTCTGGAAAGTGTCTTCACCGGGAAGACACCTGAAGTTAGTCATTTCAGGATATTTGGGAGTTTGGCATACTGCCATATACCCGAAGAAAAGAGAAAGAAATTGGATCAAACTGTAGAAAAAGGATATCTTGTGGGATATAGCAAGAATGCTAAGGCATATAGAGTCTATCTTCGAAGGAATAAAAAGGTAGTAGTTCAGCGGGATATAAAGTTCATGGAGGAGAGAGCTTTCAGGAAATCCCGAGAAATGTCTTTCGAGGAGCAGTCGAAAGATGATCCGTTAGTACAACCACTCCGCCCAACGAAAACTAGTACCTATAATTCCCATAAAGGCAGCTTCAAAAAAAGTGGAGTCTCAGGAAGAGGAAAAGCAAATGAATTTACCCACTACCAGTGGAAGAACGAGTCGGGAACTTCGACAGATTCTGCGGGATGCAGAGGACTTCGTTGGTGCACCCAAGAATAAGAAAAGGGAGCAAAGACAGCCAGACAAATACCAGGCATTGGTAGCTCAGGTTGGGGAACCCTCTAGTTTTCAGGAGGTCATTCAGCATCAAGTATGGGTAGATGCTGTGGTGGAGGAATATAGTTCTATAAAGGTCAATGATGTCTGGAAAGTGGTACCTAGGCCTCGAGACAGGTCAATGGTAGGTTTGAGATGGATCTACAAAGTCAAATATGTTGCAGATGGCAGTGTGGAAAAATACAAATCCAGGTTTATGGCTAAGGGATATGCTCAAAAGGAAGGGATAGACTACGAAGAAACCTTCGCCCCAGTAACCAAGTATACTTCTATTAGATTTGTGATATCCCTTGCAGCACAGATGGGGTGGGGGATTCACTAGATGGATGTCAAGACAACGTTCTTGAATGGGGTGATAGAAGAAGAAGTATACATTGAACAACCAAAGGGTTTTGAGACACATGAGAAGAAATCTCATGTATGCAGGTTGAAGAAAGCCTTGTATGGGCTTAAACAGGCACCTAGAGCATGGTACGGTCGAATTGATGGCTACTTGCAAAAGATGGGATTCGTCAAGAGTGATGCAAATCGTAATCTCTACTATCTTGTTGTAGAGAATGAACCTCTAATCTTAGTGTTATGTGTGGATGATTTTTTCCTGACAGACTCATCAAAGATTGCAAGGAGAACCTAGCCACAGAATTTGACATGAAGGATTTGGGACGAATGCATTATTTCCTGGGGTTGGAAGTTTGGCAACAGAAGGGTGAAATCTTCCTTGGACAAGGGAGGTACGCTACAGAGATTTTGAAAAGGTTCAGAATGCAGGACTGTAGACCTATGGCTACTCCAATGATCACCAACTGGAAGAAGATTGATGCATCCAAAGATAAAGAAGTCGATCACACCTTGTACAGGCAGCTCATAGGGTCCCTAATGTATCTGGTCAATACCAGGCCAGACATATTTTACGCTGTCAATACCCTCAGTCAGTTCATGGTCGAACCAAAAAGCGCGCACTAGGCAGCAGCCAAACATGTTCTCAAATATATATGAGGAACAGTTAAGCATGGACTAATGTACACCCAAAGCAATGACATCAGGCTGAGTGGGTTCACTCACGCAAATTGGGCTGGAAGTTCAATGGATCCGAAAAGTACCACTGGGTACTGTTTCAACATTGGATCAGGAATGACCTCCTAGTGTAGTAGGAAACAAAAATATGTGGCTTTGAGTTCAGCTGAAGCAGAATATATGGCAGCTAGCACAGCGTCGTGCGAAGCCATATGGCTTAGGAAATTGCTTGTGAATCTATTCAAGAGGAAGATGGAAGTGACCAGTATTTTGTGTGATAATCAGAGTTGCATCAAGCTCTCCGAGAATCCAGTATTTCATGATCGGTCGAAGCACATTGATATCAAGTGTCACTTCGTCAGAGACTGTGTCCAACGAGGGGCAGTACAGTTGAGGTACATTCCTACTAAAGAACAGGTGGCAAACATTCTCACCAAGGCTCTGGGAAAAACAAAGATTGTTTATTTCAGGGAGAAGATGGGGATGGTGAATAATCTGTTTCAGTAATGGAAACGAATAGTATAGATGCAGTGCAGCAGTTAGCAGTCGCAGTGCTATGGGCAACATGATGCAGCATATTCAGAGGGACTTGCAGTACAGATGTAGCAGTGACAATTGGAGTGTCATGGGCAGCAATACAGGTTGCAGTAGCACAGTAGATGAGGGGCAGTAGACCAAGCATCAATCAGCGCAAAGGACCGATGTCGTGGATCAATGTGGTGCTTCTATTGGGAAATACTACCAGAGCACATTCCTCGCTAAGAGGGAGTGTTGATTTTGGGTAGCATCGGATGTGCTATAGCTCCAAAATTTTGTGGAGGGGCTAGAACATATGAGATCTCCAAGACCTAGAAATCGTTTGGAGAAATTCCACCCAAATGTGGAGTTATTAAAATAATTAATATTTTTAATGGGTTCCTAAGTCTAAACTTAGGAAAATGAAAATATTAATGGGTATTAATAAAGATATAGGTGAGAAGCTTCTAAGAGACGAGGATCAAGTCTGTTTTAATCTTAGCCGTTGATTAGAGACTTAATCTCGGCAATTGATTCATCAACAGAAAAAGTATAAGAGAAGACTTGAGAGTCATTTGGAGACGCACCAGCAGATACTCAATATCCCAAGGAAAAGGAGATCGATTTGAGAGGGAGAGTTGCAGGGTGGAGGAAGAGGAGGGCATCAACAGCGATCAGTGACTAAGGAGGAGGTGACACAGGGGTATTGAGAGACAGCGCATAGAGAAGACGCAGGCTGATGCAGAGGGGCACAAAACCACGCAAAGTGACGCAGAAGTGGGAGAAGGGTCTCCAGGGTGTCAAAAAGTTTCTGACAAAGGGATGAACCTTGCCTCGAGTGTTTTCTCTCAGTAGTGTCTCAGTTTCTCTGTAAAATCATTCCTTGTAAAGCTATTGTTGCTAAAGATTAATAAAACCCTCATCTGTTGCACTGGTTTTCCCACACTGGGTTTTTCCGGTGACAATTGTCCAAAAACAACTGTGTTGATGTGATTGGTTCTTGTGCTTGTATATCACTGTTATTTTTTCTCTATGTAATTATGTGATAACTGCAATAGAATTTATTTTAATGTTTGTTTAAGAGATTTCGTAAATAGCTTATTGTGAGAAATAAGTAGGTGAAATAATCAATCACTGCAGTAGAATTTCGGGTTAGAAATTTTCACATATGATTCACAATGTTTTCCACGTCTCTTGCTTCAAAAAGGCCCTAGGCCAACATGTAATCGTGTCTACAAAGCTTTCACAACTAAAAAATGACGAGACGCTAGTTCTAGTTCTAAAGGAAATTTTGTAGGTGCGGGAGCAAAAGTTGAGGAACATGATTGTTTGACGGATAATTTTCTTTTGCGGAGAGAAGTGAACTCCCTAGATCTAGTGGCTAATCTAGAAACAACAAGAACAAAAAGGCTAATGCTTTCCTTAAAGAAATTAGAACATGGAGGAAAGGCCTACCTAGAGTCCAACGCAAGTTCTCCTCTTTTCCTTGCTTGCAAGGTTTAGCTCCAAACCCAAATGCTATAAATAGGACCTGCAAGACAACTAAAACAACCAAGAGCACTACAACATACAAATAGCATGTACTAACATCCCTAAACAATGAGTCAAGAAGGCATTGTAATGCATATGCATCAGTGAAGCATAAGCATAGGAAAACCAAGTACTTTTTTGTATTAATGGATATAGGAGAAATTACAACCCTTTACAGATCTTGACCTTGTAGATGTCTCCCAACTATCATGTCCATCCCTTGTCACAAAGCAAACCCTTCTATCACAACTCAAGTGCATGGATGGATAATGGATCCTTAGGCACAAAGCAATAGCATGAGAGCACAACTAAGAGTCTCCAAAAGCCAACCCAAACTCCATGGGAGGCAATAAATTTATAGGTTAAATAGGTGGCTTTGGGATTTACCAATTAGGACTTAGATCCACATATGAGGGAGGATAAGCTCTCGGGATAAGAGATAAGACCCCAAGCATAGGAGTTTGAGATCTCAATCAATAGTAAATGGTTCAAACCACTTTGGAAGCTTCTAGAAAGATAAAATTAAAAAAAAAAAATTACTTTTTACCGAATTCTAGAGGCCATCGCACCTGCAACTAAGGCAACATGCGTTGGTTAACACAGTTGCCAAGTGTACAACATGCAACAGTGCAGGTTGCTCAAAGGGGAAGTGTGATGGGTCCAAAAATGAGGTTTTTAAGCTGTTAAACCCAGAATTCTTGGACTTTTTGGAGAGAAGATGTTCTAGGCTTTGCAGGGGATGAGTGCCAAGTGTCATTGGATGTTGATCCATCTGGTTTCCAAACCATTTGATTGGATATGACAAAATCACCTGTAACAAGGACCATTAAGGAGTACCTGGTGAAATGGAAAGATTTGTCAGTTCAAGATGTTACATGGGAAGGGGAACTGGTGCTCCAACATTTGGGGCTAAAGTTGCTTGAGAACAAGCAATCTTGGGCGAGGAGGACTATAATATCCCCATCTGCTTAGGATTCATAAGGAAGGGGGTCTGCTAGCCTAATAAGGTTCCCATATGCTACAGCGAGAAAAATTAATCAAGGGAACATGATTCGCCTAAGAGAAAACATTAAAAAGGTTAAAGTCGTGAAAAGGGGACATGGGTCCTAGGCTAATGAAAAGTAACTTTATATTTAAGTGAGAAAACCCACTAAAGTGACTATTAAAATAAAAGGGTAAAATAGTGACAAAAATGGCGAATGAATTGTAAAAGAGGAAAAATGAGGAGTCTCTCCTCATTCTTGCATTTTCCAATTTGAGAAAAAGAAGTTTGGAGATCTCTTGAGGAAGAATCTAGGCCATAGGGCTTTTGGAAACCCTCACTATTCGTTGCTAGTTTCGGTGTTGAAACCATACACCCTAGCTACTTTCGGTCTATAAGTGATCTAAACTGGTAAAATAACAATTGTAAAAGAAATATTGATTCACCCCCCCCCCCCAGTGTTTCCAACACTCAATTGTTGAGACTAAAAGCATGTTGCACCTGAGCTCCAGTACCCAAAGTACATCCTGAACTCACAGCAATCCTCCTGACTCCATCTTGAATGGTACAGTCCTTCTTCCTCTGATTGCATGTTGACTCTTGTCACCAATCTTCATATGTAGATCAGAGTCCCATGTATTAAGGCTCTCAAATACTTTTCACGATCCTATCATATGCTTTGATGTTGTACTATCTATGAACCAAGCACCCTAACGAGCGATGCTCACTGAAAAATGAGAGATTAGAGGAAACTCCTTGTTGAACCACCTCGTGAAATCATCCACATTAATTGTCGCTGGAGCAACCATTTCCATCCAACGTTTCTTCTCTTTCCCCCCATTCTTCTTCTTGTGTGGACACTTGCTCGCATAATGACCATACTCTTTACATGCAAAGCATTTCACCTTGTTCAAGTCCTTCTTGATTATGAACTTCTATTTTCCCTTCTTCAGCTTACTAGATAAGGCAATGTTCTCTGCACTAGTGTTCTACGAAGATCCCCATCCCGAAGTTCCTCTTGGATGAAAGCACTCCATAACCTGTTCCAATTTGGAAGTATCGCTAGTGTAACTACTCCTTTGATGAATGGCTTAAACTACTCTAAGAAGCCCTTTATCGCAATCCTCACCAATTCTGATTCTTCCACATTGTTCCCTATAGCTGCAAGCTCATCACAAACTTGCAAAATCCTTGTGATATACAAAGTCGCGTTCTCACCACCTATCATCTTGATGTCCCTGAGCTTCTCTCTCAATACCATCTTCAGATTCTCTTTCTTGTTCTGAAACAATACTTTCAAAGCGTCCCACATGTGCCATAAAGTGTCTTTCCTGGTGAGACAAGGTATCAAGTGATCCTTGACTCCACCAAGAATGATCAACATGGCCTTCGCATCAACATTTTTATGCAAAGCCAAAGCTGCTACATCAATCGATGCTTTGATCTGAGTGTTGGCACAGTCCCACAGATCATTCACCAACAATACTAGCTTGATTATCTCCTTCCACGAACTGTAGTTGGAAATCACTTCCAATTGGTCCTCAAACCTCAAGCAAGAAACCATCTTGAACAGATATCCTTCAATAGTAAGACAACTCGGCTTTCGCTTACAGTTGATCCCCGTGCACACTTCCAACCCAACCAGTCTTCAAAGTTGCTTTGATTCCATGTTAGAAATCCACGCACCCCGGTTCTGGTATATGCCTTACTTAGGAAATACAAACACACTAGCAGTGCCTAACTTTAAACAATTTGCACAGCAAAATACACCAGAAATCAGATCAATGATAGTACACAAAGTTTAATGCTTAGCCTTGTTTCTTATAAGTCCATTAACAAGAAAATCACAGGGCTCTCATTCCAGGGATAATGGCCCTTTACAATCCCTATACTATGCAATGCCTTTCCTTTGACTAAATTACCTAGGGTTGAAGCCAAGTCCTTCAAGCCCTCAACTGCCCAACAACCAATCTTCTGAGGCTATCCTTTGTCTCAAAAACCTACAGCCACCTATTGTAGCAAATTTAAAAACTTATGGCCCTCATAAAATTGGCCAGCCAACTCCTCCTAGTTGTAGTAGCCTACAGCCACCTCTGGATTGCTTCCTGGTGACTTAATAGTCCCCCCGGCATGCCCATCTCACCCCTCATTATTGTACCCTTTTCTCTCCATGGTCATCATTGTTGTAGCCCTATGTGAGCCCCTAATTCTTGCGGCTGCCTCCTTCAAGATTCCTTTTCTTCTTGTTAATAAAAGCAAGCCCCAACCTTCCTTAACTTTTCTTCTACTAGCACTACTTCACTTACAAGCCTGTGGCCCTGCATTCTACCCGCAACCTATCCTTGCCTATGAGCTACTACAATAGCTCTGAAATAGTTTGGCCCTCTCCTTTTGGCCTCTCTCAAACTACGACCTCGTATAGGACTCTTTCCTTTAGTCCACCCTTCCACCTACAACAACAGTGAAGCAAAACCCCAAGAAACCTTTCACCATAGAAAAGATGCCAAAAAACCCTTGTTTCCCTAGTTGCAAATCCTCCTTCAATTTCAGAGCTCATCCAACATGAGATCCATCACATCTTGTTCTTATGAGTTTCACCAAATGCCTTTCCATTGGCCTCTTATTTATACATTTCCTTAAGATGCCTTGGAAGCCCATTCTCCTTCAAGAAGCCCCATTTCTTAAACTCAACATTAAATTAGAATAGTTAATTTTTCCCTTGGGTTCAAGTCCACTCCTTTGTGTCCAAAACCGCAAACTTGGGTAAAAAGCCCACACATCACATTTGTGGGTTTTTCTCTCTCATTAGCCTAACACCAAGGGCGTGTGGGAGTACCTCTGAATGCTACCCAATTTCAAGAGGGAATCTTGCTTAATGGACATGCCATTTGCCTACTTTGGAGCTTGATGTGTGCCAATTAGAATTGGATTGCTTAAAATGTAGAGCTATATAGTGACAATTAAGTCGCTTATTTGTGTAATTTGTACATGTTATTATTGTTGCCTCCACCTATCATATGTATAAAGGGAGGAAAGTCCTTTCATTCAATCATATCAATCACATACTTGTATTAGAGATGTCAGATTTAAAGCGAACTTGTCTCTTTTTCATGTTCTTCATTGTACTTTGCTCTTTTGTTGATGCAAGGAAGGCTTTAGGGTTAGGCTCTGCCCTAAGAAGACAAGGAAAACTAAGGTTTGGGAGAAACCTCAAAGGAGCGAAGGGAGCACTTATTCTTGTAGTTCACGAGAGAGATAAAGATTAGTGTTTTGTGGCATTTCGAAACCCTAGTACTACTTGGAGTGCTTGAGGTGGGGAAGATAGGGGGAGACTATCTTGTTGTATCTTCCACACTTGTGCAATGTAAGTGTCTGTGCTAAAGATAACTTGCCATTGTGTATATTTGCTTGTTGTGGATCTTAGGAGCGAGTCGCGACTAGCTTTGGTTGGGAATGATTCCTAACTAGAAGAAGTTGGTGGCTAGGATTTTGTTAGATTTGGACTCTAGAGAGCATTGGAACAATCCTATCTTCTGATAAGCTTGAAAGACTTACTTGTACCATCTTTAGAAAAGTTGTTGGTATGTACTTGTAACTTCATCTTATGATATATGAAGAGTTCCTTGTTATCCAAGCTTTGTGTACTTGAAGATTTGATTTTCAGCTTATGGTCTCGTGATAATTGAATCACTTCTAATGCTAGTAGTGCATGCAGATTTGACAAAACAGAGAGCAGATTTTGTTAAGTGATTTGAAAAATATAAAGAAGTTAAGCGAGCAGATTTTTCTGTCATAAATCTGTTGTAATAAGTCATTTTCAAATATGTTACATTTTGGGACATGTGCCCTAAGGGCTGCAAACATGTTCCCTTGGAGTACAATTGTGCGATGTTTATTTTCTAGGGCCGCCTTGTATAATTGGTTAGAAAGAAGGGAAATATGCATTGTTGTTATTTACATTTCAGATTCAACAATATGAAGAGAGAACTCCAAGAACTCGTGAAGGGTGCCAAAAGAGACATCTCATATCATGTTGGTTCGACACTCTGAAATCCATGACAGTTGACTCGTGCAGGTAGAGGATAATTTTGGGAAGTCAACAATGCTATAGCAGTGAAGAAGGAGACAACCTTCCAATTGATCATGAAGGAGATCCAATATTAACACAAAAAGGGAGAAGTCATCCCATCCTTTGCAGTTTTCCCAGACAAGATTCTAGGGCAACGAAAGGGCAAGCTTGTTGTTGTCTCCGCAACAAGAAGTCACCTACAGGTTGGATGATGAGAAATTGGCATAGGAATGGCAAAAATCTATAGTTGAGCCTAATTGTAATCTATTGTTTCATGGAATTTTTGGAGCTAAGTATGCTTCCTCTTTGAAGTTGGTTTTCTCATTTGGGTTTCCAGTGTAAAGCCTGTGTGCTCTATGATGTATGATTGTCTAAGTTTGTTGTTTTGTATTCATGACTAATACACAGTAAAATCTGAAGACAGCAATTGCAAAGGATTGAGACTATTATGCAACGGTAATTTGTCTATAACAAAGAACAACAAGGTTAAAGAAAGCAATGCAGTCAAGAACATTTGATTTCCATATATTAAATTTTTGAAGACATCCGTGTTGATGAATAACACTGGCCATAAGGTAAGTGATTACAAATCAACAACCACTGATTCCCCCAATGGCAGCACATTCTCACAAATAATTTTGCAGTGGAAACAAAATAGAAAATAACACAAAAATCCAAAATAATAGCAACACAATTTACCCCCAACTCCTCATCACATTCAATTAACTCAGAGAAATCATTGGACTCCCAGACCAAGGAAAATGGCCCACAAAAAGTACAAAGAAATCACAGCAAAATCCGAAGAATTTTCCAGCAAAATTCCAGCCTCCCAATCACCTATGTGGCCCTCCTTCGGCCTCCTGTGCATCCCAAGCATAGCCCAGTCAGCTATTCACTTCACACGAGCGACTGCCTTAGCTGTGCAGCCCTCCTAGATTCACAATTGTTGGTTCCCTGCTAGTTTTCTTGCTGCTGATAATTTTCTTCTGTTGCCTTTTCTCCTTTCCTCAACCTTGTGACTCACTCACAAAAAACTGCAATTCAGAAAATCTTTCTCTAAAATTTTCTCTCACTTCAGTAACCGCAATATGCAATGTGTCTTCATCCTCTCCCTTAGGCTCATTTATAATTCTCCAAGGCCAAATCCCTAATCTCGAAAGTGATAAAAGGCTAGGATTAAATCGTAACTCACTTAGATCAACAGCGGAGACTAGATTTAAGTCACCTAATTAATTAAATATTTGTTTTGATATAAAGCATTAGCCTAAACATACATTAATCATTTTAAATGTTCAATGTACTTTTCCTAAGTTATATTTGGGAATGAGATAATATTAGTTGCTCTTCTCAAACAACCACCTAAAGAGGACTTCACTTCCACGTGCTAGGACACCAAGCCAATCTGGATTCTGGAAGACCTTCAAATGCTACAAAACTCAATACTCCCTCCTCATAAGGAAGGGGATTCTCCACCACCCCCAACTTGTCTATATAGAAAACAAATTTCCTTTTCACTAGTGGCTTGGTGAGAATATTAGCTAACTACTCCCATGTGGGAAATGTACTGCAGTCTCACAACATTTCTCTAAACCCTACCTCTAATGAAGCAGTATCTCATCTCTATGTGCTTGGACCTGTCATGAAACACTATATTCTTTGAAAACTTGATGCAACTTTGGTTATCCCAGTGGACCATTGTAGGTCCCATCTCAAGACCAGACAACCCTGTGAGCATCTTACAAAGCCTTATGGCTTCACAACTCACTAGACTCATTGCCATGTACTAGACCTCTATTAAGTTAAGAGCCATTGAGTGCTACTTCTTGCTGAACCACGAGATAATAGCTTACCCCAAGCTAAAACAACATTCCGATGTACTATTCCTATCCACTACACTCCCAATCCAGTTCAAATTTGTAAAGCCCTGCAACTACACTCCTCCAACTCTAACATATCTCAATCCATAGTCCATTGTACCAAGGAGATACCTCAACACATACTTTGTTGCCACCCAATGAACCCTCCTCGACTCCATGATAAATTGGCTAAGTGTATAAACTACAAAGCATATACCCGATCTAGTATTGACTAGATATAGCAATGACCCGATCAACTACCTGTACAATGTCGGATCCACAAACTCACTCTTAGAAGAATCAATCTCCTCAAGTTAATGATCATAGGTGCGGACAAAGGCCTACAATCCACCATCCCAAATCTCTTCAAGGTCTTAATTGCATACTTGCCCTACCCAAGGAATATCTCTCTTGGTTGCCACCACACCTTTGGTCCCAAAAAGTAGTTCATCAATCCAAATTCTTTCATCTCAAATTCCGAAGTAAGCTCCTCCTTACACATCCCTATGAGCCTCTCCAATTTTATCAAAAAGAGATCATCAACATACAATACCGAGATAAGTGGCTCACCATCAACAAGTACATAGTATAAGTTGGAGTCCTCCTCAATCTTAGTGAAGCCCAATCCAAGTAGGTACCCTTGAATCCTAGAGTCCCATGCACAAGGTACCTACTTAAGTTCATATAAGGCCTTCTTCAGTTTGCAACTTTGCATACATGGGACACCCTTCCATGCACCTAAAATCCCTAAGGATGCTCAATATAGACCTCTTCCTCAATTACCCCAATGATGAAGACAATCTTCACATCCATCTGATGAATCCTCCACCCCATCTTTGAGGCAATAGATGCAACTACCCTAATAGATGCATATTTGGTGACAAGTGCAAATGTCTCTTCGTAATGCACTCCCTCCCTCAAGGAGAACCCTCTCATCCAAAACCTCGCTTTTTACTTCTCGATATTGCCATTTTTTGCATGCTTGATCTTAAAGATTCATCGAGAAGTGACCACTAACTTCCCCTCAAGCCTCAATACTATCTCCCCCACATTGTTCCTCGTGATGGAACTATACTCTTCCACAAGGGCATCCCTCCAAACCTATTGTTTTGTTGCCTCCTCAAAGGTAGAAGGCTTGGACTCACTATGTTGCTCATCAAGGCCGTATCACTAGAAAATCTTGTTGGTGCTCTACTTTCCCAATGGTCCTCTTAGGAGCCTCCGCATGCTCCTCTACATCCCTCATGATTTGCTTGGCCCATCTTGACCACCTCCTTGGCTCAAAGGAACATCTCACTCTTCCTCCTAATCAGAAAGTTGTGATTGTTGGTCCCTGCTTAACCGTTGGAGCTTCTCACTCCCAATCCTCTACCACTATTGGATCTGTCTCATGTGACCTCCTAGAGATCCTACCCTCCTCAAATTTGACATCCCGGCTAACTTATCTTCCTCTTCCCTAAAATGCAAACCTTATGGGCCTTTAAGATCTCACTGTATCCAACAAAAACCCCTCTCTTAGATGAGAGATCCAACTTAGTCTTCTCTGATGGAATATGGACATACATTAGGCTTCCAAAGATGCGAAGATGGCTCACCTCCACTCTCACTCCTATAAATGCCTCCTCGAGAGTCTTGTCCTCTAGTGCCACGTGAGGATTTGTAGGTACATTGTTGTCTCACAAGCCTCTGCCCACGAGAACATAGGCAAGTCCTAATCATGGATCATTGCTTTTGTTGCTCCAACTATAGTCATGTTCTTCCTCGTTGCCACTTCATTATGTTGTTGATTGTAGGGCACTGTTAGTTCTTTCTTGATTCCTACCTCCTTGCAGAAACACTTGAACTCATTGTAGGTATACTCGCCCCCATTGTCTAATCTGAGGACCTTGATCTTCTTCCTAGTCTAGTTCTCTAGCTTTAAACTCCTTTGGAACTGTTCGAAGACCTCATTCTTAGCCTTCAAGAAGTAGATCCATGTTCTCCTGAAAAAATCATCTATTAAGGTCACAAAATAGCTAAATTGTAATGTTCCCGAGAAATTAATTCCCTATGGGACGAAATATCCTATCAATCCTCGTAGGTTATGGTCCTTCATAAAGGGGAAAAACCCCAAAATTCCCATTGTTCGACAAGTTCTGGGGAAACTGGGCGAAGAAACCCAAAGTTGGGGCTTGGCGTAAAGTTTACTCAATGAATTAAGAAGAAGATACCCCTATAGGAAATCTATAAATATACCAGGGTTGAATTCATTTTAGGGCATCATGGTTGATCAATTCATTTGTTTCTTGAGCATTAGCTCTCAGGGTTTTAAGACCCCTTTCCTCTTGTCAATTTCGGTGGTGAAAGTTTCCACCCTAGTTGACACCATTCTATCTTTTCTCTATGTTCTGGCACAGGAAAACCTTATGGAAGGACAGTGAAATTTTGTTGTTTCTTGATCTTGGTTTTGTCATAGGAATATCAATCTGGAAGGGCAGTGAAACTCTATTTTGATCCTTATTTTGGCACATAACGACCATTTGGAAGGCAGCGAGTTTCTAATTGCTCCTAATTCTATTGTTTTGTCCTAGAAAACCCTTATTCTATAGCAGCTCAACTACACCTTAACAGGACTCTATGAATAGATCTATTGGACAGTACGAATTTTCTATAAAGCAAGGCAGTTCGAAGTAGGTTGGATATCAATCTTGTGCTGAGACTTAGGATTAGGAATTGAGGAAAACCCCCCTCGCATCATGTAGAAAGTACTCTACTCTCTGTGTAAGGAAAGAGGTACCCAAGGATCTGCAAGAAACATTATTTTTGTGGGAGATGAAGTTGATCAAGGATTCCTTATTGAGGATAGAAGCTAAATGTAGTGCAATAGACCTCACTATAGGGTAAAGATAGGGTTAGAACCCTCGTTCAAGTAAAACAGTGAACAACATAACCATTTCCTCAATCCAAGGTCAAACGCAATCCTGGACGAGTCTATAACAAGCCACAGGGGTCCCGAAATCTAGACTTAAAGTACATCATCCTTGATCGAAGTTTGTTGAGGAGTGCATGGGTCATATATCGCAGGAGGCCCTAACCTTGCAATAAGTTGGGTAGGACGTGACGACTCAGATCCGAGATAAGCTAGAGCAATTAGTTTGGTATTATTAGGTTGCTTTCAATTGTTGTTGTATTGACAGATTCATTAGATTCTCATGTTGAATTCAAGACTTGGGAACTTAATTGAAAAATCGTACTCACCTGGTTGAATCATTTTGACTATAAACGCAACTAAATATTGTTGTCTGGATGAACTACAATACTTTGGTATATTGTTACTGTGGATACCAAAGTTATATTTTGTACTGGAATTGTATCAAAGTTATTGTTCTGTTGTCTTGCAAAGGTTTGAACAGTTTAATAATATTGTGCTAAGAGTATTGCAGCGTTGACTGTTCAACAATCGTATTAGTTTAAACAGTTATGCTAGAGATGGAAAACGGTTGTTACAAGAAATTCTAGAGCAAAATTACCCTATTCCATTACAACGGCATCAAAGTCGAAATCCTGCCAACCTGGATGGTAATTAAAAATGGAACCACTGGAAGAAAATTTCTAGCAAAAGTATGCAGAGTCTTGGAGAAAGTTGGAAGTGTAGTAAGCAAGGACTTTGAGGAAGATGGAAAAGCAGCGAGAAAAAAATATCTTCAGGCTGCAAGAATGGAACAAAAGATTAGAAGAATATAAAAAAATGCCACAACATCTAAGAAAGAAAAAATGGGACGACTTCTAGAATAGTGGCCAAAAAAACAAACCAAGGGATATTGATCATAAGCCCAGGCCTGAAAAACGAAGCGTAAGAAAAGTTGAAGCAAAGACCAAAGCATGGTCATGGTTGTATCCACCTAAAGAGAAGGTATGCAATCAACTAGAATTAACTAAAAGGGATCAGTAATAGATTACCAACTTTAGTTATCACAGCTATTGCACCCCTGATGGCGAAAATGGAAAGTATCTTGATAGAAAGAAAGAAAGAAATTATTTTAACGTCCACGAGGCTAAAGATAGCCTATGGGACAAATTGCTTCTTCATCTGCTTGATGTATTCAGCCCTTTTTCTATGAAGCTTCAAAATAAATGCTCCCAGCTTCTCGACAAACCCCTCGCTAAATAGATTATCCCAAGAGCTAGCTGTCAGCATATCTGCATAACTTTCCCTGTTGTCTTTGAAGGCCTCACATTCTAAAATGAAATGTTTTTCTGTTTCCACTTTTCCGGAAGAACAAAAAATGCATACCCTTTCCTCCCACGCTTCCTTTGGGCCTTTTCCAGCGCCCTGTTTCACAACGAAGTTGATGAGAATTAGTCCTTAACTGAGCAATAAGAATTTTGGCTCTCCAAGAGATATTGGCCTCTATGTATGCTTTTGCTTGATGACTATGAGTGGGATTAAACACTTCAATATAGTAATTTTTCTTTCTTCCTAGCTCCTTATCCCAAGTATTCTTGTGGAACTTTTCCATAAAAAAAGCTTTTATCTCTTTGTTGTTTATGGGACACGCGTTCAAGCAAATACCCCATTTACTAAACCATTTTTTATTTTGCTGCATCCAAGTTTTTTTGCTCTTGCACAATCTATTATTAAAGACAACCTTAGGCCATCTACCCTCTTCCATTTGCTCAATTTTTTGTAAATACCTTATGACTCGCACCATAGCAATTGTTTCAATAGGAGCAGTCCCTATTTCACTTAACAAGATATCATAAGGAACTGCACTTTTAATCTTAAATTTGTTTGTAATCAAATTCTTCTGAAATTTCTCAATTTGTCTCCACTGCATGTCGGATGCACTGTTGGCCCATAGTTCACAACCATAGAGAATCACCAGAATCACTAAAAGCCCAAAAAGAGTTTGAGTGGTTTTCCAGTCCCATAACTCTGCCTCTCTACACCTATTTTGAAAAGCATAAAATGCTTTCCAACCCCCCAAAGTTCTTTTCTTTCTACAACCATTCCAGCTTAGATTTTTGTTGAAGTCAATTCCGAGGTATTTGTAATCCGCAACTTCTTCCAGAATGTTGCCTTCAAAGTAGAACTTATGCTGGTTATGTTTTCTTTTCTTAGAGAAAACCACTACTTTCGTTTTGCTGATATTGACTTCCATCCCCACACTTCTACAAAAATGCTGAAGGGATAGTAAGTGTTCTTGCAAACCAAGAGCCGATTTAGCAATCAGAATAAGGTCATCTGCATATAAAAGAAGCCTTATAACAAACTTGCCCAAATAGATACCATCACCCCCTTGCAAATTTAACCACTCCTCAAGCTTGTCGATATATAAACCAAAAAGGGTAGGAGACAGTGGGCAACCTTGCTTGACCCCGATATCGCTTCTAAAACTTTCAGAAATGCCTGCTAAAGTTCTAATTTTGACTTTCACCTCTTCATACAACGTATGCACAGCTGCTCTCAAATGTTTAGGAACCCCAAGTTCCTCTATTCTGTGCCAAAGCTTATCCCTAGGAACCGAGTCAAACGCTTTTCTGAAATCAACAAAGCAACAAAAGACTTCTTCTTTTTTCTCCCAAACTTTTTCAATGATATGCCTTAAAGCTATACAATGATCAATTGTGGAATGTTTAGGTCTAAAATCTGCTTGCCCTTTAGCACGCTTATCTCTTTCTTCTGCCCACTTGCTAATTTTGTTTTCTAGCATGCTTCCAAATAGCTTTGCAAACAAAGGGTTTATCATGATTGTCCTATAATTGGAGGGATTATTGACGTCACGCTCTTGAAAAGAGGTATTGCCAGAGTAGTTGTCCAATCTGTGGGGAGCACTTGTTGTATGATGTTGTTGAAGATTTTGTGAAAGTGGTACAGCTGGTAGTGACTCTTCTGTTGGATCAAAGGATGGGCCACTGAAAGGTGCAAGTATTTTTGAGCCACCAACATGCCAAGTTGAAGCACCTCTTCAGAGCAAGTTTAAACCAATACAGGATAAAGAACATTAGTTCAAGATTCTCATCTCCACCCAAAATAACAGAATTGCAGAAAATTTTGGTCGATTTGTTGGATAGGGTTGGTTCACAATATTCAGAAGGAAGTAGCTCTGCCAAAGAAAACAGAACCAATGATTCCTCAGTAGCCAATTATGCCGAGGTCCGAGGGTTAGAAACCACTGACAGCATTCCCAACGCAGGAAGGCATGGAGGATATGAGTCTCTTATGAAGTAGACCAAGAGCGATTGTGATACCAATCAAGAGCTTCCCAAAAAAGCCCATCAATTGAGGGCATTTTTGCTGCTAATGAAAACAGAAGCCAAGAAGTGGAAGAGCCAATGTATACAAGTCGCCCAAAGGAAGTAAACCACAGAGATGGTATGGCCCCACGAAAGGATGACCTAGAAAAACTATTACACACAATGCAGAACATGGAAGGAGATTCTATGAGCAATAAAATGGACTTCGACATGCAGATCTTGATGAACATGGTTGATAGCAATCATTCTAATTACGAGGAGCAGATGGGGGTCCTTGATAGCCAGAAGTCTTCTGATGAGCTTAGAGGGAGATTTTATGACCATTATAGGGAGAAATGAGAAGCAAAACTAAGAGAGGAACATGTTGCCAAAAAAGCAGGAAAAGAGGCAAAACTTAAAGCTCTGCAAGATGCCCTTCAACAGAGGAAAGCAGAAACGGCAGGGAAAAGTTCAAAGTCATCTAAAAAACGAGATCCTTTGGTGTAGGCTTTACATCAGACCCAAAGGTTGCAATCTTCCAAGAGCAGGCGCCCCAAGTACAGGAAAGAACGACATGTAGTTGTAAACCATGACGATGAAGAAGAGGGCAATATCAATGATTTGCATGGGAACACAATTCACAAACATGATCAGAAAAGTACAGCCAGCAGATCTACTCCTGGTGAGACCCCATCTTCAACTTCACGCATGTCAAAGGACTTGTCAAAAGCGAATGGTGCCAAAAAGATTTCATCCAAATGTCCATCTCCAGCAACTGCACATAGTCCTGTTCCTTCATCATCACCATCTCGAAGGTCAGCTCTACCTAAAGTTTCAAACACCAGTTCTACCACTACAGGCAGGGCCAGAACAACTGAAAATCCTTTAACTCGATCAGTTCCTAACTCAACTAAACAGAAGAAAGAGACTATCTGGAAGGCAGCAACAGGTCAGGTCAGGTTCATTTTGGCAACACCAGGACCAACTCTGTTTTGATCCTTATTCTGGCACAAAACGACCATCTGGAAGGCAGCAAATTTGCAATTGTTCTTAATTCTATTGTTCTGACCTAGAAAACCCTTCATCTGAAGTAGTGAAAGTGGAAGTTTGTAGCAGCTCAACTACACCTTAACAGGACTCTATGAATGGATCTATTGGACAGAACAAATTTTCTGTAAAGCAGGGCAGATGGCAGTAGGTTGGACGTCAATCTTGAGTTGAGTCTTAGGATTAGGAATTGAGGAAAACCCCCCCTGCATCCTGTAGAAAGTACTTTACTCTCTGTGTTAGGGCGGAGGTACCCAGGGATCTGCGTGAAACATTGTTTTTGTGGGAATTGAAGTTGATTGAGGGTTCCTTATTGACGATAAAAGCTTAATGTAGTGCAAGAGCCCTCACTGTATGGTAAAGATAGGGTTAGAACCCTTGTTGAAATAAAACAGTGAACGACATACCCATTTCCTCAATCCTGGGTCAAACGCAATCCTAAACGAGTCTATAACAAGCCGCAGGGGTCCCGAAATCTAGACTTGAAGTACATCATCACTGATCGAAGTTTGTTGAGGTGTACGTGGGTCTTAAATCACAGCAGACCCTAACCTTGCAATAAGTTGGGTAGGACGCGAAGACTCAGATCCAAGGCATGCTAAGGCAATCAGTTTGGTATTATTAGGCTACTTTCAATCCTTGTTGTATTGACAGATTCATTAGATTCTCCTGTTGAATTCTAGACTTGGGAACTCAATTGAAAATTCATACTGGACTGGCTGAATCATTTTGACAGTAAACACAACTAATATTGTTGTTTGGTTGAACTGTAATACTCTGCTATATTGTTAATGTGGATACCAAACTTATATTTCGTACTGAAATTGTATCAAGGTTAATTGTTCTATTGTCTTGCAGAGGTTTGAACTGTTGAATAATATTGTGCTAAGAGTATTGCATCATTGACTATTCAACAATCGTATTAGTTTAAACAGTTATGCTAGAGAAGAAAAATAGTTGTTACAGAAAATTCTAGGGAAAAATTACCCTATTCCATTACATAACCCAGAGATAGACTCCATTGACATAGAACCATAACACCGGAATGCACCAAATCCAACATTCCCTTGAACCCGGGCTCACTGTTAAGAAATGTTGCTTTGGCATGCCTGCCAAGCGCACAACCTTTGCACACACCATCCTACTCCACACAAAACTTCAGAAAACCAATGATAGAGCCTTGTAGCGTACATGCCCCATCCTCTTGTGTCAAAGCTCACTCTGGTTATTATTGTCCTGCACAAGGACCTTCATTGGTTGTCCTCCCAACGTATACGAGTTGCTCTCTTTGTTGGCTATCACTTACCTCACGCTAGGATCAGCTCCTTTCAACCTAACAAATACCTCTCCTCCCGTGAAATTGACCTCAAGTCTTATGTCCTCCATCACCAAAACAGAGAGAAAGTTCTTCTCCAACCCAGGTACATACAATACTTCCTTCACCTCCATAGGACTCCCGAAGTCCAGCTGGAATTATATGTTTCCAACACCCTCCACTACATACTTAGCATTATCACCAAGCTCCACATGAAGATCACGATGCTCCTTGGCCAAACAAGTGAAGGGGTCACGAAATCCCATCATATGATGAGAAGCTCTATTGTCCACAAACCATACACCATGTGTCGTGGTGCCTAAAAGAGATGACACCAATGCAAACTCCTCAAATTTATTAGCTAGCTCATCCATTTGCGCAAATGCAACTGTTGATGTCTTCCCTTTGCATTTGTTCTCGTTGGGGCACTATCCAACATAGTGACCATATTCGTGACATGCAAAGCACTTGACTTTGCTCATGTCCCTCTTTTTCTCTCCCTGTGAATACCCTCCTCCACGCTCATTCTACTTGGCTTTACCCTTGCCCTTCTTTGCTTGCCCAGCAAGAGCAAGATTCATTGTAGAGATTCTCATCGCTACAATGTCCATCAGATATTGAATTCTCCCAAATCTCCTTTTGGGTGAAGTCGTCCCACAATCTCATCCAATCAAGAAGCTTGTCTCTAGAAAGGATACATCTTACAAACGTATTTCATTGCTTGGTACAACCACTCAGAGCTATCTTAACGAGTTCATCCTCATCCACAGCTTCCCAACAGCTGCCAGTTCATCTCAAACCTACTGAATTCTTGTGAAGTATGAGGCTACAGTTTCAAATCCATTCATTTTAATATTCCTTAGCTTTTCTCTTAGCACCATCTTTTTGTTTGGGTAGTCACTTTGGTAAAATGTAATTAAGTTTTTCACATCAGACGAGTTGTTTGCTTCCTTGCAATGTGAGGGATTATGTGATCCTTCATAGTGTCCAACATGATCCCTCCACCTTTCACATCCTTCAGATTGTGTTCGGCTGCTTGTGTAGAATCTGAAGGAAGAGAGCAACCTTGTGCATGAGTTTTCCATACACCAAAGGAAACTAAAGGCATTCGAGACAATCTCTCCCTCATCCATTGCTCCTCCAAACTGAATATATTCCTCACGCATGCACCACATCTCTCTTGAGAACTGTCCTATTAGATTTCCTTAAAACCCAATATCTGATTTGCAATTTTCTAACCGTGCAACCAGAAATACAAACCACCGCTATTCTAGAAACTTAAATTACAAATACACTAAGTTTTCTAACTTTGCATGCACAGTGGAAATAAATAAATAAATCTAAAGACAAACACATTCAACACATAGAACACAAGATATACCCAAGAAACCCCAACCCCGAGAAAAACCTGCAAACTTTGTGTGTCTTTTATTATCCTCGGCAAAAGGCAATTCTTCAGAAAATTTACAAGAAGGAAAATCTTCCCTTTCAGCACAGAAATTACTGATCAGCTCCCCCAAGGAAAATCGAACTGCTTCTCTGCATTCACCCTGCCAAATGGTTGTGTGGTTCGACCTATCTGCACCCTGTACAGATGCGCAGCTCTCTCTCTCTCTCTCTCTGCGCAAACATGCAAGTTGAATGGCTGCTAAAACTGATTGAGAAAGGCTAATTCGGCCCTCTCTTCCTCTCTCCTTTCTGGTTGCTGAAACTCTGCGATCTGCTGAAACCCTTGTCTCTCCCTTCACTGATATGACACACACTCTTTGCCCTCCTGGGACTGGCCATCTTTTTGCTCTATCTCCTCTTATAATTTCAACCGTAACCTTAACATGACTCTCAACAGCTGAGATTAGATCTTGATGAAGAGCTGAGATCAAATCATAAGTTAACTTAGGATTTTAAATTTTTCCTAAGTCTAACTTTAAGAAATAGTTAAATAAATTAATATTTTGCTAAGTGGTTGTCTTGTGGGTCCCTCTGCTAGCCTCAGCACTTAGGCAGGCAGACCCCTTACTTCTCTACTCCAATCAACATGTCCCCTCTAGAAGTACGCCATCCATGCACCCTACTCACCGACTTGATGTCTACAAGACTGCTGCACCCTCATTAGACTCTCTCTCCTGCACCTCTCTCATAAACTACAAATTCTCTGCACAAGGATCAAGGCTAGCATTTCTGCTGAAACTGCTGTTGCTAGAAGAAAAAACACCTCAAAGCAACCAGGTAAAATTAACAGGACTTGCTTATATGGAAGGTCTTTAGTTATCTTTCTTAGTTTTTAATAGACATGATTTGACTACTGTGTTAGTGTTGGGAAGTATGTTGTTTACTATGAGCATGTTCCTTTAGAAACTGGAACTACAAACTTCTGAGTAATTTTGTAAATCAAGGAATGAAATTTATATATATGAGCTTTAGAGTAGGTGCTTTGAATTGATGGTTGAATATTGTTCTCACTCGATCCTGACATACTGGACAATGAAATGGAGAAATGCTGGATTTATAACTTGTTATCTTTCAGAAATTCATTTTACTTTGAAGATTATGAAGGTCAAAAAAAAAAACTTAGATTTTCATAAATACACAAACTTACATTTTTATATATACAGAAACTTACATTTTTCATGCCCATTTCAACGGCTGTGAGTACACGAAACTCGTCCTTGGATAAATATCGCAACACATTGACATCGAGCTTCATGACTACAAATCCAGATTGATTCCACGACAGCTTAAAACCCTTTTGAAAATAAACTCCAAGCAAGCCTGTAAACAATAAAACAATAAAATATTCAATCGCTACTCTATAATGACTTCACTACACCGTAAAAATCCAGAGATTCATCTAATTCGAACTATTTGTTTCTTGGAAATACATGGTGCTCGGATAACATACCTGCTCGCTAATTAGTAATGAAGAATAATGGCTGCCCAAAGGTGCTTCTAATGGCTGAAGAATCTGAGCATTTCAGAGAAACCTAAGAAGAAACAAGTAAAATTAGCAGCAAAACTGGCTTATATCTGCCTCTTAGAAATGTTTTAATGTAGTAGTTGTATATAATCCAACCAAAGTACTTATGAAACGCTTAAACTTGTAATGATGTATTCCTTGTGCACAGCTAAAAAGCAAAAGAGAAGTGACAGTGGCTACTCCATACCTTTTTAAATTGAAGTAGGATTGGACAGATTCTCATCTTTAGAGATTTAATTTCGTCTAGCAAACAGTTAAAATAACTATGTCAAACTAAGAACGTTGTTGTTGAAGAAGGAGTGGGGGGTTGCAAGTCTTTGGCAACTCTGCCCTAGAGATAAACTGGACTACAGTAAGTTTAATCTGGAAAACCTATGTCTGTGGCCGATATTTAATCAGGCTAAAAGGCTGCTAACGCCCTTTCACATAATCACTTTCCATCATATTTATCGAGAGTCGGACTCAGAAGCAGATGTCTTATCTAAAAAAGGAAGATCGCTGTAGAATTTCTCAGGGATAATCAAGAGATTCAGAGATCGTAATTTTAATCTGAAAGGACATGGCCAGTGTTTGAGCCATAATAGTTTCTATGTTGTTGACGTTTTCAAAGAGGCTGAGGGCCATGATATGGGTCTTTTTTAGGGGTTGATTTCTAGGTTTGTGAGAACAGTTCTATTTTGAATATGCTAGGCTATGCAGTTTCAAAATTTTGAGGATGGTATTAATAATCCTTAGTTATATAAGTATTTCAAAAGGATGTTGGGAGAAACTTGTTTTTTGCTATGTTGTTAGATGAGAGCATGCGGGCCTCAGAAATACAGGTGTTCTATTTTAAAGACAAGTCTGGCAATATATAATATGAATCCCATGAATGGCACATAAAATGTTCATTTTTTTCTCTAATAAAAAGTAATGATTTTTTTCTAAGAGAAAACACAAAGATGGAGTACTTCCCAGCTAACCTAAGTTACCAGGAACACAAAACAGAAAATGAAACGAGAAACGGGAACAGTACGAGAAATGCAATCTGGAAGTTTCACATATAAAAACAGTATATATTTTATATAAAAATATAGTCATATCTAATGTTGTATATACAAACAAACAAAAAATTCATCTCTAACACTGTCTATACAAAATAATACTAAACAAAAAGGTTAGAAGGAAGATTGCATATTGTAGATAATGCAGTTTGAATATTAAATGATGTAATCTAAAGACTAGTAGAAGCAAAACTAATTTGTAGAAAATAAAATGCTCTCGCACTATTGCAATATCAATAAAATGGTCGAGCAGTAAATGCTTTGATTTTTGCAATAATGCTTTAAGCCTGAATTTTTTATTGCTCATAGGAAGCTTTATTCCTGCCAGGGCTACACAAAATCTGCTCCATATCAGTTCATCAAACAAAGCTAATATACCCTTTTCCATCCTTGGAAAAGAAGCATATCCTTCATCATCAACAACTGGGAGCCTTGTAGGTGAAATGGTCACTTGTGCATGACATTGACTTTAAATACTATTGAAGTTGAAATATATTTCTTGTAAAGTTAATGAATGTGACATTAAAATGAATATAGATTAATTCATTTGTTTTATAAATAAATTCACGATTCTATTATTATTACTAATAATTTCATAATTAATTAAAGATGGCAAGTTTTTATTTTTTTAAATTATATGAATTAAAATCCTTCAATTCATAATGAATAAATAAGTAAAAATATTTTTTAAAATCAAACAGTTAATAATTTTATTGGGCTAGATTAGCTTTTTATTCATCCATTTTTATAGTTATCCATTGATCCAATTAAATAATTAAGTTAAGATTTTTATTTATTTGAGGAGATTACACTATATTCTCAATTTGATTGTGCTATTTTCATATTGACACTGCAAAGTTAATCAATTAATGGGTTGAAATTCCACTTTTTTTTTTAATTAAATAGTGATATATTCTCTCTTGACAGACTGATAATATTGGGATGCTGAATTCAAATATACATGTCCTTGAAATTATCACAATTTAACAATCATATCGGCCTCTCTTTGCACCTTTTGGGGCAATTGCTAGTACTATGTATGTTTAATAACATCGTATTTTTTATTCTACATTTAAAATTGAGAGTTGCCATTTGCTTTGCAAGAACCCCTTGTTTCTTTGAGTGAATGAATTGATGTAACTAATTTTTTTATATGGTTGGTAGCTCATTTATCATTAATTTTATTTTTCCTCCCTAAATATCATGAGAAAATATTAAGATTTTCATTCTTAGAAACCTATCTCCCTGTTTCCAAATAAAATAATATTTTTAATAAGTAGTTTTTTTATTTTCCTGCCTAATTATCATGTAGCGGTGAAGAACACGGGTGGGACCACTACAAATCGATTCCAAACACTAGAACTCTAGAGGCCGGAGTTGGTGATGGGACTTGTTTTCATATTGCTTGTATCCTCCTGCACTACGAGCGTATGGGTGACGGCTCCAGATATTGAAAATATTAAGATTTTTATTTTTAGAAACCTATCATCCTATTTCCAAATAATGTTTTTAATTAGTACTTTTTGATTTGAAAAAATACATATTTTATTAATTTAGCTATTACATTCAACCCATTTGTGCTTTTATTGTTCCCTCAAAAACCTAAATTTATTCTGTACTCGAGCGTTTTAGAAAAGCAGGGTTTTAGTGTGTAGTGGGTTTTTACTGGTAGAGATTGTCACATGCCACCATAAGATTCCATTTTTTGATTCACATGTGTTTTTGCTCAAATAGCAGGGTTTCAGTGTGTAGTGGGTTTTTACTGGTAGAGATTGTCACATGCCACCATAACATTCCATTTTAAGATTCACAGGTAATTTTGCTGAATAGTGATAAAATTGTGAAAGAGATTGAATTAGCTCAGTGGGTATGTCGAGGAGATTGACGCAGGGAAGTCCCCATTGTAGAGGAAAATCGCCCAGAATCCATTGTGCGTGGTTTAATTCAGCTGCGGGTGAGGGCTCCGCAGTACTCGTCAGGTAGCTCTGATTTCCTTGTAATTTTGTGGTCCATATCTCCATGTTTAATCGTCTGTCTTAATGCATGATTTAGATATTGGCATTATTCCCTCAATTTATTCTCAACCTCCTGCCCTTTTACTGAAAATTCACTATCGTGATTTTGGTCCTTGCATTACTGCAGTCCCAACACCTCTATAACAGCCAACATTCCCCATGAACAAACAGAGTTCCGACATGTATTTGCTCTACCTATAGAGTGGATTATGACGTGTTGTTTGAAATTTATTTGCTCATTTCTGTTGTAGCTTGGCTTGCATACTTCTTCTAATTTTGTACTTTGTTACAGGCAAATATTACCTGGAAATATTTACATGGTATCAGGTTGTTGTTTAACAGATCCTTCATCAAACGTTGTATGCTTTATTTCTGACCCATTTTGATCTACATCAGTTGAAATTGGACCATATTTGTATTCAGGTATTTGTGTAGACAAGGGAGGTACACGAGGTAAAAGTGTGGGTAGAAGTAGCTAATATCCATAGGGTGTAGAACTATCTGTTTTAAGCAGCAAATACTCTCCACTACATCATATTCTCTCTTTTCTCTTTTCTGTGGCGATCTCCAATTTTCGGGTGTCAAAATGAATCTTCCCAAGATGGTATTAGGAGGTAGAACCGTCTGATTCATCATTCAAGAACCGAATACTCTCTTTTACATCATATTCTCTTTTCTCGACGGTCTTCTTGAGCTTTAGCGTGTCTAGCTCAATTTCTTCAACTTTTCTGAAGAGGGTTTCTCAATCATTTGGGTTTAAACATAATTAGATTTTTTTTCATCTATGCTAAGATTATCATCTCTGGGTATAAATAGAATTAATTTTTTTTTTCCATTTATGCTAAGATTATTGGGCCACTATTTTTTGAGTTTAGAGCATTGGTGTGGAAGAAATTCAGGCTGTTGACGGTGCTGGAAATCAGTCAACCAAGGGGATCTCCCCGACATGAAGTCCCAACTAGACCTCACACCGTTTGGTGTAGGAGTCTCATCTAGTATAAAGGCCCAGTTTCCATATACTTAGAGATCTGCCTTGGCTCTAGCTGTCAGCATGGGAGAGTGATGCAATGGTATCTTCAAACAGCAAGGTAAGTGTGCCTGGTGAGTGTGCAACGCAACTGTGTCAAGGTTCTCTTACTGCAAAAGGGGGAGAAAAGTGAGCCTCTAAGTGAGAGGTAATAGTACCAACCAAGAAGAGACACATACAGGCCAGGAAGGTCTGTCCAACATCCAACGGAATAGTCCACAGCGGATGCGGCAGTCGTTAAAACCAAAGTACAGGGAAAGATCTGTCCACCATCCAGCAGAATAGTCCACAACGGATGTGACGGTCATTATAACCAATAAGCGAGAAAGGTCTGTCTAGTATCCTATGGAGTAGTCCACAAGGATGAGACAACAGTGATAACCAATACAACACATTCCCAATAAGGTAAGTACTAAAACAACTGAAATAGTTCAACTATATTAGTACATGTGAAACAAACATGAATTACAAATGCTCAAAGAATAGTCTTACAAACATCCACAAGTCATGCATGGAAACATGTTGGCCTAAACAGGCTTCTGTATTAAGCAAAAGTTCCAAGACACATATTTACATCATACATCACTAGCCCCAATAGTGGGACATTGGAGCCACTCCTCGCTCCTCAAAGAACTGACTGAAACTCTTTATGCTTCGTGGGAGGAGCCAAGGTTAAAATTCCTTTGCTTATTCAATGAGAGGGTATATATAACCAAGGGGTGATGCTTGACCCTTGTGGCTCTTCGACTACCTTGATGACTGTTCAACTTCCTATGACTTTTCAACTGACATGACTCCTCATATTCATGCGTGTCCATCAGACTTCCACTTTACATTCATTCGATTTACAATAGACATGGCCCATAATAGTGATGTGGCCTTCGACAACTCCTGACACGACTTGAAATGACATGGACTAGCTTGCTAAGGTGGCGATGTTAAGCCGTTGTTGTTGTTGAGTGATAGATATGTTCTTGGATGTGCTTTCTCTTCTCCTCCACATAGCTTGATGATGCGGGGTCTTCAATGATCTTTGGTCTTGAGAGGTGGTTGCATGCATGTGTTCCCTTTGCTTGTACTTGATAAGCTTCTTTGTCCGTCCAGCTGTAAGTGAGTCTTCTAGCATGTTCGCTCCTCCTTCTCCTTCTTCATCATCTCGCCATGATCTAACAGTGTACCTATTCCTGCAATTCACTCATGATGGGACAACATCAAATCCAAAAACTCCCTAGTCTAAGATGATGCACTATTATCCATGGACTGAGCCCAAGACAGGTGACAGGGTAGGAAAGAGGGCCCAGTAATTACGCATTGCGCAATTCCAAGTGAGAGGGAGGGAGACTGGTCACTGAGACTACACAGAGCGCAGCTCAGGCTTGGTTGAGGAACTCCTGAGCACGGTCTTCACTGCCGGGAAAAATTACGCAGAGGATACTGGGAGACAAGATTGCGCAGTTGGGAAAGTTAGTGGTTGTTGCAAGATGGGACCATGGGAGGCAGGTCTGCGTAGTTTTTAAAGGCAAGGCAGGACTAGGCAGCAAAGGGGCCTGGGAGGACATGATCTGTGCAGTTTTTTAGATCAATGAGTCCCGGTTGAGGGAGGACATTGGGGAACACTTCTGTGCAGTTTTGGGAGGCAAGTGAGGTTGGGTTCTCTGAGCATTGCGGGGTTCCAGCAGGCAAGTGAGGTCAGGTTCTCTGCGCATTGCGGGGTTCCAACAAGCAAGGGAGGAAGCTTGATATTGATCTTACGAAATGCACAGTTTAGGTCAAGCTAGGAGGAACTACTGCGCAATTCTGGGGATGAAGGCAGTCTGCTCAACTCTGAAATTGTGCAGTGCAACTGCCCTGGGGGACAGTGATTGCGCAATTCGCAGTTCAAGGCAGCAGGGTTGCATCATAGAGGGTTGAGATTGCGCAGTTCAGTCAGGGTTCGGTGAAAGAGAGTTGCCCGGTCGAGAGGATTTTCGGAAAAATGGTTATGTGTGGGAGGCAGGTGAACTTGTGAAGAACTTGAGATTGTGATCACACACTTAGCATACTTCGACAACACGACAACATAGACCATCGGAACAACAAGACAAAGCATTACCCTCTGTGAGACTATCCTAAGACAAAAAGCGACAAGTGCGACACTTGAGATAGACTTTAGGACGACCGTGACGACACTTGTGCGACAGTGCTTAAAACTTTGTGTATGAATGTGACAGTTGTTTACATGGCTAGGACAACTTGTAAACACAAAGACAAACCTTCGAGATCACCAGAAAGGTTCACAAACATGACATAACAACCAAACATGCCAAAAGACGACAATTGATCCAACAAGCGAAGGGAGAAAGATGCTTAGAGGAAACACATGGGATGACTGTCAGTGCTTGCAACCATGCATGTCATTGAAGACATAATGATATGACGATGATAAGCGATCCTTCATGCTACAATAAGAGGTGTATTTCAAAAGATGTGTTTTGTTTTCCATACCTACCCTCCAAAGGGTTATGCATCAGATGGAGTCTTCATGCGGTCCCTGTGAAAATTCCTGAACCCGGAATCCCTACTGCAGCAACTACTTAAGTTTCTCCTACTTGTTAATTTCTTAATCAAGTTATTGTTTCCTACAGTAAATATCGAAACTAATACACTGCAGCCTACACCATTTAAATTTATAAGCGAAAACAAGTAATTGAACAGGAAATAGATACAACACAATGACACCGTTATTTTTGGACAAATGTCCCCGGAAAAACCCAATGCGGGAAACTGGTGTAGCAGATCTTAGGGTTTTTATTATTAAGCAGAAGTTATTTCTGAATACAAACTCTGGATGCCTTGCTAGCAATCCAATACAGAGAATATCACTCAGCATAAGGAATTAGTGAGATTACCTCACTCTACACTAGAAGTCCCGGTTGATCCGACAGCTGAATCAACGAGTCTCCGACTACCTCTGCGCTGCCCCTACGTAGTCACTGTGTGGGCCTGCGTCACTAACTTTGAGGCACTGCGTCACCTCTCTGCTGGATCGATTTTCTCTTAGGAGCTTCGACTTCAGCCGTCCTGGCTTAGAACGTCAAACCCCCAGCAAAATCTCAGACTTCTGCGTGGAAGGCACTACGATACTTTGCATGAGCCCTTGTTGGCTCTGTGTCACCCTCACTGGGCACTGCATTGCCTCCTCTGCATTTTTCTCTGCCTCTCTGCTGCGTATTCTTGGCTCTAAAGAAGATTCTCCAACCAAAACTATCTCTGCCCCTCTCTGCGTGATCACCACGAAATCACTGCGCTGCTCTCTAGCTCAGCGATTCGATCTGACTAATCAACTCTCAGTGTGTTTTCCAAAAGACCCTCAAGCCTCTTTAAATAATCTTCTTGTTGACATTCAACGGCCCAGATTAGAAATTGATCAATTGCTAAGATCATTTCTACTTGATCCTCGTCTTCTTTTAGAAGTTACACCTACAGTTAGATTAATACCCATTAATTATTTTAATTTCCTAAGTTCAGACTTAGGGGCCCATTAAAAATAATTAATTATTTTAATAAAACTGCCTCTGGGTGGAATTTCCCAAAATGATTTCTGGGTTCTTTGGAATAAATGTGTCCAAGCCTCCCTACAAAATTTTAGACTTAGAGCACATCTGATGCTACTAGAAATCAACACTCCCTCTTAGCAAGGAATGTGCTCTAGCAATGCCTCCCACTGAAGCATCACCCTGACTTCATAACATCGTCCTCTGCGCTGCTTGTAGATTTGCCTCTCTCCGCTGCTTCTCAGCTAGTGAGAATTCAGACTCTTTGGCTAGAAGTCCTCCAAGGAAGAATTCCCTCAACTGTTTCTCTCTCTTCCCTCTGCGTCTTTCTGCCCAGCAACTGCCTGCAGAAAACTGCGTCCCACCAGAAAAACCTCTTCTTCACTGAATCTGCTGCACTGCTCCCTCTGACGCTGGCAAACATCGATCTAGAGGTCGTACCTCTCTATCAACTCACTTAGAGAGAGACCTTTCCTCGAAAATCTTTGCCCTCCGGTCTAGACTGCGCAATCCCTCTTGGGATTCAATTTGCTGCCTATTCAGCAATTCGATCCTCCTCTTCAGCACTGGATCTTCCAGCTATGTTTTCTTGATTCATCTACAGCTCTGATACCATGTGAAAATTCATAAACCCGGAATCCCTACTGCAACAACTGATTAGGTTTCTCCTACTTGTTAATTTCTTAATCAAGTTACTTAATGTTTCTTACAGTAAATATCGAAACTAATACACTGCAGCCTACACCATTTAAATTTATAAGCGGAAACAAGTAACTGAACAGGAAATAGATACAACACAATGACACCGTTATTTTGGACAAATGTCCCCGGAAAAACCCAATGCGGGAAAACCAGTGCAACAGATCTGAGTGTTTTTATTATTAAGTAGAAGTTATTTCTGAATACAAACTCTGGATGCCTTGCTGGCAATCCAGTACAGAGAATATCACTCGACAGAAGAAATTAGTGAGATTACCTCACTCTACACTTCAAGTCTCGGCTGATCCGACAGCCAAATCAACGAGTCTCCGGCTACCTCTGCGTTGCCCCTACGCAATCACTGTGTGGGCTTGCGTCACTGCCTTTGAGGTACTCTGTCACCTCTATGCTGGATAGATTTGCTCTCAGGAGCTTCAACTTCAGCCCTCCCGGCTCAGATGTCAAACCCCCAGCAAAATCTCAGACTTCTGCGTGGAAGGCATTGAGCTACTCTGCGTGAGTGCTACTTGGCTCTGTGTCACCCTCACTAGGCACTACATTGCCTCCTTTACGTCTTTCTCTACCTCTCTGCTGCGTATTCTTGGCTTCGGAGAAGATTATCCAACCAAAACTATCTCTTCCCCTCTTTGCGTGATTACCACGAAATCACTACACTGCTCTCTGGCTCAGCGATTCGATCTGACTGATCAACTCTCAGTGTGTTTTCCAAATGACCCTCAAGCCTCCTTAAATAATCTTCTTGTTGACATTCAACGGCCCAGATTAGAAGCTAATCAATGGCTAAGATCATTTCTGCTTGATTCTCGTCTTCTTCTAGAAGTTACACCTATAGTTAGATTAATACCCATTAATTATTTTTATTTCCTAAGTTTAGACTTAGGGACCCATTAAAAATAATTAATTATTTTAATAAAATTGTCTCCGGGTGGAATTTCCCAAAACGCTTTCTGGGTTCTTCGGAATACAGTGCCCAAGCCTCCCTGCAAAATTTGAGACTTAGAGAACATTCGATGCTACCAGAAATCAACAGTCCCGATCTTCTATCATACCTTGGGTTCCTCAGTCTCCTTATCTTTCTCCTCAGCTCCTTGAGAGTCATCTAGCATGTCATCCTTCTTCATGGCCACTGAGAGACACAATTGCGTAGTTTAAGCGTGCAGTGACTGCTGCGAGATGAGGCCCTGGGAGGACAAATTTGCGCAATTTCAAGATGCAAGGTCGATTGTGCAGCTGAGATGCTTGAGGGACAAGACTATGTAGTTTCTAATGACAGTGGGTTCCAACTGAGGGGAGGACACTAGGGGAAGCCACTCACAGTTTTGGATGCCAAGGGAGGCTGGGCTTTCTGCGCATTGCGCAGTTCCAGCAAAGGAAGGGAAAAAAGCTTGAGGGTTGCAGATGCGAAGTGCGCAGTTCAGGAAAGCTAGATGAGGCTAGGTTGCTAGGGAAACTCCGGAATTTGGCTAAGTGTGGGATCAGTGGAACCAATGTGAATAGTGATAGAACTTGACTACGATCACACACTTGAACACTTAGTGACACAACATAGACCATCCAAAACATATCAAAACACACTTTGTTTAATGCAACAACCTTTGTGGCAGCTTATGACAAGTGCGGCTCTGATGATAGACTTTGGGAGGATAAAGGCAACACTTTTGCAAGAGTGCGTGAAATGAGTGTGAAACATGTCTATGTGATGAGAACAACCCATTCTCACAAAGATTTCCCCTTGAAGCAAAACAAACTTCCCTTTGCATGACAAGCGATAATCCCCATGCCCAAAGATGACACATACTATATAAAGATAAAAGTGTGAACGACTCTTAAGATTTAGGAAGGGAGCTTGAAATCATGAACTTACCAATAAGTGACTAAGGAACGACCGATCATAGGATCCACAATAGGCTCTGAAATTTGAGTGCAGGCCAAAATTTTGGAGGGTGTAACAGCCACTACAACAATTGACGACACACTAGTTGAATTCCAGCTTCTTTGTCTTGGTTCGTTTTAGTGCAGGGCCTTGGTCCATCAGGGAGTATTGATTCATCATGCAGATTACTTTGGCTTCTCCACTTACCCCATGGGCAAACATGGTCCCCTTTGTACCTTCTCAGTTGAACACAACATAAGATTCAGCCAGATCACAGTGTTTTGAATTGGGAAGGGTAGTTTAGCTCGCAAGCTTAAGATTTTTAGAGTATAGTTTTTCATCTCTAGTGTTGCTCCGCTGCCAACAGGCCTGGACAGCACCCCGGCGGAGTCACGCAGGAACACAAGCATTGTTCCACTGCCAGCGAGCCTAGACAATAGCCTGGTGGAGTTGCTTGCTTCACCTCTCTGTGCAATAAGCTTTTTTCTTCCTTCGCCTTCATTTATTTTTGAAAGAGAACTATGCATCGACACTTATTTATTTTGGGGCGGAAGAGGGATCCCAACTTATTGAGAGTAGGTAAGGTTGTTCCTTCAAAGACGCATATAAAGACCTCTGATTTAGGTTTGCTCATTTAGATTTTTCCCCTTCTCCATTTCTACTAGTTGGATAAGCTTGAGTATAGGCATGAGGTTCCCAGACTGGACACAGGTTCATGGTTGGAACAAAGTTCTCCTTACGAACGGATCGTATTTTCCGTCAGAACTTCATTGGCCAAAAGATACAACCAATTACAAGGAAGTCAGACACAGGACTAGCCAAATGTTGAAGTGTCACAAGACTCTTTGAACTTCAGCCACATACACACTTGGAAGCCAAACAGGTCCAGGCACAACACTTATTCGCGTAATGGAACAAAAGGAAAACTCAACAAGGAAGGAAACAAAGCAAAAAGAAAGAAGACACAGAACCAAGAAACAAAATCAAAAGACAAGAGAACAAAATGACTAAAGCAAACATGATGCAGATCCAGAATAAGAAAACCAGGACAAACTACAGGGAAGGAGTGCAAGGAAAGAAAACTAAGATGCAGCTAATCCTACTCCTAACCTAACAACTAGAAGGTCAAGGTTACGTGTAATGAAATTTCCAGTGAAGCCAACGTAGTTGTTCCCAACCTGCATCCACAAAGATATGAATGATTAAAACAAATAAAAAGTGATGTGCAACATAAGATATAAAAACTTGAAAAACTTGCATAAGAAAATGAAGGTCTTTCCTGTCTGCAGAAAGGTGTGTCACAACCACTACTTTCATCCAATTTACATGATTACCTTCTTGATGGATTTTCAACAAACCTCGAAAGCCTCTTACGGATGTGTCCTCATCTGCACCGAGCTTCTTAGCAAGCACGAGGAAGGATTGAAAGTTGTTACCTACAACAGAGCTTGCCAAGAAAGATTGTTCCAGCCATTTAGCGATTGGATCGTAAAATTCATGATGGCCGCCTTGAAAGCCTCGCAATCTTTGAAAAGATGAATTTTTTATTCGAGAAGTGGGATCAAGATGGGAATCTTGTAAGGGAAAATCGATCTAATAATTCTTGGCAGTCATGCCAAGACAATGAGCACCTGCCATAACCATCAGCAAAGCCTAAAGTGCCTCACCTGCTTGACAGAAATCTGAATAGAGTGATGTTGAACAATGAAGAACAAAGAGTGTGAAACAACTGTCATTGGATGTGTTGATGTGAAAATGATAAGCCAAATGACAGTGACCCAAGATAGAGAAATGATCAGATGAGCTAATTAAAGCATCAAATTCCCAATTTGCAATAAACGTAGAAAAATCAATTTGAACAATCTTGTGAATACTCTGAACAATTGGACCAAGTTCCTTGCGAGCCAGACATGATGGACCAGCTTGCTGCAACTGGTGAAAATTTGTACAAGCATCATAGTCATCAAAAGAGTTTAAAAGGGATGCTAGTACCACGAATGCATGAGACCAGTTGCGGCATGGTGAATGGGGAAAAACTTGATCCGTGTGACAACTTGTGCATTCATTATCACACAGGGATATTTCTGGTGTGATGAGAGGACATATTTGCAATACAAGATTCGCAAGAAGACCGAGCAGTTGACCATTACGGGAGAAATTCGATAAGTATGATTCTTGCAGACAAAGATAGTCCTTGAGATGGACATTCCCAACCCAACTTTGATGTGAGAGATTTGCTTGAAGACGAATGAATTGCAACAAATTCGTGAGTTCGATCATAAGTGAAATCTTGAAAATTTGAGAGATCACACCTGGAATACCAAACATTTTTTACACGAGAATTTACATAGAGTGAAACCATGCAGATGGATGGATTGTGCGAGAGAAACTAGATCTGATTTAGTTCAGGGGCTTACTAGAGTCGCGAGATCCTAAGATAACCATCAACGGAAGTTGAAGTGCCTCAACTCCTTGGCAAGTCCCTAAACTTTCCAGGATTGTAGAATCGCATTTTGAAGCTTGAACCAAATCACACATCGTTTGAGGGTGGCTGTCGTTGCTAATTTCAAAATTGCTCTCCGGATGGCAGCCATCTCTGTCACAGGTTTCACCAGATTTTTCAGCTTCAACAACAATCAGATTACTCAATTGAAGAGGCTCTTATGATATCACATTCAAAGATAAATGCATTGGTGAGATCTCATGAGCAAGCTGATTTGAAGAGTTGTCTTCATGCAAAAGAAGAGATGATGAGGGGTGGGAAGAGTTCTCTGTGCTTTGATTGTTTTCAATTTCATCATGGACAGCCTCACCACCTTGTGTCAATCGAGGAGATAACTCATCGGATGAAGAAACAAAAGAACATGGAGTATCTTCGTCGCAAGTGGATGTGTTGCGAATGGTAGGACACAAGGGATAGTGAGGTGAAGGGGAAGTTTCAATATGAAGTTCTTCTTTGACCGAACCTAATTCTAGATCTGGATTAAAATCCTCATGAGGAACCGAAAGATCATATGATGTGCTTGGGCATTTGTCACGACGTGTGGAAACAGAGTTATCATCATTGGAATGATCACTGCCCAAGGCTGGGGGTTGATTGAAAGAATTGATTGTACTGGATTTTCCACCAAGATTAAAAGATTGAGAATCATCCAAGAATGGAAACTCATTGTTTTGACGCGGACAATTTCGAAACAAAGCGGAGAAATTGATAGTGTCCTCACCTTTTTTCTCCTTTACCTGCGTAATGTGACTACCTTGCACCTGATTGCAATTTGAGCCAGCAGCTTGAGAATCAAGAGAATGTGAAAAACAGGCTAGTGAATCAGACTGATCAAGCGAGTCATGCTACAAAGAGCAGGATGTGAAGAAGACAGAGGATAACAGGAATTTGGATCAGCCTTGAGATTAGAGTTGTGAACAGTGACATCCTCTTGTGAAATGGCGTGAGTCTTCATCTTAGGCTTCATGAGAGATTCTGGAATTTCCTCCATTGAAGCGGGAGAAGAATGAGAAGATGGGTCAGAAATTTGATTCGCAAATTTCCCAGTTTTACAATCACCTCTAGGAGGCACCCACATCGAGACAGAAAAGGAGGACAAGGAACAAATGGGGTAGTAGGCTCCTCCTCTGCAATCTGAGGTGCCTCATGATCTGCAAGAGTTGGGGAGGAAGGGAAAACAGGAGGTTCACTGTATTGGGAGACATGAACCAAGCGTTTAAACTCTTGTCTCAAGAAATGCGAGTTCAAATTTTTGTTAGGAATTTCGCAACAGAGGTGAAGGAACTGATGAGCAAAGTCCTCAACCGATTCGTCAGGCTCCATCCTTAAACGACGGATTTTTCACAGACATCTTGGTGGCTATACTTATCGAAAGCTTTATTCATCATCTGGGCAAGCTGACCAAATGAACATATAGAAGTAATGGGTAATGTATGACACCATTGTTTAACACGACCTTCGAATGTGAGGGTGAGTAATCTAGCCATGACATCTTCGGAATCTATTTGGTGCCAACGGCAAAGACGGTTAACTTGAAGCAGATGTTCACGAAAAGTTGATTCACCCTCACCATCGAACTTCAACTCGGATAGGTCATGCATAATTTATGCAGGGATGGTACAATTAAGCTCTTTAGAAAAACATCCCGAGATTATGATGTGGGGAAGAGCCATTAAAAATAAGAGATTCTAACCAGAGTTCTACAAGCACATCCTGTCGTCTGGCCCTCCTTCTAGCGTCATTTTGTTGACGGTGCTAAAAATCCGTCAACCAAGGGGATCTCCTCAATATGAAGTCCCAACTAGACCTCACATCATTTAGTGTAGGAGTCCCATCCAATATAAAGGCTTGTTTGCCATATACTTAGAGATCTTCCTCGGCTCTAGCTGTCAGCACGGGAGAGTTTTGCAATGGTATCATCGAACAGCAAGGTAAGTGTGCCTGGTGAGTGTGCAACGCAACTTTGTCAAGGTTCTCTTACTGCAAAAGGGGGAGAAAAGTGAGTCTCTAAGTGAGAGGTAATAGTACCACTCAGGAAGAGACACACGAGAACTATGAAGGTCTGTCCATCATCCCAGTGGAATAGTCCACAGCAGATGCGGAGTCGTTAAAACCAAAGTAGAGGGAAAGATTAGTCCACCATCCAGCAAAATAGTCCACAACAGATGTAACGGTCGTTATAACCAATAAGCGAGAAAGGTCTGTCTAGTATCTTGCGGAGTGGTCCATGAGGAGGAGAAACAATGATAACCAATACAACACATTCCCAATAAAGTAAGTACGAAAACAACCGAAATAATTCAATTATCTTAGTACATGTGAAACAAACATGAATTACAAATGCTCAAAGAATAGTCTTACAAACATCCACAAGTCATACATGGAAACGTGTTGGCCTAAACAGGCTTTTGTATTAAGAAAAAGCTCCAAGACACATATTTACATCATACATCACTAGCCCCAGTAGTGGGACATTGGAACCACTCCTCGCTCCTCAAAGAACTGACTGAAACTCTCTATGCTTCGTGGGAGGAGCCAAGGTGAAAAGTCCTTTAATCATACAATGAGGGGGTATATATAACCAAGGGGTGATGCTTGACCCTTGTGACTCTTCAACTACCGTCATGATTATTCAACTTCCTATCCTATGAATTTTCAACTGACATGACTCTTCATATTCATGTGTGTCCATTGGACTTCCACTTTACATTACATTCGATTTACAATATACATGGCCCATAATAGTGATGTGGCCTTTGACAACTCATGACACGACTTGACATAACACTACTGACATGGACTATCTTGCTGAGGTGGCGGTGTCAAGTTGTTGTTGCTGCTGAGTGATAGATGTGTTCTTGGATGTGCTTTCTCTTCTCCTCCGCATAGCTTGATGATGTGAGGTCTTCAATGATCTTTGGTCTTGAGAGGTGGTTGCATGCACGTGTTCCCTTTGATTGTACTTGATAAGCTTCTTTGTCCATCCAATTGTAAGTGAACCTTCTAGCATGTTCGCTCCTCCTTCTCCTTCTTCATTGCCTCGCCATGATCTAACAATGTATCTGTTCCTGGAATTCTCATGACGATATGACATCAAATCCAAAAACTCCCTAGTCTAAGATGATGCACTATTATCCATGCACTAAGCCCGAGATAGGTGACAGGCTCGGAAAGAGGGCCCAGTAACTGTGCAATTCTAGGTGACAGAGAGGGAGACTAGTCGCTGAGACTGCGCAGAGCGCAACCCAGGCTTGGCTGAGGAACTCCTGAGCACAGTCTTCACTGCCGGGAAAAATTGCACTGAGGCCACTGGGAGACGAGATTGCGCAATTCTAAGTGACAGGGAGGGAGACTAGTCACTGAGACTACGCAGAGCGCAACCCAGGCTTGGCTGAGGAACTCCTAAGCACAGTCTTCACTGTCGGGAAAAATTGCACCGAGGCCACTGGGAAACGGGATTGCACAGTTGGGACAGTTAGTGGTTGTTGCAAGATGGGACCTTGGGGGGTAGGTCTGTGCAGTTTTCAAAGGCAAGGCAGGATTGGGCAGCAGAGGGGCCTGGGAGGACATGATCTACGCAATTTTTGAGATCAGTGAGTCGCCCTAGTCTAAGATGATGCACTATTATCCATGCACTAAGCCCGAGATAGGTGACAGGCTGGGAAAGAGGGCCCAGTAACTGTGCAATTCTAGGTGACAAAGAGGGAGACTAGTCGCTGAGACTGCGCAGAGCGCAACCCAGGCTTGGCTGAGGAACTCCTGAGCATAGTCTTCACTGCCAGGGAAAATTGCACCGAGGTCACTGGGAGACGAGATTGTGCAATTCTAGGTGACAGGGAGGGAGACTAGTCACTGAGACTGCGCAAAGCGCAACCCAGGCTTGGCTGAGGAACTCCTAAGCACAGTCTTCACTGCCGGGAAAAATTGCACCGAGGCCACTGGGAGACGGGATTGCACAGTTGGGACAGTTAGTGGTTGTTGCAAGATGGGACCTTGGGGGGTAGGTCTGCGTAGTTTTCAAAGGCAAGGCAGGACTGGGTAGCAGAGGGGCCTGGGAGGACATGATCTACGCAATTTTTGAGATCAGTGAGTCGCGGCTGAGGGAGGGCACTGGGGAACACTTCTGCGCAGTTTTGGGAGGCAAGACAGGTCGAGTTCTCTGCGCATTGCGGGGTTCCAACAGGCAAGGGAGGAAGCTTGATGACTGATCTTGCGAAATGCATAGTTCAAGTCATGCTCAGAGGAACCACTGCACAATTCTGGGGATGAAGGCAGTCTGCTTAACTCTGAAATTGCATAGTGCCACTACCCTGGGGGATAGTGACTGCGCACTACACAGTTCCAGGCAGTAGGGTTGCATCACAGAGGACTGAGACTGTGCAGTACACAATTCAGTCGGGGCCCGATAAAAGAGAGTTGCCTGGTCGGGAGGATTTTCGAAAAAATGTCTAAGTGTGGGAGGCAAGTGAACTTGTGAGGAACTTGAGATTGTGATCACACACTTAGCATACTTCGATGACACGACAACATAGACCACCGGAACAACAAGACAAAGTATTACCCTCTGTGAGACTATCCTAAGACAAAAAGCGACAAGTGCAACACTTAAGATAGACTCTAGGACGACACTTGTGCGACAGTGCTTAAAACTTTGTGTATAAGTGTGACAAGTGTTTACATGGCTAGGACAACTTGTATACACAAAGACCAACCTTCGAGGTCACCAGAAAGGTTCAAAAACATGACATAACAACCAAACATGCCAAAATACGACAATTGATCCAACAAGTGAAGGGAGCAAGACGCTTAGAGGAAACACATGGGATGATTGTCAGTGCTTGCAACCATGCATGTCATTGAAGACATAATGATATGACAATGATAAGTGGTCCTTCATGCTACACTAAGAGGTGTATTTCAAAAGATGTGTTTTGTTTTCCATACCTACCCTCCAAAGGGTTATGCATTAGATGGAGTCTTCATGAGGTCCCGATCTTCTATCATACCCTGGGTTCCTCAGTCTCCTTATCTTTCTCCTCGGCACCTTGAAAGTCATCTAGCATGTCATCCTTCATTGTGGCCACTAAGAGACACAATTACGCAGTTTAAGCGGGCAGTGGCTGCTGCAGGATGAGGCCCTGGGAGGACACATCTGTGCAGTTTCAGGATGCAAGGTGGACTGGGCAGCTGAGATGCCTGAGGGACAAGACTATGCAAATTCTAGTGACAATGGTTTCCAGTTGAGGGAAGGACACTAGGTGAAGCCACTGCGCAGTTTTGGATGGCAAGGGAGGTTGGGATTTCTGCGCATTGCGTAGTTCAAGCAGGCAAGGGGAAAAGCTTGGGGGTTGCAAATGCGAAGTGTACAATTCAGAAAAGTTGGATGAGGCTAGGTTGCTAAGGAAACTCTGGAATTTGGCTAAGTGTGGGATCAGTGGAACCGATGTGAATAGTGATAGAACTTGACTACGATCACACACTTGAACACTTAGTGAAACAAAATAGACCATCCAAAACATATAAAAACATACTTCGCTTAATGCAACAACCTTTGTGGGAGCTTATGACAAGTACGGTTCCGATGATAGACTTTGGGAGGATAAAGGTGACACTTGTGCAAGAGTGCGTGAAGTGAGTGTGAAACATGTCTATGTGATGAAAACAACCCATTCTCACAAAGATTTCCCCTTGAAGCAAAACAAACTTACCTTTGCATGGCAAGCGATAATCCCCATGCCCAAAGATGACACATACTATATTAGTATATAAAGATAAATGCGTGAACGACTCTTAAGATTTAGGAAGTAAGCTTGAAATCATGAGCTTACCAATAAGTGACTAAGGAACGACCGATCATAGGATCCACAATAGGCTCCTCCAAAATTTTGGAGGGTTTTACAGCCGCCACAACACAGGCTTAAGGCATTATTGCAAAAATCAAAGAATTTACTGCTTGAACATTTTATTTAAGTTGCATTAGTGTGAGAGCATTTTATTTTCTTCAAATTAGTTATGCTTCTACTTGTCTTTAGATTACATCATTTAATATTCATACTGCATTATCTACAATATGCAATCTTCCTTCTAACCTTTTTGTTTAGTATTATTTTTGCATAGACAGTGTTAGAGATGATTTTTTTTTGTTTGTATATACAAGAACATGTAGTTCACCTTGACTATGTTGAAACATCGCTTGTAAATGCTCAAACCCAGAAGCAGCAACAGCAAGGTAAGCATATCCATAAGTACCCGTTGACTCTTGAGCAACTGTCGACATTGATACAACAAATGAATATCCAACAACGCATATATATATATATGGCGAAACTAGTGTAAGAAGCACCAATATTTAGTTTCATATACAGATCAAATGGTGAAACCAATGTAAGAAGCACCAATAGCAAAGACATAGGCATTGGTTGCAAGGTAAGCCCTCCTAGTAGAATCTTTGCTAGCATCTCATACAGACGTACATCCAAAGCTAAAGTTCCCTGTAACCTTAATCCAGTTGCTTAGCTTGAAGAACATGAATTGCATTATTTGCATTTAGCATTGTCAATGAATAGTTGTGAGGAGGTGGTAATGCAACAGAAAGAAAAGAAAGATAAGGTGATGTTAACTACATGTCTATCGGCGATTGAAATTTCTAAGTATTACGCGTTAGAAATTTTTCTATATTCTCTGGTTTATTTCGCCTACTTGTTTTAATTACTAACAAGTTATTTAACCATATAAATACTGAAATAAACACAATATAGTCTCAACCATCTACAGATCAACAGCTGAAAGAAATAGACAAACACATAAGGGAGACCATTATTTTTAGACAATCGTCCCCGGAAAAACCCAACTTGGGAAAATCAGTGCAGCAGTTCTGAGGGTTTTATTATTAAGCAACTTTTCTTGAGTACACTGGGTGCCAAACTGGCTCACCCGACAGAGAAAATAATCTGGCAGTAATACCTCTCTTCGGAAGCAGATATTCTGAAAGTCTGCTCCACGAAACCCTCTCCAGCACCTCTTTGAAGCACTGCGTCAGCCTGAAACCCTCTACGTCAGCCCTCTGAGGCTCTGCACGCAACCTCTCTAGCCCTTTGCGTCACTTCTGCAACCTCTGCGTCAATCGCACAGGCCCTCTGAGCCTCTGCGCAATCACTGTTGGCCTCTGCATGGCTCCCTCTGGCTCTGTGTCTGCCTCTCTGGCTCTGCGTCTGCCTCTCTGCATTGCACTCACAGCCCCTCCCTACAACTCTAATCACTAGTTCGATTTCTCTTAACAAACCCCGCTCTAGAAAATCGAACTGACTGATCACTCTGGTGTGTCTCCAACTAACCCTCAAGCCTCCTCTTATACTTTTTCGGTTGAGTCTTCAACGGCCGAGATTACATCTCTAATCAACGACTACGATTAGATTTGACTTGATCCATGTCATTTAGAACCTTCTAACCCAGTTTTATATTAATACCCATTAATATTTTTATTTTCCTAAGTTTAGATTTAGGAACCCATTAAAAATTTTAATTATTTTAATATCTCCTTCACCAGGTAGAATTTCCCCAAACCATTCTGGGTCTTGGAGATCTCATGTGCTTTAGCCTCTCCACCAATTTCCATGGCTAAAGCACATCCGATGCTACCCCAAATCAACACTCCCCCTTAGCGAGGAATGTGCTCTAATAATACTCCACCACTGCGCATCACTGTGATCATCCGGCAACGGCACCTGTGTTGATGCTTGGCCTTCCTACCCAACATCCTCTGCACTGTTGTGTCCTGTATTGCTGCCCATGGCTCTACCACTGCCACTGCTATATCTGTATGGCAGCTCCTCTACATTTGTGTTGTCTCTGGTCCTTCCTCCCAACACTGCATCTGCACTACAGCCCTCTCTCCTCATGTTGCATCGTGCTGCCTATAGCACCACCACTGCTACTGCTGCACTGCAACTCAGTTACTGAGAAAATGGTAACTGATCTACCCAACCACTGACATCCTTGTCAGGCTAGAAACCCTCCTGATGCTGAAGCTCACCCTGTTGCTATCCTGTGCTCCCTCTGCACTGCTGCAATAACTTTGTGCCTCTCGCACTGCTGCAAACATCTTTGTGCCTTCCTGCACTGCTGCAACCTCCTTTGTGCCTTCTTGCACTGCTGCAACCTCCTTTGTGCCTCTCACACTGCTACAACCCTCTCTTCGTTGCCAGGGACTACTGCATTCTAGCACTCTATGCCGCTCCATCTGCATCCGCTTCTACCAACATCCGCCATCTTGCCACTGTCACTTCGGGGCTCCCGTAGCCGGATATGATCCAAGAGTTTGGGTACCTCAAGGATCCTGCCCCACATCTCCTGTAGTCCTCCTGACTACAGCTCGATGTCTCCCCACCTTTTCTCTAGAGGTATATGAGCACTCATAGCACAATCATCATCATCCTCTACCTCCTTTTTCGCCTTCGCTAGAGTTGCCTTGGAATCATACGCCTCTCCCTTATTCTTCTTCCTCAACCACTGGTTTGCATAATGGCCCAGTTCCCCACAGTTGAAGCACTTTATCTTGGAGAGGTCCTTTTTCTTCCTCTTCCCCTGTTGTCCCGCAAATGCCAAAGCTGCATCCTCTTCCTCCTCTTTCTTGACCCTGGCTCCTTTGCTATTACTTCCCGTCTTGGTCAGCTGTCCGATCTCTTTTTAGCAAAGAGTTGCGCACAATTCTTCCCAATCTGGAAGATTCTCTCTGCCCAAAATGCTTTGGACAAATGTCTCCCACTCCTCGGATACTGCGTTCAGCGTGGTCCTCACCATTAACTCCTGATCCAACGTGGCCCCTATGGAAGTCAGTTGGTCCTGAATCTCCTTCAACCTGCTGAGGAAGTGATCTACCTGTTCCCCCTTCTACATTTGATATGACCGCCGCTGATTCTCCAATAGCATCTTCTTCTACACGGAAGTGCCCTGATACAATGTCGTCGAGGTGTCCCACATTTCCTTTGCCATATTCTTCTCGGCAATATGCTGAACCACATGATCCTTGACCCCATCAAGGATTATGCATTTCGCCTTGGCCATCGCATCCTCATACCTTTCATTATTAGCTGGGTCGACTAGATAGCCACGATTCTTAAGGCGAAGGCCTTGATGCGATGTCTATCTAGAACAAACAGGATCCTGCCCTTCCAGATGACAAAGTTGGACACCCCGTCCAGCCTGTCCTGATCCCTCAGTCCGTTCATGGCCATCTCTCTGCTCTTCTTTTCGACTCCTTTGAGTCTCTACTTCCATCCTAGAAGTTCTCTCTTCGACTCCCTATGAGTCTCGATTTCCCTCTTGGAAATCCTTCTACCAACATTTGAATCGCACCTCTCCAATCTCCTTTGCTCCTGCAACACTGATCTGGATTTCTTGGCTAGAAATCCGCCTAGGTAGTGACTCCCTTCTACCTTGGTTTTGTCCCGTTGGGTGTTGTTCTGCCTCAACAACAACAGCACCCCACCAGCTTCACACTTCACAACCTACCCATTGCTTCCTATGCCCCAGCAATTGAAGAACTGAGCCTTTAGGCTCTGCGCAATCCCGGCAGTGGCTGAATCGCTCCATTAGCCAACTGCATCACTCCTACTTGACTGAGCAGGATGACGTAGCTCTTCGTGAGTCTCTCACTGCGTCTGCAATGGCCCCTTCTCTGGCTCGAACTGATGATGCAGGCCTTCTACGTCAACCCTTCTCTGTTGCTTTTTTATTAGGAACAACTTCTGTCACTCGGGACAGCTGTTTCTGCTGCAAATTCTCCGATTCAGTTAGTGCCTTCAGCTCTCCTGTGATCTGCAACCCTCTGATACCATGTTGAAATTTCTAAGTACTACCCATTAGAAATTTTTCTGTATTCTCTGGTTTATTTCGCCTACTTGTTTTAATTACTAACAAGTTATTTAACCATATAAATACTGAAATAAATACAATACAGTCTCAACCATCTACAGACCAACAGTTGAAAGAAATAGACAAACACACAAGGGACACCGTTATTTTTGGACAATCCTCCCCAGAAAAACCCAACTTGGGAAAACCGGTGCAGCAGTTCAAGGGTTTTATTATTAAGCAACTTTTCTTGAGTACACTGGGTGCCAAACTGGCTCACCCGACAGAGAAAATAATCTAGCAATAATACCTCTCTTCGGGAAGCAAATATTCTGAAAGTCTGCTCCACAAAACCCTCTCCAGCACCTCTCTAAAGCATTGCATCAGCCCTCCTGGCCTCTGCGTCAGCCCTCTGAGGCTCTGTGTCACTTCTACAGCCTCTGCGTCAATCACGCAGGCCCTCTGGGCCTCTGCGCAGTCACTGCTGGCCTTTGCGTGGCTCCCTCTGGCTCTATGTCTGCTTCTACAATGGTCTCCCAACACTATCTCTGCCTTGCACTCACTGCCCCTCGCTGCAACTCTGATCACTGGTTCGATTTCTCTTATCAAACCTCACTCTAGAAAATCGAACTGACTGATCACTCTGGTGTGTCTCTAACTGACCCTCAAGCCTCCTCTTATACTTTTTATGTTGAGTCTTCAACGGCCGAGATTACATCTCTAATAAACAGCTAAGATTACATTTGGCTTGATCCATGTCATTTAGAACCTTCTAACCCAGTTTTATATTAATACCCATTAATATTTTTATTTTCCTAAGTTTAGACATAGGAACCCATTAAAAATATTAATTATTTTAATATCTCCTTCACCGGGTAGAATTTCCCCAAACCATTTCTTGGTCTTGGAGATCTCATATGCTTTAGCCTCTCCACCAATTTTCATGGCTAGAGCACATCCGATGCTACCCCAAATCAACATCAGCAACTCTCCTTGCAGAGTTATTTAAAATATTTGTACTTTCTGGCTGGTAACAAACATGCAGAATTAAAAATCGTGGTTCACAATAACTCACTGTCACCTAATCCAATATGTTTAGGAAAAAATTATTTATTTATTATTATTATTATTATAATTCAATTTATTAGATATTAGATATCGGAAATCAGTTTAAGTTGAACGAAATATATAAAATGAAATTATTTATTATAATTGTAATAATAAATTAACGTAGCCAACATTGGATATTATAAATAAATTTCAAAGGTATAAAAAGAAAGGATATCATTCAATTGGGTTTTAGTTGTCACCCAATAAGTATATGTACCCAACTTCTTTTAGAAAGCCTTCATTCTCATCAATAAACATACTAACTTGGGTGACCCCTTATCGTGGGCGATGACTCTTCCTCTCTCTGAACATGTTTATACTTTGTTTTCTAAATTATTGACAATTAATTGAAAAACAAACATAAAGAAATAAACTTATGTTTTCCATGCAAATTGAGAAGAAAAACTCAACTATTTTTGGAAATAATTTTTAGAAAGGTCATAAATTGGATTATTATTATTTCACTTGTAACATATATTTGGATTTTAATAACAAAAGTTGTAAATGTATAATAATAAGAAATAAATGTGCAGGTTAATAAGAAAAGCTGCAAATATAAATTGTATTCATGTGGTGCATTGAGATTATTTATACACATGGTGATTCGGTTCTCGCTTCCCTGAGTTACATCCATGTCTGGTGTTATTAGATGTAGTTTCCCATTATCAATGGACATCTTGCTTACTAATAGCAAATTCTCCATGGAATGAATTGCTCACAGATGTAGAACCGAAACACCCTGCGAGAATATGTCTTCGTCGAGGATATTGTAAGTTTTCTCTGTTGGATGGAAAGAATCCCAAAACACATATTTCGATGGAAGTTTATGGAAATTGGTATCTGTTTGAGATTGTGTATGCAGACTAAATGTGAGAACAATCAACAAAGTTATAATATGTTGCCTGCCTTGGCATTCGCATGTTTTTTAATTTAGTATTCAATTAAATCTTTGTTCTCTACGTGAGTCTGAAATAATGAAAATAGACAAGATTTGAAATTTCAAGTTTTATTTGAGTTTGCCTAACAGTTTTTGTTTAGCTTCTCGGTGCACTAAGAGATACTCACCTATGGAAAAATAATGAGCAGTAGTGGACAAAAACATTACGATATTGGATGATAAAAATCCCTTTCGAGAAAACCTAAGCCATGGAAATTTAGGGAGAATGGCTAGGAACTAGTTAACCCTAGAACAACAAACCAAAATTTGTTGAAGGGTAGTCCATAACCTAAGTTTGTAGGGGGGCAAGTAAACTTATGTTTTCGATGCAAATTGAGAAGTAAAACTCAACTATTTTTGGAAATAATTTTTTGAAAGATCATAAATTGGATTATTATTATTTCACTTGTAACATATATTTGGATTTTAACAACCAAAGTTGTAAATTTATAATAATAAGAAATAAATGCGCTGGATAATAAGAAAAGTTGCAAACATAAATTGTATTCATGTGGCGTATCGAGATTATTTATACATGTGGTGATTCAGTTCTCACTTCCCTAAGTTACATCCATGTCTGGTGTTATTAGATGTAGTTTCCCATTATCAATGGACATCTTGCTTACTAATAACAAATTCTCCATGGAATGAATTGCTCACAGATGTAGAATTGAAACACCCTGCGAGAATATGTCTTCATCGAGAATATTGTAAGTTTTCTCTGTTGGATGGAAAGAATCCCAAAACACATATTTCGATGGAAGTTTATAGAAATTGATATCTGTCTGAGATTGTGTATGCAGACTAAATGTGAGAACAAAGTTATAATCTGTTGCCTGCCTTGGCACACGCATGTGTTTTTAATTTAGTATTCAATTAAATCTTTGTTCTCTACATGAGTCTGAAATAATAAAAATAGACAAGATTTGAAATTTCAAGTTTTACTTGAGTTTGCCTAACAGTTTTTTTTAGCTGCTCAGTGCACTGAGAGATACTCACCTATGGAAAATACTGAGAAGTAGTGGACAAAAACATTAGGGTATTGGATGATAAAAATTCCTTTCAAGAAAACCTAAGCCATGGGAATTTAGGGAGAATGGCTAGGAACTAGTCAACGCTAGAACAACAAACCAAAATTTGTTTAAGGGTAGTCTAGAACCTAAGTTTGTTGGGGGACAAGTAAACCTATGTTTTCCATGCAAATTGAGAAGTAAAACTCAACTATTTTTGGAAACGATTTTTTGAAAGGTCATAAATTGGATTATTATTATTTCACTTGTAACATATATTTGGATTTTAATAACAAAAGTTGTAAATGTATAATAATAAGAAATGAATGTGCGGGATAATAAGAAAAGTTGCAAATAAAAATTATATTCATGTGGCGTATCGAGATTATTTATACACATGGTGATTCGGTTCCCGCTTCCCTGAGTTACATCCATGTCTGGTGTTATCAGATGTAATTTCTCATTCTCAATGGACATCTTGCTTACTAATAACAAATTCTCCATGGAATGAATTGCTCACAGACAGATATAGAATCAAAACACCCTGCGAGAATATGTCTCCGTCAAGGATATTGTCTCCGTCAAGGATATTGTAAGTTTTCTCTGTTGGATGGAAAGAATCCCAAAACACATATTTCGATGGAAGTTTATGGAAATTGGTATCTGTCTGAGATTGTGTATGCAGAATAAATGTGAGAACAAAATTATAAACTGTTGCCTGCCTTGGCATACGCATGTGTTTTTTTTTTTAGTATTCAATTAAATCTTTGTTCTCTGTGTGAGTCTGAAATAATGAAATTAGACAAGATTTGAAATTTCAAGTTTTACTTGAGTTTGCCTATCAGTTTTTTTTAGCGGCTCGGTGCACTGAAAGATACTCACCTATGGAAAAATACTGAGAGGTAGTGGACAAAAACATTAGGGTATTGGATGATAAAAATCCCTTTCAAGAAAACCTAAGCCATGGAAATTTAGGGAGAATGGTTAGGAACTAGTTAACCCTAGAACAACAAACCAAAAATTGTTGAAGGGTAGTCCAGAACCTAAGCTTGTAGGGGTCCAAGAACCATATGGGTAGGGCCAGAACCCGAAGGAAATCAGGTCCTGTTATCCTGTCGGGCACATTGAGTGGGTATGGGTTATGACATAAGAAGAAAATTTCAAGATTATCCTCTCTTACAAGAAACCTACACAGAATGAACTGGGCATAATCAACAAACCTGTAGCGACAACTTTTAAGCAGATAAAGATAAAGAGTAATATAGATAACCAGATGACATTATATCTCAGAAAATCATTCGTTGAAGTTAAATAATCCCTTGTACAAAATATGAAAGTCTGAAGTGAAGTGAGGCGTATCCAAATAACGTAAGTATCCAAATAAGCAAAACTAACAGAGAAAGAAGCTCAAAATCCCATCTACAATAGGTAACTTTACCTGCAAACCCGAATGAGAACTTAAAATATAAATGCCAAAACTTAAAGTGTTGGTTCTTGACTTACTCATCGACGCCATGACTTCATAATGAAATGATTCGAAGAGACTAGCGATCAGGGTTCGAGTCACAGGAAAGCCAAGCTCCACAGGAGGTACGAAGGGTGCCAATGGCATGCGATTCAATGTTCAAAATTGAATACGTCACAGCCCGTCTAGAGGCGTCTGGCACGTCTTAGAAGGGCAAAGTTAAAGTTACCCGTCTAAAAAAATTAAATAATATAAGCAAATGTCGCGTGAAGGGCTGCCACCGGCCGGAGAAATTCCCTGATATCTCTCGAGGTTGGAGCCTGGAACCCTGATTGCAGTTGCCTTGTTCTCCTTTATAAAATCGTACAGCCAGCGTTTCAACTGTCAATTACTTCCAAGACAGGTCCAGTAGCTATAGACGTCGCAATGGTTTTCATACGATTTTGTAATTAATTGTCCTGCCTCTGCAGGACTTACGGAGTTACAACTGAGGTAAAGTTTCAACTTTTACCTTCGGAACATAGTCAGAATTTATAACCAATAAGCGAGAAAGGTCTGTCTAGTATCTTGCGGAGTAGTCCACGAGGAGGAGAAACAGTGATAACCAATACAACACATTCCCAATAAAGTAAGTACGAAAACAACCGAAATAATTCAATTATCTTAGTACATGTGAAACAAACATGAATTACAAATGCTCAAAGGATAGTCTTACAAACATCCACAAGTCATACATGGAAACGTGTTGGCCTAAACAAGATTTTGTATTAAGTAAAAGCTCCAAGACACATATTTACATCATATATCACTAGCCCCAGTAGTGGGACATTGGAACCACTCCTTGCTCCTCAAAGAACTGACTGAAACTCTCTATGCTTCGTGGGAGGAGCCAAGGTGAAAATTCCTTTAATCAATACAATGAGGGGGTATATATAACCAAGGGGTGATGCTTGACCCTTGTGACTCTTCAACTACCATCATGATTATTCAACTTCCTATGAATTTTCAACTGACATGACTCCTCATATTCAAGTGTGTCCATTGGACTTCCACTTTACATTACATTCGATTTACAATATACATGGCCCATAATAGTGATGTGGCCTTTGACAACTCATGACACGACTTGACATGACACTACTGACATGGACTAGCTTGTTGAGGTGGCAATGTCAAGTTGTTGTTGCTGCTGAGTGATAGATGTGTTCTTGGATGTGCTTTCTCTTCTCCTCCGCATAGCTTGATGATGCGGGGTCTTCAATGATCTTTGGTCTTGAGAGGTGGTTGCATGCATGTGTTCCCTTTGCTTGTACTTGATAAGCTTCTTTGTCCATCCAATTGTAAGTGAGTCTTCTAGCATGTTCGCTCCTCCTCCTTCTTCATCGCCTCGCCATGATCTAACAGTGTATCTGTTCCTGGAATTCTCATGACGAGATGACATCAAATCCAAAAACTCCCTAGTCTAAGATGATGCACTATTATCCATGCACTAAGCTCGAGATAGGTGACAGGCTGGGAAAGAGGGCCCAATAACTGCGCAATTCTAGGTGACAGAGAGGGAGACTAGTCGCTGAGACTGCGCAGAGCGCAACCCAGGCTTGGTTGAGGAACTCCTGAGCACAGTCTTCACTGCTAGGCAAAATTGCACCGAGGCCACTGGGAGACGAGATTGCACAATTCTAGGTGACAGGGAGGGAGACTAGTCACTGAGACTGCGCAGAGTGCAACCTAGGCTTGGCTGAGGAACTCCTAAGCACAGTCTTCACTGCCGGGAAAAATTGCACCGAGACCACTGGGAGACGGGATTGCACAGTTGGGACAGTTAGTGGTTGTTGCAAGATGGGACCTTGGGAGGTAGGTCTGCGCAGTTTTCAAAGGCAAGGCAGGACTGGGCAACAGAGGGGCCTGGGAGGACATGATCTACGCAATTTTTGAGATCAGTGAGTCCTGGCTGAGGGAGGGCACTGGGGAACACTTCTGCGCAATTTTGGGAGGCAAGACAGGTCGGGTTCTCTGCACATTGCGGGGTTGCAGCAAGCAAGGGAGGAAGCTTGATGATCGATCTTGCGAAATGCACAGTTCAGGTCATGCTCAGAGGAACCACTGCACAATTCTGGGGATGAAGGCAGTCTGCTTAACTCTGAAATTGCGTAGTGCCACTGCCCTGGGGGATAGTGACTGCGCACTACACAGTTCCAGGCAGCAGGGTTGCATCACAAAGGGCTGAGACTGTGCAGTACACAGTTCAGTCGGGGCCCGGTGAAAGAGAGTTGCCTAGTCGGGAGGATTTTCGAAAAAATGTCTAAGTGTGGGAGGCAAGTGAACTTGTGAGGAACTTGAGATTGTGATCACACACTTAGCATACTTCGATGACACGAAAACATAGACCACCAGAACAACAAGACAAAGTATTACCCTCTGTGACACTGTCCTAAGACAAAAAGCGACAAGTGCAACACTTAAGATAGACTTTAGGACGACACTTGTGCGACAGTGCTTAAAACTTTGTGATGAGTGTGACAAGTGTTTACATGGCTAGGACAACTTGTATACACAAAGACCAGCCTTCGAGGTCAATAAGAAAGGTTCGCAAACATGACATAACAACCAAACATGCTAAAATACGACAATTGATCCAACAACTGAACGGAGCAAGACGCTTAGAGGAAACACATGGGATGATTGTCAGTGCTTGCAACCATGCATGTCATTGAAGACATAATGATATGACAATGATAAGTGGTCCTTCATGCTACACTAAGAGGTGTATTTCAAAAGATGTGTTTTGTTTTCCATACCTACCCTCCAAAGGGTTATGCATCAGATGGAGTCTTCATGCGGTCCCAATCTTCTATCATACCCTGGGTTCCTCAGTCTCCTTATCTTTCTCCTCAGCTCCTTGAAAGTCATCTAGCACGTCATCCTTCATCGTGGCCACTAAGAGACACAATTACGCAGTTTAAGCGGGCAGTGGCTACTGCGGGATGAGGCCCTGGGAGGACACATCTGTGCAGTTTCAGGATGCAAGGTGGACTGGGCAGCTGAGATGCCTGAGGGACAAGACTATGCAGATTCTAGTGACAATGGTTTCCAGTTGAGGGAAGGACACTAGGTGAAGCCACTGCGCAGTTTTGGATGGCAAGGGAGGTTGGGATTTCTGCGCATTGCGTAGTTCAAGCAGGCAAGGGAAAAAGCTTGAGCGTTGCAAATGCGAAGTGCACAATTCAAAAAAGTTGGATGAGGCTAGGTTGCTAAGGAAACTCTGGAATTTGGCTAACTGTGGGATCAGTGGAACCAATGTGAATAGTGATAGAACTTGACTACGATCACACACTTGAACACTTAGTGAAACAAAATAGACCATCCAAAACATATAAAAACATACTTCGCTTAATGCAACAACCTTTGTGGCAGCTTATGACAAGTACGGCTCCAATGATAGACTTTGGGAGGATAAAGGTGACACTTGTGCAAGAGTGCGTGAAATGAGTGTGAAACATGTCTATGTGATGAAAACAACCCATTCTCACAAAGATTTCCCCTTGAAGCAAAACAAACTTACCTTTGCATGACAAGCGATAATCCCCATGCCCAAAGATGACACATACTATATAAAGATAAACACGTGAATGACTCTTAAGATTTAGGAAGTGAGCTTGAAATCATGAGCTTACCAATAAGTGACTAAGGAACGACCGATCATAGGATCCACAATAGGCTCCAAAATTTTGGAGGGTTTTACAGCCGCCACAACACAGGCTTAAAGCATTATTGCAAAAATCAAAGCATTTACTGCTTGAACATTTTATTTAAATTGCATTAGTGTGAGAGCATTTTATTTTCTTCAAATTAGTTATGCTTCTACTTGTCTTTAGATTACATCATTTAATATTCATACTGCATTATCTACAATATGCAATCTTCCTTCTAACCTTTTTGTTTAGTATTATTTTTGTATAGACAGTGTTAGAGATGATTTTTTTTGTTTGTATATACAAGAACATGTAGTTCACCTTGACTATGTTGAAACATTGCTTGTAAATGCTCAAACCCAAAAGCAGCAACAGCAAGGTAAGCATATCCATAAGTACCCGTTGACTCTTGAGCAACTGTCGACATTGATACAACAAATGAATATCCAACAACGCATATATATATATATATGGCGAAACTAGTGTAAGAAGCACCAATATTTAGTTTCATATATAGATCAAATGGTGAAACCAATGTAAGAAGCACCAATAGCAAAGACATAGGCATTGGTTGCAGGGTAAGCCCTCCTAGTAGAATATTTGCCAGCATTTCATCCTAACACACATCCAAAGCTAAAGTTCCCTGTAACCTTAATCCAGTTGCTTGGCTTGAAGAACGTGAATTGCATTATTTGCATTTAGCATTGTCAATGAATAGTTGTGAGGAGGTGGTAATGCAACAGAAAGAAAAGAAAGATAAGGTGATGTTAACTACATGTCTATCAGCTATTGAAATTTCTAAGTATTACCTGTTAGAAATTTTTCTATATTCTCTGATTTATTTCGCCTACTTGTTTTAATTACTAACAAGTTATTTAACCATATAAATATTGAAATAAACACAATATAGTCTCAACCATCTACAGATCAACAACTGAAAGAAATAGACAAACACACAAGGGACACCATTATTTTTGGACAATCGTCCCCGGAAAAACCCAACTTGGGAAAATCAGTGTAGCAGTTCTGAGGGTTTTATTATTAAGCAGCTTTTCTTGAGTACACTGGGTGCCAAATTGGCTCACCCGACAGAGAAAATAATCTGGCAGTAATACCTCTCTTTGGAAGCAGATATTCTGAAAGTTTGCTCCACGAAACCCTCTCCAGCACCTCTTTGAAGCACTGCGTCAGCCTGAAACCCTCTGCGTCAGCCCTCTGAGGCTCTGCATGCAACCTCTCTAGCCCTTTGCGTCACTTCTGCAGCCTCTGTGTCAATCACACAAGCCCTCTGAGCCTCTACGCAATCACTGTTGGCCTCTGCATGGCTCTCTCTGGCTCTGTGTCTGCCTCTCTGGCTCTGCGTCTGCCTCTCTGCATTGCACTCTCAACCCCTCCCTACAACTCTAATCACTGGTTTGATTTCTCTTAGCAAACCCCGCTCTAGAAAGTCGAACTGACTAATCACTCTGGTGTGTCTCCAACTAACCCTCAAGCCTCCTCTTATACTTTTTCGGTTGAGTCTTCAACGACCTAGATTACATCTCTAATCAACGGCTACGATTAGATTTGGCTTGATCCATGTCATTTAGAACCTTCTAACCCAGTTTTATATTAATACCCATTAATATTTTTATTTTCCTAAGTTTAGATTTAGGAACCCATTAAAAATATTAATTATTTTAATATCTCCTTCACCGGATAGAATTTCCCCAAACCATTTCTGGGTCTTGAAGATCTCATGTGCTTTAGCCTCTCCACCAATTTCCATGGCTAAAGCACATCCGATGCTACCCCAAATCAACACTCCCTCTTAGCGAGGAATGTGCTCTAATAATACTCCACCACTGAGCATCACTGTGATCATCCGGCAACGGTACCTGTGTTGATGCTTGGCCTTCCTACCCAACATCCTCTGCACTGTTGTGTCCTGTACTGCTGCCCATGGCTTTACCACTACCACTGCTACATCTGTACGGCAACTCCTCTACATCTGTGTTGTTGTTGGTCCTTCTTCCCAACACTGCATTTGCACTACAACCCTCTCTCCTCATGTTGCATCGTGCTGCCTATAGCACCACCACTGCTACGGCTGCACTGCAACTCAGTTACTGAGACAATGGTAACTGATCTACCCAACCACTGACATCCTTGTCAAGCTAGAAACCCTCTTGATGTTGAAGCTCTCTCTGTCGCTATCATGTGCTCCCTCTGCTACCTCTGCACTGCTGCAACAACTTTGTGCCTCTCGCACTGCTGCAAACACCTTTGTGCCTTCCTGCACTGCTGCAACCTCCTTTGTGCCTCTCGCACTGCTGCAACCCTCTCTGCGTTGCCAGGGACTACTGCACTCTAGCACTCTCTGCCACTCCATCCGCATCCACTTCTACCAACATCTGCCATCTTGCTACTGTCACTTCAGGGCTCCCGTAGCCGGATATGATCCAAGAGTTTGGTACCTCAAGGATCCTGCCCCACATCTCCTGTAGTCCTCCTTACTACAGCTCGATGTCTCCCCACCTTTTCTCTAGAGATATATGAGAACTCATAGCACAATCGTCATCATCCTCTACCTCCTTTTCCGCCTTCGCTAGAGTTGCCTTGGAATCAGACGCCTCTCCCTTATTCTTCTTCCTAAACCACTGGTTTGCATAATGGCCCAGTTCCCCACAGTTGAAGCACTTTATCTTGGAGAGGTCCTTTTTCTTCCTCTTCCCCTGTTGTCCCACAAATGCCAGAGCTGCACCCTCTTCCTCCCCTTTCTTGACCCCGGCTCCTTTGCTATTACTTCCCGTCTTGGTCAGCCATCCGATCTCTTCTTAGCAAAGAGTTGCGCACAATTCTTCCCAATCTGGAAGATTCTCTCTGCCCAAAATGCTTTGGACAAATGTCTCCCACTCCTCGAATACTGCGTTCAGCGTGGTCCTCACCATTAACTCCTAATCCAACGTGGCCCCTATGGAAGTCAGTTGGTCCCGAATCTCCTTCAACCTACTAAGGAAGTGATCTACCTGTTCCCCCTTCTGCATTTGATATGACCGCCGCTGATTCTCCAATAGCATCTTCATCTACACGGAAGTGCCCTGATACAATGTCGTCAAGGTGTCCCACATTTCCTTTGCCATATTCTTCTCGGCAATATGCTGAACCACATGATCCTTGACCCCATCAAGGACTATGCATTTCGCCTTGGCCATCGCATCCTCATACCTTTCATTATTAGCTAGGTCGACTAGATAGCCACAGTTCTCAAGGCGAAGGCCTTGATGCGATGTCTATCTCGAACATACAGAATCTTGGCCTTCCAGATGACAAAGTTGGACGCCCCGTCCAGCCTGTCCTGATCCCTCAGTCTGTTCATGGCCATCTCTCTGCTCTTCTTTTCGACTCCTTTGAGTCTCTACTTCCCTCCTGGAAGTTCTCTCTTCGACTCCCTCTGAGTCTCGATTTCCCTCTTGGAAATCCTTCTACCAACATTCGAATCGCACCCCTACAATCTCCTTTGCTCCTGCACCACTGATCTGGATTTCTTGGCTAGAAATCTGTCTAGGTAGCAACTCCCTTCTACCTTGGTTTTGTCCCATTGGGTGTTGTTCTGCCTCAACAGCAACAACACCCCACCAGCTTCACACTTCACAACCTACCCATAGCTTCCTATGCCCCAGCAACTGAAGAACTGAGCCTATAGGCTCTGCGCAATCCCGGCAATGGCTAAATCGCTCCACTAGCCAACTGCATCACTCCTACTTGACTGAGCAGGATGACGTGGCTCTTCGTGAGTCTCTCACTGCTTCTGCGATGGCCCCTTCTCTGGCTCGAACTGATGATGCAAGCCTTCTACGTCAACCCTTCTCTGTTGCTTTTTCATTAGGAACAACTTCTGTCACTCGGGACAGCTGTTTATGCTGCAAATTCTCTAATTCAGTTGGTGCCTTCAGTTCTCCTGTGATCTGCAACCCTCTGATACCATGTTGAAATTTCTAAGTACTAGCCGTTATAAATTTTTCTGTATTCTCTGGTTTATTTCGCCTACTTGTTTTAATTACTAACAAGTTATTTAACCATATAAATACTGAAATAAATACAATACAGTCTCAACCATCTACAGACCAACAGCTGAAAGAAATAGACAAACACACAAGGGACACCGTTATTTTGGACAATCGTCCCCAGAAAAACCCAACTTGGCAAAATCGATGCAGCAGTTCGAGGGTTTTATTATTAAGCAACTTTTCTTGAGTACACTGGGTGTCAAACTGGCTCACCCGACAGAGAAAATAATCTGGCAGTAATACCCCTCTTCGGGAAGCAGATATTCTGAAAGTCTGCTCCACAAAACCCTCTCCAACACCTCTCTAAAGCATTGCATAAACCCTCCTAGCCTCTGCGTCAGCCCTCTGAGGCTCTGTGTCACTTTTGCAGCCTCTGCGTCAATCACGCAGGCCCTCTAGGCCTCTGCGCAGTCACTGCTGGCCTTTGCATGGCTCCCTCTGGCTCTACGTCTGCCTCTGCAATGGTCTCCCGGCACTATCTCTGCCTTGCACTCACTGCCCCTCGCTGCAACTCTGATCACTGGTTTGATTTCTCTTATCAAACCCCGCTCTAGAAAATCGAACTGACTGATCACTCCAATGTGTCTCCAACTGACCCTCAAACCTTCTCTTATACTTTTTCTGTTGAGTCTTCAACGGCCGAGATTACATCTCTAATAAACGGCTAAGATTAGATTTGGCTTAATCCATGTCATTTAGAACCTTCTAACCCAGTTTTATATTAATACCCATTAATATTTTTATTTTTCTAAGTTTAGACTTAAGAGCCCATTAAAAATATTAATTATTTTAATATCTCCTTCACCAGGTAGAATTTCCCCAAACCATTTCTTGGTCTTGGAGATCTCATATGCTTTAGCCTCTCCACCAATTTTCATGGCTAGAGCACATCCGATACTACCCCAAATCAACATCAACAACTCTCCTTGCAGAGTTATTTAAAATATTTGTACTTTCTGGCTGGTAACAAACATGCAGAATTAAAAAACGTGGTTCACAATAACTCACTGTCACCTAATCCAATATGTTTAGGAAAAAATTATTTATTTTTTATTATTATTATTATAATTCAATTTATTAGATATTAGATATCAGAAATCAGTTTAAGTTGAAAGAAATATATAAAATGAAATTATTTATTATAATTGTAATAAAAAATTAACGTAGCCAACATTGGATATTATAAATAAATTTCAAAGGTATAAAAAGAAAGGATACCATTCAATTGGGTTTTAGTTGTCACCCAATAAGTATATGTACCCAACTTCTTTTAGAAAGCCTTCATTCTCATCAATAAACATACTAACTTGGGTGACCCCTTATCGTGGGTGATGACTCTTGCTCTCTCTGAACATGTTTATACTTTGTTTTCTAAATTATTGACAATTAATTGAAAAACAAACGTAAAGAAATAAACTTATGTTTTCCATGCAAATTGAGAAGAAAAACTCAACTATTTTTGGAAATAATTTTTAGAAAGGTCATAAATTGGATTAATATTATTTCACTTGTAACATATATTTGGATTTTAATAACAAAAGTTGTAAATGTATAATAATAAGAAATAAATGTGCAGGTTAATAAGAAAAGCTGCAAATATAAATTGTATTCATGGGGTGCATTGAGATTATTTATACACATGGTGATTCGGTTCTCGCTTCCCTGAGTTACATCCATGTCTGGTGTTATTAGATGTAGTTTCCCATTATCAATGGACATCTTGCTTACTAATAACAAATTCTCCATGGAATGAATTGCTCACAGATGTAGAACCAAAACACCCTGCGAGAATATGTCTTCGTTGAGGATATTGTAAGTTTTCTCTGTTGGATGGAAAGAATCCCAAAACACATATTTCGATGGAAGTTTATGGAAATTGGTATCTGTTTGAGATTGTGTATGCAGACTAAATGTGAGAACAAAGTTATAATCTGTTGCCTGCCTTGGCATTCGCATGTTTTTTAATTTAGTATTCAATTAAATCTTTGTTCTCTACGTGGGTCTGAAATAATGAAAATAGACAAGATTTGAAATTTCAAATTTTACTTGAGTTTGCCTAACAGTTTTTTTTAGCTTCTCGGTGCACTAAGAGATACTCACCTATGGAAAAATAATGAGCAGTACTGGACAAAAACATTAAGATATTGGATGATAAAAATCCCTTTCGAGAAAACTAAGCCATGGAAATTTAGGGAGAATGGCTAGGAACTAGTTAACCCTAGAACAACAAACCAAAATTTGTTGAAGGGTAGTCCATAACCTAAGTTTGTAGGGGAGCAAGTAAACTTATGTTTTCGATGCAAATTGAGAAGTAAAACTCAACTATTTTTGGAAATAATTTTTTGAAAGATCATAAATTGGATTATTATTATTTCACTTGTAACATATATTTGGATTTTAACAACCAAAGTTGTAAATTTATAATAATAAGAAATAAATGCGCTGGATAATAAGAAAAGTTGCAAAATATAAATTATATTCATGTGGCGTATCGAGATTATTTCTACATGTGGTGATTGGGTTCTCACTTCCCTAAGTTACATACATGTCTGGTGTTATTAGATGTAGTTTCCCATTATCAATGGACATCTTGCTTACTAATGACAAATTCTCCATGGAATGAATTGCTCACAGATGTAGAATTGAAACACCCTGTGAGAATATGTCTCCGTTGAGGATATTGTAAGTTTTCTCTGTTGGATGGAAAGAATCCCAAAACACATATTTCGATGGAAGTTTATGGAAATTGGTATCTGTTTGAGATTGTGTATGCAGACTAAATGTGAGAACAAAGTTATAATTTGTTGCCTGCCTTGGCATTCGCATGTTTTTTAATTTAGTATTCAATTAAATCTTTGTTCTCTACGTGAGTCTGAAATAATGAAAATAGACAAGATTTGAACTTTCAAGTTTTACTTGAGTTTGCCTAACAGTTTTTTTTAGCTTCTCGGTGCACTAAGAGACACTCACCTATGGAAAAATAATGAGCAGTAGTGGACAAAAACATTAAGATATTGGATGATAAAAATCCCTTTCGAGAAAACCTAAGCCATGGAAATTTAGGGAGAATGGCTAGGAACTAGTTAACCCTAGAACAACAAACCAAAATTTGTTGAAGGGTAGTCCATAACCTCAGTTTGTAGGGGGGCAAGCAAACTTATGTTTTCGATGCAATTTGAGAAGTAAAACTCAACTATTTTTGGAAATGATTTGTTGAAAGGTCATAAATTGGATTATTATTATTTCACTTGTAACATATATTTGGATTTTAATAACAAAAGTTGTAAATGTATAATAATAAGAAATAAATGCGCGGGATAATAAGACAAGTTGCAAATAAAAATTATATTCATGTGGCGTATCGAGATTATTTATACACATGGTGATTTGGTTCTCGCTTCCCTGAGTTACATCCATGTCTGGTGTTATCAGATGTAATTTCTCATTCTCAATGGACATCTTGCTTACTAATAACAAATTCTCCCTGGAATGAATTGCTCACAGACAGATATAGAATCAAAACACCCTGCGAGAATATGTCTCCGTCAAGGATATTGTAAGTTTTCTCTGTTGGATGGAAAGAATCCCAAAACACATATTTCGATGGAAGTTTATGGAAATTGGTATCTGTCTGAGATTATGTATGCAGAATAAATGTGAGAACAAAGTTATAATCTGTTGTCTGCCTTGGCATACGCATGTATTTTTTTTTAGTATTCAATTAAATCTTTGTTCTCTGTGTGAGTCTGAAATAATGAAATTAGACAAGATTTGAAATTTCAAGTTTTACTTGAGTTTGCCTAACAGTTTTTTTTAGCTGCTCGGTGCACTGAAAGAGACTCACCTATGGAAAAATACTGAGAGGTAGTGGACAAAAACATTAGGGTATTGGATGATAAAAATCCCTTTCACGAAAACCTAAGCCATGGAAATTTAGGGAGAATGGCTAGGAACTAGTTAACCCTAGAACAACAAACCAAAAATTGTTGAAGGGTAGTCCAGAACCTAAGCTTGTAGGGTTCCAAGAACCGCATGGGTAGGGCCAGAACCGGAAGGAAATCAGGTCCTGTTATCCTGTCGGGCACATTGAGTGGGTATGGGTTATAACATAAAAAGAAAATTTCAAGATTATCCTTTCTCTTACAAGAAACCTACACAGAATGAACTGGGCATAATCAACAAACCTGTAGCGACAACTTTTAAGCAGATAAAGATAAAGAGTAATATAGATAACCAGATGACATTATATCTCAGAAAATCATTCGTTGAAGTTAAATAATCCCTTGTACAAAATATGAAAGTCTGAAGTGAAGTGAGGCGTATCCAAATAACGTAAGTATCCAAATAAGCAAAACTAACAGAGAAAGAAGCTCAAAATCCCATCTACAATAGGTAACTTTACCTGCAAACCCGAATGAGAACTTAAAATATAAATGCCAAAACTTAAAGTGCTCGTTCTTGACTTACTCATCGACGCCATGACTTCATAATGAAATGATTCGAAGAGACTAGCGATCAGGGTTCGAGTCACAGGAAAGCCAAGCTCCACAGGAGGTACTAAGGGTGCCAATGGCATGCGATTCAGTGTTCAAAATTGAACACGTCACAGCCCGTCTAGAGGCGTCTGGCACGTCTTAGAAGGGCAAAGTTAAAGTTACCCGTCTAAAATAAATAAATAATATAAGGAAATGTCGCGTGAAGGGCTGCCCCCGGCAGGAGAAATTCCCTAATATCTCTAGAGGTTGGAGCCTGGACCCCTGATTGCAGTTGCCTTGTTCTCCTTTATAAAATCGTACAGCCAACGTTTCAACAGTCAATTACTTCCAAGACAGGTCCCGTAGCGATAGACGTCGCAATGGTTTTCATACGATTTTGTAATTAATTGTTCTGCCTCTGCAGGACTTACTTAGTTACAACTGAGGTAAAGTTTCAACTTTTACCTTCGGAACATAGTCAGAACTTGTTGTAACAGATCATCAATTTGGCGACCCTCTCCTTTCGTAGAAAAGAGCTTCAGAGTAATAAAATTTATTTATTTACTTCTTAATATAAAGTGAGTTGAGTTAACCTTCATTATTATTTTTCAATATTAGTTGCATTTAATCACGACAAATATTAATCACTGTCATGCTTGGTTAACTAGTAAAATCGTCAAAATCACGTTTTTAAGTGACACTTAACTTTATATCTCTTATCTTTAAATACAGAATTATTATTTTTAATTTCAAATTAATTTGTCATTAAAAAAAATAGAAACTTACAAATTTTGTCCTGATTTAATTTTCAGAAAGTCTATCACAATCGTAAGTCAAAATGGATGGTTTTACTTTTTTATTTTATTCATAATTTAATTTAATGAATATGGATTTAAAGTTGTCTCATTAAAAATAAAATCTTAAACGTTTTGTCATGATTTTGATTTTTAAAAAGTCTATCACAATTTTAAAATCAAAATTAAGTGTTTCACTTTTTTAAGATAAAAGAAAAAATACACTATTTATACAAATTTACTGATTTTAACCATTTGAAATTTTAAAATCATTAAAAAATCAAACTTTAAAAAATAATCATTTAAAATCAATTTCATCTTAATTTTGTAGCCAGAATCATAAATAACCAAAATGTTAAAAATATGTGCATATGTTATGTCGGGTGGATATCTCAGAACTCGTATAATATAAAATTAAAGTATTTCTTTTCACTTCATCTTTTTTTAATTTTTTCTTTCAAACTTATTTGTTGACATCATTGATTCAAAGACTCCTAACAAGGCAACGATAGTCATCCATTGGTGATTTTTTCTTTCAAACTTATGTGTTGACATAATTACTTCCTCTGCTCTGGACAGACCAACGAAATTCATTTATATGTGATTGTTGTTGCATGGAAGGGAAAGTATTGGACTCATATTAAATTAGAGTTGTTGTTCACTCAACGGTAAAACCTTAGTGCAAAGTTAAATATTTGACATTTATGTTAAAAACTAATTTAAACTATTCAATAGATTTTATACAATTTTATAAACAATCTTGAATTATTTAAGGCAACCAAGCTTCTTTGTTGCATTGAGGAGATCATTTTTGTTTTCCCAATGTTGATTCTATGTTTATCTTCTCAATTTCTGCCAATGGAATTATATATTGCTTGCCTAGTTATTTACATCCCTCCACTCCTCCTCTCCCTTATCGTTAGTGTATGTTGGGTCGCTCTATTCCCCTACTCGTTATGCTTGGATGCCCAATATCAGTATTTCCAAAACACTAGTAAATGCGAGAGCAACATAACTATGAATATAATGTATCCCTTAGGTGTAGGAAAGTGTGGATACAGTCGCCCTAAGTTTCAGATCAACTGTGTGCAGAATTCAAGTCCAGTTATCGAGATTTATGGCTAGATTTATACAGTGCTAAGGTTTGACACTCACAACTAGGCAACTTCAATGTCATATTGTTGCCCAAATAAAATAGGGAAGAAAACCATAACCTTATTCCTCTTGTGTTGGGGTCCTGAAGCTCTAGTATTGCATTCAGTTGGGAGCTAGATTTTGAGGCTGAATTTGGAATCCCAAACCAATTTGTTAGTACCAAGATTCAAGACCAGTAACTATCAATTTGAGGGTGCAGTAAGCTTTCCAGCCAATCATTCACTGCCCAAACCCTCATTCACTGCCCAGGCCCCCCATTGGAGATTGGAGATAAGCCATAATGGAAGCTGACCAGGTATTCTCTCAAACCCATCTACTGGTTTTGCACGAGCTCATGGATTTTTAACATAATTTCTTATTTTTGTCCATCCATCAAATATTGTTTCTGTTATGAAACCAGCTCACAAAAAGATAAATGAATGCCTTAGAAATAAGCCTCTTCGAGGGGGCAACCTCCTTTACATTACATAAATGAACAATTCTTGGATGATACAAATGACAAGACCTCTTTTCTATATATAGGAGTCTAAGGGATCATAATATAATTAGAGTCGACATAACAATAATAATGTAAGGGCACAACATTAACAATAGTTGAATTCTATGGGGCACAATAATAACAATATGGGGACTACATGGGCACAACAATATAATAAGGGGATTGTACTAATAACAATAAGGGGTTACACTAGTAGTATAGGGACCTAACATGCCCCTCTCTTTCAAAAAGTGTTGTCCTCAACGCTTGAGTAGTTCTGGATGCTTCTGTATAAAATTATCATCCTTCCATGTGGAATCTTCAGCGGGTAAGTTCTTCCACTTGATGAGATACTCTGAAATTGATCGATTTTGTAGTTGTCGACTTCTCGGTTCTGTGAATGCTTCAAGTTCCAATATGATTTTTTCTTCCTTGTCAAGTTCTGGCAATATTGTTGGAACTGGGATCTTTGGCAACTTTTGAATGAGTTCCCACCCTGCTTCGCCATTCTTCCAATCATCCCTTGCTTTGTTTATCAAATTTGGCTGGATAATTACACCAACCTCTACCATTTCTGCAACCATATGTTCAATTTCACTCCTTTGGGTATATGGATATCTATAAGGCCTAATGTTTGGAGGAACACTTCCTGGAATCAAATGAATAACATGATCATGATCAGGAATACATGGGAGACCTTTGGGAATCTCAAATACCTTGGAATGATTGCCCAAAACTTTTTGGAGATCTGGAGAAATAGATGATTTTGATGTGGGAACCATTAGCAAACATAATTGTGCAATTATGTCTCATTGTTCTTTCTTTAGAAGCTTTGTCATTCCGTTAGAGCTGATTCTCTTTCCTAGTTTCCCTATGATACCCCTTAATTCAACTTCCTTTCCTTTTGAAGAAAATTTCATGAAAAGTTCTTGAAAATTAAAAGTTGTTGTACCCAAGGATTGTAGCCATTGGACTCCTAGTACAACATCAGCACCACCCATTAGAATGCGACTCTTAGTACAACATCAGCACCACCCATTGGAATGGAAAGCATTGGGCTATTCAATACATATTCTCCCATGGACAACTTGATATTATGGCATTTTCCAGAGAAATTTATGGTTCCTCCACTTACAATCACCACTTGACACTCTGGTGCTGGATATAGGAAGAAATTCAATTCCTTAGCTATCTTACAATGAATAAAATTATGGGTACTACCCAAATCAATCAACACTGTTACCTTTTTCTTCTTGATATGTCATTCTACCTTTATAGTTTAGGGAGTGGTAATTCCGACTAATGCATTACAAGATATGGTCGGATTCATTTCTTCTTTCTCCGGGGTTGGTTCTTGGTGAGTATCATTTTCTTTTGATGTTTCTTGATACTTTTCTTCCTGATATTTCACTGCTTGAACCTTCTTCTTATTGATATGTCCTTCTACCTTGAGAGTTTGAGGAGTGGTAATTCCTGCCATTGCAGTACAAGATATGGTCAGATTCATTTGTTCTTTCTCTAAGGTTAGTTCCCGGTGTATATCCTCTTCTTTTGACGTTTCTTAATCCTTTTCGTCATTAGGAAGCCTTTCTTGTAGCAACATTGTCCCACCTTCCTTCAAACCTTCCATGTCTTTCAAATCTTCCATGCCTTTCTTCCAATATGCTTTCATACCATCAATATCAGCTTCCATGGCATAGATAAAACTATTTATCTTTTGCTTCTCTAAAATACCATTTACCCTTATATTCAATTTTTGCAAGTCCTCAATGTGCTCTGCCATTGAACCCTTTTGTTTGAGATTTATCAATTGGCTAAAGAAGGTGTTACTCTTTGTATCCTCATAATATGCTATCATTCTTCCGTGAAAATTAACCAAGTGATAAGTGCTTTACGAGAACAAAGCCCTTTATACCATAAAAAATGATTTGGTTTTAAATATAAAGATGCAATATGTACCTTTTTGTAACAGTTGAACCTCATGTAGATCAAAATATTGCTCCATCTGTAGTATCCAATTTATCAGATCCTTGCCATCAAACTTCCTCATATCGCATTTTCTTGATTTTAGGAGCTTGATCTTGAAATGACAGTAACTTGGTAATTTCAAATCTCTAAGTTCTAAAATTGCGTTCTGCAATAGCCCTCTAAGTCCTCTTTCTAACCCCACAAGCCTGATCAGAATTTGATTCTCCAAGAAAGAGTTATGCTCAATCTCCTAAGATGACCTGATTATATAATGTTTCAGTAGAGTGAACTTGTACAACATGCCACGTGTCACTGTTTCAACGTTTGGATCTGAAAAATATACATAGAAAACTACAGTCTTTCCTCTTTCTATAACTTTTTACGAAATTTCAATTTGTTGCTCAGAGAGAAAGTTATGACGATTTTCCTGAGGTCACTTGTTTAGAATGTAATTCGGGATTCTGCAAAAACCCTAACTTCCTCAGATTATGTCTCTAAAAATATAGCGACACAAGATCTGAACTTTGGACCCGACCTTCACCAAGATTTCGACACAAATGGGTTTTAATTTTAGAATCTGACCCTTCGTAGAAAACAAATTATAGCGAAAATTCCACGATGACCTGTTTGAGATGAAATTCTGGAGCTTGCAAAAACCCTAACTTCCTCAGATCATATCTTTGAAAATATAGCGAGACAAGATCTGAAATTCGGACTCGAGGTTCAGCGATAGTTCGTCTCAAATGGGTTTTTTTTAGCTTCTGAAACATTGTAGAAAAAAAGTTATAGTGAAAATTCCATGATGACCTGTTTGGAGCAGCGAAACCCTAGAATCCAAAGATCTGATACCAAATGTTATGAAACCAGCTCACAAAAAGATAGAAAAGATAGATAAATAACTTAGAATTAAGCCTCTTCAAGGGGGCAATGTCCTTTACATTACATAAATGAACAATTCTTGGATGATACAAATGACAAGACCTCCTTTCTATATATAGGAGTCTAAGGGGTCATAATATAATCAGAGCCGACATAACAATAATAATGTAAGGGCACAACATTAACAATAGTGGGATTCTATGGGGCATAATAATAACAATATGGGGACTACATGGGCACAACAATATAATAAGGGGGTTGTACTAATAACAATAAGGGGTTACACTAGTAGTATAGGGACCTAACAGTTTCTTGACACAATTCTTTTTTACCCAGTTTCTTATTTATGTCCATCGAAACTTAATGCGTATGTTTATGCTTAAAGTCTTTTGTTAAAGAATATTTCGTTTTGTTTTGAAACATCATGGCAAAATTGAATTCTAAATTCTTTTGCAAGTATTAGAAGATACTTCTCACTTGCTCAGAGCTAGAGGGCATTTGCTTATCATTTACCTTATAGGTCTTTGCTTATGACTTTACTCTTGAAGGCGTTTCCATGTTATTATTACAATACATTCCTTAGTTATGATGAATATTTGTATAATGTTAACATTACTTATGTATATCCTTAGCATGCCCTGTTTGACACAGTTTTTCCCTGTGTAAATTTTACATAGTCACTTGTCTATTCGACAGCACCCACAAGTGGTTTTTGTGAATTGGAATAGAAGAATTAAATTTCTAAAATAACATTTTATTGGTTAATATTTTTGAATTTTACTTTTGGTAAGAATTAACAAAATATTTCTTACCAATTCACTTTCTAGGTAATTTGCATGTGATTATCTTCTAGCATTCCACTTCCTCGTTACTATCAAAATCCCCTATGCACATTTTGATCTATCAACTTGTGCCTACTATCATCACCCGATATTTTCAATTTTAAGTGATTGGATGTTTATGAACCAACCAACGACAATGGCGTTTGGCAACAATGATATCTTCATCTTCTCTATAATTTTGTTCTTCCTTTTTCTTTGCATTCCCTCTTCAATGTTAGACGTGGTGGGGGAGTGCAATCTAAATTCTCTACAACTGACTACATCCTGGCTCAGGGTGGAGTGAATGTAAGAGTGACCAACAACTAAACTCGGTGATGCTAACATCCTAGTTACTTACCATCCCATGACTGATAATTGTATTGGTCCCCCAACTCCTCGATAGTCATGGACATTCTTTTACCTGGGAAATCATTAGACGTCGGGGTCAAAAATGTGCTTTGGAACTTGTGCCACTGAGGTTATATGGAGCGGACCCTAGGGTATCAACTAATTGTCGTGAGTTCTAGGGCACGTAGTTTATCAATGAGTGAATAATTACAGTTTGAGCTTTGCACTTTCTGAAGTAGGTTATCAAAGTTATAATTCATAGTATTGTTGTTGCATCTTTTCCACAACTGTTACTCCCTACATTTATGGATTCTAATTTTAATATGAAATTTATAAAATGTTTGTTTAATTGTTTCGATAAGTCTCTGCCTCTTCTATTGAATTTATGTAATTTATGTTTTCAAAATTTAAATATTTATTTTGAGGGTTACAAATTAAAGATGTTGATATATTTGTGATGGAATTTTAAAGAAATTAAAGTGATCGAATGCTTGTACTCTAAAATTTATTAATATAAATTTTTAGCTCCACGTGTGAAAAAAAAAAGGAACATTCTCTGATTAAATTGGATGTTCAATTCTGGTTATGCCAGAAAAGGTCCTATAAACCAAGTATCTCTCAAAAGGATGTGAAAAACAAATGGTAGAAATCAAAAGTTCTTACTTTGAATAACAACTTTGGAAGTGATTATTGACTATGTGGTCATTTAAGTTCTTGAGACATTTTTTTTAAACACTGTTGGGTATTGATTATATTGCAAAAAAAGGAAGGAGCATATCTCAGATTTCTTGCTTTTTTAATATCCTTGTGCCTAATAAAAGGTTGTATGCTTTTGCTTTATTATTTGTGGTTTCTCCTAGGCCCCATTCATATGAGACAATCTTTTTCCCATCCGGATCTCTGATCACTCTGCCTGCTTATGCTTTTCCTGGATTGTTTTTCGAAGCCCCATTGAAAGAAAGGTTGAAGCTATTTTGACTTTTCCTCCACTCTTCAAGTTCTTTTTTGCTCATCCTTAGTTTCCAATTTCTTCCTGTAGGGGCTCTCTTTGGTCCTGCTTTCCCATTGTTTTCCAATATTGCTTTACCAAACCAATCTCTCTCCTCTTGCTGAAGGTTGTTGTGGTCCACAGCTGACATTCCTTTAGAGTTTATAATTTTTGAGACTAAACTCCATGTTTTTGATAGGATTTTACCTATTCTTGGCTTTTGATCTTTGAAGATACTTTTGTTTCTAGTTAGCCAAATCTGCCAACACAATACTGCTGGGAGGCATTTCCAAAGCCTGATTATTGTAACCTTGTTTTTTTTAGAGTAAGGGTAGTTCTTCTCCCATGTTTTATGAAAATATGAGAGTGTGTTTGTGAAGTTTAAGTTAATTTCTAGCGGACTTGTGATCTGCTTCCAACATTCTCTAGCTAACCTGTAATCCAAAAAGAGATGCTGAATTGACTCTTCCTCTGTCAAACACATGACACACCTAGATGGACCTTGAATTCCTTTTTTTTTTAAGTTATCAACAGTTAGAGTTTTCCCTTTGAGAAGGGTCCAAATAAATGCTTTGATTTTCGGGAGGCATTCTATTTTCCAGACCACTTTCCATAGGCTCCACTCCTGCTAATTTTGTTGTTCTTGAAGAGCTTTATACCCTGTTTTGACCGTGTAAGCTCCACCATTTGGATCCCACACATATTCATCCTCTTCCTCGATGCTTATGGGCGCTGCCCCTTTGAGGTGGTGCTTCAGTTTCTCCCATTGTCCTTTTAAGTTTATTGGGAGTAATGGGATTTGCCACTCATGCCAATTGTGCTGATCCCATGCTGAGATTGAATGTAGGGTGTTAAACCTTCTTTTTGTCATCCAAATTTGTAAGCCATGGAGGTCCCGTTGAAGATTTAGGGGCTCTTTTCCCAATATTCGGTCCTCCCATATTGCCACTGATTTTCCGTTCCCTGGAGTTTTAGAAATATGATTCCTGATTAAGGGGATTATTTTCTTTACAAGTTCCAAACTTGCGTGCAAGGCCTCACAGGAATGATGTCTGTTAGTAACTTTGTTCTGGAATGATTCAGATATTTTGTGGCGAGGGCTTTTTTCCACCAACTTTCCCTTCTGGTTATCATTCTCCATATTATTTTCATCCCTAAAGCAGTGTTCATTAGGCCTGGTAAGTGAATTGAGAGACCTCCCTGTTCATATGGAAGTGTGACTTGGTTCCACTTTACTAGACGAAATTTTTTATTTTCTTGCTTTCCTCCCTGCCAAAGGAAGCTTCTTATGATTAGTTCCATTTTCTTGTGTGCGCTAGCTGGAGCTAATATAATCACATACTGATATATTGGGAGAGCGGATAATAGTGCCTTAATCATGATCACCATGCCTGCCATATTGAACCACATCATACCCCATTTTTTGATTTTGTCCTTCATTTTTTCCATTTGTTTGCTCCAAACTTCAGCTTTCACATTCTCCTTGTCTATTGGAAGTCCAAGGTAGGTAAAATTCGTCCATCTTGCCTGTGTTGGGATTTCAAGAATTTGTGAGATATTCTGCATTATTCTTGGAGGAGTATTCCAGCCATATATTCTACATTTTGAGTTGTTTAATAGCCCTCCTGAGACTTGAAGAAAGTCATCCAGGACTTTTTAAAATCTTCTTGCAATTATACTTGATGCCCCTCCCAGTAAAAGAGTGTCATCAGCAAATAGGGAATGATTGATATTTTTGACACCTTTTGCTATTTGAATACCTGTGATTTTTTTTTTTCTTTCCTTTGATTTTCCAATGCTGCACTTAGAGTTTCAGCCATTATGATATATAGAAAAGGGGATAGGGGACATCCTTGTCTCAACCCTCTTGAGCTCTGAAAGAATTTGTTGGGTCTTCCATTTATTAGTGGCACTATCCAAGGAGTTGAGATGCAAGCCTGTATGGTCTCGATTATGTCTTGAGAGAATCCAAACTTTTTAAGAACTGCTGCTAAATATGTGTGGCTGACTCTATCAAAAGCGTTTGCCATGTCTAGCTTTACAATAATTCCTTTCTCTTTCCTTTGAATGCTGCTATGAATTGCTTCCTGGACAATAATCACATTGTCTATTATTTGTCAGTTGGGGACAAAGCCGCCCTGATTTTCTGAGATTAGTTCAGGAAGAACTCTCTTGATTCTATTTGCAAGAATTTTTGTAAGAATTTTGTAGGAGGAATTGCAGAGAGATATTGGTCTAAATCTATTGAAAGTTGTTGGGTTGGGTTCTTTAGGAATGAGAGCCAGATATGAAGATTTTGTATTTCCTCCCATTTTTTATTTTTTGTATACATTTTTTGTCATTCTCATGAAGTCTTTTTTAATGATATTCTAGTGCTGCCTGTAGAAGGCGATTGTGAACCCATCTGGCCCTAGAGCCTTGTCTGGATGAAGACTCCATATTGCTGCTAGCACTTCTTCTTCAAAAATTTCTTTGTTTATTTCTGAGTTTTGTTCATCTTTTTTTTTGGATATGTTGTAAAAAATCCTCATTATCTGTTGGCTATTCATTTGTTGTTAATAGCTCTTTGAAGTGATTATGTGTTGCCTTTTTTAATTCCTCTACTCCCTTAATTTCTTGTCCATCCACTTTAATTTGATCTATCTGATTTTTGGCTCGTCTGATTTTCATTGAGTTATGAAAGAAGACAGTATTTTTATCCCCTACTTTCAGCCATAGACATCTGGATTTTAATCTGAGCTCTTCTTCTTCCTTTCTGTTCTGCCTATATATTTCCCAAAATAATTCCTTTCCTTTCAAATACTCTTGTTTGTCCTCCTCTTTGTTTTCCTTTTCTTCTTGTATGCTATCCAGTTTTTTTTGCAGCTCTATTTTCCTTTCTTTTTTTTAATATCATTCTTTCTTGCCCATATTTTTAGGTTCACCCTTAGATTTTTCAATTTTGTTTCCCATACATAATGAGGGGATCCTATAATGCTTTGTGCCCATGCCTCTTTAACTTGATTTTTGAAGTCTTCATTGCTGTGCCAGCTCGAATTGTATCTGAACGGGAGAGGACCTTCGTTGTCCAGCTTGCCCAAAATGATTGCGACTGGCTTATGATCCGAAGCTGTTGTATGAATAATTTTGGCTTTTACCGAGGTGAAATCAGCTGCTATATTTTCTTGGATTAAAATTCTGTCCAACCTCTCCTTTATGTTGCTCTTACCCACTCTTTTGTTGCTCCATGTGTATTTCCCATTACTTGGAGGGATATCGATTAGATTGTGTTGCTCCATTATTTCTTCCAGAGCTTCTCTTGACGGATCTGCATGATAAGTCCCTCCAAATTTTTCTTCTATGTTTCTTACCAAGTTTAGATCCCCTCCCAAAATTATTTTTCCCATTTTGTCTTTCTGTTAATACTTCTTTTACCGAGTTCCAGCATTGTTCTTTATCCTTATAGTGATTTGGAGCATATATATTTATGATGTTTTACATTTCCTTTGTGCTGAGATCCTTTAAATCTGTTTTAATCCAGTGCTTGCCGAGTTTTTGACTTGTTGTTAAATTGGCAACTAGGGCCAAACTCCATGTGGGTCAGCTTATTTATGATAGCTGATATTTTTATTGGATCCCTCTCATCGAGAGGTGTAGGATTGATCCAAAGATCATCCGATTCCGATATGTATTTATGGAGATATGAATTTATTTAGATTATGGTTTTATTATCTAGCCGACCAGCTCTTGAGTAGGCTCAGAAGCCCAATAGTCACGCCTATTCATCACTTATGTTTTAGTATAAATTGGCAAGGACTTGAAGTCATTTCACACACAAAAAATTCTTGAGTGATCTCCTCCTCTCCACGTCTTGGGTTTTTGGAGAAGGAGGGAGACACCAAGAATAATACGTTGGCCTTATGATGATGCCCTACCAATGCAGTCATGAAGATCTATCACGCTGATCATGGAGATGCATAAGCGCAGCTAATGGAAGAAGTTTCAACATTGTAGAGTCTAACCCTCAACGTAGTGAAATGGACACAAATACGCAGCACAAGGAGTAATATACGCAGCACAAGGAGAAATATACGCAGCACATGGAGACACAACTAATAAATACGTTCATGTAATACGTTGTTCTTGGAAGACCTAGTCGCAGTCATAATGCAATATATATATATATATATATATATATATATATATATATATATATATATATATATATATATATATATCTCCACGTTGCGCTGCCAGACCTGTGTGTTAGGTGTTTGATGAAGACACATATATACCCATCATCAAAGACCTAACACGCAGGTCTGGCAGCGCAACGTGGATCAAACACCTAACACACAGGTCTGGCAGCGCAACGTGGATATATATATATATATATATATATATATATATATATATATATATATATATATATATATATATATATATATATATATATATATATATATATATATATATATATATATATATATATATATATATATATATATATATATATATATATATATAAGATCTAACACGCATTTCTAGCAGCGTAGTGGAGACATATATCTGGCAGCGTAATGAAGACATATATCTGGCAGCGTAGTGGAAACATATACATACGCATCAACAGAAGATATTACATATGGATTTCACGTTGATATTACAGTCCAGATATATATATATACACACTGGGCATAGAAACGCTGGTCATAGGAATATATACGCTGGGCATAAATAATGGAAAGACAATATATATTGGAACGTAGGTAATATAATGCCACACAATATATATTAGAATGCAGTCACATATATGCATGTAAACCCAGTCATTGGAACGCAGTCTTCTACATGGAACGCAGTCATGGATAAGCTGTGCAGTCATATATACGCTGCAGTCATGGATACGCTGGGCAGTCAAGGCTCACAGGTAAGAAGGAATACGTTGTTCATCATGGAGTCATATAGACGTTATGGAGTGCAGTCAAGACAACAAGTGTAAGGAATATGCTGTCCAGTTCAACGTATGGGATTCAGTCATATCCCTGAGCAAACCCTATATGGAAATAATATAGCCTAGCTGCTTTGCTAGGCTGCAAGCCATAGCAAGCAGCTAAGGCTGATATGTATATGACCTCCATTATGAAGCAACAGAAGGGTATTATGAGCTGCATAATGGGCAGTATTATGAGCAGCATGATGAGCTGCATAATGGGCAGTAGTATGAGCAGCATGATGCATGAGCAAGCAGCTAAGGCTGATATCAACAGAGGCAAATTGTTGCAGCATGATGAAGCAACGAGAAGGCAGAGGCAGCAGCATGGTGAGCAGCACTATGAGATCATGTGCATGGGTACATTAGCAGGGGCAGCAGCATGATGATGATGCTCATTAGTTTGAGCAGCATTATGATGGATAAGATCATGGACATGGGCAGCAACATGGTGCAGTATGCAGTGGTGCAACTAGAGGACTAGATGCAGCATGATGATAGGTATCAGTTGAAGCAGAATGTCTTCAACTGATCTCATCGTTATAGGAGATGATCTATGCTTAGATCTAGACAAGTCAAAGTGTTGACTTCTGTTGTAAATGTACTATCTCTCTCTCTCTCTCTCTCTCTCTTTCTCTGCTGAACTTTGAAGATAAAAGAAGATTTGATCAAAGGGTTTCCCCACACATTGTGGGGTTTGTCCCTGGCTCGCGCCACATCTTGTGTCCTCTTGTCTTGGCTTGTCTTCTGTGATTTATATTTATGTTCTATCTGCAGTTTACTTTATGCTGATGTGATTGCTAATATGGAAAAGAAATTAAATAAATTGCTCTAGCATAGAACATTCCAAAAATTAACACTTGTCATTTCCCATTTTCTTTTTGCCCATAAAGCATATTCCTCCTGATGCTCCTGTTGCTTCACGCACTATTCCTTCATAATTTTTTAACTTTTGTATCATTTTTCTAGTTTCTTGACTGCTTGTTTTGGTCTCCTGGATCATGAAAATGTCTGGCACTTCTTTCATTAGTATGTCTCTTGTTGCATTTGTTTTGTAGGGTGTGCCCAGACCACGACAGTTCCAAGAGACCACTATCATTATTTATTGGTATGGTGGTGTGCGATACCCTTCCCTCTTTGCTGATTTTTCTCACTGTTTCCTATATTTTTCCCAAGGAAGGAGTCCATTGGTTGCTGAGTACCTAAAGCCATCTCTTTGGCCGCTGCCTCATCCCTTATTTCCTTGTTGGATTTTCTACCCGCTTTTTTTTGGTGCTCATTGATTTGGATGGTCTCTTTGGATTGGTTTCTAGTTAGGATACAATCCACTGATGGGGGGGGGGGGGGGGGGGGGGGGGGGAGAGGGGAGCGAGGGATTGAAGGGATGGGGGAGAGAGCGAGAGGGTTGGGAGAATGCGATGTGGATTTGGGTGATGGGGGATCAGTGGAATCTTCCAGAGGCCCAAAGGGGTTCGAGTTTGTGAGGGGTGGGAGGATGACAGTGGAGGGAGTTGGGGAGGAGGTTTCGCTTGGTTCTTGTGGCTGCGAGGATGTAGGAATGGGCAGCTTGTTGGAGGGTTTTTTTCTTTTTTCTTGCTCCCATTTATTTTCTTGTTCCTCAACATTTTCACTTTTTTTTTTAAGACATCTATTTGCAAAATGACCATATTTGTGACATACCTTGCATTTGAATGGGATCTGCTCATAGTCCAGCTGCTATATGTGCATCCATTGATCGACCTTAATCTTTATCGCTTCTAGGAGTCATTTTCCTACATCCACTTCCACACATATTCTGTCACAGGAATGCATATTGTCTGTTAAGTCCCTATAATACTAGTGATGCCCCCATTAATATTGTAGTTGTATCCCTTATTAATATTGTTGTGCCCCTATTGTCCCCATATTGTTATTACTGTGCCCCATAGAATCCCTCTATTGTTATTTTTGTGCCTTTATATTATTATTGTTAGGTCGGCTTGGTTATATTGGGACCCCTTAGACTCCTATATATAGAAAGGAGGTTTTGTCATTTGAATCATTCAAGAATTGTTCATTTATGTAATGTAAAGGAGGTTGTCCCCTCAAAGAGGCTAAATTCTAAGGCGTTGATCTATCTTTTCTATCTTTTTGTGAGCTGGTTTCATAACATTTGGTATCAGAGCTTTGGATTCTAGGGTTTCGCTGCTCCAAATAGGTCATTGTGGCATTTTCGCTATAACTTTTTTTCTGTGATGTTTCAGAAGCAAAAAAAAAACCCATTTGAGACGAAATCGCACTGAACCTCGGGTCCAAATTTTAGAGCTTTTCGCGCTATATTTGCGGAGATATGATCTGAGGAAGTTGGTCTTTTTGCAAACTCCTGAATTACATTCCAAATAGGTGACCTGGGGAAAATCGTCATAACTTTCTCTCTGAGCATCGGATTGAAATTTTGTAAGAAGGTACAGAAAGAGGACGAACTGTAGTTTCTTGTATATATTTTCAGAGCCAAAGGTCAAAACAGTGACACGTGGAACTTCATACAAGTTCGGTTTTTTGGAAAGGTCTATAATCAGGACATCTTGGGAGATTGTGCATAAGTCTTCCTTGGAGAATCCAATATGGATCATATTGGTGGCATTGGAAAGAGGACGCAGAGGGCTACTACAGGTCGCAATTTTAGAACTGGATGATCCGAAATTACAGAGATGCATCATATTCAATATCAAGCTCCTACAAAGTGAAAAAAGGTGTGTATTTTTTTTTAAATCTTTGCATAAGCTTGGTTTGAAAAAATAGTTTGAAGGAATTCAAAGGGCATAGTAAAGCATTATTATCAGTAATTGATGCCTTGAGGAAAGAAAATGCAAACACCTAGTAAGCAACCTGAAAGCTCTAGCATGACTCATGAAGAAGAGGAAGAAATGCAACATGATATATCAAAATTATGAGACCAAGTGCAACAAGTGTCACTTGCACAAAAAGTAACAGAAACTAAGATGGATGGTTTAAAGAAAGATGTAGAAGCTAAGATGGATGGTTTAAAGAAATGCGTAGAAGCTAAGATGGATTGTTTAAAGAAAGGCATGGAAGCTAAGATGAATGGCATGGACGCTAAAATGGATGGCATGGATGATAAGATGGAAGAATTAAAGATAAATATGAATAAGTTGCTACAAGAAATGGTCACTGATGGTGAAAGGGTAGTAAATGAAACTCATGAAGAGAACAAAAGAAATGTTAATCATGATTCCATAGACTCTAATGTTGGATGGAAGACCCACCATATTCCAAAAATTGATATGAGGAAGTTTGATGGCAAGGATCCCGCAACATGGATATTACAAATGGAGCAATTTTTCGATCTCAATAATGTGCAAAACACACAAAAGGTACGTATTGCAACTTTATATTTGGAACCAAATCAGTTTGTATGGTATCAATGGCTTTGCTCTCGTAAACAAATTATCACTTGGGCAATTTTTACGAAATAATTGACAGCACATTATGAGGATACAAAAAGCAACACTTTTTTTAGCCAATTGATAAGTCTCAAACAAAAGGGTTCAATAATGGAGCACATTGAGGAGTTCCAAAAATTGAACATAAGGGTAAAAAATATTCCATAGGAGCATAGGATTGATGTGTTCATAGGGACTTTAAAGGATAATATCCAACACGATGTTCGCCTTTGGGAACCTGATTCATTAGAGAAGGCATTTAGGTTAGCAAGAAAAATGGAAAGCAAAATTATGGCAACCAGGAAGCATACCACTCACAACTATAAAGATGGAAGTGTTGTTGCCCCTAGCCTTCCACAACTTATAAGGTTGACACCACAACAATTGGAAGAAAAAAGAGCAAAAGGGCTTTGTTACAGTTGTGATAGCAAATACACTAAAGGTCATAAGTGTGCAGAGAAGAAATTATTCTACATAGATTGTGAAGAGGAAAAAGAAAAGGAGCAAGAAAGGTCAAAAGAAGAGGATATACTCCAGGAACAAAGCCTAGATAAAGAAGAAATGAATCCGACCATATCTTGTAATGCATTCGCTGAAATTACCACTCCTCAAACCATCAAGATAGCAGGACAAATCAAGAAAAAAAAGGTAATAGTGTTGATTGATTCAGGAAGTACCCACAATTTTATTCATTGTAAGATAGCAAAATAATTGAATTGCTTCCTATATCCAGCACTAGAGTGTCAAGTAATGGTTGCAAATGGAGGAACGATAAATTTCTCTGGAAAGTGCCATAATATCAAGCTATCCATGGGAGAATATGTATTGAAAAGCCCAATGCTTTCCATTCCAATGGGAGGTTCTGATGTTGTACTAGGAGTCCAATGGCTACAATCCTTGGGTACAATAGCTTTTAACTTTCAAGAACTTTTCATGAAATTTTATGCGGAAGGAAAGGAAGTTGAATTAAGGGGTATTGCAGGGAAATTGGGAAAGATAATAAGCTCTAACGGTATGACAAAGCTTCTAAAAAATGAACAACGAGGTGTAATTTCACAATTATGTTCGCTAGATGTTTCCACATCGAAATCATCTATTTCTCCAGATCTCCAAGAAGTCTTGGATAATCATTCCAAGGTATTTGAGACTCCCAAAGGTCTCCCACCTATTTGTGATCATGATCATGCTATTCATTTGATTCCAGGAAGTGTTCCTCCAAACATCAAGCCGTACAGATATCCCTATGCCCAAAAGAGTGAAATTGAACGTATGGTTGCAAAAATGCTTGAGGCTGGCATAATTCAACCTAGCCAAAGTTCTTTCTCTGCTCCAGTAGTATTGGTGCACAAGAAGGATGGATCATGGCGCATGTGTCTGAATGATAGGGAGCTCAAAAAGCTCACTATTAAAGATAAGTTTCCCATTCCTGTGATTGATGAATTATTGGATGAATTGCATGGATCAATTTACTTCACCAAGTTAGATCTTCGTTCATGATACCATCAAATAAGAATGAAGACTGAAGACATTCTGAAAACAGCATTTAGAACTCATGAGGGTCACTATGAGTTTTTGGTCATGCCTTTTGGCCTTACTAATGCACTTTCTACATTTCAAGGTTTGATGAATTCCATTTTCAAACCCTTCCTTACAAAATTTGTGTTAGTATTTTTTGATGATATACTAATCTATGACAAGTCTTGGAAGGATCATGTTGAACACGTTGACAGGGTGCTACAACTATTGGAGGAGAAACAATTATATGCAAAAAGATCCAAATGTTTCTTTGGAGTACAAGAGGTGGAATATCTGGGTCATATTGTATCTCATGAAGGAGTTAAGGTAGACCCTAGCAAAATTAAAGCCATTAAGGAATGGGAAATCCCCACATCCATAAAGCGTTTGCGAGGATTTCTCGGGTTGACAGGGTATTATCGCAAGTTTGTTAAGAATTATGGGAAAATAGCAGCACCTCTAACAACATTGTTGAAGAAAGATGCATTTTCATGGACTCCAGAAGCAACAAAGGCCTTTGAATATCTTAAATAGGCAATGTGCCAAGCACCGGTCTTAGCTACACCAGACTTCACAAAAACCTTTATTGTAGAATGCGATGCTTCCGGAAATGGAATTGGTGCTGTTTTAATGCAAGATGAAAGACCCATTGCTTTCGAATGTCGTCCAATCAAGGGAAAGTATTTACACAAAGCTATTTATGAGAAGGAAATGTTGGCAATACTACATGCACTTAAGAAATGGAGACCCCACCTAATGGGAAGACACTTCAAGGTAAAAATGGATCATGATAGCCTTAAATACTTTTTAGAACAAAGATTATCCTCTGAAGAACAACAAAAATGGGTCACAAAGATGTTGGGTTATGACTTTGAAATCATATACAAAAAAGGGAAGCAAAATGTTGTGGCAGATGCACTCTCAAGAAAGGATGAGGATGTGGAAGCATTATTGTGCGCCATTTCTATTATCCAACCAGATTGGATAAACGAAGCAAGGGAGGAATGGAAGAATGACGAAGAAGTGTGGGAACTTATTCGAAAGTTACAACAAGATTCCAGTACATCTGATACATTTAGCTGGAAAAATGATTCGTTATGGTACAAAGATCACTTATACCTCTGTAAGAATTCCCAACTCAAACAAAAGATTCTTCTGGAATTGCACACTTCTCCCTTAGGAGGGCACTCAGGATTTTTAAAAACTTACCACAGGGTTAAGAAGGATTTTTTTGGGATGGCCTTAAATCGGATATTCAAAAGTTTGTGGCGGAATGTTTGGTATGCCAACAAAATAAAGCTGAAACAATTAAGACACCAGGTCTATTACAACCTTTATCCATTCCAAGCCAACGTTGGGAGGAGGTTTCAATGGATTTTATCACAGGTTTACCCAAGTTTGAGGGAAAGAGTGTCATCATGGTGGTAGTTGACAGACTTACCAAGTATGCACACTTTTGTGCATTATCACATCCATTTAAAGCCAGTACAGTTTCTACGGCATTTATGGAAACAATTCAAAAGATACATGGAAACCCAAAGATTATTGTAAGTGACAGAGATCCCATTTTTACAGGAAATTTTTGGACAGAATTATTTTCTTGTCTTGGTACTCAGTTAGCTCATAGCACATCTTATCATCCTTAATCTGATGGGAAAACAGAGATAGTAAACAAATGTTTGGAAGGATATCTTCGTTGCTTTGTATTTGATAAACAGACACAATGGGTCAAGTGGTTGTCTCTGGCTGAATGGTGGTATAACACTTCCTTCCATACTGCAACAAAAATGACCCCATTTATGGCATTTTATGGATATCAGCCGCCATCCATCACATCATATTTAAGAAAAAATTCTAAGGTTCAAGCAGTGGAACATCACATCGAGCATCAACAACAAGTTCTCCAACTCTTAAAGGATAACCTCGTGTTGGCGCAGAATAGAATGAAACAACATGCAGATCAACATCGCAGTGAAAGAAGTTTTGATGTAGGTGATTGGGTATTCCTACGGCTACAACCATATAAACAAATGTCCCTCAAGCAAGCTAAGAAGGATAACAAATTGTCACCAAAGTATTATGGTCCGTACAAGGTGTTGCAAAAGATTGGTACTATGGCATACAAATTGGAGCTTCTTGCAGCTTCTCGATTGCACCCAATTTTCCATGTTTCATGTTTAAAGAAGGTTATAGGCGACAAGCTCCTAGTTCAAACAATATTGCTAGAACTTGACGAGGAAGGAAAAATTATATTGGAACTGGAAGCAGTCATAGAAATAAGAACTTGACAACTACGAAATCGATCCATTTCAGAGTATCTCATCAAGTGGAAGAACTTATCCGCTGAAGATTCCACATGGGAGGATGAGAATTTTATACAAAAGCATCCAGAACTACTCAAGCATTGAGGACAACACTTTTTTAAAGGAGAGGGGCATGTTAGGTCCCTATAATACTAGTGATGCCCCCATTAATATTGTAGTTGTATCCCTTATTAATATTGTTGTGCCCCTATTATGCCCATATTGTTATTACTATGCCCCATAGAATCCCTCTATTGTTATTTTTGTGCCTTTATATTATTATTGTTAGGTCGGCTTAGTTATATTGGGACCACTTAGAGTCTTATATATAGAAAGGAGGTTTTGGCATTTGAATCATCCAAGAATTGTTCATTTATGTAATGTAAAGGAGGTTGCCCCCTCGAAGAGGCTGAATTCTAAGGCGTTGATCTATCTTTTCTATCTTTTTGTGCGCTGGTTTCATAACATTGTCCTTTAGTTCGCATCTATCTATATATTTTCCTACTGCATTTCCTATGGCCTTTCTAATTCATATCCCCAACAGTGTAAAGGGAGGTGGGGTAATCTGACCCAAACTGGTGCCGCACTTGGCACATCCATTTCGGGATCGAAGTCTGGGGTCCATTGGTTTAGATATAGCCCTCTAGTATCCATGAAATATGGGCCATTTCTGAAGATCAGGTCTCTATCTTCCTTAGTTTCGAAATGAAAGGTGTAATATCCCCTTCCACAAAACCTTATTGCAATTTTCCCATTGATAGTTGAGCTCCAGTTTCTTTCAAACCATTTTTTAACAGATTTGGGAGACGACCATAGCCCAGTAAACTGACCCACTAGACCACGTTCAATGAGTGACAAGGCTGCTCTGCGAGGGAGAGCAGGAGGGAGAGATATTTTTGGAATATCCTCGAGCTTCTTAACAAACTTGTTTATTGTTGGCCTAATCCTTGGAGTTCCTGTTGCTGCGATAAGGGAGGCAAATGCTTCTACAGTTTCTTCATTTCCTTGAAGACTACTTGGTAGAGGATCGCCCTCCTCTGAGGGATCCATGGACGCTGAGAACCCAGCAGCAGGAGGCTGCTAAGTAGCAATTGCGTTTCAGAGGGGAATCTGCTAGGTCAAGCAGCAGGCGCGCATATCACTGTGATCCAAAACTTGCCTTGAGACACATTTATTACATAATATAGATTCAGGATAAATGGTTTAAGGCCAAAAATTGGAATAAATTTGATTGAAAATGAAATGTTGACATAATATTCTGTTATGAGTAGAAATGTATTTTTGTTAAAGCTTTTCTTTATGGAAGGGCTACATGAATATATACCCTTCTAATTGAAATTAAGATTGGTCTTTCAAATTTGATCACTACATGCAAATATGGAGAGGGTGGGGGTGGTTACACCCCATAACTAATCCTAGCCCTTTTGAATCATTAGAACATGAGCCCTGGAGATATATGGTCAATAATGGTGCCACTTCACATCGACAAGTACACGCCACGTACCATGTTGAACATTTTGGAATGTGTATGTGAGATGCCAGAACCCCTACCCGACGTCAATTTGTCTCATCACACTGGCACCAAGAGACAAGTGTCTCCCTTACTAACACTATATAACTATGTTTGGATGCCTCTCTACCCAATAAATTTGAATAGAAATACACTATTTAATAAAATATTTCTTTACTATGTCCAGTTTAAATTTATTTGAATTTTATAGATAATTCCTTGATCTACTCATTATTACATTCGTAAAAATTCACAACTAAAAAATTTATTAACAAGAAAAAAACAAACACTAGTTTATATTATGTACAAGTATACTATTCAACCTTTATACATCCATCTAATCATCATATCTAAGGTAGGAAAATCTCATGGCACTACTTATTAGGTACTTTATTTTTTCTCTAGAATTCATAGACCAGATATCCCACAATAATGAACCCCTTCCTTTGTTGATGCAGGGGCATGGAGCAACTTTCAAATTCAGGCTTCTAGAAAGTCCAAGTTTTATTTTAGAATGCGAAATATTTAAATTTAAATGTATGTTGTAATAGAGATAAACCTTTGTTGATGTAGGGGTGTGGAGCAACTTTCAAATTCAGGCTTCTAGAAAGTCCAAGTTTTATTTTAGAAAGCGAAATATTTAAAATAATTTTTTTGTTGTAATAGAATTAAACCTTTGTTGATGCAGAGGCATGGAGCAACTTTCGAATTCAGGCTTCTAGAAAGTCCAAGTTTTATTTTAGAAAGCCAAATCTTTAAATTTAAATTTCTATTGTAATAGAATTAAACCTTTGTTGATGCAAGGGCATGGAGCAACTTTTGAATACAGGCTTCTAGAAATTCCAAGTTTTATTTTAGAAAGCTAGAAAGTCCAACTACAAATATGTTGGACATATATCTCATGACTGTGACATATGTCCCTATTGTTGTTACACTTGTCACGCTTGCCAGAAGGATATTTCCATTTTGCGGGTGGATGCACTGATGGGTGGCTATACTGTTACACTTGCCGAAGGGTTTGTCGTGCTTGCCGGAAGATGTGTCCATTTTGTAGGTGGATTTAGTGGCCGATGGCTATACTGTTATGCTTGTTGAAGGGTGGAGCCAACTGTTCAAACAGGTGCTAAAAGGTTTTTATTTTGACTGATAATTTCACCACAACTTTCATTTTGTTCTTGAATTGTCTTTATCCTACTATTATAATGCTCTTGGATCCTTGCAGTCGTTGTTGGCATTCAACTCCATCGAGGATCGTTGGGAGAAAAGGACATGATGAATGCTTACCCAGGTAAAAGAACCTAATTATGTTAAATAATTTCTATTAAATATTTCTTCTTTCATTTATGTCTTAGGATCGTATGGCGACAACTTCCAACCACAAGGCAGGTAACCCCTTCTGGCCCTTAATTCATTTCACAGCTTCGATTTCTGCACAAGGGTTTGTTGCTAACCCTCCACTTACCTTCTTACAAGTCGGTTTTCAGATACCAGTTTGTGGATGCTTATCGCTTAGGGTTTATCAACTTCAAGTTTTAACTAGTGCCTTGCTTACTTATTTTGTCTAGGTTTTTTTTTTCCATCTTTACCCCACTTGGCATAAATTTCTTTCTAGTCACTCTTAAAGGTTAATGAAATCTCAACAATTAAGACCCTCTGAGATTGTTTTAGACAACATTGCTCCAACAATTATGGGGTTTATGCTTTCTTGGTTATAATCACACAAGGGTTGGTAGTTCTGGGGTCTTCTGGCCCGATATTTAGTTACAAATTACTGTAAAGTTTGATATATGTATAAAACAGAATTTATGGTTCTTAAGCTCTTTGGTTGAGAATCTTGATTACTCAACTGTTTTGGTTATGAAGCACCATGCCGGTCCGACATTTCCTAAATTTGATAATGCTCTGTTTTGGTTCTTGACATGTATTGAAGTTTTAATTATTGTTATCATTATTTTATTTTTTTGCATGCTGGAACATATTTTAGGAATTTAATTTATAGTGAATATTGAGTTAACCAACATGATTAATATATGTTTTCATATGTCTTAGTAGTTGACAGATTGTTGGGCTTTCCTATTTGTTTTACTGTTATATTTCTTCTATTCTTGTTGCATTATCAAATTTAGGAAATGTCGGGACCAACATGGTGCTTCATAACCAAAACAGTTAAGCAGTCAAGATTCTCAACCAAAGAGCTTAAGAACCATAAATTCTGTTTTATACATATATCAAACTTTACAATAAGTTATAACTAAAATATCAAGCCAGAAGACCCCAGAACTGCCAACCCTTGTGTGATTATAACCAGGAAAGCATAAACCCCATAATTGTCGGAGCAACGTTGTCTAAAACAATCTCAGAGGAAAGCCCAATAATTTGTCAACTACTAAGACATATGAAAACATATATTTATCATGTTGGTTAACTCAATATTCAATGTAAATTAAATTCCTAAAATATGTTTGAGCATGCAAAAAAACAAAAATAATAATAATAACAGTAATTAAAACTTCAATACATGTCAAGAACCAAACAAACCATTATCAAATTTAGGAAATGTCGGGACCGACATGGTGCTTCATAACCAAAACAGTTGAGCAGTCAAGATTCTCCACCAAAGAGCTTGAGAACCATAAATTTTGTTTTATACATATATCAAACTTTACAGTAATTTATAACTAAAATATCGGGCCATAAGACCTCAGAACTGCCAACCCTTGTATGATTATAACCAGGAAAACATAAACCCCCTAATTGTCGGAGTAGCGTTGTCTAAAACAATCTCAGAGGGTCTTAGCTGCTGAGATTTCATTAACCTTTAAGAGTGACTAGAAAGAAACTGATGGCAAGTGGGGTAAAGATGGAAAAAAAAACCTAGACAAAATAAGTAAGCAAGGCGCTAGTTAAAACTTGAAGTTGATAAACCCTAAGCGGTAAGCATCCACAAACTAGTATCTCAGAACCCACTTGTAAGAAGGTAAGTGGAGGGTTGGCAACAAACCCTTGTGCAGAAAATGAAGCCGCAAAAGGAATTAAGGGGTAGGGGAGGTTACCTGCCTTGTGGTTGGAAGTCGATGCCATACGATCCTAAGACATAGATGAAAGAATAAATATTTAGTAGAAATTATTTAACATAAGCAAAGAAAATTTTCAAGCACGTAATTAGGTTCTTTTACCTGGGTAAGCACTCATCATGTCCTTTTCTCCCAACGGCCCTCGATGGAGTTGAATGCCAACAACGACTGCAAGGAGTCGAGAGCATTATAATAGGCGGATAAAGACGATTCAAGAACAAAATAAAAGCGTGGAGAAATTGTCAGTGAAAATGAAAACTTTTTAGCACCTATTCGAACATATGGCTCCACCCTTTAGCAAGCGTAACAGTATAGGCACCGGTCACTACATCCAACTGCAAAATGGACACATATTCCGGCAAGCGCGGCAAACCCTTCGGCAAGTGTAACAATATAGCCACCCGTCAGTGCATCAACCTGCAAAATGGACATATCCTTCTGGAAAGCGTGACAAGTGTAACAACAATAGGGACAAATGTCACAGTCATGAGATATTTGTCCAACATATCTATAGTTGGACAAATGTCACAGTAATAAGAAAATGGTCGACGAAAAAGTGAGGTCCACTGATTCAAAAGAAAGGCTTATCGACCTAAACATGTTTTTATTATACTTGTAATAGGGATGGTATTAAGCATTTCGTTTTTTCTTTGACTACTTATATTAGTTTGTTTTGAATAAAAATTCCTATCATTTAACTATAGTTTAACATTGAAAATTCAATTTTGTTATTTTATTATTATTATTTAAATTTATGTATTTGTAAGGTGAACGATTAAGGTTTTATTATGAGTTGTTTAGTAACTTCCATTGCTATTAATTGCTATTTTTTTATTTCTTTTATTTTTTTTTTTTCTTCCAGTTACATTATTTCAAATTTCATGAATTATATTTTTTTTCAATTTAAGATGGCTTACTATTATATGAAAAACATATTTTAATAAATTTAATTATAAAAAATTATATATATTAATAAAAAATAAACCTATATATTAAAATGTATATATGTTAATATAAACAATAAATTAATCATATTTCCTAATTTTTGGTGCATTCAACAATATCAGTGGTTTTACTTTTGTGTTAAAAATATTTATGTCTTTATTGTTTTTTTAGAGTAATTGGTACATGTATTAAGCATTCAATTTTTTCTTTGATTGATATTATTTACATTTTACTAAAAATAAATTTGAATATTGTCCATAGTTTAACTTTAGAAATTGAATTTTATTATTTTTAATATTAATTTAATTTTGATTTTTTTAATATTATTTTTAATTATTTATTTTAATCTTGATTAACTACAATGTGTAATCATATATCTGACACATGCACGCTATGCTCCACTCTGTTACTCGAGTTTCCCAAATAGAGTTGGACCTCGTGAAAAGCTAGTGGATCAAAATAGCAATGATTGCATTTTGGAGTGGAAAGTATTGAATCTTATTTGCATTTCTGTGTTAGATTACTCTATTTCGATTTTGTCTACCAAGGCCACTATTTTGCTCAAAAAGTAATTTTTCGTCGGAATCCGACCATTTTTTTTACATCCAACTATAGAAGTGTTTAAATTGTTTTTTTATGGTGGAAATGGATTCAACAACATCAAAAACCCGAGCACCCAAAATCCTGAATCTTAGTAGTTGTAACCCAGATTTCCTAAAATTTCTGTCGGATTTTGGTCAAAATCTTGCCTGAATTTTCACTATTTTTCGGGCAAAATTGTGGCCTCGTTAAAATACTCTATTTCTATTGCATGTGGGATATATTAAGAAAGATTACTAACGCAATGACATTATTGCCACTGACAACCCTGCAGTTATGAGCTCATATGCTTTTCACAACACGCCTTTGATCGTGCTTTCTATTTCCTTGTACCAAAGAATTGTTATGTCCACCCACCCATTGTTCCAATTTGACTTTCACAACGCGTCTCTCTTCATACATTTCGTTAAATCTCATCTTTTATAGGTACGAAGCAGAACCAAGAACCCGAGAATTTTGAGTCCAATCTGTGTCTAGATATCGACAGAGAGATGAATGCTTATAAAGGATATGAGAAGATTTTTGCTTCACCTCCTGCATCAAGTCATGAGGCAAAGAAACAAAGAAGGAAGAAAGCCTTTCTGGTTGAAAATGTTCCACTATTTTTCTTGTCAGTTTAATTTACCCATGGTGAGGAATTTGGCCCTAATCAGATTCGATCCTCAAATCTTGTCTGCAAGGTTTGCAACTCAACTTCCCATCATGACCTTTGTATGTCAGCTTTTCGGTCGTGTACAAGGTATCTGCGGGCAAACATGACCGAGCTTGCAAGAATCGTAGTGGAGGTTAGTCATGATGATGTAGTTAAGTTACCCAATTTACCATGAATCCAAACAGAACGGCGGTAGGAAATAACCTCAGCGCCCTTAAAGATTGCAAGAAACTAAATTTAATTTGATCCCATATCAACTATCAATGGACTCCAACTACATTGGTTTGTTTTAATATTTTCACGGTTTTAAAAAAGAATCATATTACTAGTGTTTTAGAGAGTCTCTAAAATTCTAATTTCTTTCTTTTTGAATATTAAACATTTTTTTTTCCTGTGGAAAAAGTCGTAATTTTATTCATAAGACAAAATTACATTTTGTAGATGCTAAAGAGCATATGCAAATGATCTGTTCTTGTTTTCACAGAAACCAGAAATAATAAAAAATAAAAATAAAAATACTATTCTTTTCTCCCTTTCTTTTTCTCCACCTTTCGCCATCCTCCAGTGTTGGGGGTAGCAGTTATAATGGATAGCTGATTTTCGGTTGTAGTTGTGGGAGAGTCCTTGTCCGACTCAGATCCTTCTGATCCATGAGTTCTTTTGTTGCCAGATATTTCCTTTCCTGTTGGCTGGGAAGCTTGTTGCTGCAAAGGGTTGCTGGGGGCTTCCTCTTTCTTTAGTGTGCTGTTCTGGACTTTTTGTTCATCCATTTCTGCTTTATGTTCTGTAGTCTCTGCTGTGTCTTCTTCTTCCTCCAATGGCTCTGTATGTTGCCATCCTTTAGGCTTCCTTTGTTGCTTCTTGTTCCATTCGGGGGTGTTTCTTGCCTGTGGACAAGCACTGTGTAGGTGACCTGTTTGTAGACATCCTCGACATCGGAACATTGTATTTTCGTAGTCCAAGGGTTGTATCCACTGTGTATTGTTGAAATTCAGTGTTATACTTTCTGGTAGTCCCTGGCTGAGATCTACTTCAACACAAATTCTGGCGAAAGTAAATATTCCCTTTGTGAGTCTGTCTCCATCCGTCTTTAGAAATTTTCCCAAGGTGTTCCCTATGGCAATTAATACCTTGTGGTGCCAGAAGTGTAATGGAAGGTTGTGCAACCTAACCCAGACTGGCATCTTTGATACCACCATTGTGTTGGCATCAAAATCTGGAAACCAAGGGGTCATGAAGAGCCCTGCGCTACCCCAGAACCATGGCCCCTTGTTGAGGATATATTCCTTTTCCTGTTTTGTGTTAAATCTTACTATAAAAAAACCCTTGGGGCATAAGTATATTTCGTAGTTTGGTGTCCATGTAGTGTGAATCCAGTGGTGTAGAACATCAGATTTGGGCCAAAATCCATTAAATCTACAGATAACTGAGTGGGAATAAAGATCTGAGTACAAAGCATTTACCTCAGGCATTGCAATGGTGAGAGCAGGATTCTCAGTTTTTTGTTCTACAATGTAGGGCCTAGGAAGTTCAGGCATTGTTGCTGGTTTGGTATGCACTTTCCCTTTACCTTTGACTACATCTTTGAAGGATCCTATATTCTTTGAGCTGGTCCCAGAACATCCACCCCGCAGATGGAGATTGATGATGATGGTCGAGTCTGAAGTTATATTGTAATCCTAAAGGGTGTAGTTATCCTGTAAGCTGTGTCCCATGTGGATCAGATTTTGCCCATGCACTGGTATACCCAGGAGGTTCTGTATTTTATACCTTAGATCCTGGATCCTACAGCCCTTCCAAAGCCTCAAGCAATAATGCCTGCCTTCCAGAGTTTTGATAAAGAACTGTGTGAGCTCCGTCACTGTAGGGTATGAATCCAACTGAGAATGACCTCGATCCGTTGCGCAGGTCGGCCTGTTCCATACCACTAGATCCCCGCCTGTCTGCTTACCTTTCAGGCCTTCTTCTGTGCTTTGGACCTGCGATTCAGGGTAGAGAGGTATCTTGGTAGTTGCATGCCCCCGGATCTGAACTACGTTTTGGGGCTGTGATCCAAGGCAGAAGGGAGACTGAATAGGCCTCCAGATCTGGGCTTGGTGTGGGCTGTTCTGTCTGTTGTGTGCCAGATCTATTAGATCAATGGCAGATCTGAGGTTAATACACCCTTCGTGGTGAGAGGGATCAACCCGGATCCATGCATAGCATAGATTCCTCGTTGAGAGGAGTGTATCCATTTCAGAGCCCATGCAGTTTCAGGATGCACCAGATCTAGGGTATGATGTCGGATCCCCCAGAAGTTGTTCAGATCCTACACTTTGGAGTTGCACCCATGACAGTCCCCACCCTTTAGGGCTGCATCAGTCTGCTCTGAAATAGCGATTACGTGGTCGTCCTCCAAAGTGGTCAAGTTATGTGCGGCACCCGATCCATATTCGGGCTTGATCTCCAGCAGGGGCAAGGTAGCATGGGACTGGAGCCAGCATGGTAGGAAGGTGAAACCCTCTTCGAATCTTATGGTGCGATGGCCTGTAGGAGAGAAAATGGGCACCGGTGGCTCCGTTTGCAGATTAGGTGTCAAGGCATGGCCGAGCGCTGCAACGACTGCGTTTGCGATTGCCATTGTTCCCTCTTCCCGTAATTCTCCATAGGGTCTTCCAATCTCAAATCTTTTCGAATATTTTTTTTTTTTCTCGATAAAACTGAGCTAATTATATTACAAAAATGCCAAAATTACAGCAAAAATTTACATCTGGGCTGAGGCCCTGTTCCTTCAGAAAGATTTTCTCCATGAATTACCAATCATAGCAAAACTGGCGCTGAGAGAGACCAGTTTACCTTCCTTCTGACATAACCGACATTTAAAAACGACATGGTGGACATATGGGTCGACACGGTGGATACATAATTCAACACTGTGGACGCATGAGCTAACATGGACATGTAGACTGACACGTAGACTGACACTGTGGAGATATAGACCGTCACGGTGGACATAAACCCAGTAACAAACATACATAGTGAGCAAAAGAAATAGACAAAGAGGTGCGTTCCTGGCCGCGAAGACAGAGCGTCTGCAGAGTTAGTCTTCATCCGTGGTATGAGGCTCGTCCATTGCTGGACCTTTAAGCTTCTTTGAGTCTTCCGCATCCGAGCGCAACATCCGCTGAACAGGTTCACTAGGGCCAGCATCATCCTCCTGAATTGGTCGCCTGAAATCGACGTTGGGAACTTGCATATCGACCCTCGGCACCGTCAGATCTTCCAGACGCCCCCGTAAATTGCTGCAATGCTCCACGGTGACCGAAACGATGAGGGTATTGTTCGCCAGCGTGCAGGGGATCCGGTATCGAATGGCTGGGTGTTCCGTATGACCGCACTCCTGAATTTCACCTCTGCCTCTTACATTGCTGCGTCCGGCAAGCCTGCTCGGGGGTCTATTCTGCTCTGAGGTAATCTCCACTGAAGAGGAAGGCGAAATGTCAGGCCTCTGAGTGGCCGAACGGCCCCTTGAACCTCCTCTGCGACTGCTCATCCTGAGCCTCTCTCTTGGCATCCAACAATTGCCTCCCAAAGCAGAATTCCCCTGAGAAACCTTGCACCGGGCCAGAGAATGTTCTGCCTCTGCCAGCACCTGCTCGATTCGCTTGAAAGAATGCGGAAGAGTGGTTTGGGGTTCAAACTTAATGAAATCCATATTCCTCGATTGCTGCTGCGCATTGAATGGCGCCTGCATAAGACTTGACATTCCAACGACATCACCCTCCGCGAAAAATGGCGTCTGAACCTTACCTTTCCACCCCATTGCTTCACCTTCCGGCGGATTTAAGGAGCCTGTGTACTGGTATGGCGTGGCTCGTCCGGGCTGACAGCTGCCCATGTGACGAGCCACATGCCCCTCACGCGTCATAAACACCCGCATCCGGGAAAATCTTTTCGAATATTAAACATGCATCACTATAACAAATATTTTTTTGTTAGTATGATGTTCATATATTAACATATCTATTTTTTATCCATAAATTATCATGGATATTCCAATGGACACTTCGCCACAATGGATCTGATAATAATATATTTAAATTCTGATTTTTTACACTATTACATTTTTATTAAACTTCTAGATCTGTAAATTTAATTGTAATTAGTGCATACATGTGAATGGAAATTATGCAGAAAATTAGAGAACGAAAAAATAAGCTCACACACATAAGACACAATATATGCTCTGGGAAACCCTTTCGGGAGAAAACCCAACTGGAACGTGAGGTCGCTTCGCTCTCTTTCTCTATCTGGAAAATAAGGTTGCAGGTACAAAGAAGTAATTCATGTGGTTTGTGGGTTGCTATAGTGCACATATCCTCTCTGTGTATTCTATCCCCTATCTCTGTTGGATATCTTTGCTCAGTTATGGAACAAAATTCTCTCAAAAGAATGGAATGCCTCCTCCTCCTAGTGGCTTGATTATAACACAACCTGATAGCCTACTAGTGGTTAAGTTTGAGTACATCAACTATTAACTAGAGTTATGATATAGACTCTTTTAGAGTCTTTTACATCAAAAACATGTGGCTAGCCCCTTTTCCATAAATAATGGGGGTTGATGCGGGATTCTCCCAAACTACAGGTGTGAAAACATGAAGGTCAACTTTTGAGTGGCATAACTTTTGCATACGGACTCGCGATTGATTGCATACATAAAGATTTGTGTGTGGCCTCAAAACACTCCTAGAAAGTTTCAGACCCCATTTCGCCAAACTGGGTCCCCCCGGTAAAAACGGTCCCATGAGCTGATTCCTCCACTTTTTCCACTATGAATGCATCAAGATGTATGACAAACAATATAATGATCCAATAAAATGACACCTCCCCATTTTGGTGTTGTGGGGAAAAGTGTCTATTCAGAACGACCCTATCCACCGAAGGTGTGACGGTGCCTTAGCAACAAACAGAGAAAACTACTTGTGTATTCTTCTTTATGAACTGTAAACGAAGAGGAATAGGATGAACCAACCTGTGTCTTGCGCTAGTCCCTTGATCCAATCTCTCTCCTCTTTGACAACTTCCAGCTACCTGCTTCCTCTCTTGCCCAGCTTTGCCCAGCTTCACCAAGTTCCTGCAAGATCACAGAAGAGGAAAACTACACAAAGACATGGATTTACATTCATAAATAGCTTAGGATCAGATTTAAGCTAAACATGCAAATATAACAAAACATCATTGATACACAAGCATGTAGGAGAAACTCAAATAGTTTTATTGATATAACAAGAAGATCCAGGAGGAGATACAACCAAGTGAGTCCCGATCCAGCATCAACCTCCCAGCAAAGGAATCCCTTCTTCACCTCCAACAAAGCATAAATCACCCAATACTCTAATCTCAATCCAAAAACCAACAACAATTCTCTGCAAAGTACAAAATTCCAGCCTCTGGATCTCTGGGATGAGGGATCCATATATAGATGTATGCAAAGAAGATGAGTCAGCTTGTCATTTGACTTGTGGCCTCTCTCTGTCAGTTCTTGCTTCCACTTGGAGACTGAGAGCCTCTTACTCATCCCTGGTCGAACTCAGTGAGGCAAGTGTCATTGGGGAAGATTCTGGAAGCTTCCATTGTCTGTCCACCTCGCGGAATGATACTTCCATTTGTCATTTCCCGCTCAGCGCACCCTAGTAGTGCATTTAGGTGCGTTGCAACGCACCTAGCTAGTGTACTGGGGTGCTATGCAAGGTAGGTAGCTAGTGGAGCAGCTGAAATGATCCTGATTTGACTGGTTCTGAGCAGTTTCTGGTGGAGAACTTCTGGGAGAAGCTGTAATTTGTTGACCTTGTTCCTTTAGGGGCAGGAACAACACTTTTAGGGACTTTGGATCCCTTGGTTTATGGACATTTCATGCTTAGAGCTGTAAGGCACAAAAATGTCTATAACAGTTGCCCCCTAAAGTATGAGGCCGTTTATCGGGTGAAATGCTTTATTAGGAGGATCCGAAGTTCTTTCAATGCTGGGAGGAGACCTGTAATAAGATACAATACAATACATTATCTTCATACTGTTTTCATGATCTAGCTGAGGCGGGCATTCCCATGCTCAGTTTTATTAATTCATTTTTATGTACACAGGACAGACAATCGTCTGATGGTAGACTGATGATTTTGATGAAGTCATCATCCTTTTGGTAGGATGATTATCTGTGCTGCAATGTTGTACATGTCAATGTCTTTATTTTTCCTGAATATATATCGCAGCCCGGATGGATGAAACTAGATCCGAGGTCTTCAATCTCGTCCGATCTTCAGTCGAAGTACAAGTCGATCCATGTGAGAAATGTTTTGAAGTCGAACATGGAAAGACATCGCTTGATTACCAGTCAATGATGTAAACTGTTAACAAGCGCGAGAGGAATCACCAATAATGATGATGACCCTCAAGGTACTGCAGTACAGTTCACGTGGTGTGAATAAAGGACTTGGCGTCGAACACCACGCAAAATCTTTCGGTCGAAGGTCATTGATGTATACCTGTCGCCGGAAGTGAGAAACTTGCCATTGAGGCATGCAAGCTTCAAAGTACTGAATGGGGTGTTCCTAGATCAACTTCTTGGATAATGAGCTGATGTCGACAAGAAGCGATCCGTCAAAGGAGGGCCTTGATGAATCCCACATCAATGACACGGAACGGAGCAAATGATTTTGATGGAGGTGAAAGCGATCTGATGATATATGGTTCAGGATGGCGGTCATGAAAGAATGAAGTGTAATGTATGGTAGTGGATGGGACACAGGTGACTTCTCTGAATGACTTCTCTTGAACATGTCGGCGACACTTATGTGATGGATTGGTAGCATTTACCCCAAATGTGGATGGTATGGCGTGACCATGGTGATGTGACCGGTGAATGAAACAACCCAACCCGACTTAGGCACGGAGCGGAAGTGTCATGTTCAAGAGCGACTTGCTACCAATAAAGATTCTTTGAGTTTCTTCCCAATTTTTCCCCAGTCATTGCTGACCAGTACCTCTTTATTTTTGTCAAGCTTGAGGAGGATAACATATGCTTGTTCTATAATTTGCCCTTCGAGCAAACCCATCGCTATGTTTTAACGAGCCTAGCGATAGTGAAAACTCGTTCTCGTCTAAAGACAAGTTTGTCGCTATTAATGTTTTTAACGAGTCTAACGACAAAGATAACTCGGTCCTTTTCATTTTTAGAGAGTCTGAAAAGGTACGTAAAGTTAACTCCGGAATTCCTTTTTTGTCATCTAATCCCTTAAGTCCGAAAAAGTATAAAATAATACAGAAGGGATGAATTTTCGATAGTTTTAACGAGCCGAACAAAACAAGCGCTCGATCTTTTTGTGCAATAATCCCTCAGGTCCAAAAAGATTAAAATCTAGAGGAGGGATAGCACCTCCGGTCGCTTTAACGAGCTGGAAGGCCAAAACTCGGCAATCTTTTCATATTTTACGAGTCAGATGAAAAGAGCTTAAAGAAGACTCGTCTTTTGAGGAACGAGTGATGAAATGGGTAGCAGCTGATTCCAAGTAAGGTTTGGAATTTTCCAATCACGGCAGTGTCACAAGGATGGCTAGTGAAATCACTCTTCGCAGCTGTTCCTCAAAATGGGTAAACAATCAAATGGAGGTGAATGATCGGCCAATGGAAAAGTGGAGGTGACGGTGCAAACACGACCAAGGCTTTAATGGCTGATAATCCTACATTCACGGTGGTTATTTACCGGAGGACAGTTCATTTTTTAGCGAGCTTAAACGTAGATTGAAACACTTGCTCGGTCTTATGTTTATTTTTTAACGAGCTTGAACTATGTGCTAAAAATGCTCGATTAATCCAGTCATATGATAAGAAAGTCTCATATAAAACGACAACATTTAGATTTTCGCCCCACATCCTTCCTTTATGCAAGTTAGGAAACGACTAATCCAAAAAACAGATAAATAACCACTCTTTGCTTGCACTCCAAAAGGTTCGCATGCCCCCATGTATAAAATATGGTTTCAAGGTTACCCCTCAATTTGCAGACAAAACATTTGTTCTATCAGGAAAGGCCTACCTCTTACAGGTTACCAAAGATTGTCTCATTCGCGTTACAAATAAAACACTTCCTCGGCGATGTCTACCGAAATAAACAAAGGTGAGCAGAGACGCGCGCCACTCACATAACTTTGACAAAAGAATCTTATTCTAGAATAACCCTCTTCCAGCATGGGCGGGGTACAGACTAGTCATATTCTCCCACGGAAACCTACCCTATACCCGAAGTTTTCCTGCCGAAGCAGACCAGGACGCATGCCCCTTGGGTTTCAGTCATATCCCTCCGAATTACTCGCGCTCATCGGGAGGACGGACTGGGCGTTGAGACATTTCTTGCGTGAAGAGACCATTTAGGGATGGTATATGACTATTTGCGATGCGTGATCCAGGAAATGAAAGCTGGTCCACGAGCTTGACCACTCTTCCTTTGTGCGGAAAACACATTACTCTAAAGAGTGAGGAGACGATGGCTCCTATGCAATAAATATAGTCTCGTCCAAGGAGTAGGTTATAATCCAAGGGTCCTTGAACAACCATTACGTTCATTTGAACTGTCTTCCCTCTCAATGTTATGGGCACATTGGGAAGGATCCCTAAAGGTCGATTGGTTCCTTTATCAAAGCCTGTCAGATTTCTCATCTCAGGGGAAAGTGGTGGCGAACCAAGCGCTTTCCAAGCAATAAAGGAAAGGATACTCACAGAAGCCCCTTCATCTATGGTGGTACTAGCCATGACCATTCTATATATTTGGACGATAATTCAGAATGGTACACTTGCTGGTAGGCGGGGTTTGCCTAGTTGATTCCAGTCGAAGGAGACAACTAGGTTGCTTGGAGGTGGGACCGAGTAGACGGCCGGGTATGGCTCTGACGAACTTCCTTCCTGCGGTAAAGGAATGGGTAGATTGCCCCCATGTTCGTCGGAGTCTGTGTTGATGAAGAGAATTTGGACGGTGTCATCCTTGTTCTCTCCAGTGACTGTATCATCCGAAGATAAAACCTCTGAAGGCAAGACCGGGTCAACTGCCGCCTCGACCCTTTCACTTTCATCTGGTATGGATTCAGCTGGTTTATCTTCAATGATAGACGCTTCAGCCGACCACTTGAGCGGGCCAGCTGGATTCTCAACTAACGATGGACTCGGCAAGAGTTTTTTATATCCAGGAGGAAGTCGTAACGGTGAAACCGGACGATCATCCAAAACTCTTTTAGCTTCGTCTAAGAAGGGACAACGGTGGATGGCATGATCGCCTTCGCACAGTTTACAGGGATATCTAGCTCTCCCTTTTTGTCCTGGGGCTTCACTTTCGCTAGTTGACGGTGTGCTTTCAACATGATTATCAGAGGTTGACGACACCGGATTGTGCAAACGGGGAGACCAGTCTCTTAGTATCCGGGGGATGCAAGGAAAATCTCTGTGAAAGTGGTCTCCCTTGCAAATGACACATGGCGATTTAGGCCTGGTCAGTGCAGTGTGTGGATTTTCGTTAGACGACACTCGTTTGCCCCCATTCGCTTTTGGCTCCTTCTTCTTCTTCTCTTTCTTCTTCTTTTCCTTCTTCTCTTTAGGAACTTGACTTTTGGCTTTGCCAACCCCATCAAGCGAAGAGGAAGGAGGAGAGGAAGAATTAGAGGAAGTAGAAGGTTGGTGGGTAACTCTAGACTGGTCTAACTGCTGATTGGATTGTTCAGGAATAGTGGTGTTCTGAACGACATTGGTTGAGAAGAGCCAGACCGGCAAGCCAATTGTCAGTCCTGGAAGCGACAATGTGGCCATATGGGGTGCACCAACGTCTCCCCAAGAGGAGAAGGGACTAGGATTTCCACCAAGGGGAATTCCTTGGTTGGTAGGCTCCATTTTCTCAACCTAAAGATCAACGTAGGAAAAGGGTGATGAATATTCCATTTAAAATAAATTTTTAGACGCTTTAGACACAACTTGTTTTTTCAATTTTAAAGAGTCGAGAAAAAACAAAAGATGACTCTAGTCTCCTTCGATTTTTAATGAGCCTGAAGTGACAAGTGCTCAGATGGACCTTTTCGTTAAGGAGTCTGAAAAGGAACGAAAGGGACTGCTCTGGAGATCTAGGTAGAGGGAGTACCAAACCAATCACAAAACTGCAGAATACGTTTTACGGTACGGCAGTCAATCTTCTCGAATGCTGTGTTCGGTGCATTGCGATCAGTAGGGCGGCCGACACGGCTTCCTATGGATAAAAGGTTTTAAGCCTATAGGGGTCTCCCAATATATACTCGACGGTACGTGGGAGCACAAGTCCGTACTGGAACTTATCGTCTCACAGTGGAGGAATCACCCAACCATCAATGAGGACAACAGTTACCAGGCTTTACGACGCCGGAGTACGTCTCTAGCCTAGACCTCTATGTTGTGCGTTAAGTTCCAAAGCGTTGTTAGATTCATTCAATTTATTTTAAGTTGATCTTTCTTATGAAGTTTTCCTTTTGGGTTCACCATGAGATGTAGATGTAATTCCTAAAATGCAATCTAAAGATGATAAGCAAGCTTTTATCTCTTTTCAGCAATGAAAATCCTAGCTACAAGGGGAAAAGAAAGACACAATCTTTTCTCAAAGAGCAAAGAGCACACTGTAGATGCACTTTTCCTAAATCAAGCCATACAAACTATCAATATGCAAATGCACATATGCATGTATTTGTTTTCACTTTCTTAATATTGATGCCTAAAAAGAAAGTTGTTGTATAAATTTGAATTCGCTTTCAAGTGAAAAACACAAACAAGCTTCTTTTCGAAATCAAAAGGTAGAGAAGATTACGACACTTTATGATTTTGAAATAAACACTCGTTTCGACACTAGAAAGAGACAAATTCAAACCAAAGGCAAAAGTAAAAGCGTAATCGACTGTCAACAGCAAATAAACTTTCTCCTAAGATCAAAATTGACACTTACGACAGATCTAAATCCAAGGACGACAGTATGATTAGTCTACTCTTTCAATGGAAAACTGTAAATGATGTAACAAACACACAAAGAACATTTACAGCCTTTTTGGACAAAGGAGGCAGAATTAAGGCAAAGAAAAGGAGTTTTCAGACAGGTACACATACTGGTCACAGGCTGCAAAAATCAGAGATAAAACTGGACAAAATGAAGCAAAGAACCTCAGCTGCACAGGGCAAGGCTGATCAGCGCACCTGTTGCACAGAGAAACTTAATTGTAGCGCAGGTAGCCCTCTCGGGACCTGCGTTGAAATGCAGAACCTCTTCACAGAGCCTGCGCTGGGGTAGAAACGAGACTTCTATCCGGGTTCTGGGTCACGGTTTGCAGTTTAATCTATGGTTTTTGGCCGAGTAAAAGCAATCAGTAAGGTACAATCAGAGGGATGATTTAAAGGAGGACTAAGAGCTATCACAAAGGGCAATCAGATCATTTGTGAATCCACTGTTCAAATCATAAACAGATCCAGTGAGTGGATTGAAGTAGCAGGTGTCTACTTTGCATTTGATAATGGCAAATGCAGTTCGATTGCTACTTCTGTGTTTATGAAACAAACAACAAGAGAAACACAAATAAACTAACTAGACAATCGTCCCCAGTGGAGTCGCCATTTTGTTGTGGGGAAAAGTGTCTATTCAGAACGACCCTATCCACCTAAGGTGTGACAGTGCCTTAGCAACAAACAGAGAAAACTACTTGTGTATTCTTCTTTATGAACTGTAAACGAAGAGGAATAGGATGAACCAACCTGTGTCTTGCGCTAGTCCCTTGATCCAATCTCTCTCCTCTTTGACAGCTTCCAGCTACCTGCTTCCTCACTTGCCCAGCTTTGCCCAGCTTCACCAAGTTCCTGCAAGATCACAGAAGAGGAAAACTACACAAAGACATGGATTTACATTCATAAATAGCTTAGGATCAGATTTAAGCTAAACATGCAAATATAACAAAACATCATTGATACACAAGCATGTAGGAGAAACTCAAATAGTTTTATTGATATAAAAAGAAGATCCAGGAGGAGATACAACCAAGTGAGTCCCGATCCAGCATCAACCTCCCAGCAAAGGAATCCCTTCTTCACCTCCAACAAAGCATAAATCACCCAATACTCTAATCTCAATCCAAAAACCAACAACAATTCTCTGCAAAGTACAAAATTCCAGCCTCTGGATCTCTGGGATGAGGGATCCATATATAGATGTATGCAAAGAAGATGAGTCAGCTTGTCATTTGAATTGTGGCCTCTCTCTGTCAGTTCTTGCTTCCACTTGGAGACTGAGAGCCTCTTACTCATCCCTGGTCGAACTCAGTGAGGCAAGTGTCATTGGGGAAGATTCTGGAAGCTTCCATTGTCTGTCCACCTCGCGAAATGATACTGCCATTTGTCATTTCCCGCTCAGCGCACCCTAGTAGTGCATTTAGGTGCGTTGCAACGCACCTAGCTAGTGTACTGGGGTGCTATGCAATGCAGGTAGCTAGTGGAGCAGCTGAAATGATCCTGATTTGACTGGTTCTGAGCAGTTTCTGGTGGAGAACTTCTGGGAGAAGCTGTAATTTGTTGACCTTGTTCCTTTAGGGGCAGGAACAACACTTTTAGGGACTTTGGATCCCTTGGTTTATGGACATTTCATGCTTAGAGCTGTAAGGCACAAAAATGTCTATAACATTCGGGAGGCATTTGGTCCCAAAAATATTTGACTAAATGAGGTGAGGAAATTTTTCCTCCACCTTCTCTCTAGTGTACCATTTAGCTTTGCTTGGAATTTGTCCCTTCAACCCAATCTGCCAAAGTTCATGCTACCTCTTTCTTGTAGTTTTAAACCTCTTCCACAAAACTATATCTTTTATCAATCTACCTGAGCATCTGGTGCCAAATCCTCCACAAAAGGTAGGGCATGTTCCTCTTCCTGATCTAGTATGGTGTTGAAATATGTAACTAGGTTCGGTCTTCATAATGACATGTGTAATTATGATTTTATGTAATTGATGAAAAGAAGAAAATTAAAATTGTTTTCTAATGCTTGAGTCATTGGTTTCATGCTCAAGGAATTTTATTTTTAGTTGAAGCCCCCATTGTGAGCTATTAGGTTTGGTCATTAAGTCATAGAGTCTAGTGATTCAATGTTAAGAAATGAAGACCCATTTGGGCATGTTACACATCGTAAAAAGAGAAGTTGTTTGAGTCATCAACCCTCCAAGACCTTGTCACAAGCATTTGTTCAAGTCTACCTTCTAAAGGAGCTAGAGACCTTTCTAGAAAGGCATGTCGGCCTACTCCCTTACACAAGTTGGCCTGTTTCAAGGAGCAAATCACTACATATAGAAGATCTTATCTCCAAGCGAAGAAGGAATAACAAGAAGACGAATTGTTTTGGGTCCGTTTTAAGGCTAATATCTCTCACACGTGTGAGGGGGAGTAGTATCATCTATTGTAGAAGAAGTTGAGATTGTCACAGACATCTTAGGAGGCCAAATTAAGGAAAAGAACAAGTCAAGAATACAAGTCGAATTGAAGTAGAAGAAGTCTCCATCCAAGTGAAGGGAACAAGGGTACACAAATTGGTCAAGATCCCTCAAATGTGTTGTAACTAGGGTTACTGAAGAAGCCAAGAGTTGTAGGTCTGATTCAAAAGGCCGAAAATATGAAGGGTAGCCAAGATCCAAAGGAAATCAAGAAGTTTGACTAGTGTTGACTCAAGAAAGAAGAAGTTGCCCTTAGAAGCCTTGTGACTTATTCTTGGAGTGGTTGGTAAGTCAAGGGTCTTTGGTCTTGGTCTTGGAATTCATCACTTTAAGATTCTATAAGAAGAATATTTTGTTTGGGTTTTCCTCTCAAGTTGGGGAGGTTTTGGTTTGGGCTGATCGCCTACATCTTATGTCTCTTGTCTCATTATTATTTATGGGTTGGTAGTTGTTTGATGAAGAAGAACACTATAATAATCTAAGTTAGAGAAGAACCTAATCTAAAGAAGTAAAAAGTATTAACAAACACTTATCATTCAAAGAGAAATCACCTAAATTACTATGCCATAGATTTCTTAACATGGTATCAGAGCTAAGGTGACAAAATCAAGGAAGGGCAGTTCAACAAGGGACACTCAAAAATTCAAGGACCGAAATTCTAGAAAGGGCATAAAAGTAGATCTAGAAGATCATCTCATCCTAAAAGCACTTTGAAGTCAAGATCTACAAGGAATTGTCAAAACCTTAGATTGAATATGAAGTCTACACCTGAAGAGGTCTTGGGATCCTCACTCAAGTCATCATCAAAGAAAAAAAAGGACCACAAAGACCCTACCTCTACTCAAGTTGAAGAGATCTACAAATAAAAGTAACTTAAAGTTTACTCATTCAAGAGAAGCAAGATCAAGGACGTTTTCATCATCATCAAAAGTTCTTAAGTGATCTCCCTCTTGTTGGAGCCAAGGAGCACTCTTGAAGAAAACTATCTTCATCAAGGAGAAGTTTTCTATTATCTATATCATCATCAAATTCAAGGAGGCAAAAAGTCAAAGAAGAATCTTCACCAGTAAGTATATTTATTTCTACATCTGAACCTATCAAAATGCATTTTTTCTAGGAAAGCAACAAGTTGGATGTGGCTTCATATTTTCTTGCATGGAAGAAAAGGACAAATCTGAATCTCATATAAAATGAGGTCATGGAACATGTTAAGGGCTCAATCACCAAACCTCTAAAAGAGGATGCTCAAGCACTTGCAAGATATATGAAAGGGGAAGTAAGGGCTCAAATGATTCTCATAGAATCCATCAAGTATCCCCTCATTCCCTATGTATCTAAACTTGAAACGTTAAAAGAAATAGATGACAAAGTGGTAGAGTTGTTTTCCGTAAGCACTGCAGGTGAAGTAATATCATTAAGACAAAAACTCTACAATCTAAGGATATCAAAAGCAGAAGGAATAACCTAATACTTTATGAGGATATCTTAAATAAGGGACCGACTTCAAGATTTTGGATAAATAATGTCCAACAAGGAGAAAACTACCGTAGTACTAAATGCACTACCATAGGAACGGGGTAACTTTACATCAAGCATTTATGGGAAAAGGAAGCTACTCCATTCAAGGATTTATGGTCACTATGAAAGATTGAAGAAACCAGGCTGAAAGCAAAAACTGATGTAGGATCAAATGAGCAAATTCAAGCATATGCCACAATGACAAAAAAAAAGGAAAATTTGGAAAGTTTGGTCCTCAGGAAAAGTAGAAGAATATGGCCAATGTTCAATCCTATGGATGTCATAATATGGGCATTACAAGAGAGATTTTCCTAAGCTCAAGAAGGATAATAACAAAATGGGAAGAGAAAAATCCCATATCATTGAAGAAGTAGAGGAAGCTGAAAAAGAAGAAATCTAAGAAAGAGGGAGTAAAAGATCTCTACTATGATTGAGATAGTCTTCCTCATCTAGTTCTTTTCAAATTTCTATTTTTCAATCTTTCTATTGTAATATATAGCTAGTATGAGTCACTAAGGAGAATGATAGGATGCATCATGGCATCATATAAGCATTAAAAGAAAGAGCGATAGCTAAAACATAAGACTATGGCAGTGACTTATAGAAGGATATAGTTCTTAGAAGCATAAGTGGTACTTATGAGAAGAAGTAAAATTCATCTAGTACAAAGCTTATCATACATCAGCCAAAAGGAAACATTTTATGGATGAGGATACTCAAGATTCTCTATTGGAGTCTTCATTGAAAGATTCATCGATTAAAAAGAATCAAGTGTTTCATCAAGAATTCCAACTTGTAGGAATTCAGGGGATGATGGTATGCTGTCAAAAGAAGTAAAGCAGGTCAAGGGATTGAATTTATGTCAATCAAGGAAGTTGTTTAAGGAAGTCTAGATGACCTAAAGGAAAATGAGGTATGCTTGTATTTGATAAAATTAAGTCATGTCATATGGTTACATATATTATGAAATAAAGCTCTACCTCAAGAGCATGTTCAAACAAAAGGATCTCCTATTTAGGAAGGATGCAAGAAGGTATGGTTCACAGGAGGGCATGGTTCACATACTAACTAGATGAAATGAACATAATATGTCCTCATATGAAATATGAGGTGGTTGACAAAAATTGGAGGAACTCTGATTGGAAGTTCCTGGAAAGGAAATGTGTGAAGAAAGAAAGGAAGAGATCATGAAATATGCAACTATGGAAAAGGCAATCAACATCCAAGGACTAAAATATTTGACTATGATATCTCCATGAAATGTATGAAGACCCTGATGAACTGAAAAAGAAAGAGACCCTTGACAATATATATCTTTTGGAGATGTGTCAATATGTATGCAGGATGTTAATGCAAACAGGAAGATGCCATAATGAAAGATCATCATAAAGGTAATTTTGACTTAATGATCATCTCTTATTTTAGAACAATATCTGGATGGGATTATGCAAGGATGCTAAGGGAAGAACTATGGAAGTATTCTACAACAGATGCTCATGTGGTAGGATGAAAGGTCCTTAAGGAAACATGACATGAAGATGGCAGTAAGGCATGAAGGAAGGCCATATATGGGCTAATGAATCGCTTTCCAATGAAAGGAATGATGAAATGGCTGACATGACTCATGGATGAAAATGATGAATGTTCTATGCCCTACGAAGAGGTTTGACAAGCTGTAGACTCTATGAAAAAAAATAAATTCATGACATCAAAGAAAGGAGTTCTATAAGCAACTGTTTATCCCATGATACCCATTGAGAAAGTTGTTGGAAGCAAGTCCCTGGTAAAAATGGAGCTTGGTCAAGTCCTTGATTAATAGGGAGATTGGGTACATTCCTTTAGTGGAATGGGTATGCCCTCCCTAAGTTGAGAAGGATAGATAGATAGACACATCATTCTTGTCTTCACTTGGGAAGACAGAATGGAGGATTGGGTAAACATTTGGCATCCGATACTCTTTGAGGATGAGTTAAGGCATGCAAGATAAGTGTAGTCATAGAGGACTAATATTCTTTGAGGATTGGGAATCCAAGATAAGAATAGTCATGATGAAACATACTTAGAGAGAACTCGAGTGGGGTATGTTGTTATGAAACCAGCTCACAAAAAGATAGAAAAGATAGATAAACGCCTTAGAAATAAGCCTCTTCGAGGGGGAAACCTCCTTTACATTACACAAATGAACAATTCTTAGACGATTCAAATGAAAAAATCTCCTTTCTATATATAGGAGTCTAAGGGGCCACAATATAACCAAAGCCGACCTAACAATAATAATATAAAGGCACAAAAATAACAATAGTGGGATTCTATGGGGCACAAAAATAACAATATGGGGACAATAGGGGCACAACAATAACAATAAGGGATACAACGACGATAGTAATGGGGGAATCACTAGTATTATAGGGACCTAACATGCCCCTCTCCTTCAAAAAAGTGTTGTCCTCAACACTTGAGTAGTTCTGGATGCTTCTGTATAAGTTCCCATCCTCCCATGTGGAATCTTCAACGGGTAAGTTCTTCCACTTGATGAGATACTTTGAAATTGATTGATTTCGTAGCTGTCGAGTTCTTGTTTCTTTGACTGCTTCCAATATGATTTTTCCTTCCTCGTCAAGTTCTGGCAATATTGTTTGAACTGGAAGCTTGTCACCTATAACCTTCTTTAAGCATGAAACATGGAAAACTAGGTTCAATCGGGAAGCTGCAGGAAGCTCCAATTTGTATGCCATAGTACCAATCTTTTGCAACACCTTGTACAGACCATAATACTTTGGTGATAATTTATTATCCTTCTTAGCTTGCTTGAGGGACATTTGTTTATATGGTTGTAGTCGTAGGAATACCCAAACACCTACATCAAAACTTCTTTTGTTGTGATGTTGATCTGCCTGTTGTTTCATTCTATTCTGCGCCAAGGTGAGGTTATCCTTTAAGAGTTGGAGAACTTGTTGCTGATGCTCGTTGTGATCTTCCACTTCTTGAACCTTAGAATTTTCTCTTAAATATGATGTGATGGATGGTGGATGATATCCATAAAGTGCCATAAATGGGGTAATTTTTGTTGCAGTATGGAAGGAATTGTTATACCACCATTTAGAAAGAGGCAACCATTTGACCCATTGTGCCTGTTTATCAGATACAAAGCAACGAAGATATCCTTCCAAACATTTGTTTGCTATCTCAGTTTGCCCATCAGATTGAGGATGATAAGATGAGCTATGAGCTATCTGAGTACCAAGAAAAGAAAATAATTATGTCCAAAAATTTCCAGTGAAAATGGGATCTTTGTCGCTTACAATAATCTTTGGGTTTCCATGTAGCTTTTGAATTGTTTCCATAAATGCAATAGAAACTGTACTCACTTTAAATGGATGAGATAATGCACAAAAGTGTGCATACTTGGTAAGTCTGTCAACTACGACCATGATAACACTCTTTCCTTCGGACTTGAGTAAACTTGTGATAAAATCCATTGAAACCTCCTCCCAACGTTGGCTTGGAATGGATAAAGGTTGTAATAGTCATGGGATCTTAATTGTTTCAACTTTATTTTGTTGGCAAACCAAACATTCCACCACAAACTTTTGAATATCCGATTTAAGGCCATCCCAAAAAAAATCCTTCTTAACCCTGTGGTAGGTTTTTAGAATTCTTGAATGCCCTCCTAAGGCAGAGGTGTGCAATTCCCTAAGAATTTTTTGTTTGAGTTGGGAATTCTTACATAGGTATAATCGATCCTTGTACCATAACGAATCATTTTTCCAGCTAAATGTATCACATATAATGGTGTCTTGTTGTATCTTTTGAATGAGTGCCCACACTTCCTCGTCATTCTTCCATTCATCCCTTGCTTCGTTTATCCAATCTGGTTGGATAATAGAAATGGCGCAAAGAAATGATTCCACATCCTCATCCTTTCTTGAGAGTGCATCTGCCACAACATTTTTCTTCCCTTTTTTTGTAGATTGTAGGTTTTAATCCCATACAAAAATTACCTGCATACAAATTCTAAAAGACAGAAAATAAGCAATGCGAGAGCATAACACATAAAACACATATACACAAAGATTTTCCCCTGGATCCTTGAATGCCCTCCTAAGGCAAAGGTGTGCAATTCCCTAAGAATTTTTTGTTTGAGTTTGGAATTCTTACATAGGTATAACCGATCCTTGTACCATAACGAATCATTTTTCCAGCTAAATGTATCAGATATACTGGGATCTTTTTGTATATTTTGAATGAGTGCCCACACTTCCTCGTCATTCTTCCATTCATCCCTTGCTTCGTTTATCCAATCTGGTTGGATAATAGAAATGGCGCAAAGAAATGATTCCACATCCTCATCCTTTCTTGAGAGTGCATCTGCCACAACATTTTGCTTCCCTTTTTTGTAGATTGTAGGTTTTAACCCCATACAGAAATTACTTGCATACAAATTCTAAAAGACAGAAAATAAGCAATGTGAGAGCATAACACATAAAACACATATACACAAAGATTTTCCCCTGGATCCCAAAACCGGGACTACTAGTTAATTTTTTATTTTATTTTATTTTTTTATTTTTTTATTTTTTATTTTTATTTTATTTTATTTTTTATTTTTTTCAATGTTACAATACATATTTATACATGCTGAAGCATCCAATACCATGGACCGAAAACCATCGCGTCCAAAACCATGTGTGAAAATCATGCACACAACCATAGGTAGGTCTGCCCAACCTAACATAGGGTCCAAAACCAAAATTTTCTGGGGCGTTGCCTCGGACCCCATAGAGTGGGGTTACCTGCACCCCTCAAACCCCCTGTGACTCCCCCCGCTACACAATCGGCGCAACGAAGGGGGGGCTCCGCCCCCTTCTAACCCCCCAGTTAACTACGTGGGCTAGTCGTGGAAAGAATATAACACAACCCAACATTCTCCCACTTGTTGTTTTCTTTCCATAGGGGGCCACAAGAGAGCTTAGTCATTTATCCAGCCCTGCAATGCCCATTGTTTCTCTACACCAAGAGAACTTCTTAGAGCTCATAGATTTTGTCAATGCATCTGCAATATTCTTCAAAGTGTCCACCTTTACCAGCAACACCTTTTTGTCTTCTATCATATCCCTCACAAAGTGATACTAAACATCAATGTGCTTTGTCTTTGAATGATATGTAGGGTTCTTTGCCAAGAAAATTACACTTTGGTTGTCACAGTCTATCCTTATAGCTCCCTGTACTAACCCCATATTTGAACACAATCTCTGCAACCAAACTGCTTCCTTGCTTGCATGAGTGGTTTCCATGTATTCTGCCTTTGTAGTTGATAGTGCCACTACAGATTGTTTCTTACTCATCCAACTGACTGCGCCTCCAAATAGGTTAAACACATACCCACTTGTAGATCTTCTCTGATCCAGATCTCCAGCTTAGTCTGCATCAACAAAGCCACGAATATCCAACACTCTGTCCAATCCTGGTCTTCCTCAGTAGCACAAATCATAATCACTAGTGCCACACAAATACCTGAAAACCCGCTTCACTGCTGTCTAGTGCTCCTTCCCTGGTTTTGACATAAACCTGCTCAATACTCCCGCTACATGTGCAATGTCTGGTCTAGAACAAACCATCGCATACATCAGGCTACCGACTGCACTTGCATATGGAACACGGGACATGTCCTCTTCCTCTTCTTGTGTCTTGGGACACTGTTCAGCAGATAAATTTTATAATATTCCTAATTAGCCATGGCTAATTGGAATATTCGATTTTGCTCAATTTTGCCTTCTGTAGTTATTTATAAATAAAAAGGTGAGGAAAGGGGGACATAACTCACTTTATGAATAAAGTCACTCCCTAGTAGCACAACATTGTAACTTAAAAGGGGAGCCAAGGGGGCCGAAGGACCACGTAGAGAAGGGGCCCACATAGACACTTGGAGGGACTGCGCAGATGGAGAAGGAACACGTGGCAAGAGAGAGGCTATGTTGGAGGAGGTGGGCCTTAGGGTTTTGAGAGAGGCCAATGCTATAAAGGAGAGAGGAGCCTCCTCATTTTGATCATTCGATTATCTTGTATTTGAGCTAGTCACTTCGACTTAGAGCACGCTCGCTGTTTAGCCTGTCGGCAACACTGTTTAGTGCATCGAGTGTCTCTGTTCGGAGATCTCACCCTTAGCCTCGGGGGACTTCGAGTGCCTGCTCGGGCAAGTTAGTTTCAATAGTATTTTGCAGGAGGAGCGATTTCTAGAGTTGAGGAGGAACTAAGCATTTTGATGACTGCACAGTCTTGAGAGGGGAGGACGTAGTATCTTTTGGTAGGAGCTCCGGACTGGGTTTGTGTGGAGGATTTGAGTTTGGAGATTGAGCTAGGGATCAACCCTTTCATATTGGAGGATTTTGGCAGAGTCTCAGGTAGAGTTTTGGAGGATTCTCTTCAGGGGCAGCGCAGAGCCTTGAGGGATAGCGTAGATCCTCAAGGGGGTGATTTTTGGGGGTCAGCTATTTTAGAAAAGCTTTTTGGGCTTTTCTGGGTTTATTGAGTAGAGGCTAATTCCAGAGTTTCAACATTTTCTGAGGAGGGGAACAACCCCAAATCCTCACTTGATTCCAGCAGTAGTAGCAGCACAACAGTTCTCCGGCAACTTGGACGCAGTTCAGAGAGAGGCCATTTCCTTACCATTCTGAGTGTATTTCTTCACTTGCCTTGTGCAAGTCGAGGTGCCATCTTTCTGATCACCTCTTGTACTCTTTCCATTACTCAGTATAATAAAATGGCTTAGCATTTCTCTCTGCATTTCTTGAGTATTTGCTTATATTCCATGTATACATTATTGTATGTTTCACTACTATTATTTCTCTGGTTGGAGTTTGCTTGTGTTTGAAGGATATCTCTGATAAGGGATATTACAGTGCTGTCCAGTGCTCCTTCCTTGGTTTTGACATAAACCTACTCAATACGCCCACTGCATGTGCAATGTCTGGTCTAGTACAGACCATCGCATACATCAGGCTATGGACTGCACTTGCATATGGAACATGGGACATGTCCTCTTCCTCTTCTTGTGTCTTGGGACACTGTTTAGTAGATAAATTTACACCTACAGGAATAGGAACCTTCACCGGTTTATTATCCTGCATATTAAACCTCTGCAATATTGTCTCAACATACTTCCTCTGGTTTAACCAGAGCTTCCTCTTTGTCCAATCTCTTTTAATTTCCATGCCCAAAATATAGTTTGCAGCACCAAGATCTTTCATGTCGAATTTGGAGGATAAATGGGTCTTCAAATCCTGGATAATTTCTTTGTCATTTCCAACCAGCAACATATCATCCACATACAAGACCAGATAAATAACACGGTCACCAATTAATTTAAAATACACACAATGATTTGCTTTGCTTATGGTGAAGCCGAGTCCCCGTATAAATGTATCAAATTTCTGATACCACATCCTTGGTGACTGTTTTAACCCATACAGAGACTTCTTTAACTTGCATACCAGTTCTTTCTTACATTCACTGCAAAGCCTTCAGGTTGCTTCATGTATATCTCCTCTTCCAGATCCCCGTGAATAAATGTTGTCTTCACATCCATTTGTTCTACCTCAAAATCAAAAGCAACAACAACAGATAAAAGTAATCTAATAGAAGTTACCTTAGAAATAGGAGAAAAGATATCACCAAAATCAATTCCCGACACCTGGGAATAACCTTTTGCTACCAACCGAGCTTTGTATTTCTCCACCTTTCCTTTTGCATTTGTCTTCTTCTTGAACACCCATTTGCTGCCAATGGGTTTCCTTCTAGCCGACAACTCCACCATATCCCAAGCCTCATTTTTGTGCAAAGATGCCATTTCATCAACCATGGCCTCTTTCCAGAGTTTTCCATCCTCTGAATCTACTGCTTCCTTCACAGTTCTGGGATCATCATCAGTAATAGATAAAGAAAAACTTGAACAAAAAGAAAATGGACTATATCTTTCTGGCTGCCTTCTTTCTCGAACTGATCTTCTCACACCCAGAGTTTGTGGCTCTTCATCTTCTGATTCCTCCTCTGCTGTGGAGTCTAATTCTTCCTCCTTTAGATCAAACTCTATCTTCTCAGGTTCCTTTGGTTGGACTTCATGTTTAATAACATCTTTCACCTCTTTAAACACCATGTCTCGGCTATACACAACCTTCCTTGTTACTGGGTTCCAAAGCTTATAACCCTTTAAACCATCCATATAGCTAATAAAGATGCACTTTTCAGATTTATTATCCAACTTGGTTCGTTTCTCCTTTGGAACATGAACATATGCATCACATCCAAATACCCTCAGATGTGAAAGAGAGGGTTTCTTACTAGTCCATACCTTTTGTGGAGTCTTATCCTCCAATGCTGATGAAGGTAATCTGTTGACTAGGTAACACGCTGTCTCCACCGCCTCTGCCTAGAATTCCTATCCTAACCCGACACCACTGAGCATGCTTCTTGCCGTTTCCATCAATGTCTTGTTCATTCTTTCTGCAACTCCATTTTGCTGAGGTGTATATGGAATAGTCTTCTGCCGTGCTATACCACACTTCTTACAGAATTCTTCAAATTCCTTACTGCAAAACTCTCCACCGTTATCTGTCCTCAACACCTTTATCTTCTTCTCTGTCTGGTTTTCCACCAGAGCCTTAAATTCTTTAAACCTGTCAAAGAATTCAGATTTCTTCTTAAGGAAATATATCCTTGTGTTCCTTGAGAAGTCATCTATAAATGATACATAGTACATAGACTTACCCAGTGATGGAACCTTCACAGGTCCAAACACATCACTGTGCACAAGCTCTAATATCTATTTGTCCCTCTTACTACCAGAGGGGAAACTCACCTGATTCTGCTTCCCATATACACAATTTTCACAGAAATCAAAATCCAGAGAGCTATTACTCACCTTCTACCATACCTTTACCATGAAGTATTTGAAGGCCCTTCTCTCCAATATGTCCAAGCCTTTGATGCCACAACATGGTCTTCTCTCTAGAGACCACTAGATTTTTTGCTCCACTTTTAGGAACCATAGAACTGTTGCACCCATCAGCAACAGTGCTACCTTGCAGCGTGTACAAAGTTCCAATCCGAACTCCCCGCATCAATACTAGTGCTCCCCGAACCATCTTGTAGGTATCCTTCTCAAACACTGTTTTTACACCTGCATCATCCAGCTTGCTTACAGAAATCAGATTTCTGGCCAATGCAGGAATATGTAGAACACTCGGAAGTGTTCTAACCCTTCCACCTTGCAACTTCAACTTTAATTTTTCGTGACCAACGATTCTAGCCTTCCTATCATCCCCTAAGAAGACATCACCACCATCGTATTTCTCATACTCGCAGAACCACTCTCTATGGGGAGTGAAGTGAAAGGATGCACCTGAGTCAATCAACCATGCCTCATAATCTACATGTGTACTTGAAGAAGCTAAGTACACATCCCCACCTTCATCTGAGGTGGTTTTCACCTCTGCAGAAGGAGCATCATCAGATCCCTTTCCTTTGTCAGGAGCTTTAGATTTATAGTCCCTTTTGTAGTGCCCTTCCTTTCCGCATTTCCAACACACCACCTTTACAGGTTTTCCTGAAGATTTAGATCTCCCTCTAGCTTTAGATCTCCCACTCAATGACTTATTTTTGTTTCTAGTCTGGGACTGTCCTCGTACAGACAAGGCATCACCATTCTGGCTCTCCATATTTTTCCGTCTCATCTCCTTCGTCAGCAAGGATGAGACTATTTCATCAAATTGAAAGGCAGTTGCATTGCTACCTATTGCAATAACCAGACTATCCCACGAATCTGGTAGAGAACACAACAAACTAATGCACTTATCTTCATCTGAAATTTGATATCAATAGATGATAACTGACTTACCACAGTATTAAACGCATTCAGATGCTCTGTCACCGAGTCTCCATCTTTCATCCTCAGGTTATACAACTTTTTCCGTAGGAACAGTTTATTCACTAGACACTTAGATTGGTACAAAGTCCCTAACTTGTCCCACAAAGCCTTCATCGTAGCTTCCGCTAATACATTCAATAATACTGAATCTGAGACACATAATCGTATTGTGCTCTTTGCCTTCCGATCCAACTTCTTCCATTCTTCATCAGATACTCCCGTTGGTTTAGTACTTGGATCTACGGGTTTCCACAACTCAAAACTCTGACCATTAAATTTCTCGATCTCTATCTTTCCACTGCTTGCCATCTTCTTTCACCACTAGAATCAATCTCGCAGATCTCCCACTAAACAGGGTCTACCATAGGCCCGAGCGAAACCCCTCAGCAACAAAGGCATCCCCTTGAAGCCAAAACAACTCTGATATCAAATGTAGGTTTTAACCCCATACAAAAATTACCTGCATACGAATTCTAAAACACAGAAAATAAACAATGCGAGAGCATAACACGTAAAACACATATACACAGAGTATTTCTCCTAGATCCCAAAACCGGGACTACCAGCATGTTTTTTTTTCATTATATTCTTTTCAATGTCACAATACATATTTATACATGCTGAAGCATTCAATACCATGGACCGAGAACCATCGCGTCTAAAACCATGGACCGAAAGCCATCACGTCCAAAACAATGTGCGAAAATCATGCACACAACCATAGGTAGGTCCGCCCAACCTAACATACGGTCCAAAACCAAAATTTTCCAGGGTGCTGCCCCGAACCCCATAGAGTGGGGTTACCCACACCCCTCAAACCCCTTGTGACTCCTCCCACTACGCAATCGGTGCAACGAATGGCGGGCTCTGCCCCCCTTCTAACCCTGCGGTTAACTACGTGGGCTAGTAGTGGAAAGAATATAACACAACCCAACATAGATGATTTCAAAGTCATAACCCAACATCTTTGTGACCCATTTTTGCTGCTCTTCTAAAGATAATCTTTGTTCTAAAAAGTATTTAAGACTATCATGATCTGTTTTTACCTTGAAATGTCTTCCCATTAGATAGGGTCGCCATTTCTTAAGTGCATGTAGTATTGCCAACATTTCCTTCTCATAAATAGCTTTGTGTAAATACTTTCCTTTGATTGGATGACTTTCGAAAGAAATGGGTCTTTCTTCTTGCATTAAAACAACACCAATTCCATTTCCTGAGGCATCACATTCTATAATAAAGGTTTTTGTGAAGTCCAGTGTAGCTAAGACTGGTGCTTGGCACATTACCTCTTTAAGATGTTCAAAGGCCTTTGTTGCTTCTGGAGTCCATGAAAATGCATATTTCTTCAATAATGTTGTTAGAGGTGCTGCTATTCTCCCATAATTCTTAACAAACTTGCGATAATACCCTGTCAACCCAAGAAATCCTCGTAGATGCTTTATGAATGTGGGGATTTTCCATTCCTTAATGGTTTTAATTTTTCTAAGTTCTACGTTAGCACCTTCATGAGATACAATATGACCTAGATATTCCACCTCTTGTACTCCAAAGAAACATTTGGAGATTTTTGCATATAATTGTTTCTCCTCCAATAGTTTGAGCACCATGTCAACATGTTGGACATGATCCTTCCAAGACTTGTTGTAGATTAGTATATCATCAAAAAATACTAACACAAATTTTCTAAGGAAGGGTTTGAAAATGGAATTCATCAAACCTTGAAATGTAGAAGGTGCATTAGTAAGGCCAAAAGGCATGACCAAAAATTCATAATGACCCTCATGAGTTCTAAATGCTGTTTTTGGAATGTCTTCAGTCTTCATTCTGATTTGATGATATCCTGAATGAAGATCCAACTTGGTGAAGTAAATTGATCCATGTAATTGATCCAATAATTCATCAATGACAGGAATGGGAAATTTATCTTTAATAGTGAGCTTGTTGAGCTCCCTATAATTTGGACACATGTGTCATGATCCATCCTTCTTGTGAACCAATACTATTGGAGCAGAGAAAGAACTTTGACTAGGTTGAATTATACCAGCCTCTAGCATTTCTGCAACCATACGTTCAATTTCACTCTTTTGGACATAGGGATATCTGTAAGGCCTGATGTTTGGAGGAACACTTCCTGGAATCAAATTAATAGCATGATCATGATCATGAATAGGTGGGAGGCCTTTGGGAGTCTCAAATACCTTGGAATGATTGTCCAAGACTTTTTGGAGATATGGAGAAATGGATGATTTTGATGTGGGAACCTCTAGTGAACATAATTGTGCAATTATGCCTCGTTGTTATTTATTTAGAAGCTTTGTCATTCCATTAGAGCTGATTATCTTTCCCGGTTTCCTTGCGATACCCCTTAATTCAACTTCCTTTCCTTCTGAAGAGAATTTCATGAAAAGTTCTTGAAAATTAAAATCTATTGTACCCAAGGATTGTAGCCATTGGACTCCTAGTACAACATCAACACCACCCATTGGAATGGAAAGCATTGGGCTATTCAATACATATTCTCCCATGGATAGCTTGATATTATGGCACTTTCCTGAGCAATTTATGGTTCCTCCACTTGCAACCATCACTTGACACTTTGGTGCTGGATATAGGAAGAAATTCAATTCCTTGGCTATATTACAATGAATAAAATTATGGGTACTTCCTGAATCAATCAACACTATTACCTTTTTCTTCTTGATATGTCCTTCTATCTTGATAGTTTGAGGAGTGGTAATTCCAGCCAATGCATTACAAGATATGGTCGGATTCATTTCTTCTTTTTCTAGGGTTTGTTCCTGGTGTATATCCTCTTCTTTTGACGTTTCTTGTTCCTTTTCTTCCTCCTCTTCACAATCTATGTAAAATAATTTCTTCTCGGCACACTTATGACCTTTAGTGTATTTGCTATCACAACTGTAACAAAGCCCTTTTGCTCTTTTTTCTTCCAATTGTTGTGGTGTCAACCTTGTAGGTTGTGGATGGCTAGGGGCAACAACACTTCCATCTTTATGATTGTGAGTGGTAGGCTTCCTTGTTGCCATAATTTTGCTTTCCATTTTTCTTGCCAACTTGAATGCCTTCTCCAATGAATTTGGTTCCCAAAGGCGAACCTCATGTTGGATGTTATCTTTTAAAGTCCCTATGAACACATCAATCCTATGCTCCTCTGGAATATCTTTTACCCTTATATTCAATTTTTGGAAGTCCTCAATGTGCTCCATCATTGAACCCTTTTGTTTGAGATTTATCAATTGGCTAAAAAATGTGTTGCTTTTTGTATCCTCATAATGTGCTATCATTTCATCTGTAAAAATAGCCCAAGTGACAATTTGCTTACGAGAGCAAAGCCATCGATACCATACAAACTGAATTGGTTCCAAATATAAAGTTGCAATGTGTACCTTTTGTGTGTTTTGCACATTATGGAGATCGAAAAATTTCTCCATCTGTAGTATCCATGTTCCGGGATCCTTGCCACCAAACTTCCTCATGTCGATCTTTGGAACATGGTGGTTCTTCGATCCAATGTTAAAGTCTATGAAATCATGATTAACATTTATTTTGTTCTCATCATGAGTTTCCTTTACTACCCTTTCACCATTGGTAAGCATTTCTTGTAGAAAATTTATCAAATTTGTCTTCAAATCTGTCTTCAAATCTTCCATGCCTTTTTTAAAATCATCCATCTTAGCTTCCATGCCATCCATCTTAGCTTCCACGTCGTCCATCTTATATTCCACATCATTCATCTTAGCTTCTATGCCTTTCTTTAAACCATCCATCTTAGCTTCCATGCCATACATCTTAGCTTCTATGTCTTTCTTTAAACCATCCATCTTAGCTTCTATTACTTTTTGTGCAAGTGAAATTTGTTGCACTTGGTCTTGTAATTTTGATATATCATGTTGCATTTCTTCCTCTTCTTCATGAGTCATGCTAGAGCTTTCAGGTTGCTTATTAGGTGTTTCCATTTTCTTTCTTGAGGGAACCAATTACCAATAATAATGCTTCACTATGCCCTTTGAATTCCTTCAAACTAATTTTTCAAACCAAGCTTATGCAAAAATTTAAAAAAAACTACACACCTTTTTTCACTTTGTAGGAGCTCGATATTGAATCTGATGTATCTCTGTAATTGTGGATCTCCAAGGTCTGAAATTTCTTCATGCGGTAACCCTCTGAGTAATCTTTCTAACCCCGCAAATTTGATCAAGATTGGATTCTCCAATGAAGAGTTATGCCAAATCTCCCACGATGACTTGAGTATAGACTGGTTCAGTAGGCGAACTTGTACAACGTGCCGTGAGTCACTGGTTCAACCTTAGGTTCTGAAAATGACACCCAAAAAAACTAAATTCTGTCTTCTTTCTGTATCTTCTTACGAAAATTCAATTTGATGCTTAGAGGGAAAGTTATGATGATTTTCCTAAGGTCACCTTTTTGGAATGTAATTCGGGGGTCTGCAAAAATCCTAACTTCCTCAGATTATATCTCCGAAAAAAAAGCGATACAATATCTGAAATTCGGGTCTGAGGTTCAGACTGATTCCATCTCAAATGGGTTTTTCTTTGGCTTCTGAAACCTTGTGGTGAAAATGTTAAAGAAAAAAATTTCCATGATGACCTGTTTGGAGCAGTGAAACCTTAGAATCCAAAGCTCTGATACCAAATGTTATGAAGCTAGCTCATAAAAAGATAGAAAAGATAGATCAACGCCTTAGAAATAAGCCTCTTCGAGGGGGCAACCTCCTTTACATTACACAAATGAACAATTCTTGGATGATTCAAATGACAAAACCTCCTTTCTATATATAGGAGTCTAAGGGGTCACAATATAACCAAAGCCGACCTAACAACAATAATATAAAGGCACAAAAATAACAATTGTGGGATTCTATGGGGCATAATAATAACAATAGGGGCACAACAATAACAATAAGGGATACAATGACAAGAGTAATGGGGGAATCAATAGTATTATAGGAACCTAACATATGTTCCGAGAGAGACAATGATGAGGGTGTCTATAAATCATTTGTCTTGCCAACATTGTGCTATGATCTTATCGAGAGATAGAGATGTTAGTCAAGGCCTTTCTATGTGACAATGTTGAATGATATGATGCTATACAGATGGGTTACAAATTTGAATGCTTGAGTCATGGGTTTCATGCTCAAGGAATTTTATTTTTAGTTGAATCTCCCATTGTGAGCTATTAGGTTTGGTCATCAAGTCATAAAGTCTAGTGAGTCAATATCAAGAAATGAAGACTCATTTGGGCATGTTAGACATTGTAAAAAGAGAACTTGTTTGAGTCATTAATCCTCCAAGACCTTGTCACAAGCATTTGTTCAAGTCGGCCTTCCAAAGGAGCTAGAGACCTGTCTAGAAAGGCATGCCGACCTACTCCCTTACACAAGTCTACCTATTTCAAGGAGAAGATCACTATAGATAGAAAGAGCTCGACCTCACTTACCACACCATTTGATCAAGCATTTGAATTCAAAGAGGAAGTGTGAGAATCACATAAGAAGACCCTCTCTCCAAGCGAAGAAGGAAGAACAAGAAGTCAAATTGTTTTGGATCTATTTTAAGGCTAATATCTTTCACACGTGCGAGGAGGAGTGGTATCTTCTACTGCAGAAGAAGTTGAGATTGTCACATTCATCTTAGGAGGTCGAATTAAGGAAGAGAACAAGTCAAGAATACAAGTCGAATTGAAGTAGAAGAACTCTCCATCCAAGTAAAGGGAACAAGGGTACAAAAATTGGTCAAAATCCCTCACATGTGTTGCAACTAGGGTTACTGAAGAAGCCAAGAGTTGCAGGTCTGATTCAAAAGGTTGAAAATCTAAAGGGTAGCAAAGATCCAAAGGAAAGCAGGCAGTTTGACTAGTGTTGACTCAAGAAAGAAGAAGTTGATCTTAGAAGCCTTGTGACTTGGTATTGGAGTGGTTGGTATGTCAGTCTTTGGCCTTGGTCTTGGAATTCATCACTTGAATATTCTATAAGAAGAAGAATGTGTTTGGGTTTTCCTCTCAAGTTGAAGAGGTTTTGGCCTTGGCTAATTGCCTACATCTTGTGTCTCTTGTCTCATTATTGTTTGTGGTTTGGTAGTTGTTTGATGAAGAAGAACACTATAATAATATAAGTCAAAGAATAACCTAATCTAAAGAAGTAAAAAGTATTCACAAACAATTATCATTCAAAGAAAAATCACCTAAATTACTATGCCTTAGATTTCTTCACATATGGAAAGCTCATAGAGTTTCAAATTCTCTACATTCACAACTAAGTAAATGCGCATATATGGTGATAAAATGAGTCAATAGCCATTATCACCCACCTTTTCCAGTATCTCAAATGGACCATACCTCAAAGCCTTTATTTTCTTACCAAGACCTTGCAACCTTTCTTTGTTCAATTGTAGCCATACCCTGTGTTTGGTAATTTAATTCACCTTAAATTACTTCATAAATTATCGACCAAGACTTGTAAACTGATAGTCTATGTTCACCATTTGTGCTAGGATTCCTTATTATGTAAATAAATTTTCAAATTGAATTAGGATGTTTTCATGCACATGTCTTTATCTAAGAATCACATAAAGTAAAAAGATTGTCACTCTTGCAGGAAAGGAAAATATTACACTGGCAGAAATAAAGTTAAACTAAAGTGCAAAAGTAAATAGCAAAATAAAATCTAAACTCTCTTTACACTTGCAGAAAAGAAAGCTTCTCTTCAATTGCAAAAATAAATATCACATTAACAAATCTAAATCTACTTCACACCGACAAAAATGAAACTAATCTTAAGTGCAAAAATAAAATATCACACTGGAAAATCTAAATCACACTGATAAAGCCTTGAAAGAAATTATACTTCTAATTGCAATTCAAAATTAAATGATTCTACTCTTCAAAATTTACATGTGCATAATAGATCCCTTTTGATTATTTTCTTCATCCTTCACACAACAAAATGATTAGATCTATGAAAGAAATCTTCAACAAACTCTATTACAAATTCTATCCTCACTGTCACAAGCATTCTCTGAAAATCAAAACTGAAAGATTAACTATGATAACTTAATGCTATGAAAGATTGGCTATGATAATTTAATGCTACAAAACTGAAATATTAACTAGAAATGAAATGAAACCTTACAGCTCCCAGGGGGCCCTCCCGTGAGTGCAGGTATAGTGATCAACAAAGATTAAACACGCATTTAAACACACAACATAGTGGAATAACAAACTCTCTTTAATAATCGTAAAGAGTATTTCAAACAAGAACTAGTCTCTCTATCATCGTCGTGCCGAGAGGCAGGTTTTATAACGTCCTTCATTAAACTGTTTGGAGATTTCTAAACCTAGCCTACTCGACAGAAGCTCTAAAAATAACATAAGATAACACGAAATAACGATTCTTCATGATTTTCTACCAGAGAAGAAAATTATGAGGCAAAATATCAGCTTCATCCTTATCATCAATCTCCTCGCATGACTAATTCATCTTTGGCTCCTTTTCTATTGGGTTGACTTCCACATTGACCTACTCATACGACATCCCTATCATCTTGCTGGATCATGGGGATAGGTGGATATCGTTATGTTGGTTTTCAACTACCTGTCCATACGTTTCATTCCTCAACTGATGTTTAAAAACCTACAGATTCTTCAAGTAAGTTGCAAAATTGATCATTAGTTGCATAATTGATGAAATTCGGTAGTTTATGCAAATATTAAATCAAATCATAAGGAAACAATGAAACTATGAATAAAATATGATTAAGATATTTTGCCAATAACCTTGCAAGTTGACACCTTATTGAGATTTTTATGGTCAAAAAGGGAGGAAATGGAGTGAATGGAATTTAAGGAAGCTGTCAAAAAGGAACATTTTTGGTCTTCAACATTCCCTCACACATAAGATATTGCATGTCCTCATGCACAAAATTTCCAAAATTTTGTGACCCATTCTATCACTAAGCTACCTTCGAGGCTTGAGGAAGAATATCTAAATTAGTATTCTCTTCTTTTTTGGTTCTAGTTTCCATCCTTGGTTTCTTCATTAAAATATTGCATTGCAAACTCCTGATTTTACTCTTGAGAAGTTTATATTTGACCTTTAACTTCTTGGTTTTCTTGTACCAGTGGCAAAGATGTAAGAGAATATTATTGTTTTGAGTCCTTTGAATGTCATTTTGTACCTTCATTGCTTCATGTTCCTGCTTCAGATACTTGTTTAACACTTCTAGTTCATAAATTTCCTGTTTAAGAGCATTTTCAATTCTAGATTCTTCTGGAGGGCTGAAATGAACTTCTTCACTTAGAATTTCTTCTTGATTTGAGGATAAATCAACAACTTTTCCTTAGGCCTTCTATTCAAGAGATTCTATATAGTCATAAATTTCTTGTTGAACAAGGTCGATTTCTGGGGTCTTTCTTGTTGGACTTGCAATTGGTGATGGTATTCTCTCTGCTTCTTCTTCTTATAAATCAACAAAACCTAGAGACTGTTTAATGGTCGATTTCATAAGTCGTGTGATTCTTCTGGATGGTTTTTCAGCAGTGAGAGCACGCTTTCTCTTGCTTTGTTCCTTCTTTTGATGGACCTTCATGTGTATGGATGAATTTCTTCTTTTTAAGACTCTCTAAAACATTTGCAAGAGGGGTTTCATCATCAATATCTTTTTGTGTATTCTCATCTTGTGATATTTCTTGTGCAGGTAAATCTTCGTTTTGAAGCTTAGGGTTTGAGGGAAATTTTTGGCGGATTCTTCTTATTTTGGAACTGCATTCATATTGCTCAAGTTCTTTAAAATGATTTAGAACCAGAACAACCTCCCAATTATCCCCTTTTTTCCTCAAATGAGCTTCAATTAAAATTTTTACTAACCTGTGATGATACAGAGCACTGTCAATAAACTGTATTTTCCTTTGGATGTTAGCGACCATTTTTCTTAAACTACAAAGCAGGAAATATGGCAAATTGATTTCGTTGCCATCAATAAAATGCATAATCAACATAGCATGATAGAAGAACATATTCCCAAACCTACCCTCGCAAGTTATACACTTTTGAATGATTAACAATAAATTTCTACCTTTACTTTTTAAATTTGTTACTGTAATTCCTTTCTTGAAGATGGAGATGTCCATACATGGGTTTTTAAGGAAGATTTCCCTGTCTTTTTCTTTGATTTTTCTATTTTTAAACCAACTTTCCTCGTTTCTTTGTAATCCTGTAGCTTCCGCGATAAACGATTATGTCAAGATCAATGTAATCTCTCCAATTTCTGCTTCTATCCCATCATAGGCCTGAAAAACGACTTTGTAACCTCCTTGTCATGCCCATCAAACTTCTCAAAGAACTGTAACCATCGTGCCTGGTACAATTGCTGCTTCACCTTTGGACAGGCTTTAAGAAACTTGGACCCATTCAGCTCAGAATGCACAATAACTCCCATGTTGAGGAAGCTTCAGTCCCTAATTGCCCATTTTTACAAGATTATGGAGTTTTGGTAGCAGTAGCAAGGACGAGATTCAAGTAACAGTTGAGATGTTTTCGGCATAAAAATGAAACAAAGCCGAAGGAAGTGGGAACAAATAATCATATATTTAAATCATAACTCAATGTTTTTCCTTTATTATTTAACTAATATTTACATACCTTTCATTTTGCATTACTAACTTGCTCTTTTTGTAGGTTGCTAAGGTTGCTTTGGTTGTAATCTCCATTCATGTCGCTTTGGCCATGATCTTCATTTGCTAACTTCATTGGCTTTGGCTATAATCTGTCAAGTGAGTTGCGGAATTTCATGAGAGCTGAAAATTATTTTCAATTTTGTAGTTGTTTTATTTCTGCAAAAGAGGAATAAAAGAAATGGGACAAGAATAGGGAAATTAAAAGAAAATCTAGGCTGCCAAGAATTCTTGGTTTTCAACTTAGATTTTCTGTATAAACATGCCAACAATGTTGGTTTTCATGTTTATACATTATTTTTTTAATTTTTTGATATATATATATATATATATATATATATTCTTCAAAAAGAAAGTAGAAGGCTAAGTTGGAGAGGAAGAAGAATCTTTCTTGACCAATTTCAAATCAAGATTATCTTGCAAATTTCTTATGAACTCTTCCTTTGTCAATGATTTATGATATATTCGTAATATATGACCATTTACAAAGAAAGTTACTTTTTCTTCGTCAATGGTTTTAATTTTGACTACTCCATTATCAAAGACAATTTCAATCTCATAAGGACCAAGCCAATGAGTTTGAATTTTTCCTTGAAAATCTTTAAATTTAGAATAAAAAAGTAATGCCCAATCACCCGGCTGGAACTTCCTATCTTTGATAAAATTATCATGCCATCTGGATCTTTGTTGTTGAACTATGTTGGTTCTGTGAATAACATCTTGTCATATTTCAACAAGTTTATTCAATTGCTCCATTCTTTGTTTTTGGGCTTCTGATAGATAAAGACCCAATTTGATTGACGTTTTGAAGGTCTTTATTTGGAACTCAAAAGGAAACATGACTTACTTCCCATAAACAAGTTCATAAGGAGTATGCCCTGTTGTGTTTCGTGTACGATATGCCCATAAAGCTTTTGGAAGCTTTCTGCCCAATCCCTTCTATGCAGATGTACAGTCTTGGTAAGAATTGCTTCAAGTACTTTATTAGTAGCTTCAACTTGTCCATTTTCTTGTGGATGATATGGAGTGGACTTCCGATGTTTGATTTTGTATTCCTCCATTATCTTTTGCACCAAATTGGATGTAAATTGAGTACCTTGATCTGTCAAAATTTCCCTTGGGACACCAAAACGAGTGAAAATATCCTCAAAAAGAAATGAAACTACAACATTTTCAGTAGCAAAAGGAAGTGATTTAGCTTCTACCCATTTTGTAACATAATATGTACAGATAAGAATGTACCTTTTTTTCCTTGATGGTGGATTAATTGGACCAACAAAATCCATAGCTGTAACACCCTCCTCCCACATCTACCCAAGCAACCAGCCAGCTAGGGTAAACATGTGATGAGAGGCCACTATGATATGATTTGACCTCCTACGTCACATTAAGGAAGTGGAACATACAAAAGCACACCATACAGACATTAATTATCAACTACAGGACCCTCAGGAGACATGTTAGCCACTCATACAGTTTGTCCTTGGGTCCCACTGATGTTCTGGATCTCTTAGGCCATAGTCACTCTCATGTTATGGGAAAGGGAGCGACCAACAACCTAAAGTCACTCTCACAGGCTTGCTTTCCAGCGACATTATACCAAAATTTTCAGTGCTATGCCAGCGACTTCGAGATTTGAGCCACTTTTTTAGGCCCAAAACTCGGGTCACTACCCAGAATTGAACCATCTCTCCAAATCAGTAAAAAAACTAGGAAATGACAGTATTAAAGCAAATACTTGTTTAGACCTTGATTGGATCCCTACTAACCATGACAAACATTTCGTCAAACATATTGCAAATATGTAATCTACAGGATTAATTAACAATTCTGAGCATAGGGGTCTCATACTTAGCTACCATAATAGCAATAGAAATACTCATGAAAGTATAACCATATAGACCACATACAATCCATCAAAATTCTCATAGAAATCTAAGGAGAAATAACCTTTCATTAATGATGCAAAATCCAAACCTAGGATGGGACTTCCACATTCAACCTGATCGTAGAATGGCTGAGCCAAATCGCTCTTTAGCCATTCACCCCTGTGCCATATTCCAAGCATGAATGTGGGATCTCATAAAACACATCAATCAAAACTCATCCAGGGCTTCCATAGGTCATCCACCTCAACCCATCAAACAATGATTCCACCTCACGGTCAGACATCACCAAACCATCATTAGATTGGTCTCCATCCAAGCCTTCTAGGGCTTCCAGAGCGTTTGTTCAACCAAGGCTTCCAATACTAATAACTCAACCCACAACTTATTCAGGGCTTCTAGAGCGTTTTTCCAACCAAGGCTTCAAGGACTAGTAACTCAACCCACCAAGGGGCTTCTAGGACTAGTAACATAACCCAAGTTGTTGCAGGGCTTCCAGAGCATTTGTCCAACTAGGGCATCCAGGACTAATAACTCAACCCAAGCTAAGGAAACATGAGAACCAACCAAAAACTCAAAAATGAAAATAAACCCACAATCACCATGACTATCCAAGAAATGGCAAGGCTAGGAAATACACTGTCAATCCCGACCATCCTCGATGCTAATGATAGATCACAACCAAAAATCCACATTCATATGCCATGCATGCCAAAACCAGTGAAGGAAACACACATGCAACTCGATACCTGCAAGAAAATCTGATGTAGCTACTGATCTCGATGCCCTCTTGCACTTTCCTACTCTTCCTTTGCCTTATTGCTCCAAAAATCCATGTACACCACACCCTCCAAGAGTGCTCCAAGAAAACTCTAAGTCTCCAAGAGTATAAGAGAGAGAGAGAATAATGAGAGAGCTCCAAAATTGAACTGACAAAAGGTTACCAGCTGATCCTCTAAAGCCTTTTTATGAATGAGGCCTCTATTTTCTTCATTTTCCATTATTTTCCTCCTCACATGCAACTTGTGACTTTTCACCTCCCTTTTCTACCAATTTTCATAAATAAATGTTCCAAAAATTCTATTTTGCCTTTCCAAAGCCTTAGTCATTGCCTTTGCCAATTTCCTTAGCCATAAACAATCACAAGTGATCCCCATCACTAAGATTTTACCCAACATTGAGCTTGGAATAAGTGTCCTATCATCCATGGTTATTATTTTACCTTTATTAACTTTTATTACATGGAATTTTCACGAGGGCTGTTACAAGAGCCCACTTCTCAAAGGGTTCAATAAGAACCCGAGGTTGTAGAGGCATCTCATTTGAAGGAACATGATTTCCCATTCTCTGACAACTATCACATCTCTTAACATATTCTTTGACATCTTTAAAAAGAGAAGGTCAATAATATCCTAAGAGAAGGATTTTATATGCAATCCTTTTATCAACAAAGTTTCCTCCACATGGTTCATCGTGACAAGCCTTTAATATTTCTAGTACTTCATCTTTTCTGACACATCTTCAAATGATTAAATCAGGCCATGTTTTGCATAATTCTCCATTTATCTATGAATAAGATGCACTGGTTTGAATAACTTTCCTTTTCTCCTAAGGAGACAATATGAAGGTAACTTTCTCGTGGCCAAATAATTGGCAATATCTGAAAACCAAAGAGATTTAATAGATACTGCAAAAAGATATTCGTCAGGAAAATCATCTTTTACAAGAACATCCTTATTATCATTTTTTTATTTTAGATAGAAAATCAACAATTCTATTCTCCTTTCCACGCCTATCCAAAATAGTAATATTGAATTCTTGTAACAACCATCTTGTAACTTTGCCATTAATAATGGATTTATTCATTAAATATCTAATTGTAGAGTGATCTTTATGAAAAAAAGTTTCATAACTAGTGATATAATGTTGAAAATTATTAAATACATGTACAACAACAAAAAACTAATTTTCTATTACAGTATAATTCAACTCTGCTGGAGTAAAATTTTTACTTGTGTAATAAATGGCATAAGGAGTCAAATATTTCTGTCCCAATACAACTCCTAAAGATGTATATCAATCATTGGTTGTGTTAGCCTCCTGCTGCAGCAGGTTAATCATCTTTCATGATCGACATTTTTTCATGCCAAATATGTCGTGCTATGCATGCTGCAATGCTCCATATTTGCTACAGATGGTCAAAAGAAGTCTCCATAGGATTGTGCTAGTCTAAGGGCCACTGCTGTGTTCCAATTTTGATAAGTAATCCATTTTTCGGTCCGAGGCAGTTTTTTCAGTTGAAGGTACTCAGGCTGGAGTTCACTAATATCTCTCTTTTTCTCATCACCCTTATTATATAACTCCCTATTATTTTTCCCTTCCCCTATTAAAATCATGTATATAAATCCCCTTATGTAAATACCCCTCCCTGGCATTATAGCCATAGTTCTACCAAGTCCGGGAAATCTCAGTCCATCTGGGACTGTTTTTAGCCCATCCGCGTCATTTGGGAACTTGTTTGACATCTGATCAGCTAGTAACCTCTCCCTTAACCCCAAAGACCCCCAAAAAACCCATGTTTTCACCTTTCCCCCTTGTAAAATTTCACCCCACCACTATAAAAATCCACATTCCACCCCTAACCCAAAGTTCCTGTGCATAAATATTAACGCGCGCCTTTTATTTAACCCCGTAAACCCATTTTCCTAAGTTCATAACCCATCCGCCGCGCATATTAAATTCGGAATATTCCTGCGAATATTCCCGCCCATTAACCCCCTATCCCGTCGTGTCCGCCGCCAGCCGTCTGATCCACAGCCCCGCAGATCTACGGCTGGCGGGCATCCTCATCCTCGACGCGCCCGGCCTTTAACGTCCGGGAGTTCGGTGGTTTTGCCGCCGTACTCCCGCCACGCGTCAGGCGCCGGGCCGTGGCAGAGCCCCTCCCTCCGAAACTTCCATCCTCCATAAGCGGTGCGCCACATACCGCTTACCGCCCCGCCAGGTGACGTCACCACCATGTCATCACCCTGCCCAGTCACCCGATGAGTCACTTGCCTGCGTGGCCCCCTGCCACGTCACTGCCACGTGTCCTCGCCACCGTACCTGCCACGTCATCGACCGTACGTGATGACGTCATGCTGATGTCATCCCGCCACGTCGCCATGCTGACGTCACCTGCCGTACAATGCTGACGTCATGCTTACGTCATCATCACTTTTTTGGGCGCAGAGGCGCAAAAATCGCACTTCGGAGCCCCGGAATCGAATTCTGAGGCAGTTTTTGATGAGCGATTTGCGCAAATCACTCATCGCAGGATTTTTTGGGCCGAAATGGAGAATCTTCAGGGAATCTTTAAGGAATCTTCGCTCCATGCAGCCCCAGGAAGCCCGAAAAGGCGCAAAAATGATCCGTTTTTTTTCACAGAGCATATCAAAAGGATCAGAAGACAATTCCAGATGATACAAAGGCCGAACAGTGGCCATTTACTGGTGATTAGACCTGCAGCACATCAGATCAGCAGCCCAGATTTTGTTAGAGAGTATCAGTGGAAGAAAAGACGCCAGAGAAAGTCGGTCATGATTTTTTAGGGGCTCGAGGCACCTGAACATTGATGAAGCCCCCAAAAAGTCAAATCGATAAGCATCAGCCCATCCTTGCCTTCAAATCACCGTCAAGACATTCAAAGCACCAGGACAATAAGGAAGCAGAGATCCATGCTCATTTATTGCAGAAATCACTGCAGCAAGCCACCAAGGACAGCATCATTTATTCAGTTTTGATACATCGGCCTTGAGCACGGCCCGAGATATTTTTTGTATTTATTTTAGGATAGGATTAGGTCAAGTAGTCATTTTTATGACCTAATTAGGTCAAGATGTAATAAAGGAACTCTGCAGAGAGTTTTGCCCTATATATACCACCCTCTGTATAGTTTTAAGGGTTGGTCAATTGATATTTTTCACTAGAGACTCGCTGTGTATACCTGAACTTTTCTGTAATCAAAGATTGCTTAAAGCTTGGAGAGCGAACTGTCTGTTGTTGACGAATGTGTTGAAGAGTTGAAGATGGAATTCCTGCGCAACGGCCTGAAGCAATAAGTGCATCTTATCTCTGTTTATGTGTTTGCCATTATCTAAATAGCAGGAAGAAAGAATAGCCTAGAATTAGTTTAAATACTCTCTATGCTCAATTCCTGCTGTTTCTTGATGTTTTCTTCTGAATGAATTGGTTATGAACATTGAATTCCTTCTGGCTCATGTTTGCCCCAGTTCACCTGTGCTGGCAAATTACCTAGGGATTCTTAATTGCCCCTAGGTAGCGCCCTGTTACTTTCTCTACTAATATGTTGGAGAGATTCTTAACTGCCTCTCTTTCTTTAGCGTTCATTTCATCCATTAAACCTGAAAATTGCTTCAACCTCAGTTATCTTGCTCCATGTTCCCTCACTGTTATTAAGGAAACACACCAGCAGTTCCCCTCCTCGACTCCACGCCCAATGGTTTGAAACATTCAGACTATACTCAGCCTCTCTACCTGAAAGTGTCAGTTTTCCCACCAAAACTCAATCAAAACCCCTGTGCATCATATCTAGCCTAAAATCACCCCCTTCAACAAAGCTAAATCATAAAGAGAGAGCGCTCTTTGACTGCAGGCAGGCTAGGGCCTGCAGTCCAAAGTTGGTTTGTGGTTACCTCGGCCGTATCCCTTTAGGAGTCAAAAGGGACAACCTGAGTGATAACATAATGGTGACTCCACTGGGGAGATGAATCATGTGTTTATTAGTGCAAATCCTCAATTTTGACCAGTTCGCCTCGTTTTCTGGAGAAAAGGTTCCTTTTCTTTAGGGTTTTTCATGTTCAGCTCTGATCTGTGATGGTGGACAGAGATCAGACACTTTAAGGTTGATTCATCCACCTGGCGACTCCACATCATCCTCATAATAAAGACTCCGCTGGAGAAATGAACCCGAAGGAATTATATAAGCAGATCAGGCTCTCGACTTGGACTATCATCCAAGAAATCATGTTCTTTCTCTTGCACCAGATTTTGCTGTGCATATTGTACTTTAAAAGCGATTTTATGTCAGATTTTTGTGTTTTTTCTTTGGAAAAGATTGTTGAAAAGCCTCCTTGCACATTAGAGCAGCAGCTTTCAAACGCTGTTGAAGATCATCATACAGCCAAGGAGGAACCAAAAATAGAGTCCAGTCTTCTAGTTCCTGTACATACTCCCGTGCCTCGTAAAGTTCCTGAAAGATATAAGCCGCTCATTTTGCCTCCTGTGCTTGGTCCCCTGCCGGCAAATCATCCTGAATATCTCCCTAGATTTGATGGAGAGAATGGCACTACTGCCCAGAAACATATCCAGGCTTTTGAAGATTATCTTAATACATTTGAAGTGGAAAATGAAGATGTCAGTCTTAGACTATTTGCCCTTTCTTTGCAAAGCGAAGCTAGGACTTGGTTTAAAGCGTTGCCTGAGGCGAGCATCTCTAAGTTTCAGCAGTGTGCCAAGCTTTTCCTTGATAGATGGATGATCAGAGGTAATCTCTTCTTGCTCATCGAAGAATACAATCATTTAGAAAGGCATCCAGATGAATCTGTTCAGCAGTTTTCAGATAGATTCAATCAAGTTTATCAAGCCATGCCTCTAAATATAAGACCTCCCCTTGATTTAGCTCTATTGCAATATCCTATAGCATTTGACACAGAAATGGAATTCTGTCTGAGAGAAAGATGCCCGTCCACTTTGAAACATATGCAGGACATAGCTGTGGACGTAGAGGCAAATCTAAAAAGGAGGGAAGAACAACGCAAAGCAGAGCAAGAAGAAAGATTTCATAGCATATTACAAAAGACAGAGGAAATGATGCAGCTGATCACAATGAAAGTGGAAAGTTCAGAGCACCAGAACAGATATGTTTCACAACAGGAAAGTAGTGACATTCACGAACAAACCTGCCACAAAACAGATGACATATTCATCCAGCCATACATGATGGAGCAGTCTCCTGATATACTGTGTGAATATAATAGCTTCTCTTCTTCCAACTGTCTGCCCAAGTACGATCTGTATGATGATGATTATGAGCCTAACAACCAAATCAGCCTTGCAGAGGAATCAGATCCTATTTTGGCAGGAAGCAGTGTTCAGGTTCAGCTACCTGAACCCAATGATCAGCGTGCCCGTCTCAGCTATGAGGAAAAGGAGGAAAATGCAGAGTGTGTTCATTTCAGTGAAGGAACTTTACCCTTTTGTTTTGAGTCTTTTCAATTTATCAAGGATAACTATCATGCTATATATGATCAAGTGTCACCACGTGTTGCTATTGATCGTCTGGAGGTTAATCAAGATATTGTTCCAAAGGTATCGCCTCTAGTTTTGCAGCCCCAAAGAGCCATTGAATATCAGATTGAGGAGGACCCAGAAGCAGAAGCATATGACCAGATGATCCAAGTGGGTCCCCTGCCTCTTTGTTTTCAGCCATATGAGTTATTCAAAGAAGAAGAAGACCAGCAGCCTGCTCAGATCAGTCAAGTCATATTCAAGCTAGATTGTAATAAATTGCAGACACCTCTACAAGTTCTGGATGACCTATCCGCTGGCAGGCAGAATGATGAAAGAGATCAGTACACGTCGCCATCAACAGGCTGCAAGGCTCAGTATCGAGTTGTCAATGATCTCCCGACTCCAAGGCATGGTAGTGATCCTGAACCTTTGTACAGTCCTTTAATTCAGCCAAAAAATTGTATATATATGTTGCAGGACAGTTTTGTACAATACTTAAACACCGCAAAGGAGGTCAGTAGCTTCCTGATCTTCTCAAAGATTGGCAAAGCCATAACAAATTGCAAAATCTCAGTTGATGTCACTAGCAAGCACAAGCAGCAAAGCCCACTCATGTTATTATTACTTAAGTGGCTGCATTGGCTATTTCACTTCACCTAACAGCAAAGTAAGTGCTGGTTAGGGTAGGTAGGTAGGATCAATAAGGCAGCCAGCCAAGAGAAATTTGCAGAACACAGCAACAATTGAATACAAGGCAGTCTGACCTGCTGTTCTTGACTTTTCACAAGGAAAAGCCATCCCCAAGTGGAGCCACTGTTAGCCTCCTGCTGCAGCAGGTTAATCATCTTTCATGATCGACATTTTTTCATGCCAAATATGTCGTGCTATGCATGCTGCAATGCTCCATATTTGCTACAGATGGTCAAAAGAAGTCTCCATAGGATTGTGCTAGTCTAAGGGCCACTGCTGTGTTCCAATTTTGATAAGTAATCCATTTTTCGATCTGAGGCAGTTTTTTCAGTTGAAGGTACTCAGGCTGGAGTTCACTAATATCTCTCTTTTTCTCATCACCCTTATTATATAACTCCCTATTATTTTTCCCTTCCCCTATTAAAATCATGTATATAAATCCCCTTATGTAAATACCCCTCCCTGGCATTATAGCCATAGTTCTACCAAGTCCGGGAAATCTCAGTCCATCTGGGACTGTTTTTAGCCCATCCGCGTCATTTGGGAACTGGTTTGACATCTGGTCAGCTAGTAACCTCTCCCTTAACCCCAAAGACCCCCAAAAAACCCATGTTTTCACCTTTCCCCCTTGTAAAATTTCACCCCACCACTGTAAAAACCCACATTCCGCCCCTAACCCAAAGTTCCTGTGCATAAATATTAACGCGCGCCTTTATTTAACCCCGTAAACCCATTTTCCTAAGTTCATAACCCATTCGCCGCGCATATTAAATTTGGAATATTCCTGCGAATATTCCCGCCCGTTAACCCCCTATCCCGTCGCGTCCGCCGCCAGCCGTCTGATCCACAGCCCCGCAGATCTACGGCTGGCGGGCATCCTCATCCCCGACACGCCCGGCCTTTAACGTCCGGGAGTTCGGCGGTTTTGCCGCCGTACTCCCGCCACGCCTTAGGCGCCGGGCCGTGGCGGAGCCCCTCCCTCCGAAACCGCCATCCTCCATAAGCGGTGCGCCACATACCGCTTACCGCCCCGCCACGCGTTAGGCGCCGGGCCGTGGCGGAGCCCCTCCCTCCGAAACCGCCATCCTCCATAAGCGGTGCGCCACATACCGCTTACCGCCCCGCCAGGTGACGTCACCACCACGTCATCACCCTGCCCAGTCACCCGATGAGTCACCTGCCTGCGTGGCCCCCTGCCACGTCACTGCCACGTGTCCCTGCCACCGTACCTGCCACGTCATCGACCGTACGTGATGACGTCATGCTGATGTCATCCTGCCACGTCGCCATGCTGACGTCACCCGCCGTACAATGCTGACGTCATGCTGACGTCATCAACACTTTTTTGGGCGCAGAGGCGCAAAAATCGCACTTCGGAGCCTCGGAATCGAATTCTGAGGCAGTTTTTGATGAGCGATTTGCAAATCGCTCATCGCTCATTTGCAAATCGCTCATCGCTCATTTTGATGAGCGATTTGCAAATCGCTCATCGCAGGATTTTTTGGGCCGAATGGAGAATCTTTAGGGAATCTTTAAGGAATCTTCGCTCCATGCAGCCCCAGGAAGCCCGAAAAGGCGCAAAAATGATCCGTTTTTTTTCACAGAGCATATCAAAAGGATCAGAAGACAATTCCAAATGATACAAAGGCCGAACAGCGGCCGTTTACTGGTGATTAGACCCGCAGCACATCAGATCAGCAACCCAGATTTTGTCAGAGAGTATCAGTGGAAGAAAAGACGCCAGAGAAAGTCGGTCATGATTTTTTAGGGGCTCGAGGCACCTGAACATTGATGAAGCCCCAAAAAGTCAAATCGATAAGCATAAGCCCATCCTTGCCTTCAAATCACCGTCAAGACATTCAAAGCACCAGGACAACAAGGAAGCAGAGATCCATGCTCATTTATTGCAGAAATCACTGTAGCAAGCCACCAAGGACAGCATCATTTATTCAGTTTTGATACATCGGCCCTGAGCACGGCCCGAGATATTTTTTGTATTTATTTTAGGATAGGATTAGGTCAAGTAGTCATTTTTATGACCTAATTAGGTCAAGATGTAATAAAGGAACTCTATAGAGAGTTTTGCCCTATATATACCACCCTCTGTATAGTTTTAAGGGTTGGTCAATTGATATTTTTCACTAGAGACTCGCTGTGTATACCTGAACTTTTCTGTAATCAAAGATTGCTTAAAGCTTGGAGAGCGAACTGTCTGTTGTTGACGAATGTGTTGAAGAGTTGAAGATGGAATTCCTGCGCAGTGGCCTGAAGCAATAAGTGCATCTTATCTCTGTTTATGTGTTTGCCATTATCTAAATAGCAGGAAGAAAGAATAGCCTAGAATTAGTTTAAATACTCTCTATGCTCAATTCCTGTTGTTTCTTGATGTTTTCTTCTGAATGAATTGGTTATGAACATTGAATTCCTTCTGGCTCATGTTTGCCCCAGTTCACCTGTGCTGGCCAATTACCTAGGGATTCTTAACTGCCCCTAGGTAGCGCCCTGTTACTTTCTCTGCTAATCTGTTGGAGAGATTCTTAATTGCCTCTCTTTCTTTAGCGTTCATTTCATCCATTAAACCTGAAAATTGCTTCAACCTCAGTTATCTTGCTCCATGTTCCCTCACTGTTGTTAAGGAAACACACCAGCAGTTCCCCTCCTCGACTCCATGCCCAATGGTTTGAAACATTCAGACTATACTCAGCCTCTCTACCTGAAAGTGTCAGTTTTCCCACCAAAACTCAATCAAAACCCCTGTGCATCATATCTAGCCTAAAATCACCCCCTTCAACAAAGCTAAATCATAAAGAGAGAGCCCTCTCTGACTGCAGGCAGGCTAGGGCCTGCAGTCCAAAGTTGGTTTGTGGTTACCTCGGCCGTATCCCTTTAGGAGTCAAAAGGGACAACCTGAGTGATAACAGGTTGAAATATGAAAAGGAAGACTCCAATTTGGTCCTCTCAAGATGGGTGCCTCAGACATCTTTTCTTTCAATGTTTCAAAAGCTTTTTGGCAATCATAATTCTAAATGAATTCACGGTCTTTTGTAAGTAATTTGAAAAGTGGAGAGGCAATCTTTGTGAAGTTTTTTATGAATCTTCTGTAATAACCAGTAAAACCAAGAAAACTTCTAACATCTCTTTGACAAGTAGTAGTTGATAATTTGGAAATAAGTTCTACTTTAGATGCATCCACTTTAATTCCATCTCCTAAAATGTGGTGGCCTAAAACAATTCCCTCAGCGAACATCATAAAACATTTTTCATGGCTTAATGAGAGAAATGTTTCTTTACATCTAATCAGATTTTTTTATAATAAATTTTCAAGAACTTCCTCAAAATAATACCATAGATAGTGAAATCATCCATGTAAATTTCCACACAATCATGAATTAGATCAGAAAAAATGCCTAGAATTGCCCTTTGGAATGTTGCAGGTTCATTACATAATCTAAAAGGAAGTACTCGGTAAGCATAAGTTCCCCATGGACAAGTAAAAATTGCTTTGTCTTGATCTTTCGGAGCTACTTGGATTTGGTTATATTCACTAAAACCATCCAAGAATGAAAAATACATTTTCCCTGCCAATGTATCAAGGATTTGATCTATAAAGGGAAGCGAAAAATGATCTTTCAAGGTAGCTTTATTCAATTCCTTATAATCGATGCTTACTCTCCATTTTCCATTTTTCTTCGGAACAATCACTAATGGTGAGACCCACTAACTATCTAATATTGCATAAATTAAATTCACATTCAACAGTTCTTGTAACTCCTCTTTAACAATTTCCCTTAAATTTGGATTCATCCTCCTTTGGGGTTGTTGAACTGGTCTCGCATTTTATTCAATATAGATATGATGCATACAAGTATTAGGAGCAATTCCTTTCATATCATTATATTCCCATGCATAAACATAGCAATGTTCTTGTAACATCTTTACCAATTCTTTCTTTTGGGATTCTTCTAGATTATCATTAATATTGAAAAAATTTCCTCGAAAGATTTCTAATAAAGAATTGCCAATTTTTTCCATAGAATGTAAAGCCATTCAATGAGATGATAAATATTCAACATTGTATTGTTCTTGAAAATTTTGGTCTTGTTCACAATATGAGGAAGGATCATTATTATTCATTAAATTTAAAATTTGATCTTCTTCATCTAATTGTGAAGTAGCAAATATTGGTTGTATATCAAAATCTTCATTATCATCATTTATCCAAACTTCACTTTCTACTTCCATTGTTGTTTTTGCAAGAGGATATAATGTGAATTTCTTAGTAGAGCTGCCATTAAAGATAAACATATCACTTAATCTACAACTTATAAAATAATTAGTTGTATCTGACCATGGTCTACCTATAATCAATGGGTGTCCTCCTAAATTATTCTTGGGAGTTAAAATCATAAAATCAACAAGATATTCCCAAGAATTTAAGGAGATAGATACATCTTCTAATACACCATCTGGTTTGATAAAAAATCTATCTGCTCACTGTAGTAATATTGGTGTGTATTGAAGATTAGAAAGTTTTAATTGATCCATAGTTTGTTTACTCATGATATTGATAACTACTCCTAAATCGATGAACGTGTTTGGAATCTCGACACCATCTATGTGTTTTTTTCCAATGGGACTTTCTGGATCTAGATTTTTCTGAACTATTGGTTTTCCCATCATAATATCTGCAATTTTTCCAACTAACTGAATTTTTTTAACTTCTTTTCTTTTTCTTCTTAGTTTTTTATGTTTAATTCCCTAATTGTCTTTGAAAATATTGGTATTTCCCTTATATCTTGTAATAAAGAAATTTTGATGCAAACATTTTTCAGTTCATCTAACATATCATATTCATGCAACACAATTTGTTTCTTTATTCCTTTGTTAATTTTTAGCCTTTCAGGAAAGGATGGATTTTGAACATAAACAAGAGGTTGTTGTACAATGGGAGTTGAGTTTATTAAGTTATCATGTATAGGGGTGCTCTCTTTCTGAGGAAATTATTCTTGATTAAGAGATGTTTCTCTTTCAAGGGGTTCATCCTCTCCAGATTCCTTAAAAACAATAGACGGTAACTTCTTTTCTAAAACTCTACCAGATCTACATTGGACATAATCTAGATCTAATGGAGTTATCATGCAAGCTTGGAAATTCTGACCTTATATACTGTAAACATGTTGTGAATTTTTATTATTCAGATTTGGAAGTGGCTGAGAAGGTAGTTGATTAGGTTTTTGGGGGTATGATGTGGATGGTAATTGAAGTGGTTGATTATAAGGTTGAGTTTGATTTTGAAATTGTGGAAAAGTGTTTGATTGAGGAGGATAATATGGAGGTTGATATGGAATAAACGACTGTTGAAATTGATTATACTGAGGATTCCTAGGAGGATACTACCAAGCTTGTGTCCATAATGGATTTTGAGGTGGCCAATTTTGCCAAGGCATTGGAGTATTCCAATTGTTCTGAGGTTGTGCATATGATTGGTATTGAGGATTAAGACCTTGTACCATATTTGGTTGTTGTGGTGGCCATTGTCTTTTACCCATAAAACAAAGTGACTAAGCTTGGCTCGCTTCAAATTCATTTTGCAAGACTTCTTTAAGTCCAAGAATTGAAGGGCATTTCTTTGTGATATGACTTTCTAAACATATAACACATATTTCTACACTATCAAGAGGACATCTCTTAGAGCATGTTTCTTTTTGCATTTAGGACAAAAAATTGATAATGTAACATTTTCAGCATTTTGCTTGTTTTGAATTTTAAGGGTATCTATTTGTTCACTAATACTCCCTAAGATATCTGTTTTGAAGTTGTCAAATAAATTGCCTATTTCTGCTCTACTTACTATCCCAGTTGCAGATTTGTTAATCTAGACATAACAGGGTCTTTTGGATTTTTCCCAATTCTAGCCTTTCCTCTTGAAATGTGTGTACACAATTGAAAATTTTCTCTAAATTATAACTGAGAAACATCTCCTTTTCCCATTAAATTGAGAAGATCTACCCACTCATCTCTAATGTCTTTTAGCAAAAGAGATTTTTGAGTTTCTTAATCTAGATTATGCATTTTAGCCCTTTTAACATTATAAGCAAATCTTTCAACAAAATCTTCAAGATTTTCATCCTCTTCTGCATCATTTTAAAGGCTTCATCTTTAAGGTTATGAGGCATACAATAATCTTTGTATTTATCTAAGAACACATTTTTCATTTCTTCCCATGTTCTTATGGTATGTGTTCCTAATCCCATAAACCATTTAAGTGCTCCGTCTTTAAGAGTGGTTGGAAACAATTTCAATTTTTGAGAATAAAGCAAGTAGTCATAAGATCTACACAAGACTTAAAACTCAAAAATAAATGTTTCAGGATCCTCATGTCTTACTCCATGGAAATTAGGGAGGATGGAGGGTGAGATATTCTTCATTGTAACTGTGGTATCTTCATTTAAGATGGGAAACCCAAAAGGTTTCAGATCTCCTCTACCACCTCTTCCTCCACCTCCTCCTCTATTTCCTCCTCTACCTCTTCCTCCATTACCTCTTCCACCTCCAATCCTAAATTCACCATTCACATTATGTACTTATCATTCTCCTTCCCCTGCCATTGTAGATTCCTCATAGCTAATATAGGGTTCTTCAATTGGAATTTCTAGCTCCTCTTCTGGTTCTTCCACCAATGGAATAAAATAAGTTTCTTCTTCCTCTTCAGTAGGGACTTCCAACTCTTGTCCTAAAAGTTGTTCTTCAGTTGAAGATAGAAAGATTACTCCTTTTGTTGGGGATGTAGGTTCATATACCATGGCTTTAGTAGAGGAAGTTGGTGAATCTCTCGGTTGGGTTTCAGATCTCTATACCTCAATAAGTCTAAGTCTATGTGCAAATGATGGAATATGAGTTTCGGTGGATGATGTGGCACTACAAGGTCGTGGTGTGGTGAGTGGTGATGTTAGAATTGAACTCCTAACTCTACTTATAAATCTACCCCTAGAATCTATTTCCCTATGCATAAATCCCTTTTTACAATTTTTTTTTTAAATGAAAAGACTTCTTAAAAAAAAATCCTATAGACACTTCCCCGACAATGACGCCAAAATGTTTGGTAATTTATTTGGGCTTAAATTACTTCATAAATTATCGACTAGGACTTGTAAACTGATGATGTGTATGTGCACCATTTGTGATAGGATTCCTTATTATTTAAATGAATTTTCAAATTGAATTAGGATATTTTCATGCACATGTTTTATCTAAGAATCACTCAAAGTAAAAAGATTGTCAGTCTTGCAGGAAAGGAAAATATCAAACTGAAAAAAATAAATCTAAACTGAAGTGCAAAAATAAATAGCAAAATCAAATCTAAATTCTCTTTACACTTGCAGGAAAGAAACCTACTCTTAAATTGCAGAAATAAATATCACATTAACAAATCTAAATCTACTTCACACTGACAGAAATGAAACTAATCTTAGGTGCAGGAATAAAATATCACACTCGCAAATCTAAACCATACTGATAAAGCCTTGAAAGAAATTATACTTCTAATTGCAATTCAAAATTAAATGATTCTACTCTTAAAAATTTACATGTGCATAATAGATCCCTTTTGATTATTTTCTTCATCTTTCACACAACGAAATGATTATATCTATGAAAGAAATCTTCAGCAAACTCTATTAAAAATTATATACCCACTATCACAAGCATTCTTTGAAAATCAAAACTGAAAGATTAATAATGATAACTTAATTCTATGAAAGATTGGCTATGAGAATTTAATGCTAAAACATTGAAATATTAATAGAAATGAAATGAAACCTTACAACTCCTAGGGGAGAACTCCCGTGCGTGCAGGTATATCGATCAATAGAGATTATAAATGCATTTAAACGCATATCACAGTGGAATAACAAGATCACTTTAATAATTGCAAAGAGTATTTCAAATAATAACCAGTCTCTTTGTCATCATCGTGCCGAAAGGTAGGTTTTATAACCTCCTTCATTAAACTGTTTGGAGATTTCTAAGCCTATACTACTCAATAGAAGCTCTAAAAATAACATAAGATAACATGAAATAGTGATTCTTAATGATTTGTAATCAGAGAAGCAAATCATGAGGCAAAATATCAGCTTCATCCTTATTATCGATCTCCTCATTCGCCTGACTCGTCTTTGGCTCCTTTTCCACTGGGTTGACTTCCACATTGACCTGCTCATACGACATCCTTATCATCTTGCTGGATCATGGGGATAGGTGGATATCGTTATGTTGATTTTTAGCTACCTTTCCATACATTTCGTTCCTCAATTGATGTTTCAAAACCTACAGATTCTTCAAGTAAGCTGCAAAATTGATGCAATTCAGTAGCTTATGAAAATATTAAATCAAATAATAAGGAAACAATGAAACTATGAATAAAAGATGATTAAGTACCTGTTTTTTCCAATAGCCTTGCAAGCTAACACCTTAATGAGATTTTTATTTTCAAAAAGGGAGGAAATGGAGTGAATGGAATTTAAGGAAGGTGTCAAAAAGGAACAATTTTGGTCTTCAACATTCCTCCACACAAATCAGCTTCAATTAAAAATTTTACTAACTCGTGATGATACAGAGCACTATTAATAAACTGTATTTTCCTTTGGATTATAGCGACCATTTTTCTTAAACTATAGAGCAGGAAATATGGAAAATTGATTTTGTTTCCATCAATAAAATGCATTATCAACCAAGCATGATAGAAGAACATATTCTCAAACCTGCCCTCACATGTTATAAAGTTTTAAATGAGTAACAATAAATTTCTCCATTTGTTTTTTAAAGTTGTTACTGGAATTCCTTTCTTGAAAATGAAGATGTCCATACTGGGGTTTTTAAGGAAGATTTCCTAGTCTTTTTCTTTGATTTTTCGGTTTTTAAACCAACTTTCCCCGTTTCTTGGTAATCCCGTAGCTTCCACTATAAATGTTATGTCAAGGCAAACCTAATATTGCCAATTTCTTCTTCTATCCCATCATAGGCCCAAGCAAATGACTTTGTAACCTCCTTGTCATGCTCATCAAAATTCTCAAAGAACTGTAACTATTGTGCCTGTTGCAATTGCTTCTTCACCTTTGGATAGGCTTCAAGAAACTTGGTCCCATTCGGCTCAGAACACACAATAACTCCCATGGATTATGGAGTTTTGGTAGCAGTAGCAAGGACAAGATTCAGGCAACAATTGAGATTTTTATGGCAGAAAAACGAAACAGAGCCAAAGGAAGTGGGACATAATGTGAAGGAAATGGGATAGTCTACAGAGTAAATGGGATAATATACAGAGGAAGTGAGTAAATTCAAATGATGGGAAGGTTTAATGACTCATTCAAATCTTATAACAAGATATGATTATTAGAAATTTTAGATTGGATCATAAGAACCAATATCATGTCATGACAAGGATAATGATTATGTGAAATGTCGGTGACAACAGCTATTTACAAATAATCATCTATTTATATCATAACTCAATGTTTTCCCTTTATTATTTAACTAATATTTACATACCTTTCATTTTGACTTACTAATTTTCTCTTTTTGTAGGTTTCTTAGGTTGCTTTGGTTGTGATTTCCATTCAGGTTACTTTGGCCATGATATTCATTTGCTATATTCATTTTCTTTGGCTATAATCTGTCAAGTCAGCTGCGAAATTTCATGAGAGAAGCTGATTATTGACAATTTTGTAGCTGTTTTATTTCTACAAAAGAGGAATAAAATAATTTGGACAAGAATAGGGAAATTAAAAGAAATCTAGGCTCCCAAGAATTCTTGGTTTTCAACTTATATTTTCTGTATAAACATGCCAACAATGTTGGTTTTCATGTTTATATATATATATATATATTCTTCAAAAAGAAAGTAGAAGGCTAAGTTGGAGAGGAAGAAGAATCTTCCTTAACCAATTTCAAATCAAGATTATCTTGCAGATTTCTTATGAACTCTTCCTTTGTCAATGGTTTATGATATATTTGTAATCTATGACCATTTACAAGGAAAGTTACTTTTTCTTCATCAATGGTTTTAATTATGACTACTCCATTATCAAAGACAATTTCAATCTCATAAGGACCAAGCCAATGAGTTTGAAATTTTCCTTGAAAATCTTTAAATTTAGAATAAAAAAGTAATGCCCAATCACCCGGCTGGAACTTCCTATCTTTGATAAACTTATCATGCCATCTAGATCTTTGTTGTTGAACTATGTTGGTTCTGTGAATAACATCTTGTCGTATCTCATCAAGTTCATTCAATTGCTCCATTCTTTGTTTTTGGGCTTCTGATAGATCAAGACCCAATTTGACTGTTGTTTTGAAGGTCTTTATTTGGAACTCAAAAGGAAACATGACTTTCTTCCCATTAAAAAGTTCATAAGGAGTATGCCCTGTTGTGTTTCTCATAGGATGTGCCCATAAAGCTTCTGGAATCTTTTCTGCCCAATCCCTTCTATGCAGATGTATATTATTGGTAAGAATTGCTTCAAGTACTTTATTAGTAGCTTCAACTTGTCCATTTGCTTGTGGATGGTATGGAGTGGACATCTAATGTTTGATTTTGTATTCCTCCAGTATCTTTTGCACCAACTTGGATGTAAATTGAGTACCTTGATCTGTCAAAGTTTCCTTGGGACACCAAAACGAGTGAAAATATCCTTAAAAAAATGAAACTACAACATTTTCAATAGCAAAAGGAAGATATTTAGCTTCTTCCCATTTTGTAACATAATCTGTACAAACAAGAATGTACTTTTTTTTGCCTTGATGGTGGATTGATTTGACCAACAAAATCCAGAGTTGTAACACCCTACTCCCACATCTACCCAAGAAACCAGCTAGCTGTGGTAAACATGCGACGAGAGACCAATATGATATGATTCGACCTCCTAAGTCACGTTAAGGAAGTGGAACCGATAGAAACACACCATACATACATTAATTATCAGCTACATGACCCTTAGGAGACATGTCGGTAACTCAGACAGCTTGTCCCTGGGTCCCACTGATGTTCTGGATCTCTTAGGCCATAGTCACTCTCATGTCATGGGAAAGGGAGAAACCAACAACCTAAAGTCACTTTCACAGGCTTGCTTTCCAGCAATCAGAGACCAAAATTGTCAGTGGTATGCCAGCGACTCTGGGATTTGAGCCACTTTTTCAGGCCCAAAACCTAGGTCATTTCTCAGAATTGAACCATCTCTTCAAATTAGTAAAATAACCAAGAAATGACAGTATTAAAGAAAATACTTGTTTAAGACCTTGACTGGACCCCTACTAGCCATGACAGACATTTCATCAAACATATTGCAAATGTGTAATCTACAGGTGTAATTAACAGTTCTGAGCGTAGGGGTCTCATACTTAGCTGAGAATCGCTAAGAACCATTGATGCCTCAACATATCAACTACCATTCCATCCATTAGGTCATAGATACATTTTTCATTCAGTTAAAACATGAGGAAATCCATACATGGCTGCTGTCATAAAACACATACACAACCAGCGTAATAGTAGCAGAAATACTCATGAAAGTACAACCATATAGACCACATACAATCCATTAAAATGCTCATAGAAATAAAAGGATAAATAACCTTTCATTAATGATGCAAAATCCAAACCCGAGATGCGACTTCCACGTTCCACCCGACATTAGAATGGTTGAGCCAAATCTCTCTTCAATCATTCCACCCCATGCCATATTCCAAGCATGAATGTGGGATCTCATAAAACACATCAATCAAAACTCATCCAGGGCTCCAGAGGCCATCCATCTCAACCCATCAAACAGTGATTCCACCTCATGGTCGGACATCACCAAACCATCATCAGATTGGTCTCCATCCAAGCCTTCTAGGGCTTCCAGGACTAGTCACTCAACCCATAACTTATTCAGGGCTTCTAGAGCGTTTGTCCAACCAAGGCTTCCAGGACTAGTAACTCAACCCACCAAGGGCTTCCAGAGTGTTTGTCCAACCAAGGCTTCCAAGACTAGTAACTCAACCCAAGCTGTTACAGGGATTCCAAAGCGTTTGTCCAACCAGGGCTTCTAGGACTAATAACTCAACCCAAGCTAAGGAAATATGAGAACCAACCAAAAACACAATAATGAAAATAAACCCACAATCACCATGGCTATCCAGGAAATGGAAAGGCTAGGCAATCCACTGTCAATCCCGACCATCCTCCATGCCAATGACATATCACAACCAAAAATCCACATGCATATGCCATGCATGCCAAAACTAGTGAAGGAAACACACATGCAACTCGGTACCTGCAAGAAAATATGATATAGTTGCTGATCCTGATGCCCTCTTGCGCTTTCCTGCTCTTCCTTTGCCTTCTTGCTCCAAAAATCCAAGTATGCAACACCCTCCAAGAGTGTTCTAAGAAAACTCTAAATCTCTAAGAGTATGAGAGAGAGAGAGAATACTGAGAGAGCTCAAAAACTAAACTGAAAAAAGGTTACCACCTGATCCTCTGAAGCCTTTTTATGAATGTTGCCTCTATTTTCTTCATTTTCCATTATTTTCCTTCAATTTCCTCCTCACATGCAACCTGTGACATTTCACCTCCCTTTTCTCCTAATTTTCATTATTTTCATAAATAAATGTGCCAAAAATGCTATTTTGCCTTTCTAAATCCTTAGCCATTGCCTTTGCCATTTTCCTTAGCCATAAACAATCACAAGTGATTCCCATCACTAGGATTCTTCGCAACATTCAACCTGGAATAAGTGTCATATCATCCGTGGTTATTATGTTTCCTTTATTAACTTTTATTACATGGAATTTTTATCAGCGTTGTTACAAGAGCCCACTTATCAAAGGGTTCAATAAGAACCCGAGGTTGTAAAGGCATCTCCTCTGAAGGAATAAGCTTTCCAATTCTCTGACAACTATCACATATCTTAACATATTCTTTGGCATCTATAAAAACAGAAGGCCGATAATATCCTAAGAGAAGGATTTTATAGGCAATCCTTTTATCAACACAGTGTCCTCCACATGGTCCATCATGACAAGCCTTTAATATTTCTAGTACTTCATCTTTTCTGACACATATTCGAATGATTAAATCAAGCCATGTTTTGTATAATTCTCCATTTATCTATGAATAAGATCCACTAGTTTGAATAAATTTCCTTTTCTCCCGAGGAGACAATATGAAGGTAACTTTCCCGTGGCCAAATAATTGGCAAAATCTGCAAACCAAGGATATTTAATAGATACTGCAAAAAGATATTCATTAGGAAATTAATCTCTTATATGAACATCCTTATTATCATTTTGGATTCTAGATAGAAAATCAACAACTGTATTCTCCTTTCGAGGCCTATCCAAAATAGTAGTATTGAATTCTTGTAATAACCATCTTGTAACTTTTCCATTAGTAATTGATTTATTCATTAAATATCTGATTGCAGAGAGATATGTATGAAAAAAAGTTTCATAACTAGTGATATAATGTCGAAACTTATTAATGACATGTACAACAACTAAAAACTCCTTTTATGTTATAATATGTCTCAACTCTGCTAGAGTCAAATTTTTACTCGTGTAATAAATGGCATAAGGAGTCAAATCTTTCTGTCCCAATACAACTCCTAAAGCTGTATCTGAATGATCCAGGTGGTTGTTGGTGGCCACTCACCTATCCCATTTGGACCCCCACAACTGTCTCTTTCAGCTTTTCAATTTCCTAAATTGTAGCGCAGTTTACTATTTTTAGCACTTTTCGGGTCCTGAACTTTCGGAGTCGTTTTGAGGCCCTAAATGACATTTTTTGGGAAAACTAGGAGCAACATGGGTCCATGGATTGATGCTGATCTTCCCAAAGTTGTAGTTCTCGGATAGATCTTTCTAACGAGATACTGTGCGCGTCAAACAGAGATCGTATGCCAAAGTTACGACCCCGGGAAGTTAATGTACCAATTTACCCAAACGGGGCCCATAGTTTGGCGTTTCATCTTCTAGGGTTAGGTTTTGGAATGTTAAGGGTTTTCCATTGTTTCTCAACAATAAATAGGCCTTCGAGCCTCAATGTAACACAATTCAGAGGCATGTAGCCATCACATCTCTTCTCAGAGATAAGCTACCATCGCCTTAGCTGGTTTCTTTCCATTTCTATTTGTAAGCATATATCAGTATTTTACAGTAATGAAATGAAGTATTATTTCTGCTGCATATCAGTATTTATGGTTATCTCTATAATTTGTTGCGTTCCTGTTTAAATCCGGATCAGTGGTATCAGGGCGGTTTGCTTTTTCTCTGTTTTTCTTTGCATGTCCCCAACGAGGTCGGGATATAAGGAGTTAGGGCTAGAACTGGTTGAACCTTTGCAAGACCAGCCTCGCAAATTTTGAAGGCCTCCCATGGTGGATGAAAAGAAAGATAAGGGGGCAGGAGATCCTATCAAAATCTTGCTTGAAGAAGCCCTTGAGCGGCAAAGGAACGTGATGATGGATAACTTTGCGCAGATCCTTCAACGGCTAACTAGAGGGGATGCATCGGCTTCCAATAGCTACTCTGGAAATGCTACACCATTTAAGGTACAAGTTAATTTTGAAATCCCCATCTTCGAGGGTCAAATAGCTGCAGATGCTGTAGACAAATGGTTAAATATGCTAGATGGGTATTTTTTTGTTCATGAATTTTCGAGTCGGGAAAAGATTGTTTTCACTCTTCTCAAAGCAGCCCCCCACATCAAGGACTGGTGGGAAACCTACTATGAGCAGAAGAATGAAAGTACAGGCTCACTATTTTCAGCCGCACCCACTTGGGATTCATTTCGGGATGCCGTCAAGGAGCAGTACTACCCTGTCAAAAGCTATGAGGACAAATACATCAAATGGACCACACTATGGCAGGGAAGGGACCAAGATGTGCTGGAGTTCACAAACATTTTTCATACCCTTCGCACACAGTTGGGTATCAAGGACTCTGAGCTGCATTTGGTACTCAAATACCACAACTGCCTACACAGATACATCCAGGAAGAGATGGAGTTCCTAAACATCTCCTCACTCGGCACGACGTACCGATACGTTGTCAAAATCGAGCAAAAGTTCAAACAGAAGAAGCGAGACTTTGGATCTGCAAATCCGAAGACCAAAGGACAAAGCCAAGGTGGGGTGACCCAAGACAACCCGTCGAAACCGCAAGAAAAGAACAACACCATAAAGTCAAAGAAGGACATAAGAAAGTGGTGTGAGTTCCACAAGAGTCCCACTCATAACATAAGTGAGTGTCGGACCAAGCAGTCGCTGGTGGCCGAGTTGAAGGCTTCAGAATCAGATGCATGTTCCGACCCTGAGTCAAAACCCGACAAGGGGAATGGCAAAGGGAAGCAGATCATTGATGCAGAGCCCAGCGTCACTGTTGCCACCACCAAGATCCAGAAGAATGAGCCCGAAGACCCAGAGGAGGGGGAGCGTCTTTTCCACTCACAGATGTGGGTGAAGGGTTCACCGCTGCAATTCATTGTCAACAGTGGCAGCCAAAAGAACCTCATTTCAGCAGAGGTTGTGAAGCGGTTGGGCCTACCGACTACACCACACTCGCAGCTGTACAATATCGGGTGGCTTCATGAAGGACGAGATCTCAAAGTTCGCTAGCAGTGCCGCCTTCCCTACAGCATCAAGCCCTTCACAAACGAGGTATTGTGTGATGTTACACCTCTGGATGTTTGTGATGTTTTATTGGGCTAGCCATACTTCTGGAGGCGACATGCTGTGTATGAGTCAAGGCCTCGCGCTGTCATTATTTCTTTGGGTAATTCATTATACAGGATACCGGAGGTAGCCCCGGCTACCGCCACCTCTTTGATCGCTGTTAAGAAAGGCAACAAGCTCATCTCCCAGACTAGGAAATTCATTTTCTATCTGGTTCACTCCCAAAATAAGGAGAAGATCATTGCTACATCCATGACCCCCGTGAAGGGTTCCTCCACGCAGTAGCAGTAGCAAAGGGATATGGTCTTGATAGAACAGAAGAACAACTTCTCCTCACCCACATGGGTACCACATAAGTTTTAGGTGGGCGACAAAGTTTGGTTACATCTGCAGAAAGAACGCCTTACAAGAGCCCATCAGAAGCTCAGACCACTCCGACATGGTCCTTATAGTAGTACCAAGGCTGTGGGAACAATGCTTTGGAGCACAACATTCCTTCATTCCTTCGCCTGCACCAAGCGTTCAATGTGGACCGTCGTCGACCATGCTTCCCACCATTACTGGACACATCAGAGATTGCAGAACAAGTTCAGCAGATGGAGGAACTCAATGCAATGGGGACCATTGCTTCCTAAGGGGGGAGGAATGATCTAGGTGGATGTTGGTGGCCACCCACCTATCCCATTTGGACCCCCACAATTGTCTCTTTCAGCTTTTCAGTTTCCTAAAGTGTAGCGCAGTTTACTATTTTTAGTAGTTTTTCGGGTCCTGAACTTACGGAGTTGTTCTGAGGCCCTAAACGACGTTTTTTGGGAAAACTAGGAGCAACATGGGTCCATGGACCCATGTTGCTCTTCCCAAAGTTGTAGTTATCGGATAGATCTTTCTAACGAGATACTATGTGCATCAAACAGAGATCGTATGCCAAAGTTACGACCCCAGGAAGTTGATGTACCAATTTACCCAAACGGGGCCCACAATTTGGCGTTTCATCTTCTAGGGTTAGGTTTAAATTTGGAATGTTAAGGGTTTTCCATTGTTTCTCAACAATAAATAGTCTTTCGAGCTTCAATGTAACACAGTTCAGAGGCATGTAGCCGCCTCATCTCTTCTCGGAGATAAGTTACCATCGCCCTCGCTGGTTTCTTTCCATTTCTATTTGTAAGCATATTTCAGTATTTTACAGTAATGAAATGAAGTCTTATTTCCGCTGCATATCAGCATTTATGGTTATCTCTGTAATTTGTTGCGTTCCTGTTTAAATCTAGATCACTGAAGCATCGGTTGAAATATGAAAATGAAGACTCCAATTTTGTCCTCTCACGATAGGTGCTTGAAAAATATTTGCTTTCAATGTTTCAAAAGCTTTTTGGAAATTAGAATTCCAATTGAATTCACAGTCTTTTGTAAGTAATTTGAAAAGTGGAGAGGCAATCTTTGTGAAGTTTTTTTATGAATATTCTATAATAACCAGTAAAACCAAGAAAACTTATAACATCTCTTTGACAAACAAGAACTGATAATTTGGAAATAACTTCTATTTTAGATGCATCCACTTTAATTCCATCTCCTGAAATGTGGTGGCCTAACACAATTCCCTCAGTGGACATCATAATTTTTTTTTCATGGTTTAATGAGAGATTCGTTTATTTACATCTAATGAGAAATTTTGCTAAATTTTCAAGAGCTTCCTCAAAAAAATTACCATAGACATTAAAATCATGTATGTAAACTTCCATACAATCATGAATTAGACTGGAAAAAATGCCTAGAACTTCCCTTTGGAATGTTGCAGGTGCATTACATAATCCAAAAGGAAGTACCCAGTAAGCATAAGTTCCCCATGGATAGGTATAAATTGTTTTGTCTTGATTTTCCAGAGCTACTTGGATTTGGTTATTCCAGTAAAACCATCCAAGAATGAAAAATACTTTTTCCCTGCCAGTGTATCAAGGACTTGATCTATAAAGGGAAGCGGAAAATGATCTTTCAAGGTAGCATTATTCAATTCCTTATTATCGATGCATACTCTCCATTTTCCATTTTTCTTTGGAACAATTACTAATGGTGAGACCCACTGACTGTCTAATATTGCGTAAATTAAATTCACATTCAACAATTTTTGTAACTCTTTAACAATTTCCCTTAAATTGGGATTCATCCTCCTTTGGGGTTGTTGAATTGGTCTGACATTTTCTTCAATATAGATATGATGCATACAAGTATTAGGATCAATTCCTTTTCATATCAGTGTATTCCCATGCATAAGCAGAGGAATTTTCTTGTAACATATTTATCAATTCTTTCTTATGGGATTCTTCCTCATTATCATTAATATTGAAATTTTTTCTTGGAAATATTTCTATTAAAGAATTTCCAAATGTTTTCATAGAATGTAAAGCCATTTTATGAGATGATAAATATTCAACATTGTATTGTTCTTGAAAATTTTGGTCTTGTTCACAATATGAGGAAGAATCATTATTATTCATTAAATTTAAAATTTGTTCTTCTTCATCTAATTGTGAAGTAGCAAATATCGGTTGTATAACAAAATCTTCATTATCATCATTTATCCAAACTTCACTTTCTACTTCTATTGTTGTTTTTACAGGAGGATATAGTGTGAATTTCCTAGTAGAGCTTCCACCAGAGATAAACATATCACGAGATCTACAACTTATAAAAGAATTAGTTGTAGCTAACCATGGTATACCTATAATCAATGGGTGTCCTCCTAAATTATTCTTGGGAGTTAGAATTATAAAATTAACAGGATATTCCCAAGAATCTAAGTAGACAGATACATCTTCTAATACACCATCTGGTTTGATAACAAATCTATCTGATAACTGTAGTAACGTTGGCGTGTATTGAAGATTAGAAAGTTTTAATTGATCCATAGTTTGTTTACTCATGATATTGATAGCTACTCCTAAATTGATCAATGTGTTTGGAATATCGACACCATTTATGTGTGTTTTTACAATGGGACTACTTGGATCTAGATATTTCTGAACCTTTTGTTTTCCCATCATAATATTTACAATTTTTCCAACTAACTAAATTGTTTTTAACTTCTTTTCTTTTTCTTCCTGGATTTTTAATGTTTAACTCCTTGATTGTATTTGCAAATATTGGTATTTCCCTTATAGCTTGTAATAAAGAAATTTTGATGCAAACATTTTTCAGTTCATCTAACATATCATATTTAGGCAACACAATTTGTTTCTTTATTCCTTTGTCAATTTTTAGCCTTTCAGGAAAGGGTGGATTTTGAACATAAACAGAAGGTTGTTCTGCAATGGGAGTTGAGTTTATTGAGGTATCATGTATAGAGGTGCTCTCTATGTGAGGAATTTCTTCTTGATTAAGAGATGTTTCTTTTTCAAGGGGTTCATCCTCTCCAGATTCCTTAAAAACAATAGACGGTAACATCTTTTCCAAAACTCTACCAGATCTAAATTGGACATTGTTTAGATCTAACGGAGTTATCATGCAAGCTTGGAAATTCTGACCTTATATACTATAAACATGTTGTGAATTTTTATTATTCAGATTTAGAAGTGGCTGAGCAGGTAGTTGATTAGGTTTTTGGGGGTATGATGTGGATGGTAATTGAAGTGGTTGATTAGAAGGTGGAGTTTGATTTTGAAATTGTGGAAAACAATTTGAATAAGGAGGATAATATGGAGGTTGATATGGAATAAATGGCTGTTGAAATTGATTATATTGAGGATTCCTAGGAGGATACTGCCAACCTTGTTTCCATAATGGATTTTGGGGTGGCCAATTTTGCCAAGGCATTGGAGTATTCCAATTGTCTTGAGGTTGTGCATATGATTGGTATTGAGGATTAAGACCTTGTACCATATTTGGCTGTTGTGGTGGCCATGGTCTTTTACCCATAAAACAGAGTGACTAAGCTTGGCTTGCTTCAAATTCATTTTGCAAGGTTGCTTTAAGTCTAGGAATGGAAGGGAATTCCTTTGTGATATGACTTTATGCACAGATAACACATATTTCTAAACTATTAAGAGGACATTCTCTTAGAGCATGTTTCTTTTTGCATTTAGGACGAAAAAATGATAATCCAACATTTTTAGCTTTTTGTTTATTTTGAATTTTAAGGGTATCTATCTATTCACTAATACTCCCTAAGATATTTGTTTTGAAGTTGTCAAGAAAATTGCCTATTTCTTCTGTACTTACTATCTGAGTTGCAAATTTATTAATCCTAGACATAACAGGGTGTTTTGGTTTTTTCCCTGTTCTAGCCTTTCCTCTTGAAATGTGTGTACACAATTCACAAATTTATCTAAATTATAACTGAGAAACATCTCCTTTTCCCATTAAATTAAGAAGATCTACCCACTCATCTCTAATGGATTTTAGCAAAAGAGCTTTAAGAGTTTCTTCATCTAGATTATGCATTTTAGCTCTTTAAACATTATAAGCAAATCTTTCAATGCAATCTTCAAGATTTTCATCCTCTTTTTGCATCATTTTAAGGACTTCATCTTTAAGGTTATGAGGAATACAATAATATTTGTATTTATCTAAGAACGTATTTTTCATTTCTTCCCATATTCTTATGGTATCTGTTCTTGATCCTATAAACCATTTAAGTGCTCTACCTTTAATAGTGGCTAGAAACAATTCCAATTTTTGAGAATAAAGCCAATAGTCATAAGCTCTACACAAGACTTCAAATTCAAAAATAAATGTTTCAAGATCCTAATGTCTTACTCCATGGAAATTAGGGAGGATGGAGGGTGAGACATTCTTCATTATAACTGTGGTATCTTCATTTAAGATGGGAAACCCAAAAGGTTTCGGATCTCCTCTACCACCTCTTCCTCCACCGCCTCCTCTATTTCCCCCTCTACCTCTTCCTCCATTACCTCTTCCACCTCAAATCCTAATTCACCATTCACATTATGTACTTATCCTTCTCCTTCCCCTGCGATTGTAGATTCCTCATAGCTAATATAAGGTTCTTCAATTGGATTTTCTAGCTCCTCTTTTGGTTCTTCTACCAATGGAATAAAATAAGTTTCTTCTTCCTCTTCACTAGGGACTTCCAATTCTCGTCCTAAAAGTTGTTCTCCTTTTGTTGGGGATGTAGTTTCATCTACCATGGCTTCAGTAGACGAAGTTGGTGAATATCTTGGTTGGATTTCATATCTCTATACGTCAAGAAGTCTAAGTCTACCTGCAAATGATGGAATATGAGTTTCGGTGGATGATGTGGCACTACAAGGTCATGGTGGGGTGAGTGGTGATGTTGAAATTGAACTCCTACCTCTACTTATAAACCTACCCCTATAATCTCTTTCCCTATGCATAAACCTCTTTTTATCATCTTTTTTTCTTAAATGAAAAGACTTCTAAAATAAATAAATCCCATATAAACTTCCCCGACAACGACGCCAAAACATTTGGTAATTTAATTGAGCTTAAATTACTTCATAAATTATCGACCAGGACTTGTAAACTGATGAAGTCTATGTGCACCATTTGCACTATGATTCCTTGTTATGTAAATAAAATTTTAAATTGAATTAGGATGTTTTCATGCACACGTTTTATCTAAGAATCACTCAAAGTAAAAAGAGTGTCACTCTTGCAGGAAAGGAAATTATCACACTGACAAAAATAAATCTAAACTGAAGTGCAAAAGTAAATAGAAAAAACAAATCTAAATTCTCTTTACACTCTTAGAAAAGAAACCTACTCCTAAATTGCAGAAATAAATATCACATCAAAAAATCTAAATCTTATTCACATAGAGAGAAATGAAACTAATCTTAAGTGCAGGAATAAAATATCACACTCGCAAATCTAAATCACACTGATAAAGCCTTGAAAGAAATTATACTTCTAATTGAAATTCAAAATTAAATGATTCTACTCTTCAAAATTTACATGTGCATAATAGATCCCTTTTGATTATATTCTTCATCTTTCACACAACAAAATGATTAGATCTATGAAAGAAATCTTTAGCAAACTCTATTACAAATTCTATCCTCACTATCACAAGCATTCTCTAAAAATCAAAACTGAAAGATTAACAATGATAACTTAATGCTATGAAAGATTGGCTATGATAATTTAATGATAAAAAACTGAAATACTAACTAGAAATGAAATGAAACCTTACAGGTCCCAAGGGGCCCTCTCGTGAGTGTAGGTATAGCAATCAACAGAGATTATAAATGCATTTAAACGCACAACACAGTGGAATAACAAGATCGCTTTAATAGTTTCAAAGAGTATTTCAAACAATAACCAGTCTCTCTGTCATCGTCGTGCCAAAAGGTAGGTTTTATAACTTCCTTCATTAAACTGTTTGGAGATTTCTAGGCCTATACTACTCGACAAAAACCATAAAAATAACATAAGATAACATGAAATAGCGATTCTTCATGATTTGTTATCGGAGAAGCAAATCATGAGGCAAAATATCAGCTTCATCCTTATCACCGATCTCCTCGCTCACCTGATTTGTCTTTGGCTCCTTTTCCACTGGGTTGACTTCCACGTTTACCTGGTCATACAACATCCTTATCATCTTGCTAGATCATGGGGATAGGTGGATATCGTTATGTCGGTTGTTAGCTACTTGTCCATACATTTTATTCCTCAACTGATGTTTCAGAACCTACAAATTCTTCAAGTAAGTTGTAGAATCGATCATTAGCTGCAAAATTGATGCAATTCGGTAGCTTATGCAAATATTAAATCAAATAATAAGGAAACAATGAAACTATGAATACAAGATGATTAAGTACCTGTTTTTGCCAATAACCTTGCAATATGACACCTTATTGAGATTTTTATGGTCAAAAAGGGAGAAAATGGAGTGAATGGAATTTGAGGAAGGTGTAAAAAAGGAACAATTTTGGTCTTCAACATTCCACCACACAGAAGATAGTACATGTCCTCATGCACAAAATTTCAAAAATTTGTGACCCATTTTGTCGTTGAGCTACCTTCAAGGCTTGAGAAAGAACATCTAAATTGGTATTCTCTTCTCTTTTGGTTCTGGTTCCCATCCTTGGTTTCTTCATTAAGATCCCGCATTGCAAACTCTTGATTTTACTCTTGAGAAGTTTATTTTTGACCTTTAACTTCATGTTTTTCTTGTACTAGTGGCAAAGATGTAAGAGAATATTATCATTTTGAGTCCTTTGAATGCCATTTTGTACCTTCATTGCTTCATGTTCCTGTTTCAGATACTTGTTTAAAACTTCTAGTTCATAAATTTCTTGTTTAAGATAATTTTCGATTCTAGATTCTTTTGGAGGGCTGAAATGAACTTCTTCACTTAGAATTTCTTCTTGATTTGAGGATAAATCAACAACTTTTCCTTGGGACTTCTGTTCAAGAGGTTCTATATAGTCATAATTTTTCTGTTAAACAGGGTCAACTTCTGAGGTCTTTCTTGTTGGACTTGCAATTGGTGATGGTATTCGCTCTGCTTTTTCTTCTTCTAAATCAACCAAACCTAGAGATTGTTTAATGGACGATTTCATAAGTTGTACACTTCTTCTTGATTGTTTTTCAACAGTGAGAGCACGTTTTCTCTTGCTAATATTTTCTTGTTTTGTTCCTTCTTTTGATGGACCTTCGTGTGTACTAACATATTTCTTCATTTTAAGACTCTCTAGAACATTTGCAAGAGGGGTTGCATCATCATAATCTTTCTGTGTATGCTCATCTTGTGGTATTTCTTGTGCAGGTAAATATTCGTTTGAAGCTTAGGGTTTGAGGGAAATTTTTGGTGGCTTATTCTTATTTTGGAAGTGGATTCATCTTGCTCAACTTCTTTAAAATGATTTCGAACCAGAAAATCCTCCCAATTATCCCCTTTACTCCTCAAATGAGCTTAAATTAAAATTTTTACTAGTGATGATACATAGCACTATTAATCAACTGTATTTTCTTTTGGATTCTAGCGACCATTTTTCTTAAACTACAGAGTAGGAAATATGGCAAATTGATTTTGTTGCCATCAATAAAATGCATCATCATCCAAGCATGATAGAAGAACATATTCTCAAACCTACCTTCACAGTTGATAAAGTTTTAAATAAGTAACAATAAATTTCTCCATTTACTTTTTAAAGCTATTATTGGAATTCCTTTTTTGAAAATGAAGATGTCCATACCAAGGTTTTTAAGGAAGATTTCCTAATCGTTTTCTTTGATTTTTCAATTTTTAAACTAAATTTCCCCATTTCTTGGTAATCTTGTAGCTTTCGCTATAAACAATTCTGTCAAGACCAACCTAATATCTCCAACTTATGCTTCTATCCCATCATTGGCTTGAGCAAAAGACTTTGTAACCTCCTTGTCATGCCCATCAAACTTCTCAAAGAATTGTAACCATCGTGCCTGCTGCAATTGTTGCTTCGCATGTGGATAAGCTTCAAGAAACTTGGTCCCATTCAGCTCAGAACGCACAATAACTCCCATGTTGAGGAAGCTTCAGTCCTTAATTTCCCTTTTTGACAAGATTATGGAGTTTTGGTAGCACTAGTAAGGCCAAGATTCAGGAAACAGTTGAGATTTTTTTCGACAGAAAAATGAAATAGAGCCGAAGGAAGTGGGATATAATGAGAAGGAAATGGGATAGTGTACATAAGAAATGGGATGATATACAGAGGAAGTGAGTAAATTTGAATGATAGGAAGGTTTAATTACTCATTCAAATCTTATAGAAAGATATGATTATTAGAGATTTTAGATTGGATCATAAGAACCAATATCATGTCATGACAAGGATAATGATTATGTGAAATGGCGATGACAATGGTTATTTACAAATAATCATCTATTTATATCATAACTCAATGATTTTCCTTTATTATTTAACGAATATTTACATACCTTTCATTTTTCCTTACTAATTTGCTCCTTTTGTAGGTTGCTTAGGTTTCTCTGGTTGTGATCTCCATTCAGGTTACTTTGGTTGTGATATTCATTTTCTATCTTCATTTTCTTTGGCTGTAATATGTCAAGTTAGCTGCGGAATTTCATGAGAGCTGCAGATTATTGACAATTTTGTAGCTGTTTTATTTATGCAAAAGAGGATAAAAGAATTTGCACAAGAATAGGGAAATTAAAACAAAATATAGGCTGCCAATAATTCTTGGTTTTCAACTTCGATTTTCTGTATAAAAATTTCAACATTGTTGGTTTTCATGTTTATACAATTTTTTTTTGCTTGAAAAATAAAGTAGAAGGCTAAGTTGGAGAGGAAGAATAATCTTCCTTGACCAATTTCAAATCAAGATTGTCTTGCAAATTTCTTATGAACTCTTCCTTTGTCAATGGTTTATGATATATTCGCAATCTATGACCATTTACAAGGAAAGTTACCTTTTCTTCATCAATGGTTTTAATTATGGCTTCTCCATTATCAAAGACAGTTTCAATCTCATAAGGACCAAGCCAATGAGTTTGAAATTTTCCTTGAAATATTTAAATTTAGAATCAAAAAGTAATGCCCAATAACCCAGTTGGATCTTCCTATCTTTGATAAACTTATCATGCCATCTAGTTATTTGTTGTTGAATTATGTTGGTTCTATGAATAGCACCTTGTCGTATTTCATCAAGTTCATTCAATTGCTCCATTCCTTTTTTTTGGGCTTCTCATAGATCAAGACCCAATTTGGCTGCTATTTTGAAGGTCTTTATTTGGAACTCAATAGTAAACAAGACTTTCTTCCCACACACAAGTTCATAAAGAGTATGCCCTATTGTGTTTCTCCATGTGGTATGATATGCCGATAAAGCTTCTAGAAACTTTTCTGCCCAATCCCTTCTATGCAGATGTACAGTCTTGGTAAGAATTTCTTCAAGTACTTTATTGGTAGCTTCAACTTATCCATTTTCTTGTGGATGATATGGAGTGGACTTCTGATGTTTGATTTTGTATTCATCCATTATCTTTTGCACCAACTTGGATGTAAATTGAGTACCTTGATCTGTCACAATTTCCCTTGGGACACCAAAACAAGTGAAAATATCCTCAAAAAGAAATGAAACTACAACTTTTTCAGTAGCAAAAGGAAGTGCTTTAGCTTCTACCCATTTTGTAACATAATTTGTACAGATAAGAATGTACCTTTTTTGCCTTGATGGTGGATTGATTGGACCAACAAAATCTAGATCCCACTTCTCAAAGGGTTCAATAAGTACCTAAGGTAATAGAGGCATCTCATTTGAAGTAACAAGCTTTCCCATTCTCTGACAACTATCACATCTCTTAACATATTCTTTGGCATATTTAAAAAGAGAAGGCTAATAATACCCTAAGAGAAGGATTTTATAAGTAGTCCCTTTATAAAAATAGTGTCCTCCACATGGTTCATTGTGACAATCCCTTAATATTTATGGTACTTCATCTTCTCTGACACATCTTGGAATGATTAAATTAGGCCCTGTTTTTTACAATTCTCCATTTATCCATGAATACGATGCATTGGTTTGAATACCTTTCCTTTTCTCCTGAGGAGACAAGTATGAAGGTAACTTTCCTGTGGCCAAATAATTAGCTATATTTGCAAACCAAGGAGATTTAATAGATGCTGCAAAAATATATTCTTCATGAAAATTATCTTTTACAAGAACATCCTTATTATCATTTTGGATTCTAAATCGAAAATCAACAACTGTATTCTCCTTTCTAAGCCTATCCAAAATAGTAATATTGAATTCTTGTAATAACCATCTTATAACTCTGCCATTAGTAATTGATTTATTCATTAAATATCTAATTTCAAAGTGATCTGTATGAACAAAAGTTTCATAACTAATGATATAATGTCGAAACTTATTAATGGCATGTACAACAACTAAAAACTCCTTTTCTATTACAGTATAATTAAACTCTGTTGGAGTCAATTTTTTACTTGTGTAATAAATGGCATAAGGAGTCAAATCTTTCTATCCCAATAGAACTCCTAAAGTTGTATCTGAAGCATCGGTTGAAATATGAAAAGGGAGACTCCAATTTGGTTGTTATGGAACTAGCTCACAAAAAGATAGAAAAGAAAGATCAACGCCTTAGAAATAAACATCTTCGAGGGGCAACCTCATTTACATTACACAAATGAACAATTCTTGGATGATGCAAATGACAAGACCTCCTTTCTATATATAGGAGTCTAAGGGGCCATAATATAATCAGAGTCGACATAACAATACTAATGTAAGGGCACAAAAATAACAGTAGTGGGCTTCTATGGGGCACAATAATAACAATATGGGGACTACATGGACACAACAATATAATAAGGGGGTTGCAATAATAACAATAAGGGGTTACACTAGTAGTATAGGGACCTAACATGCTCCTCTCCTTCAAAAAGTGTTGTCCTCAATGCTTGAGTAGTTCTGGATGATTCCTTATAAAATTCTCATCCTCCCATGTGGAATCTTTAGCGGGTAAGTTCTTCCACTTGATGAGAAACTTTGAAATTGATTGATTTCGTAGCTGTCAATTTCTTGCTTCTGTGACTGCTTCAGGTTTGAATATGATTTTTCCTTCCTTGTCAAGTTCTGGCAATATTATATGAACTGGGATCTTTTGCAACTTTTGAATGAGTAGCCACACTTCTTCGTCATTCTTCCATTCATCCCTTGCTTTGTTTATCCATTCTGGTTGGATAATAGAAATAACACAAAACAATACTTCCACTTCCTCATCCTTTCTTGAGAGTGCATCTGCAATAACATTTTCCTTCCCTTTTTTGTAGATGATTTCAAAGTCATAACCCAACATATTTGTGACCCCTTTTTTCTGTTCTTATGAAGATAATCTTTGTTCTAAAAAGTATTTAAGACTATCATGATCCTTTTTTACCTTGAAGTGTCTTCCCATTAGGTAAGGTCGCCATTTCTTAAGTTCATGTAGTATTGCCAACATTTCCTTCTCATAAATAGCTTGCTTGAGGGACATTTGTTTGTATGGATGTAGCGGTAAAAATACCCAATTGCTTACATCAAAACTTCTTTCACTGCGATGTTAATTTGCCTGTTGTTTCATTCGATTTTACACCAAAGTGGCGTTATCTTTTAAAAGTTAGAGAACTTGTTGTTGATGCTCGATGTGATCTTTCACTTCTTGAACATTTTTCTTCCTGATATGTCCTTCTATCTTGAGCATTTGAGGAGTGGTAATTATTGCCAATGCTTTACAAGATATGGTCAGATTCATTTCTTCTTTCTCTGGGGTTGGTTCCTGGTGTATATCCTCTTCTTCTTTTGACTTTTCTTGATCCTTTTATTCCTCCTCTTCACAATCTATGTAAAATAATTTCTTCTCAGCACACTTATGACCTTTAGTGTATTTGCTATCACAATTGTAACAAAGCCCTTTTTCTTCCTTTTCTTCCAATTGTTGTGGTGTAAACCTTGTAGGTTGTGGAAGGTTAGGAGCAAAAAATCTTCCATATTTATAACTGTGAGTGGTAGGGTTCCTTGTTTCCATAATTCCGCTTTCAATTTTTCTTGCCAACCCGAATGCCTTCTCCAATGAATCAGGTTCCCAAAGACGAACCTCATGTTGAATGTTATCCTTTAAAGTCCCTATGAAGACATTAATCCTTTGCTTCTCTGGAATATCATTTACCCTTATATTCATTTTTTTGAAGTCCTCAATGTGCTCTTCCATTGAACCCTTTTGTTTGAGATTTATCGATTGGCTAAAGAAGGTGTTTCTCTTTGTATCCTCATAATGTGCTATCATTTCCTCCGTGAAAATTGACCACGTGACAAGTGGTTTACGAGAACAAAGCCCTTCATACCATAAAAATTGATTCGGTTCTAAATATAAAGATGCAATACATACCTTTTGTAATAGTTGCACCTCATGTAGATCAAAATATTTCTCCATCTGTAGTATCCAATTTACTGGATCTTTGCCATAAAATTCCTCATATCACCTTTTCTTGACTTTAGGAGCTCGATCTTGAAATGACTATAACTCTGTAATTTTGGATCTCCCAGTTCTAAAATTACAATATACAGTAGCCCTTTGTGTCCTTTTTCCAATGCCACCAGTCTGATCGAAATTGGATTGTCCAAGAAAGATTTATGCACAATCTCCCAAGATGACCTGATTATATACCTTTTCAGTAGAGCGAACTTGTACAAAGTGCCAAGTGTCACTATTTCAACCTTCGGACCTGAAACCGATACAAAGAAAACTACAGTTCGTCCTCTTTCTGTAACTTCTTATGAAATTTCAATCTGATACTCAAAGAGAAAGTTATGATGATTTTCCCAAGGTCACCTATTTGGGATGTAATTCGGGAGCCTGTAGAAACCCTAAATGTCTTGGACTATATCTCCAAAAATATAACAAAACAAGATCTGAAATTCAGACCCGAGCTTCACCAAGTTTGCTCAAATGGGTTTTAATTTCAGAGTCTGAAACTTTGTAGAAAAACAATTATAGCGAAAATGCCACGATGACCTGTTTGAGATGGAATTTTGGAGCTTGCAAAAACCCTAACTTCCTCAGATCATATCTTCGAAAATATAAAGAGAAAAGATCTAAAATTCGGACTCGAGGTTCAGCGAGATGTCGTATCAAATGGTTTTTGTCTTAGCTTTTGAAACATCACCGAAAAAGCATTATAGCAAAAATTCCACGATGACCTGTTTGGAGTAGTGAAACCTTAGAATCCAAAGCTCTGATACCAAATGTTATGGAACCAACTCACAAAAAGATACAAAATAAAGATCAACGCCTTATAAATCAACCTCTTTGAGGGGGAAACCTCCTTTACATTACACAAATGAACGATTATTGGATGATACAAATGACAAGACCTCCTTTCTATATATAGGAGTCTAAGGGGTCATATTATAATTAGAGCCGACATAACAATAATAATGTAAGGGCACAAAAATAACAATAGTGGGCTTCTATAGGGCACAATAATAACAATATGGGGACTACATGGGCACAAAATATAATAAGGGGGTTGCACTAATAACAATAAGGGGTTACACTAGTAGTATAGGGACCTAACATTGGTCCTCTCAAGATGGGTGCTTCAGAAATCACGATTCCAAATGAATTCACAATAGTTTGTAAGTAATTTGAAAAGTGGAGAGGCAATCTTTGTGAATTTTTTTATGAATCTTCTGTAATAATCAATAAAACCAAGAAAAGTTCTAACATCTCTTTGACAAGAAGGAACTGATCATTTGGAAATAACTTCTACTTTAGATGCATCCACTTTAATTCCATCTTCTGAAATGTGGTTGCCTAAAATAATTCCCTTAGTGAACATCATAAAACATTTTTCATGGATTAATGAGAGATTTGTTTCTTTACATCTAATGAGAACTTTTTTCTAAATTTTCAAGAGATTCCTGAAAAGAATTACCATAGACAGTGAAATCATCCATGTAAACTTCCACACAATCATAAATTAGATCTGAAAAATGCCTAGAACTGCCCTTTGGAATGTTACAGATGCATTATATAATCCAAAATGGAGTACTAGGTAAGCATAAGTTCCCCATGGACAGATATATATATATATTTTTTTTTTGGTCTTGATCTTTCAGAGCTACTTGGATTTGGTTATATCCACTAAAACCATCCAAGAATGAAAAATATTTTTTCTCCGCCAATGTGTCAAGGACTTGATCTATAAAGGGAAGTGGAAAATGATCTTTCAAGGTAGCTTTATTCAATTCCCTATAATCGATGCATTATCTCCATTTTCCATTTTTCTTTGGAACAATCACTAATGGAGAGATCCACTGAATATCTGATATTGGGTAAATGAAATTCACATTCAACGGTTTTTGTAACTCCTCTTTAACAATTTCCCTTAAATTTGGATTCATCCTCCTTTGGGGTTGTCAAATTGGTCTGGCATTTTCTTCAATATAGATATGATGCATACAAGTATTAGGATCAATTCCTTTCATATCACTGTATTCCCATGCATAAGCATATGAATGTTTTTGTAACATCTTTATCAATTCTTTCTTTTGGGATTCTTCCAGATTATCATTAATATTCAAAGTTTTTCCTAGAAATATTTCTATTAAAGAATTGCCAAAATTTTCCATAGAATGTAAAGCCATTTGATGAGATGATAAATATTCAACATTGTATTGTTCTTGAAAATTTTGGTCTTGTTCACAATATGAGGAAGAATCATTATTATTCATTAAATTTAAAATTTGATCTTCTTCATCTATTTGCGAAGTAGCAAATATTGGTTGTATATCAAAATCTTCATTATCATCATCTATCCAAACTTCACTTTCTACTTCTATTGTTGTTTTTGCAGGAGGATATAGTGTGAATTTCTTAGTAGAGCTTCCATAAGAGATAAACATATCACCAGATCTACAACTTATAAAAGCATCAGTTGTAGCTAACCATGGTCTACCTAGAATCAATGGGTGTCCTCCTAAATTATTCTTGGGAGTTAAAATCATAAAATCAACAGGATATTCCCAAGAATCTAAGGAGACAGATACATATTCTAATACACCATCTGGTTTGATAATAGATCTATCTGCTAACTGTAGTAATGTTGGTGTGTATTGAAGATTAGAAAGTTTTAATTGATCCATAGTTTGTTTACTCATGATATTGATAGCTTCTCCTAAATCGATCAATGTGTTTGGAATCTCGACACCATTAATGTGTGTTTTTACAATGGGACTACTTGGATCTAGATATTTTTGAATTGTTGGTTTTCCCATCATAATATCTGCAATTTTTCCAACTAACTGAATATTTTTAACTTTTATTTTTCTTCTTGGTTTTTTAACGTTTAACTCCGTGATTGCCTTTGCAAATATCAGTATTTCTCTTATATCTTGTAACAAAGGAAATTTGATTCAAACAATTTTCAGTTCATCTAACATATCATATTCACGCAACACAATTTGTTTCTCTATTCCTTTGTCAGTTTTTAGTCTTTCAGGAAAGGGTGGATTTTGAACAGAAACAAAAGGTTGTTCTGCAATGGGAGTTGAGTTTATTGAGGTATCATGTATAAGGATGCTCTCTTTCTGAGGAATTTATTCTTGATTAAGAGAAGTTTCTACTTCAAGGGGTTCATCCTCTCTAGATTCCTGAAAGACAACAGATGGTAACTTCTTTTCCAAAACTCTACTAGATCTAAGTTGGACATTATTTAGATCTAATGGATTTATCATGCAAGCTTGGATATTCTCACCTTCTATATTGTAAACATGTTGTGAATTTTTATTATTTAGATTTGGATGTGGCTGAGTAGGTAGTTGATTGGTTTTTTGGGGGTATGATGTGGATGGTAATTGAAGTGGTTGATTAGAAGGTTGAGTTTGGTTTTCAAAATTGTGGAAAAGAGTTTGATTGAGGAGGATAATATGGAATAAATCACTGTTGAAATTGATTATACTAAGGATTCTTAGGAGGATACTGCTAACCTTGTGTCCATAATGGATTTTGGGGTGGCCAATTTTGCTAAGGCATTGGAGTATTCCAATTGTTCTGAGGTTGTGCATATGATTGGTATTGAGGATTAAGACCTTGTACCATATTTGGCTGTTGTGGTGGCATGGTCTTTTACCAATAAACATAGTGACTTAGGTTGGCTTGCTTCAACTTCATTTTACAAGATTGTTTTAAGTCTAGGAATTGAAGGGTATTCCTTTGTGATATGACTTTCTGCACATCTATCACATATTTCTACACTATCAAGAGGACATTTTCTTAGAGCATGTTTCTTTTTGCGTTTAGGACAAAAAAATGATAATGCAGTAATTTTAGCTTTTTGCTTGTTTTGAATCTTAAGGGTCTCTATTTTTTCAATAATACTCCCTAAAATATCTGTTTTGAAGTTGTCAAGCAAATTTCCTATTTCTCCTCTACTTACTATCTGAGTTGTAGATTTATTAATCCTAGACATAACAGGGTCTCTTGGATTTTTCCCAGTTCTAACCTTTCCTCTTGAAATGTGTGTGCACAATCCACAAATTTCTCTAAATGATAACTACGAAACATCTCCTTTTCCGATTAAATTGACAAGATCTACCTACTCATCTCTAATGGCTTTTAGCAAAATAGCTTTCATAGTTTCTTCATCTAGATTATGCATTTTAGCCCTTTTAAGAGTATAATCAAATCTTTCAACAAAATCTTCAAGATTTTCATCCTCCTTTTGCATCATTTTAAGGACTTCATCTTTAAGGTTATTGATGAGCCCCAATTTTTGGTAACAATTTGGGCTCATTTGGCCTACTTACCTTGCTCAACCCTTCATCTTTTATCACTTATGCATCATTTCTTAGTATATTCGTGTTATTTGTAGGAAGAAGGGCAGGCATTATTCCTATGTGACTAATACATGATGATTTCAGGTTTTTTTGACATTAAATGGAGCAAAGAACACGCAAATGGAGACAAGGAGACAGCCAAGGTGGCATTGCGGGTTTATAGGGAGGTTGTCCACAGCCTTGAATGACCTCCCTCGTGATCTCCACCCTAACTCCGAGCTCCAACAGCTATCCCCACCGAGCTAGAAGGCAGCCAACGGATTCTACAGGAACAACAGTTTACTTTTAGTTGGACAGCCAAGCGCCACTAATGGAGGAAGCCAGCTTGATCCTCATCATGTATAAATATTGAGGCCGTAGCCTTTGATAGGAGCTTTTTGAACTTTTGAACTATTGTTGCAATTTCTGAGTATGAGCTACAGCTCGGTTTTTGCTTTTTGTAAGCCAGTTTTGGCATGTTGTTAGACTCATGATTATGATCTTTTAATAAAGGCAGGCAGCTTTGGATTCAATTCTGAGTTCTTAAGGGAGCTATAGCTCTCAGGTTAGGGCCCAACCTGAGAGCAATAGACCTCCTTTCCTTTGTATTGTTACTTGTCTTTCCTTTCAGCACTTCATTTCTTTGCTTTGACATGCATTTGAAAAACACAGTCTGCTGATTTAATTTCTTTAATGTGATTGAGTAGGATTAGTTCATGGTTAAAGTGCTTTCAGTAGCTTAGATTAGAGTAGGGGGATTAGCATTCATTAGAGCTCCAAGAAAAGGTTGATAGTGCACTCACTGCCATCTCTGTTTAGAGATTAGGGGTGTAGACCGTACCAACCACCAAAAAACACAGTCTTATCCGTTCATGCAAGCTGCAACACAGTCATTTCAATTGTAGATCCATCCATGCATTCTGATCTTGAGCAATACTTCTTCGTTCCAACACCATGCACGATTTCTCTCTAAAATTTACATTGCTGTTCGTTGGTTAATTAACACAGTTAGGATAGGTTGATGAATTCTCGGTTTTGTGCAGATTTGTTTCCTTTACACTGCATAGCATCACTTTATTGTGTTCTTCTTCTTCTCAACCGCGCCTAAAGCCACCTACTCAACCTCTGTTCAGCTCGTTTGCCTTCCAACCCTTCCACTGTCCACGTAGCTCCATCTTTTTGACCTTTCATTGCTTCCACCCTTCTATCCACCAACCAACTTACCCCACTCTCTCTCCATCTCATTCTCTGCCCCTGAGCCATCTCAAGCTCCATTTTCATCCTACCTATCCACCCATACCGCTCCTGCACTCCTCCATCACCCAAAACTCCAACTGTAGATCATCCTGTAGAAGTTAGCAGACTTCCTGTAGAAATCCCAAGCTTCCTGTAGGATCCCCTGCAGACATCCTGTAGAAGCCTGCAAACTCGGTTGCCAAGCACCTGAACGTTGTGGACTTCTGTGGAATGATGTTAGGGATCCCCTGGAACCTCTCCTAGCGCTCCTGACCTTTTCCAAGCCTTCCTTCCCTTCGAACTACCCCTGCACAGTCAAAACCCAATAAGAAACAAAATCATAATAACTCCAACCACTTAAGCAAAAATATAAAAACATGTTCTCTTCAATGGAAGTAGTTTAAATTCATGCATCTCATATCAGTAGAAGTAATGGCATCATGGTTAGAAGTTGCATTCCCATCATTGCATTGTAAGGATTAAGCTAGTCAGATTAGGGTTTACTAGGGTTTCCATGTTTGGTTGGCTTTCAGTTCATTCTTGCAAAGTAGGTTAATTTCCCTTGAGATAGTCTTCGTTCATCATTTAGAAAGCTTCTTCTGAGAACATATAGAAGTTGGCTTGAGCCCTAGCGGACTTGTGCTAGCTGACCAAGTGACAGCTGCGACAAGAGCTAGTACTTGTGCATACAGCACCGTCGCTTCCAAGTTTGTTACGAACTACCGGGTTGATAAAATTAGAGAAGGAAGCTCCAGGAGTTGTAGCATTATTGCTACAATACTGGAGCCCACCATCTTTTTGGAACCATTGCCGGGGAAGCGTCAGAGTATTAGTAATTGTTGCTTTTCTTCTATTTTCCTACTCTCTCATTCTGCTAAGTAGTTTATTTCATTTCCATTCTGCAAAAGTAGCATAGACATTTCCTTCTTTCCTAGATTAACATTTCAATTCCGCAATTTCAATTTTGCAAGCGTAGATTAGCCTTTCAATTTTGCAAGCGTAGACTAGCATTTCCATTCCTGCAATTCCATTTGAGCAAAGTAGATTAGTCCTTTCCTGCTTTCATTTCAATTCTGCATTTCTATTTCAGCAAGATAGTTAGTTGTAGATCAACCTGTTTCAGTTTTGCAGGTACCAAGGAAAAAACAAAAGCAATCAAAAAAATCTTTCCATTTCATGCCTCGTAGGAATCGAGATAAAACAGGCAAATTCTTACCCAACACCCCCACCACATCACTGAGTCACCCTTCTCTCTTCTTCGGTGACAGTGATCCAGAAGAACCTATAGGTGAACTTCCTGAGATATACGAAGATCCTATAGTAGAAGAAGAATTAGAGACCATCCCATCTGAAGCTATGGCTGACAATAGAGGAGAAGATGAGAGAATAGAAGGTGCCTTCCCCATCCGAGAGACCAATGGAGAGATGAAAATGAAGAACATTAGCCCCTCCGCTTTACCTCACTTCCATGGACTGACTACTGAAGATCCTGATACCTTCTTGTTTGAGTTTGCTGTCCTTTGTAGAACCTATGACTATACTGAAGATGAGCAGAAGCTGAAACTCTTCCCTTCAACTCTTAAGGATGTAGCACTACGCTGGTTCATGGGCTTACCTGGGAATAGTATCACCACTTGGGCTCAAATGCAGCAAGCTTTCAATACCAAGTACCGGGATTACTGTAGGTCCAAGGAAACCAAGGGAGAAATCTTTCGGATGACTATGGGAAATGATGAGTCCTTAGAGGATTATGAAGAGAGGTTCCAACTTAGCTATAAGCAGGCCAGGTGCACACTTGACCCTGAATCCCTCAAGTTGGTTCTGCTCCGAGGAGTCCCTGAATACCTCTTAGATACCCTTCACATGTTAGCTGGGGGGGATATTTACCAACTGCCTTATGAGGACATCAAGACTGTGTTTAGAAACCACTCCAGGGCAGCTCGGAAACGAGGTAGAGGAAACCTCCTCTCAGCTGGTGTCCCTTTCTCCAAACATGAGTTTGCAAATCAATTAGAAGATCTTAAGAGTGAGGTGAGACAGACCATTGCCATGCAACTGGACACATTCAGGATCCAGCAGAAGAAGGAAGAAGCTGAGAGAGCCTTGGCTATCTTCTGCCCTAGATGTACAAGGAGACACCCTAAGAACGAATGCCCATTGCATTCGGTTGAAGTGTGTTTCATTTGTGAGGAGGACCATCCCACAAACCAATGTCCAACCTTACCTGGGCTTAAAGCCATGTACCAAGGGACAGAAGCTCCCACTGAACCTCTCTATTTCCTCAACCAAAGGAGGCCACAAGGACCTAGGCCTTACCAGCAGGGGATGCAAGGGGCACCCCAAGCTTATTACAGCCCCAACCAATCGACTCCTATGCCTTCCTGGGGTCCCCCTGCTCATCCTTCCTGGTCTATGCCTCCTCCATGGTCTTACCCACCTCAGTACCCTACTCAACCCACTACTCATTCATATCACTCACATGCCCAGCCACAGCCTCAGTGGAATGCACCTTAGTCGGGGTGGAGGCCCCAGTACAACACCCCTCTCGCCATTTTGCCTCCACCACGAGTTCAACCTCAACCATTACCTCTTGCTCCTCCAAGGCAACCTCAAATGCCTGCTCAACCGAACCCGAACCCCAACAATAGACAGGCCCAGCAGGTATACACTGGGGAAACCTCATGCCCTACCTATGCTGTGGAGATCCAGGAGATTAATCTTCGATCTGGAAAGACTCTTCCGGATCGCCAACCTCCTCCCCTAGAGGATGAGGAAGATAAACAGGAAAGTGAACCAAAGGCTATTCCACCCTTTCCTGAGAGACTAACAGCCACCACACAACCCAACCCAGAGGAGGATGAGCTTCTGGGAGAGCTCAAGTAGTTGTGTGTGAAAATACCACTTCTCCAAGCCATCAAGGATGTGCCAATATACAACAAACTGGTTAAGGAAAAGTGTTTCAAACACCCAGGCAGGCAAAAGAGAGATGCTTCAACCATCAATGTCTTAGGACAACTGTCTGACCTTATGTTAGGACAAATCATCTGCCCAAAGTATCTAGATCCTGGGAGTCCTGTAGTAGATGTCCACATCAATGGCACCATTATACCTCACACCTTGATTGATCTGGGGGCTGCCATTAATGTGATGACCAGGGATACCATGCTCAAACTCAATCTTCAGGGTTCCTTGAGGAAGACCTCGACAGTCCTGCAACTAGCAGATCGCTCCACTATGACTCCCGAAGGGATTGTGGAGGATGTCTTGGTCTCTGTCGACTCTTGGGAATACCCTGCAGATTTCTTGGTTCTGCAATCCAAGGCAAAGCTTACTGGATATCCTCTCATTTTGGGAAGGCCTTGGTTAGCCACTGCAGATGCTTACATAAGTTGTCGTGCAGGAAACATGACCATAAAAAATGGTCCTATGTCCAAGCAGCTAGTCTTATACCCTCCTGCCCGACCCTCCTTAGAGCATGACTTACCATTGTGGTTGGAGGAAGGAGAAGAGGATGAGGTGTACTCAGCACCTTTGTGCACCCTAGACACCACTAGAAGAGACCCCCCAACCGAGGATGACTTGATTGAGACTTTGATCCAGAATCCACCTTCCAGTGCACTATCCTTAGAGAAATTGGTGGAGGATGCCCAAGCCAGCACCTTAGTGGACCTTTGTACAACCAACCCTGTCACTCCTAGAGTCAAAAATGTGGAGTTCGACCCTGAGAGAACGTTAAAGATCAGCTCCTCCCTATCTCCTTCCCAGGAAAAGGAGCTGTGTAGCCTGTTGGCCAGCCATCTAGATGCTTTTGCTTGGAGCTATAAGGAGATGAAAGGAGTCCATCCTTCGGTCTGTACCCATCACATATACATCAAAGAAGATTGTAAGCCGGTTAGGCAACCTCAGAGGAGAATGAATCCAGCCCTTAAGGACATTGTCAAGGAAGAATTGCAAAAACTGCTGGATGCCGGATTCATTTACCCCATCTCAGATAGTGAATGGGTGTCCCCTCTGGTGTTGGTTCCCAAGAAAAATGGGAAGTGGAGAATCTGTGTGGACTACCGAGAACTGAACAAAGCTACCAAGAAAGACCATTTCCCTCTACCTTTCATAGATCAAGTGTTGGATGGACTGGCAGGAAAGAAGTTCTTCTCTTTCCTGGATGGGTTTAGCGGGTACAACAAATCCAAATCAGCCCGGAAGACCAAGATAAGACCACCTTCACTTGTCCTTGGGGTACCTTTGCCTACCGAGTTCTTCCCTTTGGGCTATGCAATGCTCCTGCTACCTTCCAGAGAGCTGTCTTAAGCATCTTCTCGGAGCTGGTCCATGATGCGGTGGAAATCTATATGGATGACTTCACTCCTTATGGGTCCAACTTCCCGGAAGCATTGTCCAATCTGGGAAAATTCCTAACCAAATGCATTGAGATGAACTTGTCCCTTAGTCCTGAAAAATGTGAAGTCCTGATGACTGAAGGGACCGTGCTAGGCCATACCATTTCTTGCCAAGGGTTACAGGTGGATCCTAACAAAATTGCTCTCATCAAGAAGGTTCCACCTCCTCAAAACGTAAGGGATGTCCGGAGTTTCTTAGGATTAGCAGGGTATTACCGGAGATTCATTAAAGACTTCAGCAAGCTAGCCTCGCCATTGTTTGGCCTGTTGGCAAAAGATGTGGAGTTTAAATGGACTGACGATTGTCAGAGGGCTTTGAATGAATTAAAGGACAAGTTGGTGTTAGCCCCAATCTTGAGAGGTCCAAACTGGGCCCTACCTTTCCACATCCACACTGATGCCTCGAACAAAGCCATAGGGGCAGCTTTAGGACAAGTTGAACAAAAACTTCCATATGCCATTTACTTTGTTAGCAAAAACTTGTCCAAAGTCAAACTGAATTACACTGTAACCGAGAAAGAATTCTTGGCTGTGGTCCATGCACTGAACAAGTTCCGACATTATATCACTGGCTATCAAACCTTTGTACATACAGACCATGCTGCAATTAGATATTTAATGAATAAACCAGATGTGAATGCTCGTATTATTAGATGGTTACTTTTGTTGCAGCAGTTTGATTTGACCATTGTTGACAAACCAGGTAAAGAAAATGTTGTTGCTGAATTTTTATCTAGATTGGATTTGTCTGCAGATGAGGATGGAACAGTGGATGACCAGATGCCCGATGAACATCTGTTTGCTATCTCAGTACTCTCTCCATGGTTTGCTGATATAGCAAACTACCTTGCTTCAACACAGTTCCCTCCGCACCTATCTTCAAGAGAGAAGAGCAGAATCATCAGAAAAAGTGCCTCATTTACTTGGATCGGGGGCAATCTGTTCAAACTTGGCCCTGATCAGATCTTAAGGCGTTGTGTAAGGGAGGAGGAAGTCTTTGATATCCTCCTCACTTGTCATGATGGGCCTTGTGGAGGACATTTTGCAGCAAAGAGGACTGCCTTCAAAATCCTGCAGGCAGGCTACTATTGGCCCACACTTCATCAAGATGTCAGAAGATATATCAGCCAATGTGACCAATGCCAAAGAATGGGGAAACCGACTCAAAGGGATGAGATGCCTCTCCAACCTCAAGTGACTCTTGAGCCATTTGAGAAGTGGGGTATGGACTTTGTGGGTCTAATCAACCCTCCTTCGAGGCAAAGGTCTTACATCATTATGTGTACTGACTACCTGACAAAGTGGGTAGAGACTAAAGCAGTCAAAGCAGCAACAGAAGAAAAGGTGGCCGAGTTCTTAAGAGAAAACATCTTCTACAAGTTTGGCTACCCAAGAGAGCTGGTCACCGATCAAGGGAGCCAGTTCACATCCAACCTAGTTGAAGATCTACTAGCTCATCACAAGATCAAGCATAGGACTTCCACCCCCTATCACCCTCAAGAAAATGGGCAGGTGGAAGTCACCAATAGAGCATTAGAAGGGATCTTGACTAAGGTGGTGAGCAGCAGCAGAAAAGACTGGGCAGATCGCCTGGTTGAGGCCACATGGGCTTACAACACAACCTGGAAGACCACCACCGGCTTCACACCTTATGAGCTGGTCTATGGGAAGAAAGCTTTGCTGTCCATCGAATTTGAATACAACACTTTGAGGATGGCAGCTCAGCTGGACCTAGATCTCAGCCATGCACAACAAGAAAGGTTATTGCAGCTGAATGGACTGGATGAGCACCGAATGCAGGCCCTCCTTCACTCGGAAGTGGTTCAACTTCAGAGAAAGGTGTGGCATGACCAACACCTCCATGACAAGCAATTCCAGCCAGGAGATTGGGCCTTGTTGTATGACTCCAGATACAAAGATTTCAAGGGGAAGCTGAGAACCAGATGGCTAGGACCATATGCAGTGGAAAAATGTCATGACAATGGATCTGTTCTTATTCGGACCATTGATGAGGAAGCCATCCCCATGCTTGTCAATGGGCATCGATTGAAGATCTACAGGAAACCTCTCTCAAGACAAGAGTTTGTCAAAATTATGGAGAAATCTGTATTGGTCATAGAGAAGGGTTCTGCCTCTGCTTTGGGCATACCCTGAAAGATTAAAAAAAAATAAAAAATAAATAATAAAGATCCTTGGGTGAAAACCTTTCTGAGGCGCCCAAGGCAGGTGGTAGGGGTGAAAACCTCATTGAGGCGCCCCTATTGTCTTTCAAAAAAAAAAGAAGAAAAAAGATTTGAAAAAGATCCTTGAGTGAAAACCTCTCTGAGGCGCTCAGGGCAGATGGCAAGGGTGAAAACCTCATTGAGGCGCCCCTGTTATCTTTCAAAAAAAAAAGATAAAAAAGAGAAAAAAAAAAAGAAAAAAAAGAAAAAACCAATAAGAAAAAAAAGACAAGGACAGCAAGTTCATAATGTAAAATTGCATGCAGGTTGCAGGTGTTCTATGGAGGAGAGGAGGCCTCTCAACTTAGAGCCAAGGATCCTTATCATGCTGCCAGGAGACCTCACCAGCACCTCCTCCAAGAATACTCCTTTTCTCCAAGGTATGTGCACAATTTCATCACGGCTTGAGTCTTCTACAGGAAGATGCAGATTTTCTACAGGAAGATGCAGACTTTCTACAGGAAACGCAAACTTTCTACAGGAAGCTCTGTATTTCTACAGGAAACTTCCTGTAGAAGTTTGGGACGGCCCAGAATTCATTTTATGAGGAGATCTAACGACTAAGGATCGGTTTGGACGCATGCAAGCTACTGTTGTCACCCTTGCACACTGCTGTCACCTCGTTCTACCATCCTTGTCGACATGCAATGAAGTTACCTGCTCCAGCAAAGCATATCGTTGAGTTATCAAAGATAAAGCAATTTTTAAGATAAAAAAATGCTAAGATGTCATACCATATCCATCCCAGCCATCCATGAGCTCTGGGAGCGTGATCGTGAGGCCAAATCCTTCGTCGTGCAGCATGCACCCGAGGAGGAAAAACTGTTACAAGACATCCTGCGGGAGTCCTATAACAGTTAAGCCCGCTAGAGTGTACACCATTCACAGCGCTAGCCATATGCAATGAAAACGCGGGCGCATGCAGCCAAAGCATCAAATCCATCGTCGGCAGCCTGTAAACATGAACCTTCGGGCCTGTGCAAATTCATCAGCGGCAAACGAATCCACTCATCATCGTCCGAAAGCCGAAAAATCGTGTTGCAGCCGCACAGGTAAGTGTCTCGACCCTTTCTTCCGTCAGATTGCATGAATTTTACTTTGAAATTGTTTGCAAAGTGTGAGGTGAATGGGTTGAGCAGCTGTATGGCCATTTGACTGGCCACGTCGACCAGTTAATGGTTTAGTCGGATGTTTGGGTGGCGGCCATGACAAAAGGAATGGGCAGCACACACGTGAGAGCAATCCCGTCGGGAAAAACGAGTTTAACAGAAGAGACGGCGACGGATCTGCGGGGGGATGATGCGGCAGTAAGGGAACTCGTAGGCAAATGATGGGATGATGTCGTCCAACGATCCGGCAGGGACAGCTCACCCCCGCGCCACGGATTCCGTCGATTCAAATCTAATCGGCTAGATTGCCACCCCATGCATTTATCATTCACCGTTTGAAACTCGAGTGATCATCCGGATCCCTCTGCAGTTCGATACTCCGAGCCTTTGGCCATCAAAACGCCTGTGAAGCAACACCAAGAGCGCAGACCAACTGCAGTCTTTCCCAGAAATCGCGCGCTGCTCCTACAGGAAAGCTGTTTCTACAGGAAGACGGTTTCCTCACGTCAAAAGGTGGTAGATAAAAAGGTAACACTGAACTCCCCATGCAATTGGCTTTTGAAGGTGGCAGAATCGTCGTCTACAGTCTGGTCGTAGAAAATTGTTGCAATTGTTGTCTGCTATGCATAAACTGTCGTTCTACAGGATGTCAGTGTAATTAAGCTGTGCTAAGGTCCTTAGGGATAAGTTTCGTGGATTATCTGCATGACAGAAGCGTCATTCTACGCTCTGTCCCAATAAGCCAAATTTCTTCTACATTCGCCACCTCTAGCTAAAGCAACAGTTTTTATCATGCCGGGTGGGTTCATTAGAAGAGAACCCACTGATTCCACAAAGTTAAGGGAAAATCTTGAGGTGGTGGAGCTCTTCACACGGGTGCAATGGATATCCTTCTGTGACAAATTGCAGGGTTATGACGACGAAGTGGCAGAAGAGTTTTTGCAGGCTCTGAGGCCGAAATCCAAAACATTGGCCACCGTGAACTTCAGGGGCCTAAGCCTCAAACTCACCCCGCAATATATCAGTCGAATTATTGAACTTCCAATGGGTTTGCCATGGGATAAGGAAGAAAGGAAGTTGAGCCAACAGGCCAAGAAAGAATTCTTTCCCCCAGAGGAGGAATTCTCGGAAGACAAGAATGGGGTGCGTAGAACCAGTTTACTGCCACCATGGAATGAAGTTAGCCTGCAGATCATGAAGTATATAACCTGCGAAGGCCGTTTTAGCATTGTGTACGGGTATCACTTTAGGTTGCTCACTGAATTGAGGCACCAGATTGATCTTCCTGTAGAAAACAAACTGAGCATCCCCTATTTCTTGCTACAGTCTCTAATTGAGTGTGCCACAAAGTTAAAAGAAGGCATACCAGATCAGGTAGCCCACCATGGATTGATCAAACTTCTCGTGGAGGATGCGCTTCATTCATACAAGGTTCCCCTCTCATGGGAAGCATTCAGAAATTTGACAAGAGATGGAGACATAAGGATGTTGACCGAAGAAAGTGGTTCCTCCAGCAGTGAGGAGAAGGAATCAGTGGCCGTGGGAAAGAAAGAAACAGGCCAGAAGACCCCGACCACAGTGCAGAAGAAAGAGCAAAAGAAGAAGCATGAGAAAAAGGATGACAAAGAAAAAGATGACACACCCATCTTGACAGCAAGAGAGAAAAGGTTGCAAGGCAGAACGGACAAAGCTGAGAAGGTCCACATCAGCAAAAGTACCTCATCAGCACCCGCAACCAAACCAAAAAGCAAAACTCATGCAGCAAAGCAAACCAAGGCGGTGACATCTGTGCCTACAGGAAAACCGAAACTGGCTTCTATAGGAAGCCCGAAATTTACAGAAAAAGGGTCTTCTACAGGAAGCCCGAAATTGACTAAAACAGGGTCTTCTACAGGAAGCCCCGAAAAAGTGAAACCCAAGGAGAAGAAGGCGGACATTCTAGCAAGGGAGGCAGCAGCTGTGCTGGCCGCCCTCAGCACGCCACCTAAGCCAAAGTAGAAGAGGAAGAGGGAGACCCCTCTATACTTTAAAGCTCGAAGAAGTGTCAGAATAAAGACGGGCAAGCCACAGCCTCCGTTCAGCAGCCCGATTGTTATTGAAGATACCTCTACTTCGCCCAAGGAAAAGTCCCCCTCGAGGATATCAGTCACCTATGAGAGGGGGAGCCCAAAGAAAACTACGTGGCAAGAAAAGTTAGATCTATTGACTGAAAAAGCTCGGCTACAGGATGTTGAAAATGTTCTACAGGAAACTCTGGCCCAGCTACAGGAAACAGAGAAGATGGAAGGAGAAGGACCCTCATCACCACCAAGGGAGGGTGAGGTAGAGCCACCCAAAGAGGTAGAAAAGGAGCACATTCTAGAGCCCAGCCCTCAGCCAAGTCTGAGTTCATACTACACCTTTTTAGAGGCTGGCAAAATTATACCTCAAAAATTTACTGTGCCACTGTTTTTTGCATTGGAGGAAGAGAGAGTCCGTACACACACGTGGATGAAGATAGCAAAGTCAAAGGGTGTGGCGGACATAGGTCCTTTACAAGAGCAACTCAAGGAGGCCAAGAGTGAATTAGCCATGGCTAAACATGTGGCCAATTGCCAAAGAGTGTACCTACAGGAAGAAAACCAGAAGCTAAGATTGTAGCTACAAGAGCTGAAGGCAGGGATAGGTACATCCTCCAAGGACACCAAAGAAGAATAGCAGGGGAAAAAGGAACTGACCACCGGTCTTGGGGAGCCAATGACACTTCTACAGGAAGCGGAACAACAAGCACAAATTGAAGTGCAAGCTCTAAAAGAACAGCTGCAGCAAAAACAGGCACAATTGGCCTGCATGGCCAGTTGGGCCATGGAGGCAATACAGTGCAAACAACATGCCAAATCCTATGGGTTGTACTTGAAAGACCAATGGCTGCAGTTCCAAATAAATACCTTGGCACAAAGAGGTATTTCTCAGATCCAAGACCCACAGCAATTTTCTGAGTTGTGCAGTACTAGTTCGTCAGAGGATAAAGCCAAATTAGCGGAGTTCTACCTCCACAATTTAGCCTTGCCTAATGTAGTTTCCTGGGATCCCAATACTACCTTGGGTGATATGCAATTAATGGCGTTCGCTTCATGGTTGAAACATGAGGATCAAAGAGTAGCAGAAGCAAAATCAGTCATGAACCGAGAATTGAACGAGCCATTGCTCATTTGAGCAGAACCAGAGGATCCAGTTGCACTCATCTCAGCACACCAACATTTGTCCACTGATCCTACAGCTTCATTAAGATATATGGATCAACAGGCCCAAGCCATAGCTCATTTTGAAGACATGGAAAGACTGTTAGGAGAAAATGCTATCCAAGCATGCACACGCAGATGGAATACATTGGCACACAGTTTGAAAATCCGAGAGTACCATACCCCAACTCGGATGAGGGAAGCTCTGGTAAGGGTAGCCCTTTACAAGAAATCCATGCAAAACCTCCAGGCCAGCTGGATTGGCCTTAAACTCAGCCCACCACTGCTGCTAGGATTGATTGAAGGCAGCACAGAGAAGGATGACAGTGAACAATGGGAAGAGGTGAACAGGAAAGCTGGGTTTCATATCAGCAAGGAGGACACTACTACAGAGGCTTGGGATGTAAGGGTAGTGTTAGTGTCGGTCTTGAGCCCTCCATCAGTGATCAATAACTCTTTGCATATGCATTTATAGGTGTCTCATCAGTGTCAGTTTTGCATCCCATTAGGCATGCCATAACACTGAATGGAGGAGCTGGTCTTTGTTCCCTTCTTGGCTTTGCTGGATCAGGTCATACAACAATGTAATTGAGTCATGCTTGTTCTTATTTTTTGTCTTGAGATCCCATGGTCTTAGGTCTAGGGTTTTGAGTCAAAATCATTTCAAGGTAATGAGTCATGGTCAGTAAGTGCCCAGCAAGCCGGAAGGAATTTTGTACATATGTTTCATTATCATTTTCTTCAGCTACAGCTCACTTTATGCCTTGGATTTAAAAAACCCTGTTTTTAAGTCCAAGGCCATGAGGAATTTGTAAAAATAAAGAAATTTTCAAAAATTTGTAAAAGTGCCGGCAACAACCCTGGTTCCTTCACTACAGTCCATCAGGTGGTCAACCTGCAAAAAGAACGGAGTCAAACGCATCAAAAGAGCTCATTTCAGGACAAAAAGACTCTAAACAGTGTTAAAAAGAAAAGCAAGTTGAAAACATTAGAAAGTGGGTTCTAAAGTTAATTTTTTTTAAAATGACCCTATAAAAGCTAATTTCCCTCTTTAGTCACTCTTATTGTGCAATTGAAAGTGAAAATTTCGTGCTAGAGGCAAAGAAGGCGATTTCGTGGCAATTTTCTGCAAATCCAGTGCTTGGGAAGGTGCGCGACCATTCCACAGGTGTGCGCGACCACCTGGGTGGTGCGCGACCATTCCACGAGCATTTCCCTGTGTAAATTTACACAGGCGCGACCATTCCAGTGGTGCGCGACCATTCCAGGGTGGTGCGCGACCATTTGGTCCGCCTGCACAGAAAACTCACCGAAATTCATCCAAACTCCAAATTTCTCCAAATTTGCTCGGGTTTTTTCCAAGGTATGCCTCCTTTATCAAGTTTATGAGTGTGTCATGGTTTCAAAGGAGATTTATGGTCATGTTTTGTCATGCAAGAAAACAATGAAAAATAGTTTAAATGATGGTTGTTTTGCAAGCATATGCTTTGATAGTTTGTTCGTTTTTCAAGGTGATTTTTCCTTTATTTCCTTCCATGATTTTCCCATGTTAAATCACAAGTGTTAAAATGTCATATTCATTAATCATATTTGCAAATTAACCATACAAACCCTACCCCTAAATCCTATCAAACCCTAGTTCTTTCTAACCATACAAATCCTACCTTTTCCCCATGCTACATGATTAAAACCCTACACTCTCTACACAGCAAATTTGCATATGTTAATACACAGCAAAGTAAAAAACATTGTAAAAAACAAAAAGAAAGTGATGACAAGGCATGCACACAAGAATTGTAAAAACAGTGAAAATGCCATTTGCATAGCCTTATAAAAAATAAAGAAAAATGTCATCTTGCTATGTATATGTCAAAGGTTGCAAGCTATGTTAAAGTCATGACAAAAATCCATTAAATGTACAGCTGCATAGCTATCAAAAAAGACCAGTTTTGCTGTGATTAGGGTTTTGCATTAACATGGTATTCTTCCCCATCCTTAAGACTCTGTTTTTCCCTATATATTCCCCATATGAAAACCTAATTCAAATTGCATTTCCCTTCATACAAAGCTCCTTATGCAATTGAATTTCCATTCCCAATGACAAATGCAAAAATGAAACTACCCCTGTTTAAATGAACTGCTGTTATGAAAATTGATTGGCAGTGATTATTAAAAAGGTTTCATTGTTTCCCTAACCCCAATTCCCTATATCCCCTCATCTCCCTAACTCACATGACATCATTCCCTCCATGATGAAGATTTTCATTGTCCTTTCCCTTGGTGCTTAAAAAACACAGTTTCCCTAAATAAAGTATTGATTTGCAAATGGTGAGAGATGGAATGACATGTTTAGCATTATGTGATGTTTTCCTTCAAAATTCCCTGCTTATATATATTTTTCCCTTTCCTATATGTAAATTCCCTCCCCTAACACGTCCCTCATGATGTTTCCCCTTGAAAACAGCATACTTCACAGCATTTTGCAGGCAGGGCAGCGGTCATTTTGACTTGTTTATTCCACCTTGCTCAATAACAACACCATGTCAACTACTGAGACTAATGAGCAAGGTGATGACCGATCATCATCCACGGAGGTTGAGACACAGCAGAGGCCTCGTAAGGGTGGCAAAGGTGGTCATCATACAGATTAATCTTTGCAAAGCAAGAATGAAAATTCTCCAACGAAAGTTGTCAGAGGCCCGGAAGAAGAAGAAAAGGACAAACCCACTCCGTATCTTGGCTGAGGCATCCCTCACTCATCATGGTACTGATCAGCCTTGATCTAGCATCAAAATCTGAAAATTTTGAGAATTTTGGAGCATTTTGCAAATTTTTGGTAAAATTACAGGTTTTTGCCCGTGGAATGGTCTCACCCCGGGTGAGACCATTCTGGAGGATTGCTCGGAATTTTGAAAACTTGGCATTTTTGGAAAGGGCATGCAAAGAGAAAAATTACCAATACTTGGGAGAAGCCTGATTTTGAGATTTGAGCCTCCAAAAGCTCAAAATACATCAAAAAAATGACTTTCTGCCCACTTTTTGAGTTGCAGAAAGTGACCTTGGGAGAATTGACTTTTGAGGGGTCAAATCAACTCCAAATCTAGAAATTCCACTTGGGATGGAAAGTAGACAGACCAAGCTTTCCAATGAGCCATCTTGCACCTGATTTGGATCAGTGGAACCCAATCAAAAGTAGATGCAAAGGGGCGCGACCATTTGAACAGGGGGCACGACCATTCGAGCCAGCTTTACCAGAATTGACCTTTTTTGTCAAAAAACACTGTTTTGACTATGGTTGACCATTTTTACTTGTAGATGATGGATAAATGTAATATTTTCATGGCACTTTGATAGATTTTATCTCTCTTTACCCTTCTAGAAGCTTCCATGATGTAAAAAGTGAAAAATTAATGCATGGATGAGTTAGCTAAGTAATAGAGGCAAGTTGTTTGGCTGCCTATTTTCTAGTTCTTAGTTTAGAATTAGTTCAAACTGCTCCTAGGAAGCTGAGCTCGACCCCTAGAGGTGGGGAAAGGAGTTAGATGGTCTAGATGGTCTATATTATGCTCTCTCCTTCTCATTTTCATGGTTGGACTCTTGTGGAAGAAAGCTTTCATTGTATATTGTACATCTATCTCTGCAATTTAAGGAAAAGGAAGGCCAGGGTTTTGCAGACATCATTGTGGATTCTTGTGGATTGTTGTGTTGATGGTGTGTTCTCTACATGTTCTTGTAAGTTTTGTTTATGTATTCCACATCTCTCTTTTGCTTCTAATTGGACAGATGAAGTGGTAAAGTTTGAATTCATGCTTTGACATGCTCAGCTTTTTAGTTTGTTCAATATTTATGTTTTCTACTGTCTAGAGAGGATTCAAAATGGTTGTTTGCCCTCTTTAGCTCCTCCTCTATCATCCTTGATCATCCATCTCAGATTAAGGCATCAGCGCCCACTCCTACCTTGCCCCAAAGACCCCCCTGCAAAAACTGTGCTCAATCCCCGCACCCTGAATTGCACTCCCTCCAATTGCCACCAAAAACCCCAAAAATCATTAAATCCAACCCCCCTATCAATTTACTAGCTTAAAATCTTTATTCTTAATTGGTCAGCCTAATCATATTGAAAGATCTATCAAATCTGACCCGAGAGAGCCTTCTCATACCTCGTAGGGCTAGCTACGAGGTGAAATGGTTTGATGTAGCCTTGAGAGTTTGTCTATCTCAGCCTAGGTGAATTCCAAGCGCTAACAGGTAGCAGTAAAAGCAATGAAGGATGAAGAGTTAGACTAGTTGCTCAAGGATGAGCAAATATTTTAGCTGGGGGGTGATGATGAGCCCCAATTTTTGGTAACAATTTGGGCTCATTTGGCCTACTTACCTTGCTCAACCCTTCATCTTTTATCACTTATGCATCATTTCTTAGTATATTCGTGTTATTTGTAGGAAGAAGGGCAGGCATTATTCCTATGTGACTAATACATGATGATTTCAGGTTTTTTTGACATTAAATGGAGCAAAGAACATGCAAATGGAGACAAGGAGACAGCCAAGGTGGCATTGCGGGTTTATAGGGAGGTTGTCCACAGCCTTGAATGACCTCCCTCGTGATCTCCACCCTAACTCCGAGCTCCAACAGCTATCCCCACTGAGCTAGAAGGCAGCCAACGGATTCTACAGGAACATCAGTTTACTTTTAGTTGGACAGCCAAGCTCCACTAATGGAGGAAGCCAGCTTGATCCTCATCATGTATAAATATTGAGGCCGTAGCCTTTGATAGGAGCTTTTTGAACTTTTGAACTACTGTTGCAATTTCTGAGTACGAGCTACAGCTCGGTTTTTGCTTTTTGTAAGCCAGTTTTGGCATGTTGTTAGACTCATGATTATGATCTTTTAATAAAGGCAGGCAGCTTTGGATTCAATTCTGAGTTCTTAAGGGAGCTATAGCTCTCAGGTTAGGGCCCAACCTGAGAGCAATAGACCTCCTTTCCTTTGTATTGTTACTTGTCTTTCCTTTCAGCACTTCATTTCTTTGCTTTGACATGCATTTGAAAAACACAGTCTGCTGATTTAATTTCTTTAATGTGATTGAGTAGGATTAGTTCATGGTTAAAGTGCTTTCAGTAGCTTAGATTAGAGTAGGGGGATTAGCATTCATTAGAGCTCCAAGAAAAGGTTGATAGTGCACTCACTGCCATCTCTGTTTAGAGATTGGGGGTGTAGACCGTACCAACCACCAAAAAACGCAGTCTTATCCGTTCATGTAAGCTGCAACACAGTCATTTCAATTGTAGATCCATCCATGCATTCTGATCTTGAGCAATACTTCTTCGTTCCAACACCATGCACGATTTCTCTCTAAAATTTACATTGTTGTTCGTTGGTTAATTAACACAGTTAGGATAGGTTGATGAATTCTCGGTTTTGTGCAGATTTGTTTCCTTTACACTGCATAGCATCACTTTATTGTGTTCTTCTTCTTCTCAACCGCGCCTAAAGCCACCTACTCAACCTCTGTTCAGCTCGTTTGCCTTCCAACCCTTCCATTGTCCACGTAGCTCCATCTTTTTGACCTTTCATTGCTTCCACCCTTCTATCCACCAACCAACTTACCCCACTCTCTCTCCATCTCATTCTCTGCCCCTGAGCCATCTCAAGCTCCATTTTCATCCTACCTATCCACCCATACCGCTCCTGCACTCCTCCATCACCCAAAACTCCAACTGTAGATCATCCTGTAGAAGTTAGCAGACTTCCTGTAGAAATCCCGAGCTTCCTGTAGGATCCCCTGCAGACATCCTGTAGAAGCCTGCAGACATGCTTATTTATACAATTTGAGGACCCAACAGTCCTCCTAAAATTTAGGGACTCGGCTGCCCAAGACTTGTAGTTAACAACAGTCCTACTTGACTTGCTTGGCTGCCCTTGTGCTGATTGATTCGGTGGCCCTTGAACTCCGAGCTGATGGTGGAGAATTCGAGGTAAGGGCCCATAAATGAAGGGGACACCTTCCTACAAATCCTCTAGCTTGTTCTCCCACGAATTTGGCTGCCAAGTGCTCATTAAGACCTTCAATTTTGTCTCCAAGTTGACCAAAAAGGCTACACAAAGCACCCATTAGACTTGTTGGCATAATGACTAACCAAATTCACTCTATTAACATAAATATAATCAAAAACATGCAATAAACTAATGAGAATGGTGGATTAAGTCAAATTAGGAGGTTGAATGAGCCCAAATAATTGTTCATTTTTGGGGCTCATCATCACCCCCCTACTGAAAGTGTTGCTCATCCTCTGAGCAACCAATCTCTCTCCTCGTCTTTGATGGCCCTGGTGGCTTCTTTGGCTAACATCTCGGCTGATTTCTCCTTTGGCTTCCCTCTTTTCAAACTTCCTGTAGAAACAGTTCTCTGTCTTCCTGTAGAAACAGTATGCTAACTTCCTGTAGAAACAGTCTGCTAACAGTTCTCTGTCTTCGTGTAGAAACAGTCGGCACTGTCTTAGCCTGCTTGGTTGAGGGTGCTTTTCCTTTCAGCTTGGCTATGGCAGCCTTCGTCTTCTCGCCCTTCTACTCTTCTTCCTCACTGTCTGCTGCTTTTCTTAGTGAATCCTCAGCCTTATTATGAGTGCACAAGTATATGCAATCATATGGAAGAAATGGTGCCCTTGGCATTCCCTGGCTTGTAGGAACTAGTGCTTGTAGTGCTTGTAGGTGTTTTCTCTGGCTTTTTCAATAGCAATAGCTAATACATTACCCTCCACAAAAAGAGTAACAGGAAGCAATAACAGCGCAGCAATTGGTGCCATGTACATGAGCAAATTCATAGAGTGAAGCTTCTCTGCCTCAGAGGTAAGCAGGAGCCCCTGAACAACTGATTTCAATGCTCTGGCAGCAGTTGATCTTAGGCAAACCAAAAAGCCAAAAAGGTGGAATGATGGCTCACTGTTGCTTGCAATAACAATGCCAAATACCACAGGCACCAAGGCCATATAAACCACAGAAGACTCCCTCTTACATGTTATTATAAATGCAAAATATTGCTGTGAAGAAGGGAGTTGTTGCCCCAATAGCTTGATTGAAGGAGACTGGCAAATAGCGCAGAGAAATATTGCCACAAACAACCGAGAAGGAGAAAATGAAGCTCAGTGCTAATATCTCAAGAAACTGTCTCCTGGAGAACTTTTGAACTACTGTTGCAATTTCTGAGTACGAGCTACAACTCGGTTTTTGCTTTTTGTAAGCCAGTTTTGGCATGTTGTTAGACTCCTGATTATGATCTTTTAATAAAGGCAGGCAGCTTTGGATTCAATTCTGAGTTCTTAAGGGAGCTATAGCTCTCAGGTTAGGGCCCAACCTGAGAGCAATAGACCTCCTTTCCTTTGTATTGTTACTTGTCTTTCCTTTCAGCACTTCATTTCTTTGCTTTGACATGCATTTGAAAAACATAGTCTGCTGATTTAATTTCTTTAATGTGATTGAGTAGGATTAGTTCATGGTTAAAGTGCTTTCAGTAGCTTAGATTAGAGTAGGGGGATTAGCATTCATTAGAGCTCCAAGAAAAGGTTGATAGTGCACTCACTGCCATCTCTGTTTAGAGATTGGGGGTGTAGACCGTACCAACCACCAAAAAACGCAGTCTTATCCGTTCATGCAAGCTGCAACACAGTCATTTCAATTGTAGATCCATCCATGCATTCTGATCTTGAAGCAATACTTCTTCGTTCCAACACCATGCACGATTTCGCTCTAAAATTTACATTGCCGTTCGTTGGTTAATTAACACAGTTAGGATAGGTTGATGAATTCTCGGTTTTGTGCAGATTTGTTTCCTTTACACTGCATAGCATCACTTTATTGTGTTCTTCTTCTTCTCAACCACACCTAAAGCCACCTACTCAACCTCTGTTCAGCTCGTTTGCCTTCCAACCCTTCCACTGTCCACGTAGCTCCATCTTTTTGACCTTTCATTGCTTCCACCCTTCTATCCACCAACCAACTTACCCCACTCTCTCTCCATCTCATTCTCTACCCCGGAGCCATCTCAAGCTCCATTTTCATCCTACCTATCCACCCATACCGCTCCTGCACTCCTCCATCACCCAAAACTCCAACTGTAGATCATCCTGTAGAAGTTAGCAGACTTCCTGTAGAAATCCCGAGCTTCCTGTAGGATCCCCTGCAGACATCCTGTAGAAGCCTGCAAACTCGGTTGCCAAGCACCTGAACGTTGTGGACTTCTGTGGAATGATGTTAGGGATCCCCTGGAACCTCTCCTAGCCCTCCTGACCTTTTCCAAGCCTTCCTTCCCTTCGAACTACCCCTGCACAGTCAAAACCCAATAAGAAACAAAATCATAATAACTCCAACCACTTAAGCAAAAATATAAAAACATGTTCTCTGTTGATTAGGCCTACAAGCACTTGTGTGTCCATCCCTTGCCTTTCTCCATCATTTTTTCCACCTCATTGTGCTTCTACAAGAACTTCCTGTAGAAATTGTGGGAAACTAGACATGGATTTCAAAAAGTGGTTTGGCGAACATGGTAGCTTCCTCAAGGGTTCAGAAGTCCTCATGCAATCTTCCAACTCCTCCTCCATCATCTCCATACCTGCATCACAGCCAAAATTCATTTTTTCATACCATGCAACAAAAATGCAAAGTGCCTTGAAGCAAAAACACATAGAACATAATTTGTTTTTGCCATAACTTGAAAACCATGCATCCATTTGACAAACCGTTTTATGGGGAATTGTACAAGGGTGATGACAACATGCCTGAGCAGTTTCATGCCGTTCCGGTGCACGGTTTCCAAGAAATCAGCCTCCATCACCATCAGCCATTTTTGCATTTTCTCCATAACCGTGCATCCGTTTCAAAACCTGTTTCATGGGGATATGCATATGAGTGATGGTAACCTACCCAAGCAGTTTCAGCCGATTCTGATGCACGGTTTCCGAGAAATCGATCTCTGAAATCTTCAGCCATTTTCCATTTTTCTCAAAATCCGTGCATCCATTGATCACGATTTTGCTATGGGAGATGCATCATGATGATAGAAACATGCTCAGCAAGTTTTAGATCAATCCGCTTTACCGTTTGGGAGAAATGGCGAAAACAAGTTCTGGTTCTGTGACATTGCAGCAGCAACAGCTTGAAGGTGCAGATTTGAACGTGGAAACCAATGCATGCAGCTTAGATCTGGTCAGAGGACACCTGCACAAGGAAAAGCAATCAAAAATCATCAGCCAAGCCCTCATGCAACCAAAGGATCCAAGCATGCAGCAGCAGAACATGAGCATGCAGCAGCAAAAAGCTTCACAGGCAGCCGTTTGACTTCAGGTACGTGACTAAACCTTGTTCATCTATTGCATGAATCTAGTCTAAGCATTGCATGAACGAATGAAATGGTGAAATTAAGCCATGAATGTAGCAAGACACCCAGTTCTCTAGCACTCACGAGAAAATCACGCAGCATGCGTGGATAGTCATTCACGTGGAAGTTGAGAAACACAGGCAATGGAAGATTTGTTGAACTTCAGTGCACAGGGCATCAATTGATTAACAAATAGAAGAAGACATGTAGTTCATGATAGCACAGCAGTTCATATGGGCCAGCACACGTTTTTGCCACCTCACTCCACCAAAAATCACGCAGAATTAATGAGCGCTCAGCCGAAACTCATAAACTGCTGTTAACTTGCACTTGCATCATGTTCAACTGAAGTATACATCCTCTGCTTCCTCAAAATGATTAACCTATCATCCTTCGCTGATTGTTTTGGCCTGTTCAAAATTCTCCAGCGTACCAAGATTGTGCAGAGGTGCAGAGACATCCACATCTGTTTTGGGTCCATCTGAGTCCTACGCAGTATAGACAAGTTGCACACGCAGATGGAATACATTGGCACACAGTTTGAAAATCCGAGAGTACCATACCCCAACTCGGATGAGGGAAGCTCTGGTAAGGGTAGCCCTTTACAAGAAATCCATGCAAAACCTCCAGGCCAGCTGGATTGGCCTTAAACTCAGCCCACCACTGCTGCTAGGATTGATTGAAGGCAGCACAGAGAAGGATGACAGTGAACAATGGGAAGAGGTGAACAGGAAAGTTGGGTTTCATATCAGCAAGGAGGACACTACTACAGAGGCTTGGGATGTAAGGGTAGCAGTAAAAGCAATGAAGGATGAAGAGTTGGACTAGTTGCTCAAGGATGAGCAAATATTTTAGCTGGGGGGTGATGATGAGCCCCAATTTTTGGTAACAATTTGGGCTCATTTGGCCTACTTACCTTGCTCAACCCTTCATCTTTTATCACTTATGCATCATTTCTTAGTATATTTGTGTTATTTGTAGGAAGAAGGGCAGACATTATTCCTATGTGACTAATACATGATGATTTCAAGTTTTTTTGACATTAAATGGAGCAAAGAACACGCAAATGGAGACAAGGAGACAGCCAAGGTGGCATTGCGGGTTTATAGGGAGGTTGTCCACAGCCTTGAATGACCTCCCTCGTGATCTCCACCCTAACTCCGAGCTCCAACAGCTATCCCCACCGAGCTAGAAGGCAGCCAACGGATTCTACAGGAACAGCAGTTTACTTTTAGTTGGACAGCCAAGCTCCACTAATGGAGGAAGCCAGCTTGATCCTCATCATGTATAAATATTGAGGCCGTAGCCTTTGATAGGAGCTTTTTGAACTTTTGAACTACTGTTGCAATTTCTGAGTACGAGCTACAGCTCGGTTTTTGCTTTTTGTAAGCCAGTTTTGGCATGTTGTTAGACTCATGATTATGATCTTTTAATAAAGGCAGGCAGCTTTGGATTCAATTCTGAGTTCTTAAGGGAGCTATAGCTCTCAGGTTAGGGCCCAACCTGAGAGCAATAGACCTCCTTTCCTTTGTATTGTTACTTGTCTTTCCTTTCAGCACTTCATTTCTTTGCTTTGACATGCATTTGAAAAACACAGTCTGCTGATTTAATTTCTTTAATGTGATTGAGTAGGATTAGTTCATGGTTAAAGTGCTTTCAGTAGCTTATATTAGAGTAGGGGGATTAGCATTCATTAGAGCTCCAAGAAAAGGTTGATAGTGCACTCACTGCCATCTCTGTGTAGAGATTGGGGGTGTAGACCATACCAACCACCAAAAACCGCAGTCTTATCCGTTCATGCAAGCTGCAACACAGTCATTTCAATTGTAGATCCATCCATGCATTCTGATCTTGAGCAATACTTCTTCGTTCCAACACCATGCACGATTTCTCTCTAAAATTTACATTGCTGTTCGTTGGTTAATTAACACAGTTAGGATAGGTTGATGAATTCTCGGTTTTGTGCAGATTTGTTTCCTTTACACTGCATAGCATCACTTTATTGTGTTCTTCTTCTTCTCAACCGCGCCTAAAGCCACCTACTCAACCTCTGTTCAGCTCGTTTGCCTTCCAACCCTTCCACTGTCCACGTAGCTCCATCTTTTTGACCTTTCATTGCTTCCACCCTTCTATCCACCAACCAACTTACCCCACTCTCTCTCCATCTCATTCTCTGCCCCTGAGCCATCTCAAGCTCCATTTTCATCCTACCTATCCACCCATACCGCTCCTGCACTCCTCCATCACCCAAAACTCCAACTGTAGATCACCCTGTAGAAGTTAGCAGACTTCCTGTAGAAATCCCGAGCTTCCTGTAGGATCCCCTGCAGACATCCTGTAGAAGCCTGCAAACTCGGTTGCCAAGCACCTGAACGTTGTGGACTTCTGTGGAATGATGTTAGGGATCCCCTGGACCTCTCCTAGCCCTCTTGACCTTTTCCAAGCCTTCCTTCCCTTCGAACTACCCCTGCACAGTCAAAACCCAATAAGAAACAAAATCATAATAACTCCAACCACTTAAGCAAAAATATAAAAACATGTTCTCTTCAATGGAAGTAGTTTAAATTCATGCATCTCATATCACTAGAAGTAATGGCATCATTGTTAGAAGTTGCATTCCCATCATTGCATTGTAAGGATTAAGCTAGTCAGATTAGGGTTTACTAGGGTTTCCATGTTTGGTTGGCTTTCAGTTCATTCTTGCAAAGTAGGTTAATTTCCCTTGAGATAGTCTTCGTTCATCATTTAGAAAGCTTCTTCTGAGAACATATAGAAGTTGGCTTGAGCCCTAGCGGACTTGTGCCAGCTGACCAAATGACAGCTGCGACAAGAGCTAGTACTTGTGCATACAGCACCGTCGCTTCCAAGTTTGTTACGAACTACCGGGTTGATAAAATTAGAGAAGGAAGCTCCAGGAGTTGTAGCATTATTGCTACAATACTGGAGCCCACCAGTTATGAGGCATACAACAATCTTTGTATTTATCTAAGAACACATTTTTCATTTCTTCTCATGTTCTTATGGTATGTGTTCCTAATTCCATAAACCATTTAAGTGCTTCGTCTTTAAGAGTGGCTGGAAACAATTTCAATTTTTGAGAATCAAGCAAGTAGTCATAAGATCTACACAAGACTTCAAATTAAAAAATAAATGTTGCAGGATCGTCATGTCTTATTCCATGGAAATTAGTGAGGATGGAGGGTGAGATATTCTTCATTGGAACTGTGGTATCTTCATCTAAGATGGGAAACCCAAAAGGTATCAGATTTACTCTACAACCTCTTCTTCCACCTCCTCCTTTATTCCCCCCTCTACGTCTTCCTCTATTACCTCTTCCACCCCCAATCCTAAATTCACCATTCACATTATATACTTCTTCTTCTCCTTCCCCTGCCATAGTAGATTCCTCATAGCTAATATAGGGTTCTTCAATTGGATTTTCTAGCTCCTCTTCTGGTTCTTCTACCAATGGAATAAAATAAGTTTCTTCTTCCTCTTCACTAGGGACTTCCAACTCTTGTCCTAAAAGTTTTTCTTAAGTTGAAGATATAAATATTACTCCTTCTGTTGGGTAGTAGGTTCATCTACTATGGCTTGAGTAGAGGAAGTTGGTGAATCTCTTGGTTGTATTTTAGATCTCTCTACCTTAGGAAGTCTAAGTCTACCTGCAAATGATGGATTATGAGTTTTGGTGGATGGTGTGGCACTACGAGGTCGTGGTGGGGTGGGTGGTGATGTTGGAATTGAACTCCTACCTCTACTTATAAACCTACCCCTAGAATCTCTTTCCCAATGCATAAATATCTTTTTATCATTTTTTTTAATGAAAAGACTTCTGAAAAAAGTAAAATATAAATTCCTATATACACTTCCCCGGCAACGGTGCCAAAATGTTTGGCAATTTAATTGAGCTTAAATTACTTCCTAAATTATCAGCCAAGACTTGTAAACTAACGAAGTCTTTGTGCACCATTTGCACTATGATTCCTTATTATGTAAATAAATTTTCAAATTGAATTAGGATGTTTTCATGCACATGTTTTATCTATGAATCACGCAAAATAAAAAAAATTATCACTATTGCAGGAAAGGAAAATATCACACTGACATAAATAAAGCTAAACTGAAATGCAGAAGTAAATAACAAAATCAAATCTAAATTCTCTTTACACTTACATAAATGAAAGCTACTCTTAAATTACAGAAATAAATATCACATTAACAAATCTAAATCTACTTCACACCGACAAAAATGAAACTAATCTTAAGTGCAGGTTTAAAATATCAGACTGGAAAATCTAAATCACACTGATAAAGCCTTGAAAGAAATTATACTTCTAATTGCAATTCAAAATTAAATGATTCTACTCTTCAAAATTCACACGTGCATAATATATCCCTTTTGATTATTTTCTTCATCTTTCACACAACGAAATGATTAGATCTATGAAGAAATCTTCAACAAACTCTATTACAAATTCTATCCTCATTGTCACAAGCAGTCTCTAAAAATCAAAACTAAATGATTAACCATGATAAATTAATGGTATGAAAGATTGGATATGATAATTTAATGCTACAAAACTGAAATATTAACTAGAAATGAAATGGAACCTTACAGCTCTGAGGGTCCCTCTCGTGAGTGCAGGTATAGCGATTAACAAAGATTAAACACACATTTAAATGCACAACACAGTGGAATAACAAGCTCGCTTTAATAATTGCAAAGAGTATTTCAAACAATAACTAGTCTGTCTGTCATCTTTGTGGAGAGAGGCGGGTTTTATAACCTCCTTCATTAAATTGTTTGGAGATTTCTAAGCCTATCCTACTCGACAAAAGTTCTAAAAATAACATAAGATAACATGAAATAAAGATTCTTCATGATTTTCTATCGGAGAAGCAAATCATGAGGAAAAATATCATCTTCATCCTTATCATTAATCTCTTCACTCGCTTGATTCATCTTTGGCTCCTTTTCCACTGGGTTGACATCCATGTTGACCTGATCATATGACATCCCTATCATCTTGCTGGATCATGGGGATAGGTGGATATCGTTATGCCGGTTGTCATTTACCTGTACGTACATTTTGTTCCTCAACTGATGTTTCAGAACCTATAAATTCTTCAAGTAAGTTGCAGAATTGACCATTAGTTGCAGAATCGATGCAATTCGGTAGCTTATGCAAATATTAAATCAAATAATAAGGAAACAATGAAACTATGAATAAAAGATGATTAAGTACTTGTTTTTTCCAATAACCTTGTAAGCTGACACCTTATTGAGATTTTTATGGTAAAAAAGGGAGGAAATGGAGTGAATGGAATTTGAGGAAGGTGTAAAAAAGGAATAATTTTGGTCTTCAACACATTGTCTCCCACCTTTAACGATTTCTCTGTTTTGCGCTAATCATGCCTGGCTTTATACTTCTCTTGCGACATTTGCAGTTTGTCTTGTACCTATAGATGGATATGCCTAATCTTCTTTATAAATTTTTTAGCCCTCAAAGCATCTCATGCAAGATCTTCCCTCACTCCTCCTTGCTTCCCATATGCAATATCCAAAGGTGAAGGTGGAAAATATCGAAAACAAGTCTCAAATGCGAACTTTCTTGTAAAACTGTGGACTACTTTGTTGTAAAAATATTGTATATATACCAAATTTTCATCCCAGGTCTTCAGATGCTTATGGTTGTATCCCCTCGGAAGTTGCACCAAGACTGTTGCACCAAAGTCTTGTTGACTACTTTTATCTACCCATCTGTCCATGGATGGAATGTTGTAGATCTCTTCATCTTTGTATCCATCTTCTCCCACAATGTAGTCCGTAATGCACTAAGAAATATTGTATCCCTATCTAAAATGATTCTCCTTGGAAGCCCAAAGTGCGCACAGACTTGTCCAAAGAACAAGTTTGTTGCTTCTTGTTCACTTATGGTCTTTTTACAGGGTATCTCTAAGCCCTACTTGATCCTATCATGCTAATTTTGGTTAGTTTTTAATTAACTTGAAAATATTGATCTATAATTATTAAGTAATATTGGTATATACCTACACGTGTGAATTTGTAATTTTATTTTTCTGATATGACTTTTATTATTTGTTATTATTCAATTCCCAAGGTGTCTTCTCAAATTTACTCTTGGATAAGATATGGTCTTCTCCAATTTAAATATCAATATTTCAATTCCTGAGGTTTTCCAAGTTGTCTTGTCCAATTTAATTCTAAATTAAATATTAATATTTTCATGCCCAAGATGTCTTCTCAATTTATTTTGGGATAAGTTATGGAAAGGAAAGTCAAGATCATTAAATTAAAATGATGGGGATGGTATTCATGGCATTGATGGTAGGTGGTTGAGGTGGATGAGAGGAGAGACATAAACGAGAGGAGGATGAGAAGAGAAGGGGGAGGTCCTTGGTCTTTTTTTTGTCATTGGAGGATTTTATTTTGGGGAGGAATGTGGAGAAGGAGAAGGGAGAGAATGGAGAGAAAAAAATGAGAGCTCTAACTTGGATCTATTGGAGAGTGTTGGTTTTTAACTTGGACACACTATAGCTTGTTGGAATTGGGCTTGGAGGGCTAGGGAACCTGTGGAGGTTTCCTGAGAAAGTCATTCCTAGTTGGCTGGGAGGTAAATTCAGTGAGGTAGCCCAACAAGAGCATCTCAAAAGAGTTAAGAACATCCTAACCAAGCTACTGATACTGTTAATCTTCCCTTTGTTGATTACTTATGTAAATGATTGCAATGAAATTTCTTACTTGTTTAATATGTTGTAAACTATCAATTGCCCCAAAAGGTGCAAAGAGATGCCGATATGTTTCTTAAACTGGAAAAGTTGTAAGAGGAATGTTTTTGTAGACATTGATGCTACATTTTGAATTTTGGGATTATAGTGTATCATGTTAATGACAAAGTTGATGTTGATTGATTGCAAATCAAACTATGATTTACATATAAATATAAACAACTTAAGAGCTTAAATACAAGTTTAACAACATAAAATGAGATATACATCATTTGTATCAATAAGTTGTTGATGTAATTACAAACATTCAAAACTTGAGTCATTAACTTGATGATAATAACTTGTGTGTAAAGAGATTTAGTTAAAAGTAACAACATTAACAAGTATTTATACATAGCAATCAATTAATGGTTGTTGTCAATAGTAAGTATGTGTGTTGTCAATGGAAGATGAGACATATACAGGGTTGATCATCATTAACACAAAAGTAGAAACAATTGTATACATGTTATGCAATGGATTTGTTTGAAATTATACATAATGGCTTAGTAGTTCAACAGAATAGGACTTATATACATAGAGATGTATTAGATGGTGAATAACTAAACATGTGTACAATAAAAGTATGTGTTTTCATATAAATCTAATTGACAGTGAGTAACTAATGCATTGACAACACCAATTGATGTTTATTGTGGTTCCAAGATGTGAAAGTCATTCTTGTCATTCAACCTGTATTTTCCATTGTGCATCTCTTTCATGGATGTGGATTGTTGTTGTTGTTGTTTTTTTCTTGTTTTTGTTTTTTTTGTTTTTGTTTTTTTGTTTTGTTTTTGTTTTTTGTTTTTTGTTTTTTGTTTTTTGTTTTTTTGTTTTTTGTTTTGTTTTTTGTTTTTTTGTTTTTGTTTTTTGTTTTGTTTTTTTCTTTTCTTTTCATAGCAAGATAATAGTTGGACGCAAACGATAAAGAGGCAGTGATTGTGGGGGCAAGAACCTCATTTGTATATCTTGCAAGGTAAGTTCTTGCTATTGAATTTCTCGGCAATATTCATAGAGCATGTTTAAGTAGTTTGTATCCATATCTGTTGGTCATGAAAAAAGAGAAATATTAATTGTTAGTGGAAGTGTATTGTGAAAGCATTATATATATAAATAAAAATTAAAGTCAAAGTAAACATGAACATTTTTTTCTAAATAAGAGTAAAACAACATGAGGTTAAATGTAATAGCAAGCAATCGTATGTGAAATTTGGATAAGTAGCGAGTGATGTTTACCATTGGTAGATTTGGAAGAAACAATGTATGGTTGGCTAGAGTGTATTCTTCTACACAAATTTTGATGCAAGCAATGATTCCTCTTGTTGTCTACATTTTAGATATGGATTCTCCTCCATGCGTGAGATGCGTGAGAATGGAAATGTTGGATTGATTTGAAGGTCTGACAATGACCTTACTCTTGAAATGGTGGTGAACGTTAAACCTTGGCGTTCTTTGGGGCCAATGTCTACTGTTGCTTTGTCTAATGTCATTCCTTGTGACTTGTGTATTGTTAAATCCCATGCCATTCGAAGTGGTATCTGTCAGTGTGCACCCCTTGTGATGGGAAATGGGTACATATGTTGGGTGTGAAATGTCCCATGGTGTTCCTTTGTATTGGTTGAAGTCGACTACCACGAAGGATGGAAATTATGGGGGCTTCGAGTCAGGTGCATAAAAGATTGAAATGACTTTGCCAAGTGCGCCATTAACAAGGCCTACATGTACCCACAAGTTGCTGGTGAGTATAACTTTTTGTTCATTGCATAAGAGTACCTTTGCGTCTAGATGTTCATCTTCTGTTGTAGCAAAAGTTTGTTGCCTTTGTTGTTCTGCAGAGCAAACTACTACTGGCATGTTCAATTTTTTTAGCATTGTTTTATTATGCAAAGAAACTAAGTTGTTTGTTGCATATAGGTGCATGGAGTCTTGAAATGTTTGTTTCTCTTCATGTGTAAGAGAGGAATTTGTCCTTGACATTAGGAGTTTCCAATCTTCAAGTGTAGGTGTTCCATTTCTGAGGTTTGTGAGGATTTGGTGGAAAGCAACTTGGGAAGGGTTAGCACCTTGGCAAAAAATAGTTGAAAGTGTTATGAATGTGTTGAAGCTGTGCCAAAGTGCAGTGCCACGTGATGTGCCAACATATAGAGGAATGTCCTTCACAGGTGGTAGCTAGCCTAAATCTCTGACAAGGATAATGGAGCGATTGCCAAATGGTGCATTTCGATGAAGGGGGAATGCCTCTCTTAGGTGATCGTCAATGCGAGAAAGCATTTTTGGACCAATGAAGCTCATCTCATCAATGAGGATGTACTCTACATGGCGGAGCTGCTCTTGCAAGTGTAAGAGTGACTGTCCTTCAAGTTGGATAGGGATGTGAAGGGAAAAGTGGATTGTAAGGGAATTTATGTTGAAAGTTGCAACGCTAGTGGGTGCAAGTAACATCAAAGGGTTTGTGCTTGTTGGGGAGTCTTCCATAAATGCACGTTGTAGACATTTAATTAAATAATATTTTTCTGTCCCAACTGTCCCTTGTATGATGATTCTGAGTGGGGGTTTTGGTGAAGGGTTTTTGAAGTGAGAAAGAACAATGGTAAAAGTTGTTTGTTGGGTGGGAGAGAAGGTGTGATCTTGGGGGAGGGTTGAAAAAGGATGATGTTGGTTTTGAGTATTTGAGCGGTTGAATTCAATGAAATTTATGGTAGTTTCTTGCAAGTGGAGAGGGATAGAAGTATGTGACCAATTGTGGTTAGCATCAAAGTCATGATGGCCAATCATTTCAAGGTCATCAATTTCAATGTTGTAGCCTGGGTGGAGGTGAGAGAGGATTTTCCATTCATTCATTTGCATGGGGTTAGGAGGGGGGTCAGGAGGGGTAGCCACAGGAGTAGATTGATCTTTGGGTTGTGGAGTTTGTGGGTTTTGAATTTCTCGATGAACATGCCATGGTGTATATGTCCCTTTCTTTTGTTCCCAGTGTGCAATTATTTCCTCATCGGTGGATCCAATGTCACTGGGGAGTGTGCGGAAAGGGAAATATAATAGTAGTTCACTCCAACAAAAAGTGGCATAACAAGGATCATTAGGGGAAGGGATGGTATCATGGCAAGACATGTACAATCATTGGAGGGAATATGTGTTTCCATTGGTTTTGTTTTTGGCGAGCAAAAAATGACCAAGAGCGGGCAGCTTCAAGGAGGGGCAACGATTCCAATGATGTAGGTTTATTCATGTATGCAAGAATGAAGGTCAGTGGTGAAAGGGGATTTTAAGAATCATGAGAAACACATCTAAAAATAGTTCTATTAACATTTAAAGAAATAAATGTGCAACTGCAGAGTGAGAGGGGTAGTTTTTGTAACATATGGCATTTATTCTGCACCAATGTCTTTATCTGCAATGGTTTCTGTAAGGAGTTTATGGATAATAGTAACAGTAGGTGCTTCTGGAGTGACATTGTGTGAGAGACGTGATAACATTTGGTGGTAGCTCTCTGATATTGTTTTTGCTTTTTCTGCATACTTTGAAATATAGCTTAACACAACATGGCGGGATAGAACTGGTTGACAATCAACATTTTCTCTCCAAATAGAAAGTAGATCGACATTGTGGATATTCAATCTATCATCATTGCGAGCAGGGATGTAGGTTTTTCGACCTTTATCGTCAATGAACAGTGAAGATGTGGAGTTTAACTCCCACGGTACTCCATATCGACAACTAAGAACATTGTCTTTTTTGCAAAGACAAGAAGATTCATGACACTTTGTGTGATGTTGAATGCAGTTGACAAGCTATTCATAGTCTTCAGACTGGGTTGACCCAAAGATTGATGTTGTGTCAAGAAGACATGGGTTATGAATTGCTGATTGGTGAAGCACAAGATTGCGATGTTGGGGGTGTCGCGGATTCCAGGCAGTTACATAGTGATCAAAATATTTCTGAGCATCAACAACTTTTGATTCATTGTTCCAATCGAGAGTGTCCATATTTGGTGCATTTTGTAACCAAAGGAAGCCATGTATGTGTGCGAATCCTCTATGTTTCCATTCGTATTTGAATATAATATGAAATTCAAAGTTGGTTCAGACATATTTGCAATGTATAAATTAATGCAGAGAGAAATGGTTATTAAAAAATACCTGCACCAATAATCAACTATGTGGAGGCATTTTTGTAGGACTTCTTCGAGGAAAATTGTAAATTTGCAATGCATATATTGGGATGTTAGATGTGGATTTTTAATTCTCCATTGGAAGTGGTTGTTTGAACTAGAGGGAACATTGGTAGGCATGATCATGTGCAAGTCATGCCATTTGGTATCAGCTACACTGAGAGTGAAGAAGAATGTCAGGCTTCCAATTTGTGTGATCATGTTAGTTAGTTCACACCGTCGCTTGTTCCAGAAAGATCACATTCCTCGTAGGCCTGAGCCAAAGTGCATGACTTGCTCGGGCAATTTTGAATCTAGGAAGTCACGAAGACATTGTCGTAGATCTGAAACAGTTGTTGGCAAGTTGTTCTCAATGTATTTCTTCACAAAAATAGTAGCAATTGCTTGGCTACGGTGGCACATTAGAATGTTATAAAGGTAGTAACAGAATATTGGATGTTGGCCAAATAAGTTATCATGGTAGTGCAGCAAGTGCAAAGCATATTCATGCATCTCAACTTAACAACTAAATCAATCTTTTTTTTAAGTATTATAATATCGGGTTATTCTAGGATTTATTGTTTTTGTGGGAGAAAATAATAAGGTTTAGAATAATTAATGCTTCTTAACCATGGGACCAAGGAACAACAATAAATTTGGCATGCAGTCCACATTTTTAGTATCATACATGTTGAGGCCATAGATTCTGAAAAATGGATATGTGCGTGCAACTACCTTTGTACCTTTCATTTTTCATTATGTTCTCTTGTTTTAGCACCATGCTGGAGAAAGGCCGCTATGACTAACTAAATTATTTTGTAGTTTGCAGTTAAAACTTTTCTTCTTCTTTTTGAAATCTTGAAACAATTAAAATTTTATATATGAGCTAGTTTTCATATATTTAATATATAAATCTCTATTAGCAAACCATACATATCCTTATCTCACCAAAATAAAAAATAAATCGTTAATAAACATATCTAACAATTTTATGTTAAAAAAATAAATAATAATACTTAAAGTACTTATAATATACCAAGTTAGATTTTGTATATATAAATGGGCATCAACTTAACAACTAAATCATTTTTTTTTAAGTATTATAATATCGGGTTATTCTAGGATTTTTTTTTTTTTAGAATTTGATGGTCAATGTTATAGACGAGGACAATTTTAGTTATATTAACAATTAGGAATTATGGTGATTTTAACAAATATGAGATCATGACATTGACATGCAGATTCTCACAACTTGTTCATGTGAATACCTATATTCAAACACCAATAACACTGGTTCCATATGGCTTGTTGGCATACCCTTTTTTTCCCTGCTTTATTTATTTTCACATGGGTCAATTCTTCTATACCTGTATGTTCTTTTCTAAACAAGAACAACATTACAGGTATTGCGAGAGCAAGATTAAAAATGACATCCCTATTTCTGGGGTTTTAGTAGAAATAAAACTGCTTGGAGAGGGCTTTCCTATTTTGTTTGCATGGTAGTATTTTTAGAGTGCAAGACATAATTTTATTTGGCAATTGCAGAATCTACTTTGAGCCTAGAATTGTCGAGTTTTCATATTTGATTTCATAGTGTCTGCATATAGAGTTACTGTCGAAAGTCACTTGGACATCCCATATAGTTTGACAGCCTTACAACCATACAACGAGCCATACTTCTCAACCAGTCATTTTGCTCAACTTTAGGGTTATTTTGGTGATTGTACAACTCAAAACATTAATTACCTCATAAATAATAAGATGCTTTATAATTTGGTGCTTTATAATTAAATTCTTCAATAATTTTGTCAACCATAGGAAAAGACAATACAATTTGGGAGATAATAAACCAGGAGGGCGTGAAGGTCAATAAATTTTCAGAAATAGTTGGGGTTGGGAAGTCATACTTTCAATCTCTTTTCAAGGAACCTGGAAGTTCTGAAATTTTCTTTTTTCTTACCAAGTTTTGACTCAGAAGAGGATAATGAGATGTTAATGGAAGAAGTATTAAAGGAAGAACTTTAGTCAGTTCTAGCAGCTTTTCAAAAAGATAAAATCCTTGGGCCTGATGAATGGATCGTAGAGTTCTTTATGGGTTTCTATGAGTTGGTTGAAGAAGATATTTTAACAGTAAAAAGGGAGATTAAAAATGTAGGCAAAGTGTTGAGTTCCCTTAACTCAAACTCCATTATGTGTTGATTTAAAAGAAATATAGGCTAGATGTATAGTAGAGTTATTTATGGGCTTCTATGAGTTAGTTGAAGAAGATATTTTAAGAGTAAGAGAGGAGATTAAAATTTTAGATCAGGTATCAAGCTCCCTAAATTCAACCTTCATTATGCCCTAGTTCCAAAGAAATATAGGCCAAGATCCTTTTCAGAATTTAGACTCATCTCTTGGTGCAACTACTTGAACATTTTTTTTTCAAATATTCTAGCCTCCAGAATTAAAAAGAATTATCACAGATGCCATTTCTCAAGAGCAGTTTATCTTTCTTGGAGATGGGAAACTTTATGAAGCAATTGGTGTTTCCCAAGAAGGGCTTCACACAATAAAATATAAAAAGTGCAAGGCAATATTTTTAAAACATGACCTCTTCAAGGACTATGATCAAGTCAGCTGGCTTTATTTAATACCCATTTGGGTTCATATTGGTTTTAGTTATTGAATAGTTCATTGGATTATGGGATGTGTCACGCCGATTTCTTTTGCTCTTTCAAGCAATCATTCATCATCTTCCCTTTTTAGTCATTTTTTGTCTCTACTCTTTCTCTTGGTAGTTGAGGGATTAAGTAAATGTCTAAGAGAATGCAAGAGATCAAATGTTTTAAATAGAATTAAAATGGGACCTCTTTTACCATGAATCATATTTTATTTGTGAACAATGTCTTGTTGTTTATAAATGGATCTGTTTGGAAAGTAAGTAAACTGAGAGAGATTTTGGATAGTTGCTGTTTGGGTTCAGAGATGGAAATAAACTCCCAAATCAACCATTCCAAAATACCACTTCTAATATCCTCCAACTTTTGTCTAATTCTCAGACATCAAAATTTATGAGTCGTAAAAACAAAAATGTCGAATTATATGTGATGGATTATGGATATGTGACCTTTGAAAAGAAACAACGAAAAATGAACCTAGTTGAATACTTTGAATTGGCATCATAAGTCTTCAAGGAAATCCTCCAAACAACTTGTCAACAAATGTTCTCGATATCAATAACAAGTTAACATTGGGCATGCCAGTCTATCAATTCCTCACAACTGCACTCAAGCTATTTGATTAGATGAAGGGAAAGCACAAGCATATTTCTACTTAGAAAAACCACAGGAGCGAAACTTAAAATATAATAAGCTAACTGCAAATGCGGGGAAAGTAACTAACTAAAGTAAATAGGCATGAAGAGGAATATACTTACTAAATGGGCATGAGCAAGAATATTCAATATTCTATTTAATGACACAGTTTTTAATCACAGTCCATGTAGCTATCTATCTCTAACGCAAACACAATATAAACCAGGCAGTTTTGCACTCTTAGAAATTTCTGAATAGGATCTGAAAAGTAGTTATTAATTTAATTAAATTTACATTTGCAGGTGCATAATAATCAACATTTTCCTTAATTTTCAATAGAAAACCATGACAGAAGGTTGTGCTAAATTCAAATGCATGCACCCCAACTCTATTCTAAATTTTGATTGCTAGTAGGAAATGACCCATATTCTCCCTAGGTGTGAGACAAGAGTCAACCTTTATGGGACAAGGAACTTGAGGCTTTCTAATCATATATTTTCAGTCTAGATAAATACCCACTAATTATAAAATCATGAATGGGAGTCTGAAAAATATATTGGGTCACTGCAAATATACAACAATAGATCACATGAGCACAAGGAATATTGTATATGTACTAGTTAAATTTGGGATACAACTAACCAAGGAAGAGGTGGGCATTCATTGGAATAGATTTGAAAGAGAATGTTAATGGTGGATGGTGTATTTTTTATAGCACTCAATTTGAAAGTAAAAATGTTAATGTTGGATGATGTATTTCTTATGAAGCTCAACACAAATGACAATAATGCATCGAAGTTTGTACTTGAAGATAAGTCCTTTCTAGTAGTTTAAATCTTGAAATTGATGTAATTTGGTTCCTTGTTAATAGATCAACAGAAAAATATGCCACATACCCTGTTGTCTTCCTCCATTCTAGATCCTCTTAAGAGTCTATTGGTGATGGCTCACACACTTTTTCTAATAATCAGGCAAAAATACATTTTCCTTGATAAGACAAAAGATAAGAATCAAAGTGGTAAGACAGAGGATGAAAGTACGACAATTTTTTTATAAGGCCTCAAATTTTGTGGTGGTATAGGCACACTATGTAGCTCAGTGAAATAGATATTGGTTTACTACGTTTAAGTGATCTAGCCCATATTTCTTTGTTCTCATTGCTCAAATACATGGGTTTAAAACTTGAAGCCCAATGATTACAAGAAAAACGACTGGGGATGGTTGTTGGCAAAGCTGGAAGCTCAAATTTCACATTGGAGTAACAAATAATTGTCACTCAGAGAACAATTGACATTGGTCAAATCGTTATTAAAGTCATTCCAGTATTTTGACATTCACTAGCATTTATTCCAAAAGAAGTGTCAAAACACTCTTAGAGGCTCCCAAGAGATTATGCTTTAACTTTTTATGAGTTGGGAAAAGTAAAAATGAGAAAAATCCCTTCGTTAAATGGAAAATTAGTGTTGCCAAAAGAAAAAGGAGGTTGGGTCCTGAAGGGTATTCATCACTTTGGGATATTCCCTATCTGCTAGAAATTGGTGGAAGCGTTGTACAAAAGGAGTCCTTTAGAGGGATTTATTAGACATGAAATATATGTGTCTTGGAAACATTATACCCTGGAATAATTTATAAGATATAGTGAGTACTTCAGGGTTTTATAAGGAGAGGGTGACCTACGGAATGAGCGAGTTGTTGATAAAAGTTATGATAAAATTGGATTGAAAAAATGCAGTGGAAAAACCAAGAACTTCATTGCCACCAAAAGGCTCTAATTAATAAGTGTGGCTTAAAGGAAATTCTAGAATATACATAGGAAATAAAACAAATGTTTGAGTATGAAATTAACTTTATAATCACTGTAAAAGATGCCTAATATAAGGATATCAAAACACTTTATCCAAAAGACATAAAAGACATTATTTATATATTATAAATTATACTCGAGTAATATAATAAGTGTATAACCTAGCATAAAACCAATGTTTCTGGTTCAACTTCTTTCTCAGAATTCGATCAACTTGGTTGATTAACTTTCACAAAGTTTGATCGATTAACTTTCGTAGAATTCAATGGAATCAATGGAAATTGATTAAATATTATGAAAATCCCTCAACAAAAAGACAAAATAAATATTTATTGTTTCAGGGCATTCAGAGAAAGGTTCAAAGTTTGGAGCATTGAAATGTTATCTCCTTTAAGATAAAAGAGTAGTTTGGGTGTTGTGAGATCTTACAAGTCTGTACTGATCTTTTGCATCCTACGACTATGGAACAAGACAAAATTAAGATAAAGTTATCGCAAACTGTTTCAATGGTTGTACCGGTCACCCCTACTGTGAGGAATTAGATGTTCCTCTCCAATCTCGACCTTTTTTGGGTTACCAGTAACAACCCTCAGCTTCTTCTCTTCTATAAAACAGAAAGTTCTAAGGAGGATATTTGTAAGATAGTTGAGACGCTGAAAAGGAGCTTGTCTTCAGCTTTAGTGGACTTCTATCCATTTGCAGGTAGTTTGGACATACAGGGAGGGGAATCGATTCGTCCCAAAGTTGACTGCAACGATGGGGGTGTGGAATTCGTTGAATCATACATTCACCTACCTTTCGAGGATGTGGAAAAAGATGAATTTAAGCACAAATACATAATTTATTTATTTATTATTATTATTATTATTTTTAATTTTTTAAATTTAAATTTAAATTTAAATTTTAAATTTTAAATTTTTAAATTTTTAAATTTATTTATTTTTTAATTTTATTATTATTATTATTATCATTTTTTTCGTAATGGAGTTAGACATGTAATAAAAGATATTTTTATACGCCCAAATACTATTCAAAGGGAAACAAGTAAGTAACACAAAACCACCAAGTTGTAACGCTAATTGAGTTTGAGAAGTTGAAATTAATGTTGTGCAATTGAAACCAAATCAACACAGACTCATAGAGCCAAAAGTTCAGTTGAATGGCTGACCTGCAATTCGATATTGGACTCATCTGCCTTTATATGGAGGATTTCCAACTCTTCAAAGCAGGAGTAGGAGGAAACAGATTGAATCCAACTGAAATTTGCTCCATGACAAGGGCCCTTGTAGTGCAGGACAAAGGCAACGATGATTGAATCTGGAACCGAGGGATAATACACAACACACATAAATAAGATTTTTAATGTAATTTGACCTGACACGACAACAAGTTTGTTTAACAACGTCATGGAATAATATATTTGTTGGTCATGCACCGAAAAAATATGGAGGTGTTTCCCATTTTGTAGAGACCCTGACCCAGCACATAGAGGATTTTTCCTCCACCCACACATAGTGCATTATAACCATTAAAACCCACGAGAAGAAATCAGGTACAATGCCTTACTTTCATTATTACTGTAACTACTTGATTGTGATTGCAGTTCTCCTCTGCCATTTGGTGACTGGAAAAACTCAGGCAATGCATAGATACTCGACGATGACATGTGTTTCATATGTGTAGGAAAAGGATATGGTGTGTCTAAAGGACAACCGTCTGAAAACATACATGTTTTACAAATTGTGTGCCAGGTGTCAAACATAAAACAAAAGTGAAGGCGCCAAAGGGAAGTGAACTAATTCAAAGAAAGGCCTATTGTCCTAATAAATTTTACTTGTATATTATCATCTAATAAATGTTGAGCTATAAATAGGTTATTTTCCTTCTTACTGTGTTTAAATTAAATGATAAATTTGGTTTAGTTAGAAGGCCTAGGTTAGGTCCTCACATATGGTACCAGAGCCCATATTTAAAATCTGGACCCTAAGGCCCACCAAAACTGCTATTAATCCACCAATCAGATTTCTACCATAGAAGAAACACTGATAATAAACATAAGAAAAATAAGAATATTACATAAAAGTGAGCACTATCATTTTTTCTACAAATTTTGACTGTATTATTTTATAAACAATTAAAGTTTTATAATCCTGCATTGATGCTACACTTGGCATACATAGTAACTAGGGTATTACCTAGAAATGCATCAGGTAATTTCAATCCGTTTTGAATGATGTGACCATGGGCATGGACATGGATGAATTTTCCTTCTAGGATTTCCTTTTCCTTAACGCGCCCATGTAAAAAAAAATCTAATGTGAAACCATCCACATGATCACTAAAATCAACACTCAAACCTTCTATAAGATGACTATGTTTACATAGATTTATTATATCACCACTGGATTTTATAGGGCCATTGATTTCCCGGTATTCGACTTCAAGGACCAACAATTGTAAACTGAAATTTAGCAAAAGTCATAGCCTTATCATTCTCATTTCTCAACGTTCGCTAAACGGTCATTGATATGCTATTGCAATTAGATTTGAACAATAACAAGCACTGTCACTAAGACTATACCTTGTATGTTGAAAAAAGAAGAAGAAAGCACAATACACAAAAGGATTGTGGGCTCATAATATGGGTGTTGGATTCCCAACATGATTATATTTCTACCTTTGCATCCTGAAAAGGTGGAAGTTGTGAAGCAAGAGCTCTCCAATATTCAACCGAAAGTTATTTTGTTCATGTCTAAGATAAAGAAGCTTTCAATTCGTGAATTGCATATGGATCCCTGTCTGAACAAAATTAATGCAATTTTTGTTTCACAGGAGACAAACTTTTAGAGTTCTAAGAGCGAAGACAATGATTTTTTTTTTTTGTTTTTCATTTGTTAGGTGAAGAGAACAACTGTTCAACGGGGAATCCATTTATTACTTGTGGAGGCAACATTTTCCCATGAAAAAAAAGAGAGAGTATGAAAATGGTGAAATTCAAACAACATAACTCCTCAACCGCCGAAGCCATAGAGTGTCTTTCCCTACCTCTTCACCGAATAGACAAAATCCATGGTAGTCATTGTTTTTTGCGGGCATACTCAATGTAAGTGACAATATCCTTGATCACGTTTTTCAAGAATATCTTGAGGACGCCTCTGGTCTCTTGATAGATCAAACCACTTATGCGCTTCACTCCTCCCCTTATGGCAAGATGCCTGATGGCAGGCTTGGTAATACCTTGAATGTTATCTCTTAATACCTTCCTGTGCCTCTTGGCACCACTTTTCCCCAAACCCTTTCCTCCCTTTCCCCGACCTGTAAAAAAAAAAGAGTACAAGGTTGAGCAAAGGAAAGACCTGGAAAAAAAAATGGCAGATTACACTGACTTTGCCTTTGATAAACACCTTCAAGAGGAAACATGGGAACTCCCAGCATTTAGGCTTTTCTTCAAATAGAAATGATCACCTATCTTTTGTTTGTAATACAAGTAGATTCTTATTGTTTCTTCTAGAGAGATAATTATTTTTGACAATAAATGGAACCATGGAATACTAGATTGTATTATGGTAGCTTTTCATTCAACATTTCATTTTTTCTTCGACTTTGATTCACCCCCTTCATCAAAATTTCAATTTTAATCTCCATTGCACCCCTCGTTACCCGTACAAATTATAAATGGTATTTAGGCCTAGTTAAGGACAGACAAACTCATTTTATGTGATTCCATATTTGTTGACAAAGATTTCATCGCACAAGAATAAATTTTTTGGCACAACAATTGCACATATTGTGGTTGACACAATGGTATGGAGAGCTTCAAGTGTTGTCCAACATTATTTGATGCCTAAATGTACTCAAAAGGCTGTAGTAGATTTGGATGGTAACAAAGGTATGTGGGTGTAAAAAAAAACATTTGCACAATTTTTTTTTCAAAGGGGGATGAACAACCTATAATAGATGAAAATTTATAACAAATGCTAAAAAAAAAAATCAATGAGAATAAAGAAATCGTACCTTTGAAATCCTTTCCCACTTGGAATCTTGGGTATAAACCCGAGTAAAATTTCTCAGCTGCATGATCACCATCTGCTTAACCCATAGTGCATGAAACCATTCAACTTTTGAGTACATGCAAGCATTATGAATTCATGTTATGAGAGTTGATGATAGTTGTCTAGCCATGTACAAGGATTAAATAAACAATATCCAAGTGAACAATATCAGGTTGATCATAACTCTCAAGCATAGGAATATGGTGATTAGCAATATGAAATTCTTCAATAATATTTGCAACCATCACATCACTTGTAAGAACTTATCTCATTTATGATGTATATAGTACATATTCCACCCATATTTTGGTTCTCCAATAAGTCAATTTATAACAAAATTTTCAAGTCAATTTATAATGGAATTAGGAAAATGAGGAGATGATCACACAATGGAAAACATCTCTGTCAAAAATACCATGCTTAGTTATTGTCATTGTGCCAAGCATATGTAATCTTTATGGTTAGCATCCTTATGCACATTGCGAGTATTTGATGGCATTATATAACCTATCCATTTGTTTGTTTTAGATTATGTGCAGTGCTCTGATCATCTAACCTATATTATGCACATACTTTGCATAAGCATATCCCAATGAATCTTTGCATCCACTATGAATCTAGCTTTACGTAATGCCTCATGCAAATTTGAATAAAATCTTACCTCTATGCATCCATGGCATTGTATCTATAACCAGATGTGTTGTGGATTATCTCCTATATCTATATGTACTACATTGTGCCTTGTGTTAGGCATCCACATCATATATTATGTCAATACATCAACTATATCATGGGTTGGGTATACTTGGTGAAATAACTCTTTTTTAACTTAATGTAGAAACACACTTTGGGCAGCTTGGATTTTGACTCATATAGTGCTACTGTAGTAGCAAATATTTCAATCCTTAATTGAATAGTACACCTAATCTGTCTATGTTGGTTGTTGCTCCATGCAATTTCTGAGTTTTATGTAGATGTATTCTATACATGAGACACTAATGATTTGGTAATTATCTATTGAATTTGGGTTCTGTCTCACAATCTTGTTGAGTAGGATATTATCAACAAAAGGCCAAAGATTATAGTTCACAAATGGTTCGAGCATTAACTATCTACTTCTAGTATCATTCACCTTCCATCTTATTGTGATTCCTCCATCGGTTCCCTTCAACATAGATGCATTGCAGTTACAAAATTACTAAACCAATCTTTATAATGTTCACTTGTAAAATATAAAAATAATAATGAGAATATAAAATAAATATATGATCTACTTGTTGAGACTCAAGAGGCTTGAATTCTCTCCTACTTGAATGCATGTGCATGTCTCCTATTACATATTTAAAAATTTTACCCTCACATCCTGAGTTTGATAGAGTTTAAAAAAACAAAATTAAAACAAAAAACATATAATTTAAGCAAAGTATTTCGGTAGAAATCACATAAGAGAAATTTTTGGCCGACGCGTTTCAAACCAACAAACATATAGTTTTACTATATGGCATCTAAAGAACATAACTTGAATTTTCTCCACATTAATAATATGCTTATTGATGTAAATATCAACACAATTTTGCGTATTTATGTTCTAAAAGAGAAGACTAATTTATTTTTAGTAGGTGGGTTTATTAATAAAACACGGTGTTTTTCAAGTACAGGTAACTATAACTCCCATGATTGATACATGTGAGGACAATTTGTATTCTCATTAATAGAGGTAAATTGAATGATGCTTGGGTCAATTTGTGGAGGTATAGATTGGTTGGAATAGATTATGAAGAACATACTCATTTGGTGATGAGAATATATAGTTCCGCAATAATACTCTTAGCCCAATAATAATTTTAGCAATTTCTCCACAATATCCATATATACCCAGAGCATAATTACCTCTTTGCCACTCAATTAGTGAGAAGATTTGAAGGCTGGAAGCCCTTTCCAAGACTTCTAAGAGCTCCCAATAGTACCCATAATAAAATTATCGTAATCCTAAATTCGTTCATACATTGATTTTCCTTTTTCACCTTTTCATGCAATGCTAGTTTTCATCTTAGGCCAAGTTGCCTTTTGGGTCTTGCCAATGGGCATAAAGTTGCATTTTTGGTCTTACCAATGGGCATATTGATTTCATTCTTTTTCCTTTTAATATCCATTCTCCATCAAATCACAACGTTGACAAATTTGCACAATAAAGATGACCGTATGGCTCAAAAACTTGTGTTCTGCAGGTTAGAATAAGGGATTTGGAATAATGGCTTACAAATGTAGTTCTAGGTTGTGGGTTCGAACTAATCCTATTATTAGAAGTTTTTTTAAGAAATAAATAATATTAAGATGATAAAAATATCAACTGATATAAAATAGGAGAAGTTTTAGCTTCATCTATCCCTAAATCTCTCAAAATAAAGCTTGTATATGTATTGATGATTTTTGGTTACACACATATTTTTTCAAAATGGATGGGTTGTACCCAAAATCATTCTTATAATTGAATGTAAGATTTCCCCTAAGTAACTTCCAGTTAAATTTGTGAGCGAGACTCTCTACTAAGTATTTAACTCAATCAATACAATTACATACTTTAAGATTTCCCCTAAGTAACTTCCAGTTAAATTTGTGAGTGAGACTTTCTACTAAGTATTTAACTTAATCAATACAATAACTATATAAGCTAAAAAAAATAAATAGGAAAGGGCAAGTATTAAACAATTTTTTATCTAGGTTCATGGTTCTATTAGGCATGTAGCATCTAACTTAGGTGCATATGTGGCACATTAAAATGATATATGATATTGTTTGGACTCTGAACTTTGAAGTTAATGATCAACCTTAGTTCATGTATTGATTGTTGTCTCTTTTTGATAGAGTACAACACTTTTAAGGTCCATTTTGAATGTATTTATATTTTTTTTTTTGGATTTTGTTTTTCATGCTTGTGTATGCTTGCTCCTCTCCATGTCCTCGTACAAACAGTTGAGTAAAAAAGCAATATAAAAATAGATTCAATTAAATATACTAAAACTATACTATATAAAAATAAATTTGATTGAACATACCAAAACTATATTATACCATGTATATGTGTTGATTAAAAAAAAATGCCATGCATACCTGCTGATTGAATTTTTTTTTGTCTAATTTTCACACTTCTATCGATCAAACATCTAGAAAATTACAATGCCTCCGAAAGTTTAATACTCATACTTTAAAAAGAATATAAATAATATTAAATTAAGGAGAATTTAAATTTAATTCTATTTCACTGGAAGAGAAAACCATGGTTGAGTAAATTTTAATCATTCATATACTACACCTTGTTGGTTGTTTTGCATTGGTGGTTGTGCTATCAGTTAGATTAATTTGAAAAGCAGGGTAGAATCTCAAGATAATTGTTGTTGATGTTTAAGATAAAAATCTCGAGAATGTTAGAAAGTTGGGAGCCATTACTAAATACATATTAGTTTGAGAAAAATAAAAAGAGCCATGGTAAAGCAGAAAGTACAAACATCATGATAATTAACCACAACCTTCAATGAAATTGGTAATAATTGTTTTATGGGGCAATTTTTTTAATAAAATCTATAAATCGGTAAGGTTTCCAGTCCAATTGTTTTATTGGTATCATTCTTTAATAAAATCTATAAAAGTTTTGTAATTACTTTCTTTGAATCTTCTTCAAATCGATAAGTACCTGGCCCGTCAATGCAACCTTTCCTTTTTATCAACCATAGAGCAAGGTAAGTCCCCTTAATTGAAGAAATTGAATTGAAAAGGGAATGATCTTTATTTATTTTAAATTGGGAAAACCTCAATTTTGGAATTGTGAGTTCGGGAGAAGCTTCCAATTGTGCGTTCGAGAGAAGCAAGCTTCCAATTAGATTTAACTAGAATTTCATATTAAGTAATATTTAATTAGTTTCAATTATTTTTATTATTTATGAATATGCTTAAAATGGTTTAAGCAAAATTTAAATCAACTTGATCATAAATATTTTGGAGTTCAATTTAAATAAATATATAATTATAAAGTATGAATAGGTTTGGAATGAGTCTTGTGCACTCTTTATTTATATTTAGGTCAATTGGTATCTTGGTAGTTATTATAAATATTTAAGCTGTAGGGCATTCCCCTCTGAGAAGAACTTGCCTAGAGGCTACTTGTCATCACTCTTAGTCGTCATATTATGTGTTAGACGATTGGAGGATTGTCAATTGCTCAATCAGGTGAAGGTAGTTGGGTGGTTGGAACCGTTTATTATGATGCTTGTGCAGTTAAAAATGGTTATGGCCATTGCATTCGATTTACAAAAATAGCAGATCCATCATCAGGATGAGGGAGGCAAAATAACGTGTTTCAAATTGTATATTTTGGGTGCGCAATGGGTATGAATGCCCTTCTCACAGCTGAAACCATCGTGAGAGCAGTGGAATCAAATTTCATTCGCCACAGCATGAACGTGTGAGAGTTCCAGGTTTACTTCGCTGATCTCCCGTCAAATGATTTTAATATCATTGTTTCAGATATTTCCTCCACTCAAAGGCGTAGATGGAGTAACAACAACAACGCCAGATGAAGATAAGCTTGTGACGACTAGATCTTACCTCGCGTATGTGGTGGCGGGATCGCATTACGAACGACTCTTCCCACGACAAACCATCCATTTATGCCACTCCTCCAATAGTCTGCACTAGATCTCGCGAGTGAGAGAAAATATAGTCATGTGATTAGGATGACGTATTAATAATGGATTTCAATTTCAGGTTCCTGCTATCATTGAGGACAGAAATTATTTTTCTTGGAATGGCAGACATGTGTACATATCCAGCAATGCAGTGGGTGATGTGTATCTCAACCAATTCAAACAAGACTTCACATCATTTTTAGCAACCTAAGCACAGGAGATTGTTCCCGGAGGATGCATGTTCATAGCGCCCTTGGTTCGTAATTTTGACGACATACGACAACAAGGCGGAGTAAGGACTTCCGCTCGTCATTTGGAAGCCACATTTGAGGAGCTAGTGAATGAGGGAAAATAGAAAAAACAATGTAATAGCTCAGAAACACGTTTTAATATTATTCAATATGTGATCGATCTGGACTAGTAGGGTTTGCTTGAGGCATAGAAACTGGACACCTTGAATCTTCCTGTGTATGCTCCAAGTGTGGAGGAGTTGCAGAGCATCGTGGAGACAGAGCAGTTGTTCGAAATAGAGAGCATGAGGCTTCTGAGTGGGTTTCCTTCACATCCATTGACGGAGGTGAGAGAAGGGGAAGAGGAGAGGTTTGGGAGAATAGTAGGTAAGTTTTACAGAACACTGTTTGAGAATGTTGTGGGAACTCACTTGGGTTGGGATGAGCGTTTGGTAGATGAAATTTTCACGAGGATTGCAAAGAGAGCAGCTGCCAAATCTGGAGAGTTCCTGGCCAATACGTAAGACGTTGCCATTGCCCTTCTCATTCGCAAAATGGGTTGATGCACTCCTTAGGTTGTCTTCTATGCATGTTGTGATAAGGATGTAAGGTGAATAATATTTTTATTTTATTGTAAGGAATTTTCCTATAAGGTTGGATGGACAATGAATATTATTTTTATCTTATTGTAAATGGTCTTGCTACAGGCGAAGAAGAGGCAATGTTGGTGTATAGGGAAAAATAAAATATTTATTTGTTTAGGAAAAAATACATAAATTTTAATAAAAGAATTAACAAAATGAAAAAATAATATATGAAAAATAAAAAGATAATTGTTAAAGAAATTGTAAAGTGAAAATAATAATAATAATAATTAATATATATATTTTTGTGAAATTAAAGAGTGAGTACATTCATATAATAGATATTATGACCATGCAGGGTATACAAAACTGAATTAAGATATATAATTTATTTATCAAAATTTAAAATATTTTTTCTTTCCATTTATATTTCATTTAGTTATATTAAAAATGATATAAATATGATTTATTGTATTTTATAAGTGCATTTTTTTTAATATATAGGAAAAAGCACAATTTTATTTCACATTTTATTTATATATATAATTCATATATTGGTATTTATAGTACTCTACTTCACACTAAAAAATTTGATTCTTTATTCTAAATCAATTATCTATTTATTTATTCTAAATCGATTATTTATTCCCAATCTTTACGCCCAGAGACTTTTTAAGTTTCTGTTCTTTTTCAACTTTCTCATCTTTATTTTTTCTACCTCTTTGCTCTAAGTGTTCCCTATTCCCAATCTTTACGCCCAGAGACTTTTTAAGTTTCTGTTCTTTTTCAACTTTCTCATCTTTATTTTTTCTACCTCTTTGCTCTAAGTGTTCCCTAATAATTAAAGATTCAACTTTCTCATCTTTATTTTTTCTACCTCTTTTCTCTAAGTGTTCCCTAATAATTAAAGAAATCCTAAAGCCATAACTTCATTTATACTAGATGATTATGAGACTAAACCACCAAACTCTATCTCCATTGGTGTTGTTCATGATGTCCAACCCTCTTTTTATGTTCCACCTTTCAAAAAGATTACCACAACCAAATCTTTTAAAGCAAGCACAACTTCAATTTTTCCATTTATCACTCTCTTAACAATGATGGTTACACTAAGACGTATTTGCATAGTACAATATAGATTTAGGCTCTCCTTTTAGTAATATTTAAACTAAACAATTTGTCCATTAAAGTTGTCATAGAATTCTCAAAGTTGGATATTAATGTACTATCCTCTTATGTTTCATTAACTTTGCATATTTTTTTATGGTAAGTATTCCTAACTTAAATATAGAGTTTATCACGATGAAGATCCTATGGTTAGGTGGTTAACTTTTTTTGACAATTCAATTATTTTTAAATTTAATTGGTTTTATTTCTCTAAAATATTTATATTGATTTGTAGCATCATTATATTTGTTTATTTTTTTAAATATATTTTTTATAACATGCAATTTTAGCATTCACAATCCTGCGAGAAGAACTAGTATTCAATACTACTCGATCATGGAGGCTATTATTTGTTCACTTTTGCCAGATGAAAAGAAAGTGGTATTATACTACTCGATCATGGAGGCTATTATTTGTTCACCTTTGCCAGATGAAAAGCAAGTGTTTAAGCAAGTGTTTGATACCACTGGATTGTCAAGGAAGGATCATGGATGCCAATATTTGTTCACTTTTTGCACAAGAAAAACAAGTACTCAGTACTTGTTTTTGAAAATTGATCAGTACTCAGTACAAGAGAATTGTTGGTGAATCAGATTCGACTCTCTCAAAAAAATATTGAAGACAACGATGGAAATCAATGCTCAGGTTTTATCTGCGTAGACCATTTGTCTAACTTTTCATGTTACAAGGTTTACCTGGAATCCCTACCAAAGGTAGTTATATATCTCTTAAGTTTTAGTTACAGGATATGGAGTCACGATGAATCGACCATTTAAATGGTTTATGAAGAATTTTGTAATCTTCCACTTGTGTTTTGGCAGAAATTTTAGCCTTGGAGACACAATTTATGGTATGCAAGACACTACCTGTTTTAATGTATAAAAATTAATTTAAAGTAAAAAATTACAAGAAATAAGATGCAATTTTAGCATTCACAACCCTGCGAGAAGAATCGATATTCAATACTACTCGATCATGGAGGCCATTATTTGTTCACTTTTTCCAGATGAAAAACAAGTGTTTGATACCACTGGATTCACTAGATTGTCAAGGAAGGATCATGGATGCCAATATTTGTTCACTTTTTCCACAAGAAAAACAAGTACTTAGTACTTGTTTATGAAAATATATCAATACTCAGTACAAGAAACTTGTTGTTGAATTAGGTTTCTTCTTTCCTAACCTTCTTATTTAGAGTATTTATCTATGAACCTTTTTAGTGCTATGAATTATCGACTTTAAGCAAGGTCTCTAGCTGTGGGTCCAACTGTATGAGTCCTTCACCAATCATTTTCATTGTAAGCAGCAATCGATGACTCAGTAGCAAAGATAGGATAAGGAGTCAAGGTAGAGGCATTTGGGGTAGAGGTAAAGGCATCGATTGAAGGTTAAGGTTAATGGTAACCACTTATATCCAAGACCATTTGTTGAAAGGATGATGATCCTTGAAATTTGTGTCTTTATTGTTGTCTTGAGAAAGCATAAATATTTTTGTCTTTTAAGTTCTTGTTGGCAAACAAGAATGTACATTCCAGGTGTCAATGAATGAGCAATGAACAAGAGAGAGTTCACTCTCTTGGTGGATAATGTTGTTGATTGCACAATGAAATGGTTTTGATTGCATTGCATGCAGAATGAAAATGATGGCTTGTATTTGGTATTTGTTTTCTGGATGATGAGTTATGTCACTGGTTGTGTCCTTGTAGGAAAATCTCGAGTTAGATGAGAATTATGTTCTTGTTTGTATCTAGGTATATATAAAATACAATCAACTGTTACTTAGTGTTGATGATGTAACAAGGAGTCTCTGCCTTGAACTGTTATCTAGTCAATTGTGGTGTCTGACAAGAGCACTCAATGATGATTACCTTGGACAAAGATATAATTGGGTTAATTGGCATGGCTTGGAATCTAAAATGGAGATTTCAGATGTTTCCATCATAATAGGAAGGCAAGGCCAATCATGCACCATGGCTTGCAAGTCCAGGGGGCAGTCTTGTGTATCAAACAGGTCCTTGACACTAAATAACTGTGGAGCTCTACAGAAATATATGATTTGTAAAGGTGCATAGGGTCATATCAACCATTAGAAGTGATCGATAATGCCCCAAGATATATGATATTATGGGCATGGATATTTCCATATAGAATGGCGTCCCTGTTGGTGTATGCAATTGTTTTTCTGTGGGATTTTGTTCAGTGTCCTGGGGCATGCATGTATAGAAAAAATTAGTCTATTTTGTCTTGTGATGGTTCCCTCCTCTTCCCCCTTGATCCATTAGGTCAATTTTTTCATATTGTTAGGCAAGGATTAATGACATGCTCCATGTTGTATAATACTTTGGAATATGAGAAAAGCTGTCCAGAAAAGGTCTCGATCCTTGTGGTTTAAGAAACTTTAAACATCACTAATAATAAATCTATTTTAGTAAGAAGCAGTTCCTTTTCTAACATTGCTTCCTTTTTCTAAATTCCTTTGAAGGTGTGGTCCATGCAAGATTATTTCTCCCAAACTACAAGAACTATCAGAGAAATACACCAATGTTGTGTTCCTGAAGCTTGACTGCAACCAGGAGAACAAGGTCTGTTGATTTTCTTGACGTACTTCATGACTTAAGTTCATCATCTCGCTTCTTCTATGACACTGCATTTTGTCTATCAAATATTTATTACGCTCCTATTCACTTGTCTCTTTAATGGATAAAGTGGCATTGCCTGAACACTCTGTTTTTCCTCATGTTTTTTCTCAAATCCATATTTGAATTTCTTGTTAAATATTTCCTTTGTTTGTGATATCTAACATATCTTAAACTAATGCTTTTGATTGATGTTTTTGGTTACAGCCTTTGGCAAAGGAGCTGGGACTGAAGGTTGTGCCCACCTTCAATACTTTGAAGGGTAAAAAGATTGTTAAAGAAGTGATAGGAGCAAAATTAAATGATCTGGTACAAGCTATTGAGACTGTAAAATCAAATCCATAGATTTTCAAATTGGTTGGCCTCCTTCATTGATCCAAGTTCTTTTGCTTATAGATGTATTAAAGAGTTACATGGATAAATTGAAGCTTAAGCATAGAAATTTAATGTGCAAATGAAAGAAGAGGAGAAACACATAAAAGCATGAACGAAGACAAGAGACTTGATAACGGAGTTCGTCCAATTTGGAATACGTCTCCGGGCCCCGCTCGATTAATGGGGAGGCTTTCATTCATTAAGTGGCATGATAAAGAAGAAGTACAATCAACATTTACAAAAGGAGTCTTATACCTCCAATCTGGAAAATGGCCGAAAAATGGAGAGCTCTATTGTAGACACTGGCATCACCATTGAGTTCCTGTCGTTGAGAGGTGAAAAATCGATATAAAACTTGCCCAATTCTGACACTGGACCAAAACCGACTCCCTGGAAAATGTGCCCAGGCAAGGTTCCGCCCCCTGTCACAGGCCTGCTCATTGTTCCGCCTCCTGCAAATCATATGCCTCGAAAAGCGTGTGCACTCTCCCCCTTGGGCACACTGTGCAGAAAGGTTTATGTAGACAAATGTTAGCGGACTTACCAACGGAGGCTATTTGGCGCGTTGTTTAAAAATGTCAAATAGTTGAGGAGGGGTCGGGGGATCAAATCCCGCCCCTCCCATTTTAATACCATGTTCGTTATTAGGTTAAGTCAGGTGGTGGGTCCGCCGGTTCCGGTGGCCCACTCCCCATCCTTCGCCATTATTTGTATGGAACGTATGGTGTGGAGGGGCGGCGAGGTTGAAAACCCACCCCCAACACTATTTATGTTGTGCAGTTGCGGTAGGGAACGGGGGCCTGCCCCATATTTATAATAACCGTTCTGTGGTGGTTCCAAGGGTGGCGGGGTCATGGCCACTCGCCCCATATTTTTTTATATTTTTTATTTAAAAATAATGTTCCACCGCCCACTTTAGAATTTTTCTAGAACCTTAAGCGATATTAGACAAATTAACGGACCCACAATTTCGCCCGAAAAACTGGCCGGATTCCGGTGTCAGATTCTTGCCAAATTGTGCCCTCCTTAAGCCTGCCACATGGGTAAGTCAACCACGACCTTTGACTACTTCTATCTTCCTCATATAGACTCAGATTGAAGTGCCGTTCACACCGTTGGAATCAGGGCGATGAGCACTTCGATCTGATGTCAAGTTAATCGACTTTCTGCCACTTTGAATTTTGAGCCTTTTTCATGCCACTGGTGTCTGGAGATCCACTTGGATCAATCCTCCCCATTGAGGAGATTTTGGACTGCCAAAAGATTTATCAGTCAATTGGCAAGTGAGGGAATTGTTCCCTCACTCTTTCCTTTTCCAGCCATTTTTCCTTGCTAGGGTGCATCCCTTTGAAACCAACTTGAAGGTATTCCACATCTCCCCATCGTGAAGTCCTGGTTCTTCTGTCAAGGATGATATCTTCAGGCAACTCATCGAGATACTCTGGTGCAAAATCATCAACTGTAGGAACTGATCCCACCTCTTTAGTGTCCATAATCAATGGTGGCTCATAAAGCTTTAAGTTTTCCACATTCACTATGGAGTACATTTGCATATATGTCGGCAAATCGAGACAAAAGGCATTGTCTCCAATATTCTCCAAGATGGTGAATGGACCATACCGGATTGGTTGCAACTTCTTCCCTTCTCCCTTCATTCTATCCTTACTGATATGGAACCACACTTTGTCGCCCACTTGAAATTGATGGTTGACTCGGTGTTTGTCATGTCGAGCCTTGTACTGGGCTTGACTTTTCTCCAACTGCTCCTGTACTGCTTAGTGAATCAACTGGATCCGCTAAATGAACCACTGCGCTTTGTCCCTGTCATCACGTCCACTGGAGTCATCTTCCCTTCCAAAGACCATATCAAAAGGATCTTTGGGCAGGTAATCAAAACATGTCTCAAATGGTGAACGATGCGTAGATGAGTGCATTGCTCGATTCTAGGAATGCTGCACATATGGAAGATGCTCATCCCACAACTTAGGATGTTTTCCACAATAGTCTCGCAGCAAGTGTACCACGATGCGGTTGATAACCTCTGTCCGTCCGTCAGTCTGTGGATGGAATGTCGTGCTTCTTTTGGATAGTTTCCTTGGTCATGCTCTCTGTTTAGAACACAATAGTGTCCATGTGTAGGTAAAAATTTTGTGGTTGCAGCATTCTGAACTGCATGTTTTCTTCTGCAACAGAGAATGTTTGAGTCTGCATCTGCAAGCTTGTTTTTGAGAAGGAAGGTTTTTGAATGGCAAACAACTTGAGGACTATGAGGATTCTACCATGAAGAGGAGCAACCTAAGGAGGCATGAAGAACTAGGAATTGGAGGAATTGAAGAGCAAAGTTTAAGAGCTGGACACTAGAAGAGCTAGAGATGTTGAACAAAATTCAAGACCCAAATAGGGTTTCTTTTGTTGTAACTAAGCTAAAGATAGAGTAGAGAGATGACAAGAAAACATCAAGACATGGAAAAAAATGGTAAGATGAAGAAGCTCTTATATGTTTATTACCAGTACAATTACATCTGCAGGAGCATGAAGGTTGTTAAAATTGTGATATAGCTCTATTAACTTCTGTATTTATATGGATTAAATATAACTTATTTTAACAACTTGAACTCTTTTATAGAAGAGGCTTAATGTGTGGTGCTATAAAAAACCAGTTTCTTTATCCAAACATTTCTCCAAACCTAAAATTTCTTTTTAAATAAAATAATTTATATTTATAATTTAGATATTCAATTAAATCGCATAACATATCAGAGTTTTTGCCTTACAATGTTTCCTTTGCAACATGTGGCGCAATTACTAGTTTAATACAAATTTAAATAATAATAATAATAATAAAGACGAGGACAAGAAAGGGTTATAATTTTCAAAATTCACTTAAGGGAATATATATATATATATATAAAATTGACTACAATTGTGTGATTTTAATTGCTTGTCATGCTACCATGAAAAACTTTACCATTGGCAAACCCTGTGATTTCCCTGTTTAAAGTGGGAAAGGGTGAGAAGACCTAAAAAGAAGAAAAAATGTGTTCATCAGTAGTCAAACTATACATTTAATTTTAGTATCGTAAAACTCATCATTATAACTAAAGCTTTTAAATAGAAACAATAAACTTAATCTTCGTGTAAGTACATGATATACAATTAGTGATTTGTTTAATAATTTTTATTTTGTTGTTATTTTATTTATTTAATTATTTATTTTACAAGTGAAATAAAATGGGAAGAAGTGTACAACCCCCAAATGAATACGATGAAGGGTATCACCATGTTGAGCACATATAGGTGTATTCTTTATAGTAGAAAATACAAAATTATTTTATTAGTCATAACAAGTGTTTACATATAAATTTTGAAACCAAATAATGATTAACAACTAATTATAAAAAAATGTTTTAAATAAAGTTAATTTAATATTTATTTTAGAAGGGGAAATTGCAAGCCTTATTGATTCAAGGTTCATGTGTCTTAATCACAATTTAAGGTATGAATTTCTACTTACATATAATATTAATAGCCATTTTGAATTTTCAAACCACCATTGAACTAGCTACCTACTTGTTTAAAGGGATAATTTAAGAAAAATCCATTGTAATATAGATTAATGTATAGATTATATAAAATTAGGTGTATTGAAAACATACTTGATGTCTTCATTTTAATAGTTAGATCTTATCCAAATTTAAAATTAGTGATATTAATTTCAATGATTCTACATTACATGGAACTTAAAAACAATCATGTTATGGTTGAATAGATGTTATATAGATCCACGATAAGATAGAGCCTTTATTTATTAGTGAAATGTATAACATCGAGATGTTCATGAAATATTGGGAAATTTTTAAGTGGTGGAAGGTTGAGATGGTATTGTAGTGTCTTAAGGTAAAAAAAAAATGTCAACATCTCACATGTGAATAGGTTTGCTTATCCTAGTGAGATACTAGTGATTAGGATCTATAATGATCAAGTGACGAGAAACTTTCCAATTTCATTCATACAAAGGAGATTGCATGTTTTGTGGAATGATGATTAATAAATGACAATCCATTAAGAATTATGCAAATTGGAAATGAGAATTTAATATTGATAGGAATGAAATATAGTAGATACTTTCTCCATAATGATGTGCTTGTAGTCCATTGGATGAATATGGGTGGATAAAGGTTTATTAATGATAATATTTTCCATTCATATAGGGGAAATATTCTATGTATGATATAAGGTGTATATAGAATTAGGAGTTGATGTGAAAGATATTTAACCTCTTTGGAAGTGTTACATTCATGTATTCAATAGTTAAATGAAAATAAATAGACTTGCTTCTTTGTTCCTTACTTAAACTAGGATCTGCTAATTGGGCTTACTTAAACTAGGATCTGCTAGTTGGGAGGATGCAAAAACTATAGGTTGCAACTACCCCTCACTTTTTGACCATGTGTTATGCCTATTTTCCTTAGATAGCTACCTATGCTGAGGCTTTATTTGTATTTCGTGTTGTTTCATTTATGAATGCTATGAAATATTGATGAATTTCAGTTGGACATATGAACTTATTGATAAACACTTGATGGATTATGTTTGTTGATTAAAGTATTTGATGTATGAATTATCTCATATATGAATTTCTTGATTATGGTTTACCTAGATATGATTTATCTAATGAATGATTTATCGAAGTTATGATTTATCTAATGTAAGATTTACTTCCAGCATGCTGACATTAAATGAAAAAAAATTGGGTATGTGGACACACACACACACACACACACATATAGTTGTTATGCATATGCTTGGATGAGAACTAACTTGTAGATTGGAAAGGACTATGTAATAGCGAATATCCATGCTATTGAATGGGGGATGTCGAGACATCCAATGAGGAATGGTATGATGTACATTATTATGTTAAATTCCATATATACTTGATATGCACTATTATTACATGGATAAAGTGAAAATGGCAGGTGACATGACTATTTGTCCGAATTATTCGATGATAAGTATCCAACCAGTGACGTAGTGTGGTCCATATTAGGGTGTTGACCCTAGTTCTTTGAGGAGGCGTGGAGACATTTCCCACTGTGAAACCTCCAAGCCTAGAATCCTGGGACGAAAGTGATGGACACACTTCCCTAGACGTGTGATGACGATTGCCAATTGCCTGCTGGGGAAGTTAGGTCGATATAGTCGACGATTCCGCCATATTGGTTTTTATTAGTGCTTAGATCAGTATAGCCGGTGCCATAATATATTGCAGCAGAGGATGGATAGGATGGGAGTAGAAGTAGGTTAGGGAGGATAGGAGGCTATATGTTAGTTGGAGACTCTTGATGGGAAGTGGTATCATTGCTTGACTTAATTTGACTACTATATCTCTCTCTATTTTGTTATGCCTTATTGTCAAACTTCTTTCAAACTCCTTGTGTCCTTTTCACTCTAACTTCGGGACGAAGTTTTCTGAAGGAGGGGTGTATGTAATGCCCTACTTGATCCTATCATGCTAATTTTTATTAGTGTTTAATTAACCTGAAAATATTGACTTATAATTATTAAGTAATATTGGTATATACCTACACTTGTGAATTTGTAATTTTATTTTATTGATATGAATTTTATTATTTGTTATTATTCAATTCACAAGGTGTCTTTTCAAATTTACTCTTGGATAAGATATGGTCTTCTCTAATTTATTTCTAATTTAAATATTAATATTTCAATTCCCAAGGTTTTCCAAGTTGTCTTGTCCAATTTAATTTTGAATTAAATATTAATATTTCCATTCCGAAAGTGTCTTCTCAATTTATTTTGGGAGAAGATATGGAAAGGAAAGTCAAGATCATTAAATTAAAAGGATGGTGGGGGTATTCATGGCATTGATGGTAGGTGGTTGAGGTGGATGAGAGGAAGAGACATAAAGGGGAGGAGGATGAGAAGAGAAAGGGGATGTCCTTGGTATTTGTTTTGACATTGGAGGATTTTTATTTTGGGGAGGAATGTGGAGAAGGAGAAGGGAGAGGATGGAGAGAAAAAAATGAGAGCTCAAACTTGGATCTATTGGAGAGTGTTGGTTTTAACTTGGACACACCATAGCTAGTCGGACTTGGGCTCAAAGGGCTAGGGAAGCTGTGGAGGTTTCCTGGGATAGGAAATAATTCATAGTTGGATAGGAGGTAAATCCAGTCAGGTAGCCCAACAGGAGCATCTCAACAGCGTCAGGAACATCCCAACCAAGCTATTGATACAAGTATTCTTCCCTTTGTTGATTACTTATGTAAATGATTGCAATTAAATTTCTTACTTGTTTAATATGCTGTAAATAAATTTTACTTTTATAATATAATCTAATAAATGTTGAGCTATAAATAAGCTATTTTCTTTCTTATTGTGTTTAAATTAAATGATAAATTTGGTTTACTTAGAATACCTAGGTTAGGTCCTCACAGCATCAGAACACACATCTTGTTGAACCCGTCAACTACCACGAACATGTAGTCATGTCCCTTCTTGGTTGTCGGTAAACCTCCCAAAAATTCCATGGAAATGCTTTCCCAAGGACAAGTAGGTACATGTAAGGGATGATATAGACCCTATTTCATGTTGCTATGCTTTCTAGTATAACAAAGAATGCATCCCATTATGAACCTAGCTACCTGCTCTTGCATCCTGGGCCAATAGACATACCTCTACAAGTTAGCCACATTCTTCCCTACACCAAAATGCCCTGCAACCTTAGAGGTTTGAGTCACTCTAATCAGCTGTAATCACTCACCATTAGGAACAAATAACGTATCCAACCTATAGAGTAACCCATCCTAGAGATGGTAGTCAATGGTGCTATCACCATCATGCACATGACTCTAACTCTGCAACTATTGATGCACCTCCTTGAAGTCCTCATCCTCTGAATATGCCTTTTTGTATGCATCATGGGTGAATGGTTCCATGTGCATAAGAGTCCCCAAAGTTGTGACCTTTGATGTGGGTGGACTTGAAAGCATTTCGGTTAACTCGTCTATGATGTCTTTCTTATATTTGATCACCAAATGAAACTGTTGTAAAAACCCCATCCACTCGTAATGCTCAGTCTGTTCTAGCTTGCTCTAGGCTTGTAAGTACTGTAATGGCTGGTGATCTGTGTGGATTATTGTCTCCTTTCCCATCAGATTGTGATTCCACGTATTCATAACTTGCACCATGACATAGAACTCCTTGTCGTAGGTAGGGTAGTTAAGAACCACCCCATGAAATACTTCATAATGGTAGCATAAGGCCTTCCTCCCTGCATCAAGACAACTCCCATAACATACCCACTCGCGTTTGTCTCCACTTCAAAGGGTCACTGCAAGTTTGGTAATGCCATAATTGGTGCTTGACTAATCTTCTTCTTTATCTCCTCGAAAGCCTTCTGCTGACCTTTTCCCCACTAGAAACTCTTGCCACTTACTGTTATGGCATGGAGCAGTGCCGCTACTGTTGAAAATGAGGCTATGAATTTCCTCAGGTACTATGCTACCCCAATGAAACTCTTGACCTCAAAAACATTAGTAGCCACTTCCCATTTCATGATGGCATCCATCTTGGAAGGATCTATCTTCAGTTATCCTCCACTGATCACATACCCAAATACACCAAAGACTGTTGTGAAAACTTAGACTTCTTGAGATTTGCTAGCAATTGGTGCTTCAATGTTTCCAACACCTATGTCAAATGTACAATATGCTCCTCTCAGGTAGTGTTATATACCAGTATATCATCCAAATAGATAATAACAAATGAATCTATAAAAGGGAACAGTACATCGTTCTGTTGATGCCTTGAAAATCACTGCATCAACATCGGGGAAAACCACCCGGTCCAGACCTTAAAGGCAGCTCCTTTTCCGTTTGGTGTGGTGGCTCTGACTGGATATAATGGGACCAGTTTCCCAATGGTTTGTAAATAGGATGGATAAGTGGTTGATTATCTATTATCTAATGATAATGGTGAATGATTTATTCTAAAATGCAAGATTATAAACAACTAATCTATCCCGGGAAATTTCCACTTTAGTGTAACTTTTGATGATCTTTATCTACAAATAGGCATATAGATGACTCCATTGATAAACAAAGATATTTATTCATATGATAATTACTTTGTTCAAGTAGTTGAACAAAGTAATCATTAAAACATTATTACACTATTCTTCATATATCATTGACATAAATATGATTGAAAGAATAACATTCCTTAAACATTCAATAGTGATAAGTATAAGGACTGCTGTTAAAACACATACACATATCCAATGATAGCGAGATTGAATAAATGCTGATTCATATAAAAGAATGGAGCAAAAACACAGATAATAGTACCATATGTAATTTGGATCCCTCCCGATATCAATCGCATTCAGATTCCATCTTCTAACTTAGAAATACTCTCACAAAAAAATAGTAGTGCATATCTCATCAAAGTATCCTTCATTAAAATTCAGAATATAGGCCCAGTCTTCATAAAAATATATATCAGAAGCACAATAGTGTGACTTCCGATCCAAGTTTTTACAAAAATTGAGGACCCTTTCTAAAAACATGAAAGGGTCTATAAATACTATCTATGCTAACTGACTATGAAATAAAAATGCTATTAGGTGGTATAACCAAATCATGAAGATCTCCTTAAAATAGGCCTGCTTGCAGTCGGTAGATTGATTCACTGTTTTGGCCGATCATCCTTTGGCTTGAGTTGGCAGATAACAAGCATTGGTTGCAATTCTGGAGGGTGACTCAGACGTGAATGCAATTGGGTTGAATACGTGGCATCATGTATTTCGGGAATCATGTAACCGATCGCATCGGTTAAACATTTCAGTGCTGCCCTTTGACTGTATGGTTTAACTAGAAAGAACCATAAGGTGTCCCAAGTTAAACTTTGGATGCCTGCTATTAATCTCTCCTTCTGTTCTAAATCCTGTTTGCATGATTGTTCCAGTGCTTTAGCTGATGGAAATTTTCCTGGAGTACACTGTGAAATCAAATTAGACAGATACAGAGTATCATTAATTAACTCAATCAAATTACCAGTTGCTGATCTACATCTTGAAGTTTCCCTTTCTGCTTTCATCAATTTTGACTGCCATTCTAGGAAAAGAATTTCCTTGTGTGATTCTAAAATTCTAGGCAGATTTGCAACTTGCCCTTCACTGGTTTCTTGCCAGGCCAGAAAGTTTGTTAAAGTCTCATCGGCCTGTTCCAAATTCTGCCTGGCATCAACTGATTTGTCAATCATTGATGAAGAAATCTCACAGAGGGGTTCAACAAGGGAAATATTATGACATAGTAAATTTAACTGCTTAATCAATGCCTTATTGATCTGAAGAGCTTCGGACCTGAATTCTGCTAGTTGAGGAAAACTCTTGAACTTTTCTACCTGTTGTGATAGTTGAGCGATTTTCTCATCTTTTGTTTTACTCATTTGTTCATTCATTGTCTTTAGCTTGGCCAATGCTGTGGATAATTCCTTTTGTTTCTGCACTGCGCTTTGGTCTATCCTCTGCTTCTCCTTGAGCAATTGCTCGTTTAGTTGGTTGTTTACTTGCTGCTATGTTGCTAACTGCTGTTCTAATTGGTCTATCCTCTGTTGTCTTTCGGATACCTGTGCCTCCAATGAAACAATTGTCTGATCTTTTTCTTTTAGTAAATTGCTAACCTCTGATGCTTTATCCATAGTAGCTGCCGAATAGGCCCCAGCATATTGAGAGAGTTTTGTGAGGTCTTCGGAAGGATTGAATTCTTCTTTCCATACCACATTAGCCATCTCTGTCTGTGCAGGTAAAAGGGAAGATTGATCAAGCCTTCTCTTTTTCCTTTGTCTTTTTACTACAACCCTATGCTTAGGGCTGTAAAAGACATCTAAAGGTGGTATGTCTTCTATATGCAAAACAATTTCATCCGATGGATCCTTAGGAATTATCTCTACATCTTTACTTATGGGTAGGCCGCTGGTTCCTTCAATTGGAACCGTACTTGTTGCTGTCTTGTGACCAATTGTCACTTCAGGTGTATTAAAACCCTGTGAATTCTCAGGATTGCTTATAATGGAATCGAATTGTTGCCATTCTTTAAGGAGCTTGGGATCAATCTGAGTATCTATATCCATGTGTTCACTGCCCTTTCCTGTTCTTTCTCCTGTTCTGGCTCTTTTCCTTTCTCAGGAATTTTTTCTACAGCAGGAGGTTTGTCAACAGTTTGCTGTTCAGGCTCGCTTGACTGGATTGCTGGGGTAGTGGCTAATAAGTCCAGAGGCAGAGTTTGCAACCTCTTTTCTCTAAGCCTATTAAACACTTCCAGCCCTTCATCTTTATACCTGATCCTGGCCAATGTTTTTACCTGAAATAATGATTCTGCTGAGGAAAATAGGTCATCAAATTCATCCTTTTCATGATCAAACTTTGCAAGTTTGGCTTGTTCAAGAACATTATAGGCAACTTTTCTTGGATCATATTGTCGATTGGGAATTGTTGCAAGATTGAGCATTTGTATTTTCTCTGTTTCCTTCTCTGCATGTTTGTAATCATGGAGAGTGTAAACACCACATCTCAAAGGAAATGAAGGCCATACCTGCTTCTTAGAATTTCTAAGGGTTTTGGATGTCCCTTCTGTTGTTATCTGATAGGCCAATTCCCGAGCTAACAGCTTATCGGGCACATATAAGGGAAGAACATGGGGTTTTGTAAGGCTACCAAAAAGCCTTATATAGGTGAATTTGTCTTCTCCGAACCAATTTCCTACAACAGTCAAGTCGATCCCTGCTTCCTCGGAAATCCTAGGGGCAGGTTTATCAAAAATAGCATAGTAGATAGGCAACATAAAACCATTGCAAATTTTGTACAAATGATCTTTGTAGTGAGCTTTCCATAACATTTGATGATAAATATGGATTGGCTTAGGGTCTTGGGGAGTCCATCTCCATCTGAGTACCGGATATTCAGAGTTAAAACAAAGAGTATCCATAATATAAGCACTATAATAAAAATGGGGAATGGTCTTGGTAGTTTTGCGTGAATTTGATCTAAATTCAAGAATTGCTATGGCTAATTTGTCAGACAAAATGTTTGCCCAATCCATCACATAACTATTGACTGCTGCTTCCATTAAAGGGACCATTTCAATAGTGAATTTAGCAGAGTCATGTATCCCCCACATTCTACACATCATAGCCCCGGCATAACAGTAAGGAGAAGCCAATGATTCTACAGAGTACTTACCTGATGATTCGTGTTTGTGCTTCTCGGGATTCTGTCTCCACTGCTTAATTGGGGCTGATTCTGTCTCGTTTTCATTTGCAAATTTTTCAAGGAAGGCTTTGTTGTACCTCTTTTCAGGCTCAGGCAAGTGATACATTTTCCTTAAATCATCAGGTTGAAACGAGCCAAAAATCCTCCCGTCAACTGTGAAAAATGTTCTGTTTGAAACTAGAATTTCTTCTACCACCCATCTCACTGCGGTAGTGTATGGAAGAATCTTTTCTCGTGCTGCTATTCTATGCAAATATGAACAAGCTAAATCTCTAAGGGATGCTTTCGATTTGCTAGTTGAGTCAGCTGTGGCTTCTTTTGATATTTCCTTAAGTTCCTCTGCTTCAATTAAATTTTAAATTCTCTCCCAACTAGTATTTCCAAGGCCGAGGCACGTAGTGTCTGAGATTAACCCTTTTTTGCTTGGCCCTGGATCCTTGGCTGGCTGCACTGTTGCTGTAGGAGCCGCTGCTGCTGTAGATTTCTTTGATCTCTTTCCCATTTGTTTCAAATTTCTTATTTTAGCGGAGTTCTGCACAAGTGATGAGAAAAACGTGATACAGAGAAATGCTGCTATAGACCAATATGAAAGAATTACGTCGATCAGCAGGTGATAATGGATTATAGTGAAATTGCTGCGGATAAAATCTAAAGAAAAATCTTCCCTTAACTGCTTCATTGATTAGCCGTTTAACCTGTCAATCATGGTAAAGGAGGTTTTAAATGCCCATCATGTCGTTTATATGCCAAATGATTCATTGAAGCGTGGCTTAGATTTCTTTGATGGATAATCAGAAGTAAATCACAATCGGCGATCGGTAACGTGAAAGGAAAGGCTTTAATATTTGTCTTAAACATCCTCCGATCACCGAAAGGTGATACAATGCATGCAAGCCTTTTAAATATGTTCTCGAGATATGTGCCTTATTAATGCATCGCAATTGGGGAATGGATTCGGGCTTTATTGCCGTGCCACTATGATTTCGCCGATCGCCGATTGCGATATGCCTTATCGCATCAGAGGATTCGAGTGTGCCTTTAATCATGTGTTGACTATTATTGCCGATTGCCGATGGCGATATGCTTTATTGCATCGGAGAAATTAAAGGGGTTCTATTACATCATGCTTTGTCATTTGACTTCCCCGATATCCGATTGTGATATGCTTTTCGGATCGGAGAGAATGGATGTATCTTTGTGCATGCTTCCTTTGTTATTGCAATATGCGATCTTGCGATCGCTTTATCGCAATAACGAAGAATTTTATAATTTTTAAAGACCCACTTTATTTCTATTCAAAAATAGTTCATCTACCTTAAGTCTTTTGATAAAGGTTTTTCTTATGATGGGTTAATATCAATTTATTCACACATCTAAGTTTTATTTTAAAAGGGACCCATTTCATTTTATGATTTTGTATAAAAATTTTATGAAATGGGGGGGTTGTTGTACAGCACAACACATTAATTAATATCATAAATGTAATTGGTGCATTACATAGGCTAAATGGCATGACTAACCACTCATACAAACCTTGCCTGGTTTTGAAGGCGATCTTCCATGTATATTCTTCTTTTACTCGAACCTAGTGATATACAAACTTGAATTCCAGCTTGTTGATGTACTTTTCTTGCTGCAACTGATATAATAGATCATATATCATGGGCATGGGGTATCCATTCTTGAGCGTGATTTTATTCAATGCCCCGTAGTCTATACACATCCACCAAGTCCCATCCTTCTTTGGCACATTGATGATGGGTGACCCACATGGTGATGTACTCGGTCGAATGACACACTGTTCCAACAACTGTTGCAACTGTTTCTTCACCTCAATTGCTTCTATAATAGATTACCTATACAACCCAATATTTGGCAATGGGGAGTCTGGAAATAGCTGGATCTTGTGATCCACTTCTCTCTTAAGTGGTAACCCTTTAGGCTCTCAGAACACATCTTTATATGTCTATAACAACTTCTCCAATTGTTGTTTTTGTTTCTTAGCACACTCCCTTAGGGATGCCTTACCTCAGATTGACTCATCTTCAGGCTGACTTTCTCCAAAAAGTAATAAAACACACTTCTTGCTAGAACTGATCAATTTCTTGGCTTGGTCGACACTTGCCAGTGAAATTTTCAACTTGCCTTTGTGCATGTTGATGATGAACGGTTTTCCATCCTTGATGAGCTGATACTGGTTGGTTCTCCTCATGAATATTGCATCACACATGTACATGTATCGACTCCTAAACACGACTCCACATAAATAAAGGGAAATCACATATAGATCTACTTCATCAATAAAATCAACACTAATAACAAATCTAATTTTACACTATCTTGTTACCTCCAACTCTGCATCCTTATTTACCCATTCCAATGGATATGGATTTAGATGATCATGAACTTCCAACCCCAAATTCTTGACCAGCTCTACTGCAATAAGATTTGCTTGTGATCCTGAGTCAAACAAAGCATATATCTTTTTCTTATTGACCTGTATCTTTATATGGAAGAGTTTAGTCATTTCTTTCTCTTGCTGCTGCTGAAGGCTACTCAAATTCACCTCCTTCTACACTGACGTACATAAAATCTTCTCATCCACATCTGAGATGCTTTCAAATTGGTTGCTCGAATCCATGGCCACGAGATTTTTCTTCTCATTATCTTTCTTCTTGTTCTTTGGGTTTAGCTATGGATGCAACTTCCAACACTTTTCCTTTGTATGACCATCAATGTTGCAGTGGTTGTAGTTGTTACTAGGATCTTTGAACTAGTGTGTGGTGGTTGTCGTCCTTTTATCTTTTCCCCATTTTTTCTTCTTCTTCCCCTCCTTAGAAATTTCTTGTTTCTCCTTTTGCTTTTATCCACTTGATTGTGCTCTTTTCAAGCCTATGTTTTGTATACGAGCCTCGTCCATCGATTTGGGCTTGAACAACATCACTTTCTCACATAGAAGCTGGTGCAGACCCCCAAATACTTGAGGAGTACCTCTGGGTTCTTTGGAGAGATACCCAACATTATAGCCGTATTTTTGAATTCCGTGGTGTACTCTTGCATGCTTTGGCTTGAATTTTGTATGAAGTAATGCCACCGGATCCACTGGTCCTCCATGTATCTAATGGGATAAAACTATGACTTAACGAGGGTTTTAAATTCCTCCCTCTTAGTTACTGGAGGTTCTCCCTCCAACCTTAGGGTTTTTGTGTGGCTCTTTGTTATGAGGAATTTGGTATCTATGGATAAATACTAATTCCATAGGTAGGTAGCTATACCTAGAACAACATATTTAAAGCGCTTATCCTTTTTCTATAAACGATAAATAAGACAAAGGAATCAAAGGACCTAATTTTTCTTTCGCTTTCCTTTTGTCTCCTTTGTTTGACTCTCGTCGCTCCTTCTCAAACTTAACTCGCTCCAAAAGTACCTGCAAGCAAAACATAAGACAGAGAACCAATCAAAGCAAGAGATCTATCGAACACAAGTAAATGGAATTAGACACATTCACACATATAAACATCATATATCAAGATAAGTATATGGAAAAAGGTGTAAACAACTTTATTAAGTAGAAGGAAGAATTACAACCATGAAGTCCGATCCATTGTCACTCTTCCAGCTTGGATTCCAACCAATATCACATCAATAGCACAACACTCCAGCAGCATAACAACACTTGCTTATACTCTCAATTCTCACACCAACAATATCTCCTTACAAATTCTCAAAGTCCAGCCCCTGATCACTTAGATGAGTGCTCAATTTATAGGTAGATGGAGGAGGTTTTGTCATAAATGAGGGTATTGAATGGCCTTCCATACTTAGAGTTAGTTTCCATGGAGGAAGGGATGAGAGGATAGGAGGTTACTTAACTCATTCCTCATCCATTTTCAAGCTCATAGGAGGTGATAAGTGTGGGAATATTCTATATGGCTCTAGAAGATAAGAATATTCCCAGAACCCTATGTGAATTTCGCTCAATCTCACCCAGCGCAGGTCAAAGTGGGCCTAGGTGCTCTGCAGAGCACCCTAACATGGGCCTACCTGCACTGAAGCACACTTACCCCTGTCCAAGGCTACGCTGGTCCCTCAAGGAGGCATTTCTAGAGGGATTCAGGCCAAGAAACTCTCAGGGAAGGAGGCATTCAAAATGGTGACTTGTCTAGGGCATGTAGCAACTGAATTAGGGTTTGATGAGCCCTAATGGTACTGATCTGAATGATGGGAGTGATGTGCCCAAATGGATCTGTAACAGCTGCCCCCTAAAGCATGAAGTCAAAAATAATGATGTCGAGTGATATGCTTTACAATGTGATGAGGAGGTTCCGAAGTGGTTGGTGACCTGCATCGATTACAATACATAATATCATGATATTTTGATTTTTTCTCATGAATCACTGAGGGAAGGCATACCCATGCTCAACATATAAACTTTCATTACAAGTACATAGACAGTCGTCTATAGATATAGACCCATGATAGGATGACCATTAATGTAAAGCCATCGTACGGATGATTTGGTACATTTCCTAAAATCGCAGCCTGGATGGATGAAACTAGATCCAGGGTCTTCTATCTTGTTCAATAGTTCGCTCAAGTACGAGTCTAACCATGTAAATATGTGATCTGAAGTCGAACATGGGAAGACACCATCTGATTACCAGCCAATGATGTAAACTGTTAACAGACGTGAGAGATATCACCGATAATGATAATGATCCTCAAGGTACTGCAATACATTCTGCATGGTGTGAATGGATGTTTTGATGTTGAACACCATACAAAGTCTTTCATTCAAAGGCCCGTGATGTCAACCTATCACCGGAAGCGAGAAACCTGCCATTGATGTATGCAAGCCTGAAGGTACTGAAGGGGTGTTTCTAAGTCAACTTCTTGGATAATGTGCTAATGTCGACAAGAAGCGACTCATCGCAGGAGGGCCTTGATGTATCCCACATCAACAACACGAAATGAGTGTAATGATTTTGGAGACGGAATTTGACTGACGACACAAGGTTCAAGAATGGTGGTCATGTAAATGAAGGTTTATGGTATTGCAAAGGATGAATTTTAACTGAGTGACTTCTCTTGAACATGTCGGCGACACTGAATGGATTGGCAGCATTGACCCAAAACAAAAGTAATGGATGGCATGATAAACCAAGGTATGATGACCATCAAGAAAATAACCCAACCCAAATAGTCACAATGATGAAGTGAAAGTGTCATGTTCAAGAGTGACTTGTTGCCATAAAGTGGTTTACCCCTTTTTCCCATTTTCCCTAGTCATTGCTGACTAGTACCTTTTTATTTTTATCAATCTTGAGGAGGATAACATATGCTTGTTGTATAATTCCACCCTTTGGGTGAATCCATCGCTATGTGATGTTTTAACGAGTCTAACGAAGGTGAAACTCGGTCTTGTCATGATGGACAAGTTTGTCACTATTTGATGTTTTAACGAGTTTAACGAAAATGATAACTTGGTCCTTTTCATGTTTAGAGAGTTTAAAAAGGGACAAAAAGAAAACTCCACAAGTTATTTTTCGTAGATTTGTCTCTCAAGTCCGAAAAAGCGTAAAACAATATGAGAGAGAACCTATTGACCACGTTCGATCATTGTATTCCTTTTTTATAAATAATCTATCTCAGTCTGGAAAAGGGTTAAACTTATACTGAGTAGATGTCATTTCCAATCCGTTAACGAGCTGAAAAGGACAAGCACTCGGCAATCTTTTCATATTTCGAGAGTCTGAAAAGAGCTTAAAGAGGACTCCAAGGGGGTTCCTTTTTCGATGTTTAATAGAGCTTGAAAAAGAGATAAAAGTATGCTCTGTGGTCAAAGTACAATTCACGATCGTGCACATCAAATTCTGTAAGTCAGCTGTAAATCTATTCAAAGCAACACCAAATGGATTAAACATACCTATTTCATTGGTAAAAATAGGTAAATAATAAATTCTATTAATTTAATGTTCATGAAATAAACATAAAAACAAGAATTTACCATGTTATTTTCACCATTTGATATTTACCATTTAGTTTGTGCTCTGACCCTGTTTTTTACCTCGATCTTCATCAGCTGATTGTGAGAGATTCTGCGGATCATTTCTCATGCTGTCTGGACCAGGTAGGAGATCTACCCCTCTTTCTTTTCATATCATTCTTTTACTGTTGCATGCATTTTTTTTTGGTTTTTAGGGCCCCTGGGGTTTGAATTTTTCACCCTGGGACTAGTGCAAGCTTGCATGTCGAAGACTGTGCTAGGGAGCACCTAGATAGAAGGGATTCTGCACTACAATGCAATGTCTCCTTGCTTGGGTTGCGTTGGGCGAGTTTCACAAACTTGTTTCACCAAATTGACCCAAAATTTCTTCAGTTTTTTGCATGAAAAGGATCCTAACTAAGCTTATGGTTTGATTTCAGGCTTTCATCAGATCAAAATGTCTATTACTTGGTGAGAAAGAGAGCATGAAGAACAAGACATGGTTTCCCTAAATGATCTGGGTATAGTTGAGGCCCTCAGAAACTATGGGTTGCTCAAATACTTCAGGTTGTCCGGAATGAGGCAACAATCAGAACTATTGCAGTTCCTAGTTCATGCATGGGATCTGATAGATCAGGATTTTCACATAAGAGACAAAGTTGTCCCTATTGTGATCGATGATGTTTACTTTCTTATAGGGTTTTTGAGACGTGGTGCCCCCATATCTCTTTCAGGTTCTACTCGTGGAGGGGAAATAGTGAGGGACTATGTTCGACAATTCTGTTGGCCAGGTACACAGCCTAGCAAGGATGAAAAGATAATCATCAAAGATATCCGTGATTTTCCTTTGAGAACAATCCTTTTCACCATCACAAAGTTGGCAGGCAGTGTGACACTTCATCTGGCGAACAGATCATATGTTTAGTATGCTCTTGAGTGTCTTGAGCCAACTTTATTCAACTGGTGTGAGGCAATACTTTCTTCACTGAAAGAGAAACTAACAAAGGTAAAGAGTGGTAAGACCAAGAACTTTAGCTATGGATCACTCTTAATTGCTTTTACCTTAGAAAGAATTCCATTGATGCAACCCCAGCATGTAACACTAGGTGTAGCTGGTCCTAGAGATCCACGGATGCAGTAGTGGGTCGAATTGATGTCTAGACATGTTGGTCAGTCATCGATTACATTTTCCACTGCATTCTTCAATTGGATCGATTGACAACACATTGTCATCGAGGAGCATCCATACTCAGGGATGGACTTTCATGGAGATCTAGAGTTGAGTCTACCAATGGGCGCTCAATGGGGTGCTATAGGTAAATTATTTTTTGACCAAAGTGTTTTTGATTTTTAAGTTTCTACATGTTTTTGTGTTTTGATGTTCCAAGACTAAACTAAAATCATTCTCATGCATCCAGATGTGGGTACTATTTGACCTATGAGGCACCAACAGGAGGCAGGTGGACTAGTGTGGAGAAATGTTGGGAGAGCAGTTCTCTAGGATTTGGATTTGGTCGAGACATTGGTAGAGTTGCAGGATCATGTAGAGGGATTGACCCTTGGTATTCCGGATGTCCAGATCGAGGAGTTATCTATGAGGCTGCAGCGCCACACTATTGGTGTTCCATGCCGTTGGATGCGGCTCTTGTGCATGATAGCTCAGGCTGTGACCTGTTATCATGAGCATCACTAGGTCTACTTAGGATTTTTCTTGCATGCATTTTGAGTTTTTAGGTCAGATGACCAAACATGTCTTGGACACAAATTTTGTAAAAACTTTTTAAAACATCTATCTATCTTTACTTTTAGAGATATATATATATATATGGTTATGTGCTGTTAGGTCCCTATACTACTAGTGTAACCCCTTATTGTTATTAGTACAACCCCGTTATTATATTGTTGTGCCCATGTAGTCCCCATAATGTTATTATTGTGCCCCATAGAAGCCCACTATTATTATTATTGTGCCCTTACATTATTATTTTTATGTCAGCTCTGATTATATTATGACCCCTTAGACTCCTATATATAGAAAGAAGGTATTGTCATTTGTATCTGTTAGGATTCCAAGAAACTCTCCTAGGTTGTAGCTTGGGGATGCCTGGTAACATATAAATTCAACTATTGTTGTAGGTTTAATGGAAGGGATGATGGTTTTTTCAAGCCAGATAACCACTTCTACTTTGTTTCACTCCAGACATGCATGAACACCCCCAGACTACAAGGCTTTAGACCACCAAATGCTCACAGTTTAGATATTGGGTGAATATGAAGAATACTAACCACACCAGCAGATGCACAAGACCATGTGATGGTCGGCTGCAACTAGTAAAGAAACTTGTAAATCTATTCCACTAATGCACAGACAGGATGACAACTCTCTTGCACCAGATAGAAAGAAACCCGAGTAACTTGTTTAGTGATTCATTCAACAATCTAATGTAGATAAGATGACACTTATCTAATGCTAAACCTCAAAAGATCATGAACACAACATATCAAGCACAAGCTTAGAACAGAGAAAGATGGAAAGTGAGCAGTTAACAACAAAAGAAGCTTGTATTAGCTGAAAATGAAGACGAGACACTGCAAGTGGAAAAATATCTACAGTCTCCAGAAGTTGAACCTTACATCAAAATACCAACCACCAACCTTGATTGCATCTTGTTTCTTGTTATTTATAGATTTACATTACAAGGGCACTTAACCGTTTAGGTATGGAGGGGTCATAATTGACCACCAACTGTATTCAACTGCCTGATGGAGTCTCTGGCTATGTTTTCTTGCCTCAGTAGATGAATCCGATCTGTTCAGGTGCTGTGCTGTCCTCTTAGGCAGTTGGAGTGCTCATACTAGTGGGGTTCCATAATTGATAAATGCAGTTACAGGGTCGTGCTCTGTCCTTTTCTCCCTTGGCATACTGTCTGTTAAACATGGTTGTTGGGATCTGTCAGTGACTGGTACTGGTAAGTTGGTCATCTTCCTTCTTGGGCAAGCGGAGTGGTCAGAGGATGTGGAGTGCATGGGTGAACGGACGGTCGAGATGAGAGGGGAGGATGACCGTCGGATCGGGAGAATAGACGACAAAGATGGCTCGACGGAGTTTGTCGGTCAAGGTGGGAGCGGGTTGAATTTGGGCCATTAGATCTTAGGTAGCTAGATCGAACGGTGATCAGGAGGTGAAGATACGCGGTCGTTATTAGGCGGGAACGGTTTAGTTGGGTGGTAACGGTATTGATCGCACCACTTTTGGGCCCTAAGCGGTAAAAGGACGGGACCGTGCGATTCCACTCAACAGTTGACACGTAGCGGTGGATGAGAGAGAAAAATCGCTCTCATCGCACGCTAACATTCCATCACTTTGTTGGCGCGATAAGTGCGAAGGCCGTCAGATCTTGGCGGAGATGATCTGACGGTGGGGATTCGATTGAGCGGATTATTATATCGGGCATGATGAGAGTCCTTGGATCGGCGGGGCTCGATCAATGACGGGGATTAAGAAAGGGGTTTATGAGCGCGCGGGGTTATATGGGTGAGGTTCTATGGTGGGTTTAGGCCTTTGCGCTCGGGGCTTAGAGTAAAAGGGGTTTTGTTGGGTTTAGAGGAAAAACAGAGGGAACGAAGATGAAGGGAGAATGAGTGGGCTAAAGGAAGAAAGGAGAAAATGACAAATGTGAGCTTTCTTTTGAGCACAACCAAGCAGACCAAGCTTGTCTCTGACCTTGAAAAATCAGCGTTGTATAGCAGAGCTAATACTGACTCCTTCTGGGGATGAGATCCTCCCTGTGAGGTCTCAAGAACCGTAGACCACTGCCTTCTACACAAAAACAAGATCAAAACACTTTGCCTAGTATTCCATTGGGCATGGAGTCTAATTAATCCTACACTACAACCTGGTGAAAATAACATATTTATAGCATTAAGGCCTGAAGACCTTAAATAATATAAATTTTCAAAAACCACCCATTAACTGGGCCATCAAAAACTATTTCTCCTTCCACACTTTGCAGCATGAAAGTATTGTTCCCCTGGATATGAGTGATGACAAAAGGTCCAGTCCACAGAGCCTCTAACTTCCCATGATTGCCTTTCTTTTCCTTCAATGCATCCCACTTAAGAACCAAGTCTCCAACCTGAAAACTATCTATCTTTTCATTTTTGTCAAAGGCTTCCTTGATTCTTTTTTGATGTGCTGCAGATTTTTCAACCAATTGATCTCTGATTTGATGCACTTCTGCCAAGTCACAAATCCTCTTTGCCATGTCATCTTCCTCATTCTGCTCTTCCTGCAAGAATTTTGCAACAGGGAGGGTTAACTGAATTGGGAATACAGCCTCAGTGCCATATACCAGTTTGAACGGAGAATTCCCTGTGGATTTCTTGGTGGTTACCCTGTCAGCCCACAATGCATACTTCAGCTTGGAATCCCAATTCCTTTTATTGTCTTCCAGCAGCTTCTTGATTATCCTTGTCAGGCTTTTGTTGGAAGATTCTGCCAGACCATTACCTTGAGGGTAATATGAGGTGGAATGAACTAGCTTAATGCCCATTGAGTCACACATGTCCACCAAATCTTTTGCCCTGAAGGCTGCTGCATTGTCTGTAACCAATTTGTGTGGACAACCAAACCTGGTGAAAATATTTTCTGTTAAAAACTTCATGACCACATGGTGATCAGCTTTCCTAGTAGGGATGGCCTCAATCCACTTAGTGAAGTAGTCAGTGGCTACTAGGATCCATCTGTGTTGGCCACTAGAATGTGGATTAATTTCACCTATGAAATCCAAACCCCACTGCTGGAAAGAGCCACTAGCATGTATTGGCTTTAAGGGCAGGGGCTTCAATTGTTGTTTGCCTTCGAACCTTTGACACCTGTCACAAGATTTTATAAATGAAAAGACATCAGTAAACAAAGAGGGCCAGTAATACCCAGCTCTAAGGATCTTGTGAGCTGTGGTTTTCTAGTAGTGATGTCCTCCACAGATGCTGGACTGAAACTGATGCATAACCTCCATGGATTGTTCTTTGTCCAGACATCTCAAAAGAATCCCAGAGGGGTCTCTCCAGTAGAGCAGGTTTTTATGAATGCAATATTTGGTTGCTCTGAGCTTAATAATCTTGGCTTGACTTGAACTTAGGCCTGGAGGAACCTCTAGCTTCAGCAAGAATTGTGCTATTGTAGAATACCATTCACAAGAAGCTAGATTTTCTGCCAACGACTGGTTCTGTCCTGGTTCAACTGTTTCTTCCCCTGTCTATCTGTCATCTGAGTTTGTGCTTATGCAGTTCATGTCCAGCGTCCTGCAATTTTCTTTAGCCATTAACTTGGCAAGGCCCTGACCTCTGACAAGATTGGTAGGCTTTAATTCAATGTTGAATTCAATAAGCTTTGCAATCCATTTAGCCCTTCTTCCATCAACATCAAGCTGTGTTAGGACATCTTTTACTGAAGCAGAGGGCACATATGCAATTATCTTGGAGTGCAGAATGTATATTATAAAAGCTTTCAAGGATTTGATCAGAGCATAAGCCTGTTTTTCTATGATGTCATACCTCATTTTAGCATCCCTTAATGTTTTGCTGAAAAATGCCACTGGATGCTCTGAACCCTCATCATCTTTCTGAAATAAAATTGCTGCAAGGGTGTCACCTGAGGCAAATGAAAAGATATGGAACTCCTTGCAATAGTCTGGGTTGATTAAAGTGGGAGCTTCCATAATAGCCCTTTTGATGTCTTCAAAAGATCTTCTTGCTGCATTAGTCCATTTGATCTCTGATCCCTTTTTCAGCATGGAGGTGATGTGTTTTACTAGTTCTGCAAAATTAGGGATAAACCTCCTTACAAAATTTATTTTGCCCATAAAGGATTGGATGTCCCTTTTTGATCTTGGAACAGACAAGGTCTATATTGATTTCACTCTTTCTGGGTCAATTTTGACATCCGCAACAGAAACAATGTGTCCTAACAGCTTGCCTTCTTCCAAAGAAAACTGTGACTTTTTAGGATTCAATGATATCCCAAACCTTCTGCACTTCAGAAGAACTTTCTTCAAATGCTGCAAATGATCTTGATGGCTGCTGGAGTATACTGTTATATCATCCAGGTATACAAGGACAAATTTATCCTTCTCTCCTACGAATGCTATATCCATAGCTCTCTGGAAGGTGGCTCCAGCATTCATCAGCCCAAAAGGCATCTTGGAATACATAAAAGTGCCCCACAGAGTGGTGAATGCAGTGTTTTCTTGGTCATCTGGATGTACAACAACTTCGTTATACCCTGAAAATCCATCCAGGAAATACATCACTTTGGCTCCTAAGACTTTCTGCAGCAAATGCTCCATCTTGGGCAGAGGATAATTATCTTTTTTGGAACACTTGTTCAGGTTTCTGAAATCAACGCAGAGCCTGATTTCTCCACTTTTCTTCCTCACCACTACCAGGTTGGCTACCCACTTTGAATACCTAAGAGGAACTATGATTTTGGCAGCCAACAACTTCTTGATTTCTTTTTCAATCAGAGGGAGGAGCAAAGGGTTTATGGGTCTCAGTTTCTGCTTGAAAGGGATGGTGTCTTTCTCTAAGGGGATTTTGTGCTGGATGATCTTTTTGTCATAAGTCTTGAGGTCACTATATTCCCAGGCAAAGACATCAACGAATTGCTTCATTAAGGTGCAAAATTCAGCAGTTTGGGCAACAGACAAATGGGTGGACAAATTTATATACTTTGGATGATTTGGACTCTCTATGTTATGCCTATGGACTACAAACTAATCTTCTTTTTGGGCAATCTTATGAAGCACATCATTTCGGTCAAACAGCTTCTCTAAAGGCACTAGACCTCTAGGTATATGATTGCTAGGCAACTGTACAATTCTATCATGGCCAATTCTATTTTTTAGCTGGGGCTGGGGACTTTCCCCCAAGTTTTCATTCTCTTGATCAATTTGCATTTCAGAGAATTCACCAATGACTTGTAGAAACCTATTTACTTCATCATCATCCTCAAAGACTTTCCAATGCTGGACATTATCAGGCAAGGATGGTCTATATTTTATTTGGACTTCATAAACCAGTTTAGGGGGCATGGGAGGGATGAACATGCTAGCAAACACAGCAAGGGAATCAGCAAGCTGATTTTTTACTCTAGGAATATATGAGATACAAAAACTATCAAAAGAATCTTTGAGTCTCCATACCTCATCTCTGTATGCTTTCAGCCTTGGGTGCCTTGTTTGGAATGTTTTGTTCACTTGCTGAATGATGAGATCAGCATCTCCAAACACCTTTATGTCTCTGATTCCCATGTCTTTGGCAGCGTTTAAGCCCAATATCAGAGCCTCATACTCTGCTATATTGTTGGTGACCTAAAAAGTTAGCTTAAAAGACAGATGTGTGCTTTCTTGTTTTGGAGATACCAACACCACTCCTGCTCCTGCAGTTTCCCTTGAACATGCTCCATCAAAGAACATATCCCAAGCTTGTGTTCCTTCCTCTTCCATGGCCTGGCCTACTGGTTTCTTGATTTGCATCGAGGCCCTCTGGGATTCTTCAATTTGGAGAATACATGCTCCAAAATCAGTGTCCACAGCGTAAATGGGATGATTAGTGGGATTATTCTCATCACTGATGATATAGGCCAGCTGGGCTTCTCTGTACAGTCTTCTGCTTTCTCCTCCAAAAACTGGGACAGTGGCATAAGATAAGTCATTTTGTAATGTCCCACCCGATCTCTTAATCCACCCTCTGGACAGTAGCATGCCAAAATTAGGGGGGACATCTGCCACCACAATATCCATCATCATGCTTTTCATGGGCAGCTAAGTTAGGGTGATAGCTAGATCTTTGATCAGTGCCAGACATTTCACCTTCCTTGAATCAAAGGAGAATAAGTCATGATAAGGTCTGGTAATGTCAAGGCCTAACTCTTCCATGACAGCTTTGGGCATCAGATTATGGCTGGCACCTGTGTCCAACAGACAGTTATGGAGGATTTTGTCATGAATGGTCAAGGAGACATAAAATGATGGAGAATTGTTATCAACAGGTTCAGTCATTAGGCTAAGCACCACTGCAGGTTTATCATCTTGTAAATTCACATAGTCATTGGATGCTTGTGTGGCTTTCAGCTCAAGGGCATCAAGGATGGGTTTCCTAAAGGCCTCACTCTTTACAAGTTCTATCAGAGGTACAGATATTTTCAACTTCTGGACTTCTAATTCAAAACTGAAAGGGGAAGGAGACTTTTCAGGGCCTCTTACCTCTTGAGCTGGTGCTTTGAGGATGATAGGGTCAGCTGCTGGTCTCTTCTGCTTGCTGATTTGCTGCTCTGTGGGGACAACAGTTCTTTGAACAGGATTCTCTTTGACATTGCTCATTCTTGACCTCAAGTTATATCTTTGCTGGTCTTCAGTCTGTAGAACAACTTCTCTGTTCCACTCTTGGCTAGTCTGGTCCCTGAGTAATTATTCTTCGTAGGCAACTACTGTTAAAAAGGCAGCACTGCCCTTGTCTTCCATGTAGTGAATCTCATCCTCTTCATCAAACTATTCCTCCTCCATGACTACGTTCTAGAAAGGAGTCTTAACCCTTTGTTCTTCACTGGCCTCTTTGCCCCTCTGAATGATCTGCAGTTGTTCATTTGCTCCTTTGAATGGATTTGTAGTTCTAGGAGCAAATGTATTAGGAAGCCTTGCTTTCCCAACATTCTGCTCAACCTTTAGTTTGGATATTTCAGCAGCCAATGACTCTATCATTTTAGTCATTTTGTCTATTTTGGGTTCTGAAGATGCAGAGGAAGAAGAAGCCTCACCTCTCTACCTCCTTCTATCAGCATGACCTTTGATTTTTTCTGCAACCATGATATTTGATTCCACCTCTAAGGCTGCATCTTACATTTCATCCAGAGTGGCACACCTTCTTTCTATTAATAGCAGGTTGAAATCAGAATCAAAGGAATTGGCATAGGTGAGCTTAGCAGAGGTGGGGGTAGGCTTCACTTCAGCTGGTATCTTGCTAGACATACGATTCAATATTTTATTAAAATCAAACAATGATTCCCCATTTTCCCTTTTCAGGTTGCCAAACTCAGTATGGTAATAAAGCAGGTCTTTCTTGTCTCCCCAATGCTTTAAAAACACATCATCTAATGCTTCAATGTCTGCTATAGACCTAGGGGTCGGCTCTCTAAACCAATTTCTAGCCTCTCCATCAAGGCTTTGGACAAATACTCTCATCCACACATCATCTTCATTGATATCTAGGTTATCAGCATAACTATAAAAAGACTCAAGGTGTTCTTCAACAGTTACTCCCTTTGTACCAGTAAACTTAGGCATGTATTTCTGGTATTCTCCTGCAGGCATGGCATTCAAAGGAACAGGCAGAACCAGGGGTCCATACCTAGCAGCTATGATTCTTTCCATCTTGGTAGGTGCTTGTTGGCCTACCATGACTGGGGTAGATGGAAGAGTACTGGTCGTTTGGATGACAGAAGGCTGAGAAATGAATGACAGGGCAGAAGGAAACTGATGGACTGTAGGGGAGGTTTTCTTTGGACTGAGATCCAAAGGGGAACTTATTGAACAAGGAGCTTTCTGAATCTCTGGAAATATTTCTTCACTGATAGTACTAGGCTCTATATTTTCAACATGTACATGCTCAGCTACAAGCCTTTCTTGCAGAGATACATAAGATTGTTTAGGCTTACCTGATCCTGATGCTCCTTTCTGTGATGTTTTTCTCTGCTTGACAATCTTCTCAGGGTCAGGCACTGGGTCAGCTGGTGATTTCTGAGGATTTCTTCGAGTATGCCTCACAAACTGAGCTAGAACTGTGATGTGGAGTCGCCAAAGGTTGGTCCTCCAGTAGAGTTGCCAGATAGATGATTACAACTAGTAAAGTGTCCAAACTTTGTCTATCATCAAAGCTGGATCTGTGTCGTTCTCCCAGGGAAGATGAGCTTCAATCTCCTCTCCCTGACAATGGTGCCAATTATGTTAGGATTCCAAGAAACTCTCCTAGGTTGTAGCTCGGGGATGCCTGTTAACGTATAAATTCAACTATTGTTGCAGGTTTAATGGAAGGGATGATGGTTTGTTCAAGCCAGATAACCACTTCTACTTTGTTTCGCTCCAGACATGCATGAACACCCCCAGACTACAAGGCTTTAGACCACCAAATGCTCACAGTTTAGATATTGGGTGAATATGAAGAATACTAACCACACCAGCAGATGCACAAGACCATGTGATGGCCGGCTGTAACTAGTAAAGAAACTTGTAAATCTATTCCACTAATGCACAGACAGGATGACAACTCTCTTGCACCAGATAGAAAGAAACCTGAGTAACTTGTTCAGTGATTCATTCAACAATCTAACGCAGATAAGATGACAGTTATCTAATGCTAAACCTCAAAAGATCATGAACACAGCATATCAAGCACAAGCTTAGAACAGAGAAAGATGGAAAGTGAGCAGTTAACAACAAAAGAAGCTTGTATTAGCTGAAAATGAAGACGAGACGCTGCAAGTGGAAAAATATCTACAGTCTCCAGAAGTTGAACCTTACATCAAAATACCAACCACCAACCTTGATTGCATCTTGTTTCTGGGTATTTATAGATTTACATTACAAGGGCACTTGGCCGTTTAGGTATGGAGGGGTCATAATTGACCACCAACTGCATTTAACTGCCTGATAGAGTCTCTGGCTGTGTTTGCTTGCCTCAGTGGATGAATCTGATCTGTTCAGGTGCTGTGCTGTCCTCTTAGGTAGTTGGAGTGCTCGTACTAGTGGGGTTCCATAACTGATAAATGCAGTTATAGGGTCGTGCTCTATCCTTTTCTCCCTTGGCATACTGTCTGTTAAACATGGTTGTTGGGATCTGTCAGTGACTAGTACTGGTAACCTGGTCATCTTCCTTCTTGGGTAGCGGAGTGGTCAGAGGACGTGGAGTGCATGGGTGAACAGACGGTCGAGATGAGAGGGGAGGATGACCGTCAGATCGGGAGAATAGACGGTAAAGATGGCTCGACGGAGTCTATCGGTCGAGGTGGGAGCGGGTTGAATTTGGGCCATTAGATCTTAGGCGGCCAGATCGAACGGTGATCAGGAGGCGAAGATACGCGGTCGTTATCGGGCGGGAGTGGTTTAGTTGGGCGGTAACGGTATTGATCGCACCACTTTCGGGCCCTAAGTGGTAAAAGGATGGGACCGCGCGATTCCACTCAACGGTTGACACGTAGCGGTGGATGAGAGAGAAAAACCGCTCTCATCGCACGCTAACGTTCCATCACTTTGTTGGCGCGATAAGTGCGAAGGCCGTCAGATCTTGGCGGAGATGATCTGACGGTGGGGATTCGATCAAGTAGATTATTATATCGGGCACGATGAGAGCCGTTGGATCGGCGGGGCTCGATCAACGACGAGGATTAAGAAAGGGGTTTATGAGCGTGCGGGGTTATATGGGTGAGGTTCTATGGTGGGTTTAGGCCTTTGTGATCGGGGCTTTAAGTAAAAGGGGTTTTGTTGGGTTTAGAGGAAAAATAGAGGGAACGAAGATGAAGGGAGAATGAGCGGGCTAAAGGAAGAAAGGAGAAAATGACAAATGTGAGCTTTCTTTTGAGCACAACCAAGTAGACCAAGCTTGTCTCTGACCTTGAAAAATCACCGTTGTATAGCAGAGCTAACAGTATCATCCAAGAATTGTTCATTTGTGTAATGTAAAGGAGGTTGCCCCTTCAAAGAGGCTTATTTCTAAGGCATTGATCTATCTTTTCTATATTTTTGTGAGCTGGTTTCATAACATTTGGTATGCGAGCTTTGGATTCTAGGGTTTCGCTGCTCCAAACAGGCCATCGTGGCATTTTCTATATAACATTTTTTCTGCGATGTTTCAGAAGCAAAAAAAAAAAACCCATCTGAGAAGAAATCACGCTCAACCTTGGGTCCAAAATTTAGACCTTGTCTCACTATATTTTTGGAGATATGATCTGAGGAAATTAGGCTTTTTCCATATCTAGAATTTCATCTAAAACAACTCATCGTGGAATTTTCGCTATAATGTTTTCTCTACGAAGTTTCAGAAGCTAAAAGAAAAACCCATTTGAGAAAAAATCGGTCTAAACGTCAGGTCCAAATTTCAGATCTTGGATCGCTATATTTTTGGAGGTATGATCTAAGGAAGTTAGGGTTTTTGCAGAATCCCGAATTACATTTCAAACAGGTGACATAGGGAAAATCATCGTAACTGTTTCTTTGAGCATCAGATTAAAATTTTGTCTCAAGTTACAGAAAGAGGACTTCCTTTAGTTTTCTGTATATCAGTTTCAGGTACTAATATTGAAACAATGACATGTGGAACTTCATACAAGTTCGCTCTATGGAACCAGTCTATAATCAGGTCATCGTGGGAGATTTGACATAACACTTCCTTGCAGAATCCAATCTTGATCAGAATTGCAGCATTAGAAAGAAAACGTAGAGAGATACCATAGGAAGAAATTTCAGAACTTGGAGATCTGAAATTACAGAGTTACATTCGTTTCAAGATCGAGCTCCTAAAATCAAGAAAAGGCGATATGAGGAAGTTTGATGGCAAGGATCTGGTAAATTGGATACTACATATGGAGCAATATTTTGATCTACATGAGGTGCAACTGTTACAAAAGGTACGTATTGCATCTTCATATTTAGAACCAGATCAATTTTTATGGTATAAAGGGATTTGTTCTTGTAAACCACTTGTTACGTGGTCAATTTTCATGGAGGAAATGATAGCACATTATGAGGATACAAAGAGAAACACCTTCTTTAGCCAATTGATAAATCTCAAACAAAAGTGTTCAATCGCAGAGCACATTGAGGACTTTCAAAAATTGAATATAAGGGTAAATGATATTCCAGAGAAGCAAAGGATTGATGTCTTCATAGGTACTTTAAAGGATAACATTCAACATGAGGTTCGTCTTTGGGAACCTGATTCATTGGAGAAGGCATTCAGGTGGGCAAGAAAAATTGAAAGCGAAATTATGGAAACAAGGAATCCCACCACTCATGACTATAATTATGGAAGTGTTTCTTCTCCTAGCCTTCCACAACCTACAAGGTTTACACCACAACAATTGGAAGAAAAAAGAGAAAAAGGGCTTTGTTACAATTGTGATAGCAAATGCACTAAAGGTCATAAGTGTGTTGAGAAGAAATTATTTTACATAGAGTATGAAGAGGAGGAAGAAAAGGATCAAGAAACATCAAAAGAAGAGGATATACGCCAGGACCCAACCCCAGAGAAAGAAGAAATGAATCCGACCATATCTTGTAAAGCATTGGAAATAATTACTACTACTCAATCTCTTAAGATAGAAGGACATATCAAGAAGAAAAAGGTTCAAGAAGTGAAAGACCACATCAAGAAAGAAGAAATGAATCTGACCATAACTTGTAATGCATTGGCCAGAATTACCACTCCTCAAACTATCAAGATAGAATGACATATCAAGAAGAAAAATGTTCAATAAGTGAAAGATCACATCGAGCATCAAGAAATGAATCTAACCATATCTTGTAATGCATTGGAAGAAATTACCACTCCTCAAACTCTCAAGATAGAAGGACATATCAAGAAGAAAAATATTCAAGAATTGAAAGATCACATCGAGCATCAACAACAAGTTCTCCAACTTTTAAAGGATAACGCCACTTTGGTGCAGAATCGAATGAAACAACAGGCATATCAACAGTGCAGTGAAAGAAGTTTTGATGTAGGCAATTGGGTATTTTTACGTCTACATCTCAAGCAAGCTATTTATGAGAAGGAAATGTTGGCAATACTACATGCACTTAAGAAATGGTGACCTTACCTAATGGGAAGACACTTCAAGGTAAAAATGGATCATGATAGTCTTAAATACTTTTTAGAACAAATATTATCTTTAGAAGAACAAAAAAAATGGGTCACAAATATGTTGGGTTATGACTTTGAAATCATCTACAAAAAAGGGAAGAAAAATGTTGTTGCAGATGCACTCTCAAGAAAGGATGAGGATGTAGAAGCATTATTTTGTGCTATTTCTATTATCCAACCAAATTTGATAAACAAAGCAAGGGATGAATGGAAGAATGGCGAAGCAGGGTCGAAACTCATTCAAAAGTTGCTAAAGATCCCAGTTCCAATAATATTGCCAGAACTTGACAAGGAAGGAAAAATCATATTGGAACCTGAAGCATTCACAGAACCAATAAATCGACAGTTACAAAATCGATCAATTGCAGAGCATCTCATCAAGAGGAAGAACTTACCCGCTTAAGATTCCACATGGAAGGATGAGAATTTTATACGAAAGCATCAAGAACTACTCAAGCGTTGAGGATAACACTTTTTGAAGGAGAGGGGCATGTTAGGTCCCTATACTACTAGTGTAATCCCTTATTGTTATTAGTACAACCCCCTTATTATATTGTTGTGCCCATGTAGTCCCCATATTGTTATTATTGTGCCCCATAGAAGCCCACTATTATTATTATTATTGTGCCCTTACATTATTATTATTATGTCTGCTTTGATTATATTATGACCCCTTAGACTCCTATATATAGAAAGGAGGTATTGTCATTTGTATCATCCAAGAATTGTTCATTTGTGTAATGTAAAGGAGGTTTCTTCCTCGAAGAGGCTTATTTCTAAGGCGTTGATCTATCTTTTTCGTGCAATCCTATTCAACTAATGATGTGAACTGAAAATTTACTGTTACATGTGTCGCAAATGTCTATTTAACACATAGTTTGCTAATGAGTCGGTTAATGTGTTAAAGTTTATGGAAATATGTTGATATTGAATGTACTCAAAATGTCTTTCCAAAATATGAACTCTAAGGAACATACAAAGAATTGTTGGGTTTTGGATGGTATAAACGTTTGTTAGTTGCAGTACGACGAGTTGTGAGTCCAGCCTAATGATAATTCGGAAAATGCCAAGTGAAATGGCATCAAAGAGAAGTTTGATCAACAAGATATACTCAACGATATTTTTCATCGATCGACTGAAACAAATCCCTTAAAAACTCACTAACTCGCCACTTGGAGCGAAAATGGCCCATGCTGCAGAAGATAGGTTCTGAGTTCTATGACTAGCACCATCGACATAACCAAAAAATGGTTCCAAAGGTTCCGACATATGCAACAAATGCAAAGTGGATTGCTTAACCACATAAAAGCTCTAAAAGACACACTGACACACACACATGCAACTAAAGCATATATACAGTGAGTTTTACTACACTCAATTAAGTATAGTAACGTTTGAGGTACAACCCATTTCGGGGCTGCGATAATGGAATTCCATCATAATCCACCAACTCATAGGCACCTTTTGCCAAAACATGCTTGACAATATAAGGACCCATCCAAAGCGGCTCAAATTTTCTTGCTCCTAGTTTATTAGCTTCCTGATCGTAAAGCAAGACCAGGTCTCTTTCTGAGAAAACATGAGGCTTGACATTTCTGTCATATTGTGCCTTAATTCATTTCTTATGTGCTTCGTTAGCCAATGCGGCTTCACGACGGGTTTCATCCAGATGGATAAGTTCCAATAAACGCGCTTCTTCTTCAGAAGTGTCGGGTAACAAGTCAATCGCGAGTTTGAGAGATGAAATTTCGCATTGTATAGGAAAGATTGCTTCCAGACCATACACCAATTGAAAGGGTGTGAATCTGGTTGCATTTCTCACTGAGGTTCGATATGCCCATAAGGCAGAGTATAGGATTAAATGCCAGTTTTGTTTATGAACCACTATCATTCTTTGAAGCATTCTCATCATGACTTTGTTGATGACCTCAACTTGTCCATTCACTTGCGGATAATAAGGAGTAGAACTATCATGTGAAATTCCTAACTTGGCAGTTAACTTAGCCATCATGTGATTGCGAAAATGCAACCCATGATCTATAACTATAGCCCGTGGTACACCAAACCGGGCAACCACGTGGTTGAAAAAGAAAAGAGCAGTAGTCTTGCCATTGTTATTTAAAGTCGACATCCCCTCTGCCCATTTTGTGAAATAGTCAACGACGACTATAATGTACCCATGCCCCCCGGCCGAGGTGGGGTTACATGTCATGAAGTCAATGCCCCATTTGGCGAATGGTCCAACAACGACGACAGGATGCAATGGTGCAGGTGGTAATCTAGCTTTACGGTCATAGATTTGGCATGCGTGATAGCTTCTGATAGCAATTATGCAATCTTTGAATATGGAAGGCCAGAAGTAACCAACACGGAGAATTCTCTGCACGGTAGCATAACCAGATAAGTGTCCACCACAAGCACCTGAATGGAAATCATTCAAAACTTTCTCGGCTTCCTCATGAGTGAGGCACCTTCGTAAAATCGTATCGATACCACGACGATAAAGAGTGTCGCCAATGATAAGATAATCTTTGGCTTGGTATCGGATATGTTGTTGTTGCGAGTGAGAGGTATCTGGCCAGAAAGTTTGGGTCTGGAGATAAATCAATATATCTCCATACCATGCGTCAGATGACGAAATCAAGAATAGAGACTCATCCAGAATTGATGGTTCTGATGTTGAATCAATGGTATTCAAGGGAAGGTCGCAAAGAAGCTCGACGAAGACTAGAGATTTCTTTGATTTGGATTTGATGAATTCCAAATCAAACTCCTGCAAAATGACGATCCATTTTGAGTATTTTCCCCCTAGCAATTGACGTGACAAAATATATGTCATAGGGTTGTAATCCGAAATGACAGTGGTCTTTTGGAGCAGGATGTAGTGGCGAAATCTCTATACAGCTTGAACAACATCTAGAGCTAACTTTTCGACGTAAGAGTACTTAACTTCTGTATCATTGAGATTGCAGCTCAAATAATATATCAGATGTTCAATCCCATCTTCTTCTTGGACTAAAACCATTCCAATGGTTGTATCTACAGCGACGAGATACAAGAAGTAGTCGTTTTGATAATTTAGGGAATACATTAATGAGGCTCTAATAAAGGTATCTTTAAGAGCATCAAAAGAAGCTTGTGCAACCTGGTCCAAATGGAAGGGTATCCCCTTTTTCAATAAACAAGTAAATCCTTTAGCCATTTCAGGATAATTGGGAATGAACCTCCTCAGAAAGTTTGCCTTCCCTTGGAGTCTCTGTGACTATAGTATGTTGGAAGGTGGAGGCAAATCAAGGATTGACTGAACCTTAAGTGGATCGAGTCGAATTCCCTCCTTAGACACTACGAATCCAAGAAAATGACTAGAACCAACACAAAACACACATTTGTGTGGATTGAGTCGTATTTTGTAGTGTCAGCACCGTAAAAATATAGCTCTCAAATGCTGTGGGTGATCAGATCGCTTTCATGAATGAGCAGGTAAATTGTTAAGGTATGGTTGAACAATATGTTTGATGTCATGGAAGGCATAATTCATTTCCCTCTGAAATGTTGCCCTTGCGTTCTTCAAACCAAAAGAGAGTTTCCTATAAGCGAATGTGCCCCATGGACAAATAAATGCAGTTTTAGATTGGTCCTCTAGGTGGATATTGATTTGATTATAGCCGGAAAAACCATCCATAAATGAGAATATTTCACATCCGGCACATTCATCAATAATCTAGTCAATAAAGGGAGTAGGATAATTGTCTTTTGGAAAAGCCTAATTAACATCCCTATAATCGATGCACACTCGTATTGTCCCTTGTTTCTTCATGACATGAACAATATTGGAAACCCAATCAGTAAGAGGAACAGGGTAAATGAAACCAACATGCAAAAGTTTTTCAACTTCTATTTTAATAGCAGCAACCTTCTTTGGATGAACAGGACGGAGGCACTGTCACACTGGTTTGACATCAGGATACATTTTAATTTCATGTTCAACTATACTAGAGTCAATTCTTGGCATCTCCTCGTATGACCATGCAAATATATCTCGAAATTCACGAAAGAGAGAACGGTAAATATCAAGTTTTGATGGAGAACAAGATTTGCCAACATGAATGTTTTCTACAATGTTAGGTTTGGTCGAAATATTGATAGAAATAGTTTCTTTGATATTTGACAGGTTTCACTTGGAATCTACTGTATCTATGAAAATAGAATTCGAAAGGAAATCGACAACTGAAGGGTGATTAAGTTCATTTGAATAATCTTCTATGTGATCTTGAAGATGGGAACGATGATGATAATCTTCCCATGGTTCTCCTTCCATCATCATTGATTGGATGATTCCTTCATCAGTAGAAAATATACGTGAAAAAGGATCGGAGGAAGTACCATATTCTAATGAACGATCTACCCATACAATTGATGAAAATGGATTTGGATTCGCCGCACAAGCCAAAAAGATTGATTGCTATGCTAGCTCAATAGGGCTTAGTGGCATGATTTCATTACTACTATCAACTTCAAAACTATTGGTAATCTTCCTTAAGTCAGATGAAGTGGAAGATATCATGTTGCAAGTCTCAACTTTTGCCACTTCTGCCAAATTTGATGGTGGTGGTAGTGAAAAAGTACCCATTAGGGAAGAATCTTTAAAGAGACCTACACCAATGTTTTGAAGAGATAGTGGGGGTCTGTGTACCAACGGAATGCTTCTAGTAGCCTATGAACTAGAGGCGAATAAGGCGAGTTGGTTGGTAACTGTGATTCCACCGTTATGAGGGAATGCAATCGTATGGAAGTACGTTGAAACCAAAGATGCCATAGCATAAACTGATGCAGGAGCATAAGGCTTGAAGACAAATTCGAAGAATTATTCCAAAAATACAAAAAAATTTACAAGCAAAGGAGTGGGATCCTTTAGCCATCAATTTCCATGTTTTTCTAGTTAAGCATAGAGCTAGAATATAGGATTTGATCATGATGCAATAAATTTTAGTTAGTTAGTTGTAGTGGAGATTCTTGAGGAGAATTCCTCGCAGGACAGATAGGGTTAATAAATTTTAGCCTTAGAATTAGGATCTGGTTGTTAGGATGAACCAATACTTATGTAATTTTCACACTATTGTAAGGGGATTGGGACCGATTGGATTTATATCGTATTGATTAAGGAAAGAGGAGAATATATCTGTGTATTGGTCGATCTCAAAGGCATTGTGATCTCCGAAACCCTTTCTATACATCTGAACACCTGTTTATCTGTTAAATCTTGAATTTATGCATATCTTTGGAATTCTCGCATCGCTTACTTTTAAGTCTTTATAACAGTGATTTGGCCCTAGTTTTCTAGTTAATACTATGATAAAAGTCGATTTGAGTGTTTTCCTTCATATCAGCGTGCCTTTGTTTTCAATTTATGCATCATTTTAGTCCCGCAAGCCAAATTCCAGTTTACACTAAGAAACAACGAAAAACATAGAACGAATTCGAAATCCAGACTTGAAATCTTATAAAGGGTGGCTTATATCCATATCGGGTCCGTAAGGATATCGGATCGACGCTTTAGAGTGGATAGAGCCTGGCTTGGAGGATTGCGACTATGAGATATGCGATTTAATCGTGACCATCGGATCGCGATCAATCGCAACCGTTGGATTGACGGAGTATAATATCGTGTCGCTTTGATCGGCGCATCACATAACTATTCACATTGCAAATAGTTATTGCATCGCAAGTTTTAAGTGGAAGGAGCCTGGTGGGGAGGCGTTGAACCTACCAATTGTGATCGCCAATAAGTGCCACAGTTATATCGCATCGGGGAAACGCCAATAGAGAAGCGCTAATAGTGTTGTTCCATTTCTCATGGAATAACCCACTGATAGTGGATTTTTACGTATAATTGCATTATTACCATTTTAAACAACCCAATAGTGTATTATGTAATTCCTATGGAATTATAGTGCCAATAGTGCTAAAAAGGCCTCTGTTATGAAATTGTGCCGATAACGAAGGTTTGGGCTATTAATAAAAAAGGATTGGTTATAGCGGTAAAAAATGGAAAAATTAATTAAACAGTCAGTCTAGAAATAGATGACTGATACTCCAGTTGAGAAAGATGAAGGGGTTCCACCAGAATTAGAGGAAGTTGTATCAGGGTTTGAATGTTTGTCAATATCGCCTGCACCCAGGCCACCATTTGTGGTATCAGAGCAACTTGTTGACACTAAATTGAATCTCAGAAGCAAGAGAAGGAAATCTAATATGGCTTTTAGAGTTGGAAGAGGATGAGGACGTGGTAGAAGAGGACGACCAGTTGCAAATTCTGAGGTGATGGAAGCTATGTGACAGATGCAGGCTAGATTAGAAGCATTAACAACAGGTAGAAATATAGATGATGGATATGTTAGTGAGCCTGAGGTTGAAACTGAAGAAGAGGAGGAAACTATAGCAGTTACTCCTGAGATGAGATTCTTCCAATCAGTGTTGAGATCCACAACTAGGACAAAGACTAAGGTTTCAATATATGAAGGAGGATTGAATCCAGAAGAATTGATAGACTGGATTAATGGCATGGAGAAATTCTTTGATTATGAAGAAACAGAAGATGAGAGGAAAGTAAAGTTTGTTGTCACCAAGCTAAAAGGACATGCAGCACTTTGGTGGGATGGAGTGTAGGCAAAAAGAAAGAGTCTTGGAAAGCAACCAATCAGGAATTGGAGTAGGATGGTAGAAAAGCTAAGAGGTAAGTTTCTACCAAGTAATTGTCAGCAAACCTTGTTCAGACAGATGCAAAATCTTAGACAGAGGTCTATGGCAATGAGAGAATATACAGAGGAATTCTATAAGGTAAGTATAAGAGCTGGACAAACTCAGGATACAAATGAGAAGGTGGCTAGATATGTGAATGGTCTTAGGATGTACATTCAAGATGAGATAAGTATACTGTCTCCTAAAACAGTAGAATAAGCTTATCAGATGGTACTGAAAGCTGAAGAAAAACTCATGAGGAAGCAGTATGCCAGAGGAAGAGGTACTTTCCAAGGAAAAAGAAGTCAAGGTGGTAGAGGAAGATCTACAGCACCTAAGGATGGAGCTAGTAGTAGCTCAACTCAGCATGCAACCACAAGAGGTGATGCAGGCGGCAGAGGGAGTTTTTCAAGAGGAAGAGGAGGCAGAGGAAGAGAAGTAAGATGTTACAGATGTAACAAAATGGGACACAGAGCTTTTGAATGCCCAGAGAATGCAGGAAAAAGTCAGAGGAATGCAATTGTTGCTCAAGTTGAGGAAGAAGCAGCAGTAGTGACAGAAGAAGAAAATGTACTAGAGAGAGGAGAATCTTTGGTAGTCAATAAAGTTTTTCTCAAACCAGCAAAGGAGATAGTTGAACCATCACAAAGAAAGAATTTGTTCAGAATAGTGTGTAAGGTTCAAGGGAAATGCTGTCAGATGATTATTGATAGTGGCAGTACTAATAATTTGGTCTCTACAAAAGTGGTAGAGAAATTGAAGTTGAAGACAATGAGACATCCAACACCTTACAAGGTGTCATGGTTACAAAAGGGACATCAGTTGTTAGTGAATGAACAATGTGAAGTGGAGTTGCAGTTGGGAAAATATAAGGATAAAATTGTATGTGATGTGATGCCTATGGATGTGTGTCACATATTGCTTGGGAGACCTTGGAAATATGACAGAGGAGCTATGCATGATGAGAAGAGAAACACCTACAAGTTTGGTAAAGATGGTGTCAATCATACATTGCTGCCTATGGGAGAAGAGGATGCATTAGGAAAGAAGACTGATCCAAAAACTTTATTACTAGGAGGAAAGGAATAATTACAGCAAATTGAAGAGAATGAGGTAAATTTTGCTGTAATTTGCAAGCCCAAGGTAATAATGACTTCTACTAAAGTTTCTGATTTACCCATTGAAATTCAAGAAATGTTGGACAACTATTGTGATATCATTGTTGATGATTTGCCTAATGAGTTACCACCCATTAGAAGAATTAGCCATAATATAGATTTGATTCTTGGAGCAAATCTACCAAACAAAGCAGCTTACAGAATGACTCCCAGAGAAAATGAAGAGGTTAGGAAGCAGGTTCATGAATTGCTTGACAAAGGACTGATCAGAGAAAGTTTGAGTCCTTGTGCAGTACCAACAGTGTTGAGTCCAAAGAAGGATGGAGGGTGGAGAATGTGTACTGATTCATGAGCAATCAATAAAATCACAATCAGGTACATATTTCCTTTACCTAGAATAGAAGATTTGATGGATTGTTTGAGTGGAGCAAAGTGTTTTACAAAACTAGATCTTAAGAGTGGGTATCATCAGATAAGGATAAGAGAAGGGGATGAGTGGAAAACTGCTTTTAAGACAAATGAAGGATTGTATGAATGGAGAGTAATGCCTTTTGGGTTGTCAAATGCACCAAGTACATTTATGAGACTCATGAATGAAGTTAAAGAGTTTATTGGTAAATTTATAATAGTATATATGGACGATATATTAATTTACATCATGTCTAAGGAGGAGCACATGAGACATCTGAATTATGTCTTGCAAAGGTTACAACAAGAGAAATTATTGTTGAATTTGAAGAAATGTTCATTCATGAAAGAGGAATTAGTGTATTTGGGTTTTGTTATTTCCGCTGAAGGATTGAAGATGGATCCAGAGAAGATCAAGGAAATCATGGAGTGGCCTTCACCTAAAAGTATCTTTGAGATAAGAAGTTTTCATGGTCTTGCTAGTTTTTATAGGAAATTCATAAAGAATTTTAGTAAGATCAATGCTCCTATTGTTGAGACTATAAAGAAGGATAAACAACCATTTAGATGGACTGCTGAAGCAGAAAAGAATTTTCAGCTGTTGAAGAAGAAGATCACTGAAAAACCTATTTTGGTTCTACCTGATTTTAGTAAACCTTTCCAAGTGAAATGTGATGCCAGTGGAGAAGCTATTGGAGGTGTTTTAAGTCAGGAAGACAAACCTATAGCTTATTTTAGTGAAAAGCTGAATGATTCAAAGAAGAAGTATTCTTCTTATGATAAAGAGTTTTATGTAGTTGTGCAGTCATTGAAGAAGTGGAGACATTATCTAATGTCAAAAGAATTCATACTTTATTCAGATAACCATGCATTGCAGTATATTATGCAGCAGCCAAAGCTTAACCAAAAACATGCCAAATGGGTAAAGTATCTTCAGGGCTTCCATTTTGTCTTGAAGCATATAAATTGCCAATCAAACAAAGTTGCAGATGCTTTAAGTAGGAGAAATACATTATTTCTAGAGAGTCAAATTCAAGTATTGGGTTTTGATTTTCTTAAAGAATTGTATGAGACAGATTTAGATTTTAAAGAGGCATTTGAAGCTTGTAAGAATCTTATTTTGATGGATAGGAATAAATGGTTGGATTATTTCTTACAAGATGGATTATTGTTTAAGAGAAATCAGCTATGCATACCAAATTGTTCTGTGAGGGAGAACTTAATCAAAGAGAAACATAGTGGTGGACTTGCAGGACATTTTGGTATAGCTAAGACTTATGAACAATTGAACAGATTTTAATTCTGGCCGAAAATGAGATTTGAAGTGGAAAAGTATGTGAAAACTTACAAAGTATGTCAATATGCAAAGGGAAGAAGCCAAAACACAGGTTTGTATGTTCCATTACCAATTCCAGATAGGCCTTGGGATATGGTAAGTATGGATTTTGTTTTGGGCTTACCAAAGACTCAAAGAGGAAATGATTCAATTTTGTTGTAGTGGACAGATTTTCAAAAATGGCACATTTTATTCCATGTTATAAAACTAGTGATGCTACTCACATTGCTAATTTGTTTTTCAAGGAGATTGTAAGATTGCATGGGTTGCCTAAGAGTATTGTCTCAGACAAGGATTCCAAATTTGTTGGACATTTCTGGAGGACACTATGGAAAAAGTTGGGAACTAAACTGAGTTTCAATGCTGCCTATCATCCATAGATTGATGGATAGACTGAAGTTGTGAACATGAGTTTGGGTAATCTTTTAAGGATTGTTTCTGTAGAAAATCCAAAGCAGTGGGATCAAGTGTTGGCACAGGCTGAATATGCATATAATGACTCACCTAACAGGAGTACATGACAGAGTCCATTCCACATAGTTTATGGAATGCATCCAAGAGGAGTATCTGAGTTAAGAAACTTGGGAAAAGATGAGATGAGAAGTGCAGAGGGAGAAGATTTTGCTTCAGAAATATAAGCAATACATGAACAGGTGAAACAATAGCTACAGGATAGTAATATCAAGTACAAAAACAGAGTAGACATGAAAAGAAGAGAAGTGAACTTTGAAGTTGTGGATTTGGTTTTAGCACATCTAAGGAAGGAAAGATTTCCAAAGAGGGAGTATAACAAATTGAAGTTCAAGAAAATTGGACCATGCAGAGTATTAAGGAAATTTTTTGCAAATGCATATGAAATTGAATTACCCCCTGATGTTGGAATATCTCCAATTTTCAATGTTGCTGATTTGTACAAGTATGAAGGTGAAATTGCAAATGATACAGAAGAAGACCAAGAGACACAGGAAATTGACTGGGTAAAACAGTTACATACAACAAAGGAATTACAGCTAGAAAAGATTTTGGACAAGGAAGTGCTCAAGAAAACCAGGGGAAAGGAGTACTTTCAGTATTTGGTCAAATGGAAGAATCAACCAATTGCTGAAGCTACTTGGGTAACAGAAGACATGCTACAGAAATTAGGCAGTTCTGTAGAAGAGCTCATGAAGAATTTTGTCCTCAGGAGTATGATGCAAGAGCATAAGGCTTGAAGACAAATTCGAAGAATTATTCCAAAAATACAAAAAAATTTACAAGCAAAGGAGTGGGATCCTTTAGCCATCAATTTCCATGTTTTTCTAGTTAAGCATAAAGCTAGAATATAGAATTTGATCATGATGTAATAAATTTTAGTTAGTTAGCTGTAGTGGAGATTCTAGAGGAGAATGCCTCGCAGGACAGATAGGGTTAGTAAATTTTAGCCTTTGAATTAGGATCTTTTTGTTAGGATGAACCAGTACTTATGTAATTTTCACACTATTGTAAGGGGATTGGGACCGATTGGATTTATATCGTATTGATTAAGGAAAGAGGAGAATATCTCTATGTATTGGTCGATCCCAGAGGCATTGTGACCTCCAAAACCCTTTCTATACATCTGAACACCTGTTTATCTGTTAAATCTTGAATTTATGCATATCTTTGGCATTCTCGCATCGCTTACTTTTAAGTCTTTATAACAATGATTCAGCCCTGGTTTTCTAGTTAATACTCTGATAAAAGTCGATTTGAGTGTTTTCCTTCATATTGGCGTGCCTCTGTTTTCAATTTATGCATCGTTTTAGTCCCGCAAGCCGAATTCCAGTTTACACTAAGAAACAACGAAAAACATAGAACGGATTTGAAATCCGGACTTGAAATCTTATAAAGGGTGGCTTATATCCATATCGGGTCCGTAAGGATATTGGATCGGTGCTTTAGAGCGGACAGAGCCTGGCTTGGAGGATTGCGACTATGCGATTTAATCGTGATCGTCGGATTGCGATCAATCGCAACCGTTGGATCGGCGGAGTATAATATCGCGTCACTTTGATCAGCGCATCGCATAACTATTCGCATCGCAAATAGTTATCGCATCACAAGTTTTAAGCGGAAGGAGCTTGGCAGGGAGGCGTTGAACCTGCTGATTGTGATCGCCGATAAGTGCCACAGTTATATCGCATCGGGGAAACTTCGATAGTGAAGCGCCGATAGTGTTGTTCCATTTCTCATGGAATAACCCGCCGATAGTGGATTTTTACGTATAATTGCATTATTGCCATTTTAAACAGCGCCAATAGTGTATTATGTAATTCCTATGGAATTACAGTGTCGATAGTGCTAAAAAGGTCTATGTTATGAAATTGTGCCGATAACGAAGGTTTGGACTATTAATAAAAAAGGATTGGTTATAGCGGCAAAAAAGGGAAAAATTAATTAAACAGTCAGTCTAGAAATAGATGACTGATACTCCAGTTGAGAAAGATGAAGGGATTCCGCCAGAATTAGAGGAAGTTGTATCATGGTTTGAACATTTGTCAATATCGCCTGCACCCAGGCCACCATAAACCCATGGTCTTCCTAGTAAAATGTTGTATTCAAGGGGTCTGTCAACAACCTTGACTTCAACAGTTACTGTTTTGCCTTCTAGTTCGATTTGCAGATTACTCAATATTCCACAAGGCGTATATGTGCGACCGTCGAAAGCTTTTAACATTGTTGGTGAACATGAAAAAGGAGGTGAGCCAAGTGTTTTCCAGCAACTCATAGACATTATACAAGTCAATGCCCCCTTGTCAATAATGGTTCGATGAACAAGTTTATTCAAGGAATTTACTTGAATCAGGAATGATAATTGCGCTAGTAACTGTGGCGTATAACCTGCATGGTTGAAAACCACAAGATTGGAATCAGTTGGATCGATTCCACCAATTGCTGACAACAAAGCCTACTTTTGGGAGGGACAGTTCTGAAGTACCTCAAGCGTAGACATAGCAGAAGGTGACTAAGCCAAATCTTCTACTATGTTATAGTTTTGTGCAGCTCGAGCTCGAGGGTTAAATGTTGATTTATGTACAACTCCCTTAGGTAGTTTTATTGTTAACTCTGGTGCAATAGGTGGTGGAATAGGATCATACGAAGTCGAGGTCGAAGAGTTAGGTTGATCAACTTGGTTATTTGACGATGATAGTTGATTTCCATAGTCTTTACTTCGTGTTGACACCAAAACTTCAATTTTAGGCTTAGAGGCGGATAGCATAAGCACTTGGGAAGTGGAAGCATGGTCTGTAGCAACCATATTTGTCTCTGGTTTTGGAAAAGGATCAGTCAATACCGCAGATGTATTAGAAGTCTTCAGAAGCTTTGAGACTTCAGAGCGGTGAGGACAATCTCGCGTAAAATGCTCATCATTATAGATCAAACACAGGTAACAAGGTTTCCTAGCTGAAGGAGAGGAATCAAATGATTTGTCTTAAGGGGAATTAATTTGTTTCTTCTTGTTTTTCCCCTTCTTCTTACTTCTTGGTTGCTTTTCATTCTTGCCCTTGTTAGATGACACGACATTAATTTCAGAAGTAAGAGTGTTATCAGGTGCATTTGTAGTTTGATTGGAAATGGCAAGTGTTTGACCAGATGGTCTACCTGTTTTTTATGTGCTCGAAGAACCAATCACACCGTCAGTGGCATGAGAGTACTTACTTGATGGTGGAGGAGGAATAGTGAAAGCTGGTTGGGGTGCATTCGGGATCTTATCGTAGAGCGTGCCAGATTGTGTATAAATCAAGTCCAAATATTGGGCATGAACAATTACTTGCTCTTCAGTGACAACTCCACCTTTCGCCACATCCTCAGTGATAGATGGCAGCAAGGATTTTATAAACCACTTAGCTAGAAGTTGATCAGGAACATAAGTTTTAACCATTCGATGACAATGACGCCACTCATGAATATGATCAGAGATATGAGTAGCAGTAGTCTGTTTAAAGTTGGTTAATAGTTTTGTTCCAGTTTCATATCGTATGGGTAATTGGAAGTGGGTTAAAAACGTGGTAGCTAAGGCAGTGAAGTTATCAAAAGAAGCTCATGGTAACTCAATGTACCACTTCGCAGCCAGACCAGTAAGTGTTCTCTGGAAAAGATGTAGTCTAACAGAATCATCATTCAAGGAGTTTGATGAACACCATAAATGAAAAGTCATGACATGGTTGGATGGGTCTTCTCCAGGGTTTCCATTGAATTTCAGAATATCGGAAGGTAACTTATGAGGAATCACCGGCCACCAAGGTGCATAATGAATTGGGTCATTGGTGAGCTGGTTTAGATCTGGTAATTCAAGTGTTGCAATGAAAGGAAACTGTCTATTGAGGTCAGGTTGAGCATATCCAGGGTAATATGGGATTGCTTGGGCAATAGGCCTTTGCATACCAGCATAAGGCATCTGCTACTGGTAACCTTGATAAGGGTAAGTTTGTTGAGAAAATCCGGCATAAGGTTGTTGTTGAGCATCGAGATACATTTGTGGTTGTCCAAACCAAACATAGGCTTGCTGACCAGGACCTGGATAAACTTGTTGCTGACCAAACCTAGCATAAGATTGTTGTCCAAGTCCATGTTGAGGTTGGTATTGCTAGAATTGTTGCTTTTGATATTGGGGCTGCCAAGGCTGTTGAATCAACTATTGTTGTTGTTGGTACAATGATTGTTGATTTAAAAGTTGTTGTTGCCCACCAATGTAAGGTTGAACAGGTTTTGAATACACTAAACTAGTGTAAGTCTGAGTCATTCTAGTAAAAGGTAAACTAGCCTGAAGTTGTTGGACTGCAGACATAAGTGGTTGTTGTAGAACTGCCTGAGAAGGCTGAATCTGTATACCTGAAACTTGGGGGTCTGAGGTTGAAGGGCCAACTTGCACAGGTTGAGATACAACAATATCAGCTTGTGACTACGGTACAACTATAACAACAGGTGTTGTAGGTATGGATGAGACAGTTGAATGGGCATGGTTGGCTGCCATTGACATACAATTATTCCAGGCTGTTGTTGGGTTGTGTTATATTCTTTCCACGACTAGCCCACATAGTTAACTGGGGGGTTATAAGGGGGGTAGATCCCCCCCTCGTTGTGCTGATTGCGTAGCGGGGGGGAGTCATAGGGGGTTTGAGGGGTGCAGGTAACCCCACTCTATGGGGTCCGAGGCAGCACCCTGGAAAGTTTTGTTTTTCGACCCTATATTAGGTTGGGCAGACCTACCTAAGGTTTTGTGCATGTTTTTCGCACATGGTTTTGGACGCGATGGTTTTCGGTCCATGGTATTGGATGCTTCGGCATATATAAATATGTATTGTAACATTGAAAGGAACATAATGAAAAATCAATTTGGTAGTCCCGGTTTTGGGATCCAGGGGAAAATATTTGTGTATATGTGTTTTATGTGTTATGATCTCACATTGTTTATTTTCTGTGTTTTAGAATTCGAATGCAGGTAATTTTTGTACAGGGTTAAAACCTACATTTGGTATCAGAGTTGTTTTGGCTTCAAGGGGACACCTTTGTTGCTGAGGGGTTTCGTTCAGGCCTGTGGTAGACCCTGTTCAGCGGGAGATTTGCGGGATTGATTCTAGTGGTGAAAGAAGATGGCGAGCAGTGGAAAGATAGAGATCAAGAAATTTAATGGTCAGAGTTTTGAGTTATGGAAACTCAAGATGGAGGATCTGTTGGTGGATAAAGATCAGTGGATCGCGGTAGATCCAGGTACTAAACCAATGGGATTGTCTGATGAAGAATGGAAGAAGTTGGATCAGAAGGCAAAGAGCACAATACTATTGTGTGTCTCATATTCAGTATTGCTGAATGTATCAGGGGAAGCTATGACGAAGGCTTTGTGGGACAAGTTATGGACTTTATACCAATCTAAGTCTTTGGTGAATAAACTGCTCCTAGGAAAAAAGCTATATAACCTGAGGATTAAATATGGTGACTCAGTGACAGAGCATCTGAACACATTTAATACTGTGGTAAGTCAGTTATTATCTGTTGATATTAATATTTCAGATGAAGATAAGTGCATCAATTTGTTGTGTTCTCTACCAGATTTGTGGGATAATTTGGTTATTGCAATAGGTAGCAATGCAACTGCCTTGCAGTTTGATGAAATAGTCTCGTCCTTGTTGACGAAGGAGATGAGGCGGAAAAATATGGACAACCAGAATGGTGATGCTTTGTCTGTATGAGGACGGTCCCAGAACATAAACAAAAATAAGTCATTGAGTGGGAGATCTAAATCTAGAGGGAGATCTAAATCTCCAGGAAAACCCGTAAAGGTGGTGTGCTAGAAATGTGGAAAGGAAGGGCACTACAAAAGGGACTATAAATCTAAAGCTCCTGATAAAGGAAAGGGATCTGATGATGCTCCTTCTGTAGAGGGGAAAACCACCTCAGATGAAGGTGGGGATGTGTACTTGGCTTCTTCAAGTACACATGTAGATCATGAGGCATGGTTGATTGATTAAGGTGCATCCTTTCACTTCACTCCCCATAGAGAGTGGTTCTGAGAGTATGAGAAATATGATGGTGGCGATGTCTTCTTGGGGGATGATAGGAAGGCTAGAATCGTTGGTCGCAGAAAAGTAAAGTTGAAGTTGCAAGGTGGAAGGGTTAGAACACTTCCGGGTGTTTTGCATATTCCTGCATTAGCTAGAAATCTGATTTCTGTAAGCAAGCTGGATGATGCAGGTTTAAAAACAATGTTCAAGAAGGATACCTGCAAGATGGTTCAGGGGGCACTAGTATTGATGCGGGGAGTTCGAATTGGAACTCTGTACAAGCTACAAGGTAGCATTGTTGTTGATGGGTGCAATAGTTCCGTGGTTCCTAAAAGTGGAGCAGAAAATATAGTGGTCTCTGGAGAGAAGACCATGCTATGGCATCAAAGGCTTGGACATATTGGAGAGAAGGGCCTTCGAATACTTCATGGTAAAGGTATGGTAGAAGGTATGAGTAATAGCTCTCTAGATTTTGATTTCTGTGAAAATTGTGTATATGGAAAGAAAAATCGGGTGAGTTTCCCCTCTGGTGGTAAGAGGGCGAAACAGATATTAGAGCTTGTGCACAGTGATGTGTTTGGACCTGTGAAGGTTCCATCACTGGGTAAGTCTGTGTACTATGTATCATTTATAGATGAATTCTCAAGGAATACATGGATATATTTCCTTAAGAAGAAATCTGAAGTCTTTGACAGATTTAAAGAATTTAAGGCTCTGGTGGAAAACCAGACAAAGAAGAAGATAAAGGTGCCGAGGACACATAACGGTGGAGAGTTTCGCAGTAAGGAATTTGAAGAATTCTGTAAGAAGTGTGGTATAGCATGATAGAAGACTACTCCATATACATCTCAACAAAATGGAGTTGCAGAAAGAATGAACAAGACATTGATGGAAAGGGCAAGAAGCATGCTTAGTGGTGCCGGGTTAGGACATGAGTTCTGGGCAGAGGCAGTGGAGACAACATGTTACCTGGTCAAGAGATCACCTTCATCAGCGCTGGAGGATAAGACTCCACAAGAGGTATGGACTGGTAAGAAACCCTCTCTTTCACATCTGCGGGTATTTGGATGTGATGCATATGTACATGTTCCAAAGGAGAAACGAACCAAGTTAGATAGTAAATCTGAAAAGTGCATCTTTATTGGGTATAAGGATGGTTTAAAGGGTTATAAGCTTTGGAACCCAGTAACAAGGAAGGTTTTGTACAATCAAGATGTAGTGTTCAGAGAGGTGAAAGATGTTATTAAACATGAAGTCCAACCAAAAGAACATGAGAAGATAGAGTTTGAACTAAAGGAGGAAGAATCAAACTCTAAAGCAGAGGAGGAATCAAAAGATGAAGAGCCACAAACTCTGGGTGTGAGAAGATCAGTTCGAGAAAGAAGGCAGCCAGAAAGGTATAGTCCATCTGCTTTCTATTCAAATTTTTCTTTATCTATTACTGATGATGATCCCATAATTGTGAAGGAAGTAGTAGATTCAGAGGATGGAAAACTCTGGAAAGAGGCCATGGTTGATGAAATGGCATCTTTGCACAAAAATGAGGCTTGGGATCTGGTGGAGTTGCCGGCTGGAAGGAAACCCATTAGCAGCAAATGGGTGTTCAAGAAGAAGACAAATGCATAAGGAAAGGTGGAGAAATACAAAGCTCGGTTGGTAGCAAAAGGTTATTCCCAGGTGCCAAGAATTGATTTTGGTGATATTTTTTCTCCTATTGCCAAGGTAACTTCTATTAGATTAGTTTTATTTGTTGCTGCTGCTTTTGATTTTGAGGTAGAACAGATGGATGTGAAGAAAACATTTCTTCACGGGGATCTATAAGAGGAAATCTACATGTAGCAACCTGAAGGCTTTGCGGTGAAGGGTAAGAAAGAACTGGTATGCAAGTTAAAGAAGTCTCTGTATGGGTTAAAACAGTCACCAAGGATGTGGTATCATAAATTTGATACATTTATACGGGGACTTGGCTTCACCAGAAGCAAAGCAGATCACTGTGTGTATTTTAAATTAATTGGTGATTGTGTTATTTATCTGGTCTTGTATGTGGATGATATGTTGCTGGTTGGAAACGACAAAGAAATTATCCAGAATTTGAAGACCCATTTGTCCTCCAAATTCGACATGAAAGATCTTGGTGCTGCAAACTATATTTTGGGCATGGAAATTAAAAGAGATCGGACAAAGAGGAAGCTCTGGTTAAACCAGAGGAAGTATGTCGAGACAATATTGCAGAGGTTTAATATGCAGGATAGTAAACCGGTGAAGGTTCCTATTCCTGTAGGTGTAAAGTTATCTGCTGAACAGTGTCCCAAGACATAAGAAGAGGAAGAGGAAAAGTCTCATGTTCCATATGCAAGTGCAGTCGATAGCCTGATGTATGCAATGGTCTGTACTAGACCATACATTGCACATGCAGTGGGATTATTGAGCAGGTTTATGTCAAAACCAAGTAAGGAGCACTGGGCAACAGTGAAACAGGTTTTCATGTATTTGCGTGGCACTAGTGATTATGGTTTGTGCTACCAAGGAAGACCAGGATTGGACAGAGTGTTGGATATTCATGGCTTCGTTGATGCAGATTGGGCTGGAGATCTGGATCAGAGAAGATCTACAAGTGGGTATGTGTTTAACCTATTTGGAGGTGCAGTCATTTGGATGAGTAAGAAACAATCTATAGTGGCACTATCAACTACAGAGGCAGAATACATGGCAGCCACTCATGCAAGCAGGGAAGTAGTTTGGTTGCAGAGATTGTGTTCAAGTATGGGGTTAGTACAGGGAGCTATAAGGATATACTATGAGAGCCAAAGTGCAATTTTCTTGGCAAAGAACCCTGCATATCATTCAAAGACAAAGCACATTGATGTTCAGTATCACTTTGTGAGGGATATCATAGAAGACAAAAAGGTGTTGCTGGTAAAGGTGGACACTTTGAAGAATACTGCAAATGCATTGACAAAATCTGTGAGCTCTGAGAAGTTCTCTTGGTGTAGAGAAACAATGGGCATTGCAGGGCTGGATAAATGACTAAGCCCTCTTGTGGCCCCACGTGGAAAGAAAAAAACAAGTGGGATAATGTTGGGTTGTGCTATATTCTTTCCACGACTAGACCAAGTAGTTAACCGGGGGGTTAGAAGGGGGGCGGAGCCCCCCTTCATTGTGCCGATTGCGTAGTGGGGGGGAGTCACAGGGGGTTTGAGGGTTGCAAGTAACCCCACTCTATGGGGTCTGGGGCAGCGCCCCAATTTTTTTTGTTTTTGGACCCTATATTAGGTTGGGCGGACCTACCTATGGTTTTGTGCATGTTTTTCGCACATGGTTTTGGACGCTGTTAGAGTCGGTCTTGTAGCCCTCCATCAGCGATCAAAGCTCTTTGCATTTGCATAAGTAGGTGTCTCATCAGTGTCAATTTTTGCATCCCATTAGGCATGCCATAACCCTGATGGAGGAGCTGGTGTCTTTGTCCCCCTCTTGGCACTGCTGGATCAAGTTGTTTCAGTCATTAAACTTTTTCAAGGTTACTTGTCTTGTCTTGAGGTCAAAATTTCTAGGTCTAGGGTTTAGGTCAAATTTGTCTTCAAGGTCATGTCTCTGAAAGGTCAATAAGTGCCCAGCAAGCCAGAGGGATGATTTTCAAAGTGTTTCTTTAAAAGATTTCATCTTGTACAGTTAATTTTTACCTTGGATTTAAGAACCCTGTTTTTAAAGCCAAGGTCATTTCTCAAAATTTTGTAAAAATTGTAAAACTTCAAAAATTCTTTGAAAGGCAACACGCAACCCTGGCTCCCTTGCCAAGACCCCTCAGAAGCTATCCCTGCAAAAATTATCAAGGAAAAACATCAAATCAATCAATTTCAGGACAAAAGGAAACCAAAAAGACAACAACATTCAAAGTTTAAAAAGTGTCATGGAAAAACATTAGAAAGTGGGTTGTGACATGAAATTTATTCAAAGCCAGGCTATAAAGGCTCTATTTCCCTCCATCAAGCTCCATTGTGCATCTAAGTGATAGAGAAATCAGTTGCAAGAGCGTTTGAGTGAATTCGGTGAGTTTGGGAGGCGCGCGACCCGTTGAAGGCGCGCGACCCGTCAAGCGCCTTCCAGCAGTGTTATTTTCTAACGGGCGCGACCTGTCAGTGGCGCGCGACCCGTTGGGTGAGGCGCGCGACCCGTCAGCGCCCTCCTTACCAAACCGACTGCAAATTTATCCAAGGACCCTCCGAAATCGCCAAATTGCCTAAGGTAGGCTCTCCAACTTAAAAATGGTTGCTTGTTATGGTCAATGGGAATCTTAATTGCATTTTTAAAGGATCTCCATGTGCAAGAGAAAAGCTCCATGTTGCTGCATTTTAAATTTGTAAAATATGCCTAGGGTTTTATGCTGTTTGAAAGGTATTCCCCTTGTAATCATTTTCCCCATTTCCCATGTCATTTTCCTTGTCTTCCTATGTAAATTTCCCTTTTAAATTTGTAAAGAAAAACTAAACCCTACCCCTCTTCCCTAAAAAATAAAAAAATCAAGCCCTAATCCTACCTCTCATTATACCCATGTAAACAAATGTATATAATGATGCATATGCAATGATTTTGCCATGTTTTTTCCCAAAATCCCTGTTTTATATATTTATTCCCATTTTCCCTTTAAAGTGTCCCTCCCCTAACATTCCCCTCATGCTCCTTGTCCCCCTTGAAACAACATATAGATCAGCATTTTGCAAGGCAAAGATGAAGATGTTCCAAAGGCGGTTGGCCAAAGCACAAAAAAGGAGAAAAAGGCCCGATCCCCTCCACATTTTGGCTGAAGCTTCCTTGAAGGAGAAAGGAACTAAATAGCTCAGCCACAGCACAAATACCGAGAAATTTTGAACATTTTGGGTCAATTTTGGTTTTTTCAGGCAATTTACAGGTTTTGTCCATTAATGGGTCTCACCCCCCGCGCGACCCTTTCTCTTGGCAACTCCATTTTGCAAAAACTCAGCATTTCCAGATTTGTCATGAGAAGTTACATATGCTCATCCATGGCCAAGAGATTTTATGAAGTTTTGGGCCTCCAGAAAGTCAAAAAACAAGCAAAAAATGACTTTCTGCCACATTTTTGAGACACAGAAAGCAGTCTTGGGAGATTGCAATTTTGGAGGGGCAAATGACCACCAAATTCAGAAATTCCAGTTGGGTTGGAAAGTAGACTCAAAGAAATTTCCAACAAGCCTACTATTGGTCAATTTGGACACCTGGAAGTGCCCCAAAAGTGGTCCCAAAGGCGCGCGACCCGTCAGGCAAATTTCTCCAAATTTCAGTGTACAGCTCAGAAAAACGTAGTTTGACCCTGTTTGACTTTTTGGGGTGGATTATTATCCTATTTGATGTAATTAATGTACTTTTATGACAATTTTACACTTATGTACCTCTTCTAGAAGATTCATTCATGAAAAAGGTGAAAATTAAATGAATGAATTGGTTTCCTAGCTTATAGAGGCAAGTTGTATTGACTGCCTAGTTTGTAGTGCTTAGTTTAGAAGTGGTTGAAACAACTCCTAGGATAGTGAGCTCGACCCCTAGAGGCAAGGAAAGGTGTTAGCTTGCCTATATTATGTATTTTCTTAGTCATTTTCAGAGGTTGGATGGTTGGACTCTTGAGGGAGAAGCTCTTATTGTATTACTCACTGTATCTCTGCAATTTTTGGCAAAGGAAGACCAGGGTTTTGCAGTCCTTTTTGGGATTCTTGTGGTCACATGTATTGATGGTGTGTTTCTCTTTGTACTTGTAAGTGTGTTATGTGAATCATTTCCTTTCTTTTCCTTCTGCACATTAAACAAACGAAGTGTTAAAGTAAGAATTCATGACTGTCATGCTCTGCTTTTAAGTTTGTTTAATTTCAATGTTTTCTACTGTTTAAGGAGAATTCAAAGTTAATTTTTGCTCTCCTTAGCTCCTCACCTGTCATTCCTGACCATCCACCTCAATCAAAGGCATCAATATTGTCTCCTACCTCGCCCCAAAGAACCCCCTGCAGAAACTGTGTCCAATCCCCGCACCCAAAATTGCCATCCCCTCAATTTGCCACCAAAAACCCTAAAAATCCCAAATCAACCCTTTTGATCAGTTTACTAGCCTAAAATTAGTGTTACCCTATTGGTTATCTCGCCCATTGAAGATCTTTATCGAGATAGACCGGAGAGAGCCCTCTCCTACCCCGTAGGGCTAGCTACGAGGCTAAGTGGTTTGATGTTGCCTTGAGGTTTACCTTTCTCAGCCTGAGGTGAAATTTCAAGCGCTAACAGACGCGATGGTTTTCGGTCCATGGTTTTGGACATGATGGTTTTCGGTCCATGGTATTGGATGCTTCGACATGTATAAATATGCATTGTAACATTGAAAGGAACATAATGAAAAATCAAGCTGGTAGTCCCGGTTTTGGGGTCCAGGGGAAAATCTTTGTGTATATGTGTTATGCTCTCGCATTGTTTATTTTTTGTGTTTTAGAATTCGAATGCAAGTAATTTCTGTACAAGGTTAAAACCTACAACTGACCTAAAGACGACGACATACCGACATATGGTTGCCCCCCAGAAAATGGAGGATAAGGAGAACATGCATATTGTTCTCCGTATGGGGGTAGTCCAGTGTTGAGCGGATACATAAGACGGTAACTAGATGAACCAGCTTGATATGAAATTGATGGGTCTAGCTGTTCAGTTTCCGTTAATGAAGAACCAGATAAAATTCCAGTAGAGGACATTGGTGAAGACCAAGGGCTAGAAGCAACACATGAGTGGGTTCCCGATAAATATTGGTAACCCGATGGGACGAACAGAACACCATACAAGTGGGACTTAGGTGTTGTAGTAAACATTGAAGAAGTTGCGACAGAAGATTCTGCCGTAGCTGTAACAGATGGTACGGTTTGGGATTTTGACTTTACCATAGTCAAATGTCCAAATAAGTTTCCTAACGAATCAACGAGTGTCTGAAAGTAATCAGGATCAAAAGGAGCAGTAAAATGAGGAGTATGAGGATACCAATAAAGTCCAGTTCCAAAATGGAATGGAGCTTTGGGTGATTCTACCTCAGGTTCCTCTTCAATCAAAATCAAACCAGGTGGAAGAATTTCACTATCTGGTCCGTAATAGATTTCTGGTATTTGTTGTTGAGGTAAAGAGGAAGTCTTGACAATTATAGATGTCTGAGGATGTACCGATCGATCTTCTTCCAGTAAGGTAACAACTTCTGATTGTTCCACCTCAAGATCCAAATGTTCTGGTAAAAGAACAAGTTCAGGTTGGGCTTCGTGAACAACTTCTGGTTCAGAAGTAACTTCTGATTAAACAATGATGGGTTCAGGATCCAGTTCTAGTTGAAAAAATTCAGGTTCAGAAGTAATTTCTTGTTGAACAACTTTGGATTGAGAATCAACTTGTTGTTGAACAACTTGGGTTATCGTTTCACTAGATTTAGTTGTAGTTTCCTTAGGTATTTGTGGAGATTCCACTTCAGTAACAGATGCGCCAGTAATCGTAGGAGTAACTAGGGTCACAATACTTATCGGTATAGGTGTTTCTGGTAATTCAGATGAAGAACCAGAGGTTTGTGAAGTATTGGATCCAGTCAAACGAGACCACTTCAACCAGATAGGTGTGGCTTCGTGCGGTAGAGGCGGTTTACTCGCTGCTCTCGACAAACGACGGGGTAAGGGTTGATTTTCCTCCACAATTGCTGATTGATTTTATTACAAAAAAGAAATAAACAAAAAGGGGTAAGCTAGGAAAAAAGGTTTACCAAGCAACTGTGAATTACAGAATACCTCCTGGCGAACCAAGAAGTACGGGTAGGCAATCTCCCCGAATGCTGTGTTCGGTGTATCACAGTGTACAAGACGGCCGACTTGGTTACCTAAGGATGGATATAAACCTAGTGTTGTCCTCCCATATATACCTGAAAGTACGTGGAGGCCCAATCCATATTAGCAATGTCTAATGCGAAACCACACAGTGAGATCATTCCCATATACTTTACGTACTGTAACACTGCCCTACATACCCGAAGGTACGTGGACAAGCTATGATATACTCACGTATGTGGAATGAGGTATCACACTCGGAATGTATCGCAGACAAGTTAGCGACAACTGCTATTTTTTACGACGCCGGAACACGTCTCTCGCCTAGAACCTCTAAATGTTTTGCGTTAGGTGACAATGCTCAATTAGGTTAATTGATGTTAATTTTAAGTTGATCTTGATTAAGAATTTGCCTTTCACGGTTCACCACGTGATGTATTTTCAATTCCTAGAATGAAACTAATATGATAAGCATTCTTTTCATTCAATTTTGACAATGAAAAAGCTTAGCTAATAGGGATAGATCAATCAGATTTCTTTCAATCAAAGAGCAAAGAGCACAATCTAATGCAATTTCCCTAAACTATTCCTATGAGCACACGCAAACTCTTTCAATGCACATTGCAAGTTTTTCTTTTCAATTCCCTTAATGTTATGATGAAAAAAAGGAAACTAATGCACTCTCCCACCAATTTAGTGCATGACACTCTAATTTCAGTAGAGCGAATGATATCTTTTGCCCTTCCTCAATCTGATGGACGTGAAATAAACTTCTAGCTGCTGCAACTAGTGGTTCGACTTCATAGCGTTGAATTTTGCTTCCATTTTAAACAGGGACTGATTAATTACACTCAAACCATGTTTCTCTTTTCCAGATTCTTTCTTCGACGGGTTCTTCATTTCTCCTTGATCTTCTGATCCCCATTCTGATTAGTCCTCTACATTTGAACCCCCATATTATCTAAATATCCCTAGCTTATTTCTCAAGAACACCATTAGGAGGTTTGCATTATGATTTATATCCATGACTTGTTGTTCCAACCACAAAAACCTCACCTCTGCAAGATTACGAGGGTCATTTACAGATTCGTCAGCCATGGCTATGGTTTTACAATTTTCGACCTCGCCGACGTAGATACCCCGCAAACTCCACAAAATACCCAAAGAAACCTGCTATGATACCAAATGATCCATAAACTGTCGTGGATATTCCACTGGACAGTTTGTCACAACAAATCTGATAATAATATATTTAAATTTTGAATTTTTACACTATTACAGTTTTATTAAACTTATAGATCTATGCATTTAACTATAATTTGTGCATGCATGCGAATGGGAATTATGCAGAAAAGTAGAGAACGACAAAATAAGCTCTCAGACATACATAAGATACTCTAGGAAACCCTTTCGTGAGAAAACCCAGCTAGAAGGTGAGGTCACTTTGCTCTCTTTCTCTGTTTGGAAAATAAGGCTACAGGTACAAAGAAGTAATGTTTGTGGCCTGTGGGCTGCTACTTTGCACAGATCATCTTCGTGTGCTCTACCTCCTATCTCTCTTGTCTATATTTTCTCAGCTATGGAACAAAATTCTCTTGAAAGAATGGAATGCCTCTTCCTCCTAGTGGCTCGGTTATAACACAACCTGATAGCCTACTATTGGTTAAGTTTGACTACATCAACTCTTAACTAGAGTTACAATTTAGACTCTTCTAGAGTCTTTTACATAAAAAAACGCATGGCTAATCCCTTTTCCATAAATAATGGGGGCTAACGCGACATCCTCCTGAACTATAGGTGTGAAAACAGGAAGGTCAACTTATGAGTGACATAACTTTTGTATACATACTTTGATTGATGCACTTCTTGTGTCATTGGAAAGATCTTTGTGTGTAGAATAACATCAAAAGGTGTGGTGCTAAAGAGACAAATTTTTATCCCAAAAACATCATTTAATGCCTCAAAATGCTCCCATAAGGTTTCAAACCTGTTTCGCCAAACTGGCTCCCATCGATAAAAACGGTCCCATGAGTTGATTCCTCTACTTTTTCCACTCTAAATGTATTGAGATGGATGAAAAAAAATATAATGATCCAATCCAGATCAATTTTGGAGAGCGTTGTTTGCTCCTATGAATCTCTGAGATAATCTAAATCTTTAAAATACAAGGTTGTTATATTTTTCGAGATATATACGTGCCTAGTTAAAAATAAATGTCATTTCACATTTTCATGCTTTCATGAGCTATTACATTTTTTTTTTTTATAAATTATTTTATCATAATATTTACTATAATATTCTATCACCTTTATTTACAATCATATTTTCATATTATTATTTTCCTACGTCATTTAAGGTGTACAAGATAGATTTTAATCAGTCTTTTAATATGCAAAATGAACTTAATTCTAAAGAAGAGTAAACACAACACTTAAGCATTTTCAATCCGTTTAAACTCATTATTAATGGGGAGAGTGAATGTATGAACTATGAACCTGAAAATGTTTCTAGGAATGAATACATTGGTTTTATTGATCATGTTATCATATGGTACAACCATTTCTTTGAGCACTTTGTAATCTTCTTTTAATTTCAATAATTGCTTATTTTTATATTTCAATTAATCGCTATTTTATATTTTTTTTTTGTGTATATTTTGGGATTGTAACAAGGCTAGAGCCTTTACAATTGTGACGAAAGCCAAACATGCAACATTAACAACAACAATTGCCCCCAGGAAATTCCCTACTCTATGGTTTTGCCTAAAGGTGGTAATGATGTGTGTTGTGGAAAGAGTGAGTATTGTGATTGGTAGAAAATTTATGTGAGAGCATTTTAGAAAAAGTTTTAAGCAAACAAAGTTCTCATTGTATTTTAAATCTTATGATGGTAAAGGGTTTTAAAAAAAAAATTACAAAATGCCAAAGAGTGAAGAGACACATTTTGTATTTTTTAAACATATTTTTTATAATTTTTTAGAGTTGTAAAATATTTATTTTTTACATATTTAGAAATGCATGTTTGTATAATTTCCTCTACATAAAGGGATTAGTTTTTATTCACAACTATTGCAACCATCCTGATAAAGATATGGATACATTTTCATTTTCTTTCTGAGATAGACCTTGAAATAATCCCTAGCAAGTCATGGGTCATTGGCAGAGGCTCTTTGTGGTTACAATGCTAGCACCCAACATTCTTCCTCATAACGAAAAAGAAACCACAAAAACATATTTGGGTTATACTACTAGGCTTTCCCCTTGAACTATGGTCAAAAGAAGTCCTCATTTAGGTGGAAAATACCCTTGGAAAATTTATTTTTTTGGATGAAGCCTCTCTGATGGCTGTAGATAAATGAATGGCATGGATTTTGGTCAAAATGAACACCTCTAAAGGGCTAATAGAGTCTATAAAAATTCTTTGGGGATAGAAGGAGATCACCTAGCCATTGGATTACGGGAAATTTCCTTTCAGATGCATCATACACAGAGAAGTAGGCCATTTGGCCATATCTTGTGAGGACATTCGGAGGCAAGTTCACAACCTCTGAATATACCAAAAATAAAATGTGAGATATGAAGTGCCAAAGTCACATCAAAACATTACATGGTAATCTCAAAGGAACGCAGAGGATGGATTAGATTCTTATACAAAAGAGACAAAGGAGCCGACATCACAGACACCAAGCCCTGAACACATAAATTCCATTCTAGTTGGTTGTTCTGTAAGTGAAAGCCAGAATATGAATTCCTCCTTGAGCTCAAGAGACACTCAGTTGGATTTTGCAGAGACAGATGTAAGGACAAATCAGGGACCTGAAGATCATTCCAACCAAGGTTCTTCTGGTGGACCAGATCTTGCTAATAAATCAATCATTGATGTTAATACTCTTATTCAAGATTTATATATCGAGGATACTTTATCGCTTGATCGGATTGAACATATTCCTATGAACAATATTTCATGTGTTGTTTCTCATAATCCAGGTCAAAACTTAACACAAACCCATAATATTGAGACTCAGAATCCAATTAAATTAAACCTTTTTTCCCATTAGCTTCCAAATCCTAATTTTTCTCAAACCCTCATTACTAAGAACCAAAACCTAAATTCCTTCTTGTTAAAATTATGCAAGTGTGGTCAAATTCCACTTTGGATAGCTCATATGATGAAGATAATAATCTCAATATATTCCTCTTTTCGAGAGGACCAAAATCAACCTAAATATCACCTCATTTGGACAAGAAAAAGTTGGTTTTTGAATTTATGTTCCCACTCATGTATATTGGATCAGGTCGGCCCTATGCATATGTACAATTGGACAGGTCGGCCTCAACATCAAGTGGACCCTCATGGAAGCCTATAAATAGAAGATACCTCAAGCTCATTTGGACACATTGATCAAGCCATCTTCTCTTCTCTTCTATTGTCTTGGTTCACACAGGTTTGATAGAGAATGTTCACACAAGGGTCCGAAACTACATGGTTGAAGCTCACATGAATCTAGGGTTTTTATTTCTTGGATGCACACGTGTAACTAGGTATTTTGACCCTGGATGCATCCACAAAGGGGTCAAGGGTGCGTTTGGGAAGTCTCAAACCTCACACATAAGCCTGAAGGGAGCGTCTGGGGTTTCTGAAGCCAATCAATAGTTTGGTCCCTAGACACATGCACATAATGGTCAAGGGTGTGTCTAGGAAGCCTCAGTCGCTTGCACCATAGCTTGAAGGGTGTGTCTAGGGGTTTGAGGTAGATCTGAGTGTATTTGTCCCTAGTCGCATGCATACAATTCACCAGGGAGTGTCCATGACAACCATAGTCGCTCACACAGCTCCTCCTCCATGCATCTAAGACTAGAGGATGAAATTTCAATATTCCGAAGACTCCACTCAGTGACGACCGTGTTCAATAGTTGACTACAGACAGTGAGAGTACATTAGAGTCCTTAGAATTAGGGTTTTGAGTATAAGCATGATTGTGTTCATTTCATGGATGTTATAGTTGTTTTACTGGTTAGTTGCATAGACGAAGATATGGATCATTGTACTCTCTTTTGCTGAATCATTTGATTATGATATAAGAAGAAGAAGATTTTGCAAGGGGTTTCCCATAGTGGGTTTTTCCCTGGTCTGAAACCAATCCTGGTGTCTCTATGTGTGTATGCTTTTCTTCTATTGTTCCTTTATGTTCCACCGCATTGATGATAATAACGTTGTTCTTTATACATAATTGCATATGTTGATGAATAATGATGTAAATCTGAATAATGTAATGATGATATGGGGTGAACTTAATGTGTTAATGAAGAAATGCAATTATCTATGCAAAAAACAATATAGCCCTGAGGAAAATTAACACTTCTACCATTCTGCTCATCACCCTAATAATACTTCCATTACTGAACATTGTATCAATCTGGTGCTGAGATCAAATGGTAAACCCATTTCAACATTATTTGATTCTGAAGTTCATGCTTCTGAAGATGAGCCTCCGACGGCGACGTCTCTTCCTCCTAATGCATATAATCACATCTCCCCTACTCCAGTGCTCTCCTATAATGATGCTCTAAAGCTTTCACTTATCCCTTCCTATACAGGGGTTACACCTATGGTTAATCCTTTGGTGGAAATCTCTTTCTCCTTCCAAAATGTTACTGTTATAATGAAAAAGGTAAATAAAAAAGTGCTTGCAAAAGAGAGAAACCATTCAGAGGTTATATAGGAAGGTTTAGGTCTCTCAACACCTACATACATAGAAGATGATAGAAGGGCACTTAGAGCTTTGAAGCCCCCTATCTCTCCCCCAAATAATGATTATATTATCTCTCAACATCTGAGGAATTGGGGGACCGTCAAAATTTTCAGCCCTCAAGAGATTGATCAACACACATGGTCCTTCCATTATCTATCTTCAAGAAACAATGGTCACCAGAGACAAAGCTAGAGAGAGCCTTCGTAGACTATGCCCAGGTTGGTTTTCTTGTTCTATGGACTCAAATGGCTTGTTGGGAGGCCTGATCACTTATGGGACCCAAATGTTGGGACCCAAATGCTACATCCTTGTATAATTTTTCCTCATCCATGGGTATCATCCTAGAAGGCTTGCTTAGAGGTTGTCCATTTTTCATTAAGTTGATTAAATGTTATGGCCCTTATACTGATAGACAAGCCTTCTGGGATGAGGTGCAAAATAGTGGAATTCTATCAGACCAAGTTCTCATTCTTACTAGGGATCTAAACTTCGCAACTTCTCCAGGGGAGACATGGGGTCATTAAGCCCATCCTGACCCTATGTGTTCTTAATTCTTGGCTATGCTTCAAAATCACAACCTTCGTGATATTACTCCCTTCCCTCTCTCTCCTTCTTGGAGAAATGGCAGATCGAGCTTGGATGGCATAGCTAAGTGACTGGATAAATTCCTGATGGAAAATTATTTAGTTGAAAAAGTGGGGAGGAACTAATCATGGATAACTCAAGATAAGATTTCTAATCATATGGCCATCTTTTTGGACATAGAATTTGACCTCCATCATCATAAATATCCTTTTAAATTCAACCACTCATGGTTGGAAGAAGAGTCTTTCAAAAGGATGGTAACAGAGGTCTGGAAAAATAGCTCAACGAATAATTCCTCCTTTATCATGTCTTCCTTGGTTAGCAAACTTAGGACACTAAAGAAGGTTGTTATCAATTGGGAAGAATCTATATGACAAATCAACAAAAATATCTCCTAGAAATAGAAGCTCAATATGATCACATCTGCCAAAATTTCTCCTCTTCATTCTCAGTTGATGTAGCTCAGAAAATGAGCTATTTGGAAGCTAAAAAAAGATAGAGAGGAAGAGGCTTGGAGACTAAAAAGAAGGGCCACATTGAAAAAAAATGGAGATGGAAACACTAATTTTTTCCATGATGATGCAAACCATAGAAGCAACATCAGCTCCATTTGGGAGCTTGATTCAAAAGAGGGAAATTCAATCTCCTCCTCCATAGAATTAAAAGATGTTACTTCTTCCTTTTTCTATTCCCTTTTCTCAGATCCAGAGGATTCTAATATCAACACTCAAATTTAGCTTATTAAATTATATCCAAGTTTTTTCAACCAAGAGGAAGTGATACAAATTGGAAGTCATGTCTCTTTAGAGGAAATCAAAGGAGTTCTAAAAAAAAATTCAAAGGACAAAATCTCGGGTCTTGATGGTTGGATAGTGGAACTATTACTCTCCTTCGATCTTATGAGTCCTAACCTATGTCAAATGGTGGAAGAATCAAGAAGAACTGGGAAAGTTTCAACAACCATTAATGCTACCTTAATAACTTTAATATCTAAATGTTCCAAGCCTAAGACCTTTCTAGACTTCAAACCTATTTCATTGTGTAATCTAGTCTATAAGCTTATCACCAAGATTTTCTCTAACATAATCAAAAGTTTCCTTTCTAAGAAGATGTCTCCCAACTAATTTGGCTCCCTTTCCAATAGGCAGATACATAATTCCATAGGCATTGCTCAGGAAGCCATACACTCTATCAAAACAAAGAATTAGAAGGTGATGGTGCTCAAAATGGATCTAAATAAAGCTTTTGATAAAGTCAACTGGACTTTTCGTAGATCGATCCTTCTTCAAATTGGGTTAGGACTGGAAGTGACAAACTCGATTATGGGTTGTGTTACTTCAAAAAATTATTCAATCTTAATCAACGGATCACCCTAAAAAAAAAATTCCAACTCCCGAGGACTACAACAGGGATACTCGTTATGCCATCTCTTGTTTTTGCTAGTGATGGAAGGTTTGAGCTACCTTTTGTTGAATGAAAAGCATGATGGTAACATAAAAGGCATAAAGATTTCCAAAATAACCACATCACCCACTTATTATTTGTGGATGATGTATTGCTACTGGTGCTAGACTTTGTATCTGAATGGAGGGTTTTCCATAGATGCATTTTTCTCTTTTGCAATCCCACTAGAATGGAGATTAATCTCACCAAATCATCTTTCCATCAACATGCTGTCAGGCCTGACATTCTTGCAGAAATTTAGTCCTCTCTTCCCTTGCATACCTCAACATTGTAGAGGGGATTTAAATATCTTAACTTCTATATTAAACCTAATAACTACCACAAATAGGACTAGATGTGGATGATAAAAAAGGTGGAACAGAGAATTAATATTTGGTGCTACAACTGGTTATTGTTAGGTGATAGAATGATTTTGGAAAAACATGTACTGGAGAATATTCCTGTTTTTTGGTTGTCCTTGGCAAAAATCCTTGCTGCTATCCTTGCAATGACCAGACAACTGATTTTCATCTTTTCATGGGCTAGAAAAAACAACCAAGGAAATATTCATCTTGCTAATTGTTGCATCCTTTCTATTCCAAAAAATCTAGGAGGTTGGGGTTTTAAAAATTTATCCTGGTTTTCCAAAGCTTTAGCTCTGAAAAATATGTGGAGAAGTCTATTTGGGGAAGGTATGTGGAGTCATTTCATAAGCTAAAAATATATAAGAAAACAAAAGATTGTGAATTGGATCAGAAGATAGGCACATTCCTCCCCCAAAATAGGCTCTATGGTATGGAAAGCTCTCATGACTTCCTAGCCCCATATCTCCAATTGGTTAGTTTGGAAAGTGGGAGATGTAATGCAAGTAATCCTTGGCAAGGATCCCGTTATCAATGGTGCCAAAGTATACAAATTGACTTCATAACTAAGACAAGCTCTAGCATCCAAGGAATTAATCTATCTTCAAAATATAAAAAATCCAAATTCCTCTCAATCCTATCAAAATTACTGGATGTCAACAACAAATTTGGAATTAGGGGATGCTTTAGTAGAGGAATGGAACACCTTCATAAAATAGCTAAATCTTAATGGAGCAGAATTGAATAATTTTAGGGACTCTTTGGTTTGGAGCTTGAATTTATCAGATAGAAAGATCAAATCCAACTCAACATATGAAGAGATTGTGCACTCAGAGATTAAAACAACTGATATATGGTGGTATAGATATATTTGGAAATGGCATATTCCAACCAAGCTAAGATGTCTTATTTGGCTGGTGCTTCACAAATTTTTTTTGACTTGGGAAAACCTTCAAAAAAGAGGTTTTGAGAGACCGAGTGGATGTGTTTTATGGAATCAACATGAAGAAACCATTGATCATCTTCTGATATATTTCAATTTCACTCAAGCAATATGGTCCTTCGTGCTGCAGTTTTTGGGCATTATAGAAGATATGAAGAAGTCATCCTTTGAAGAAACTCTTTTTACTTGGGAGAAGAAGTACAAACATCTTAGTACCCTTCCTATATTTGTTGCTTGGAGTATTTGGTTGTTGAGAAATAAAATCATTTTTAGAGATGCTAAGATATATATCCCGGTCTTAGTCTCGAAAATCATCTCCCATTTCAGGGAATTTCTTCCTCTTCAGAAAACAAAACCTCAGAGAAGAGTTCAATTTCCATTCATTCCAGAGAATTTGTCGATGGGTTTCTTTGATGGGGTAGCACAAGGGAAAGTGTGTGGAGGAGGAGGGATGATTAAGTTGCCAAAAAATAGATCCATCCATTTTAGAATTGGAATTGGATTTGGATCAAATACCAAGGCTGAATTGATCGGTGCATGGACTCTTATGATGCTTACTAAGCTAAAAAACATTAACCATATGCACATTCTCCGTGACTTAAAATATGTTGTTGATTGGATGAAAGGAGTGACTCACCTGGAGGTGCTACATTTAGAAGCATAGAAACTTAGAATTAAAGAAATAAAATCAAAGTTTCAAGATATTACCTTTCAACACACTTATAGAGAGTTCAAGTCCATAGCGGACTCTCTCTCAAAGAGAGCTCTAAAATTGGATTCAAGAATAATTATTTTTGAAAACCTTACTGACAACAAGATCCAGAGCACCCACACTAGTTCTATTGATCTCATGACATAAAGCACAACACTCAGTTGATTGGCGACAGGAATTTTTTCCAGCAATTTTGCTCCAAAGTCTGCAGGCCAGCTTGGCCAACTCTGGTTTTAAATGCCCTCTCAAGCATTCTTGTTAAACGGTTGTATTTTCTAGTTGTACTTTATGTTTCTCTAGTTGTTACATAGACATTTTACTAAGGTATTATTATCTTTTTATTTCAGTTCTACAGTGTCATATGGGACTCAAGGTTTGTGATTTTGCCTAGTATGAGTCCTTTCCATCAATCTGCTCCTACAAAGCCATTTCTAGTCTCTTCTTGGGAAGTTTGTAATACTGAAAATCTGAACTTTTTTTTATTCATATTTAATGAATAACAAAAAAGTATCACATTACAATGAAAAAAAAACCTATTAATTAGTTTTTTACCATAATAATATTGAAATAACACAAGATTCAAAACTGATATTGTTTTAATTTTTTAAAATAAAATTTAAAAAATATAAGTGTTATACTAATGGAAAAATATATATTTTATAAATCTGTTTTTCATTAATATTATTGTTTAACTTGTTTTTGGTTTGCAACATTTTTTCCAAAACACTAAGATTTATGATTTCTTAGAGAGTATTGTTTCAATCTTTTTGACAAATGAGTGAATTGTTCAATTTGTATTTTAAATCTACATGCATAGAAACTTTTAAACATGTTTTACAATTTTTTTGAATTGTAAAATATTTGTTTTTTATATATTTGGAATGTATGTTCTTGCAATGTCCTTTACATAAATAGTTTAGTTCCCTTCACAACTAGTGATTAACTTTTTACTATAATAATATTGAAACAACACAAGTTTCAAAAATATTATTAGTTTATTTTTTAAAATAAAATTGTAAAAAGATAAAAGCTGTAATAATAGAAAATTAACTATACAATATATATTTACAAATTTAATATTATTGTTTAATTTTTCTAAACTTTTATATTAATTATAAAAATTTTACAAGCTATAAGTTTTACATTAATTAATAGTATTATTGATTAATAAAATTATTCTCATTTTTACATTAATTATTAAATACACAATAAATTTTTGTACTGATAAATTGATTATAGATTTTTTTCATGTTTTATATAAAATAATGAAAATATTCTTTTTAAAATATTATTTAATTTTATTTCATATAAATATTAATATTTAAAATTTACCTACATGTATAATTTTATGTTTTGTTTTGTTTTTTTTTTAAATTTTTGAAAGTTGTAAAACATTATTTTTTGTATATTTAGAAAAACTGAAAGTTGCAAAATTTACTTTTTACATATTTAGAAACAAATGTTTGTGCAAGATCCTGAACATAAATGCACTAGTTCTAAACAACACAATCTTCAAAATTGGTATTACTCTAATTTTTTAGCAAATAAAAATTATAATAATGGAAAGTTAGATAATATAATATATACTAATAAATAAATTAAAATAATATTAAAAAATGATTGAATTTAATTTTATAATGTTTTTTTTTTTGACAGAAACGGTTAGTTTGATATATTGATTCTCAGCAGAAATGCCTCATTTCAGGTTACAAAGAAATAGGTAGAGCTCAGATTTCTCCTCGGATAGGAACCAAATGGCTTCCCCCCTAGTGAGCCTGCGAATTCTGTAAACTATATTTCGAGTGATCTTCTCTATCTTTCCTGATTTACAGATACAAACAAACTGCTCCAATAAAAGACAGTAAAACATTTTAAACAAACAGTTAAGGGATGGGATCCCAGCCTTCGTCTCCGTCTCTTAGAAGGACTCCGAGAGGGAGGAGAACCGCTTTGTTGGCTTCAGCATCAGCTTCTTTATTGTTGTCTCTCTTTACATGAAGAAATTCCAGATTCTGAAAGGAATTTATCAGGGATCTAATTCTGCTCATCAATCTTGATAACCTTAAATCTGAAGGAGAAGAATTGTCCACAATGGCCTTTATAATAGACTGGGAGTCCCCAAATACAATTGCCTCTTTGATACCCAGAGAAATGAGCTGCTTGAGACCCTGGAGAAGAGCCAGAGCTTCGGCTTGAATGCTGGTATTGAAGCCCACTCCCCAGGCATATCTTAATTCAGTTCTGCCCTCTGCACTTTTGACTACTCCACCTGCACCGGATATACCAGGATTACCTTTTGCTGCCCCGTCAAAAAAGAGAGCATTTCTTGCCTTCTTGATGCAAAACTCAAAGAATTCTGCAGCCTCAAGGCGTATTTGCCATTTTTTTAGAGGAGAGGGATGCCTGGCAATATCAGTGAATTGGAGATCAAGATAAGCGCCCCATACAGCTTCTTGTCCGCTTAGATCTGCCCCGTCAAGCTGATCTCCCAAACAGTCTTTTAGGTGGCTTTTGATTTTTACCCAGATAATCTTGAGATCGCTCTTCTTGTCTCTGAATATCCTCTGATTTCTTTCCAGCCATATATGCCAGCAGATTAATTTGGGGAGGGCGAGCCAGGCTTCTTTGATGTGGGCGTTCTGAGGAGTGCCACCTAGGTACCTTAACTTCCAGTTTGAAAACAAATCAGAGCAGCGATTAGGGAGGGCGAAGTCTACGCTCCACGGGCTTAAGGCTTCTTTCCATAGTTCAGTAGTAAACTTATAGCGGAGCATTAGATGGGAGGCGTTTTCTTCATCGTCCCCACATAGCGAGCATCGGGATGGCCCTATGTAGCCTCTTTTTCGAAGCCTGTCGTCAGTCAAGATTCTCTGGTGGCAAAGAAGCCAGCAGAATGAGTCTATTTTAGGGATCGTTGTCTGAGACCAAATTCCTTGCCAGGGCTTCGGATCAGGGGGAACATGAGGTTGCAGAGAGATCTGTCTATAACCTTGCGCGACTGAGTAGCACCCAGGGGTCGGACCCCATCCCCGAGTGTCAGGTTTCCTGTTGTTCATTGGAGCTTTGCCTGTTAAGAGGGATCGGAAGATGGCATAGTCTCTGGAAAGATTCTGAGGCACCTCTAGATTAACCCAACTCTGCCATTCGCCGTTCTCCCAGTGTGATATGTCCCACAGAGTTTTAAGACCCGCTCTGTCCATCCATTCTCTCAACAGAACCAGAGAGCGATCTTCAGATAGGGGATCACTACCCATGATACGGTCATCCCAGATTTTGATGCGCTTGCCATTTCCAGGGATCCAGTGCACATGGAGGTTAATTAAGGAGGAAGCTTTGGTGCACAGTTTATGGATCATCGTTCCGGATATTGATTTGGGATTGTCCAGACAGCGTGTTCTCTGCCCACAGAAGTATTTTTTCCACAACGCTAGCTGAGCCCAACCCGGATTTGGGGCAATTATCCTCCATAGTAGTTTTGCACCCAATGCGATATTTTGCTTACTGATGTTCTTGAAATTCAGGCCACCTTCCATTCTGGGCAAGGAGATTATGTCCCAGTTTAATAGAGGAATTTTTTTCTCATTTGCTTTGCCGCCTTTCCAGAAGAAATTCCTTATGTAATCCTCCATTTTCCTCATGATGCCAATAGGGGCCATCATGACTGCAGATTGGTATATGGGAAGACTGTTCAAGACAGCTTTGACAAGCACTGTCTTGCCAGCCAGATTGAGCCAATTGAAGCCCCAGGAATGGATTTTGAGCTTAAATTTTTCCAACAGAGGCAACCAGTCTCTGCTGAGGGCCCTTTTTTGGAAAACAGGGAGCCCCAAATACTTGAAAGATGACCATGAAGAGGAGGCTGCGAAGCCGAAACAGCTGGAGATAGCTTGGAGGGATCTGGCAGTAGAATTCCAATAGTAGATGTGACATTTGCCTTTGTTGAGGCTGCTTCCAGAGTCTTCACAGTAAGCATCCACCACATCTTTGAATTTTTTAGCCGTGGGCAAGGAGGCAACACCCAGCAAAAGGGAGTCATCCGCAAATAGCGCATGGTTTATGTTTTTGACACCTCTTGCGATGTTCAATCCCATTATTTCTTGATCAGTCTGCTTTTTATTTAGGAGGAAGCTGAGAACAGAAGCTTGGAGGACAAAGAGCAAGGGGGAGAGAGGACACCCTTGTCTCAGCCCTCTAGAGGCTTTGAAGAAGTCAGTAGCCCTCCCATTCACCAAAGGGGCAATCCAGGGCTCACTAATACATGCCTTGATCCAGTTGATAAATTTGAGGCCAAAACCAAATTTGTGCAGGACATCGAACAGAAATCTGTGTCTCACCCTGTCAAAAGCGCTTTCAAGATCTAGCTTGATAACCATTCCTTTCTCTTTCCGGTTCAAGCTTGAGTGAATCGCCTCTTGGACCAGGATAAAATTGTCCACAATCTGTCTTCCCTGAATAAAACCTCCCTGATTCTCAGGAATAATGTCTGGAAGGATGATTTTCAGTCTGTTTGCGATCACTTTTGTTATCAGCTTATAGCCTATATTGCAAAGGGAAATAGGACGAAATCTGGTGAAGGAATTGGCGCCTTTTTCCTTGGGAATAAGGGCCAGGAAAGCCGAGTTGGTGCTTCCCCCAATTTTCTGACAAGCTTGAGATTTCTGGACCATTCTGCATAAGTCTTTTTCCACAATCTGCCAACAGTTCTGCAAGAATCTGGCAGTAAAGCCATCTGGGCCCGGGGCCTTATCTGGCTCCATTGCAAAGAGGGCGGTTTTTATTTCATTATTGGTGACTTCTGCTTCCAAAAGCTGATTCTTTCTGGTAGTAATCAGAGAGGGTACCTCGTTCACTAAAGTTGATGTGTGCCCCAGGCCCTCTTTTTCACTATACAAATTTTTGAAGTGGAGGAAAGCAACCTTTTTTATACTTTGTATGTCTCTGTGGTTTATGTTCTCTTCCTTGATTTCTGAGATGGAGTTGAAACTTTTCCGGGCTTGGGCTTGCTTGTGGAAGAAGGAAGAGTTCCTATCTCCAGCCTTGAGCCAAAGCCTACGGGATTTAATCCTCCAATACTCTTCCTCGGCCAGACTTGCCTTGAGAAATTTTTCCTGAAGTTCAGCTTCCTTATCTAGAGTTTCTTTTGTGATCTCTTCATTTTCCGAATTCAGTTGATGAATCTCGAGACATTCTTGGATCTTTTTCCTTTCCACTGCTGGGTTAGGAAGGGATTTTACCCAAGATTTCAATGCAGCTTTCACTCTCCTGAGCTTTTCCTCCCAAACAAAGAAGGCAGAGCCATTGACTGGTTGCTTCCAAGTATCTTTTACTAATTGCATAAAGGACTGTTCTTTAACCCAAAGGGGACTGAATTTAAAAGGGATAGGACCTTGATCCATATGAGCCAGAAGATCAAGTTTGATGGGTCTGTGATCAGAGACACTACAAGGGAGGATATGCATTCTAGATTCTAAACCAAGAATGAGGAAAGTACTTTGAACATAAAAATGATCTAACCTTGCAGTGATGTGTCCGGGGCCAAGTCTTTTATTGGACCAAGTGTACTTGCCTGACGAAGGTTTTATATCAATCAAGTCCCAGTCCTGAAGCAGGTCCTCAACCCATTCTCACGCCGGATCCCTTACAACGCTTCCTCCACGCTTTTCAGCCAGAGAAAGGGTAAGATTAAGGTCCCCTGCAATGATGATATTCACTAAATCTTCCGAATCTGCCATGCTTCTAATGGATTCCCAACAACTCTTTTTCTCACCTGCGCTGGCTGGAGCATACACATTGAAGAGACAGAGAGTCTCATCTGAATCGACGTGTTGCAGCTTAGAGAGCAGCCAATGGGTGTTGGCGACCTCTTTGATCTTTGAAAATTTGTTTGCGTTCCAAAGGGTGCCCAGGTGTTGTGGGGAAAAATGCCTATGCAGGACGATCCTATCCACCTAAGGTGTGACAGTGCCTTAGCAACAAACAGAGATAGCTATTCTGGTTTCTTCCTTTATGAAATGTGAAAGAGGAGAGATCAATGGACTTACCGGTGTCTTCCGTTTGTCCCTCGATCCAGATCCTCTTCTCTTTGGGTGTTCACAGCTACTTGCCTCCTCGCTCGCCCAAGAGAACAGCTACTTGATTCCTGCGAGATCACAAGAGAACAACTACTTGCGACAAGAGAACAGCTACTTGTGACAAGAGAAGAACACAACACAAAGGCAGATATTCATATTTATAAATGATTCAGGATTAGAAATAAATCAAATACACTAATGCAATCATACATCAGTATATAGGAGAAAACCAAGATAGCTTTATTGATAAATAACAAGGTTCAGGAAGAGATACAACCCAGAGGGCTCCAATCCAGCATCTCCTTCCCAACAGAATGGAATTCCTATCTTCACCTCCCTTCAAAGCATTAAGCACCCAATGATTCCAGTCTCAAACCAACAGCAATTCTTTGCAATAACAAAATTCCAGCCCCTAGATCTCATGGAGGAGAGATCTATATATAGTTATTTTGGAGAGAGGATGAGTCAGCTTGAGATCTGACTAGTGTCCTCTCCCTCTATCAGTTCTTGAGTCCACTTGGAGGTTCTTGCTTCCACTTGGAGATTTGGAACCTCTTACTCATCACCAGTCGAATTCCCTAAGGCAAGTGTCATTTTGGAAGCTTCCTGGGCATTGACACATTGAGGAATGAGCCTGCCACTTGTCCAATCTCGCTCAGCGCAGGTAGCCTTTGTTGGAGTTGACATTCAACGCAGGTAGACAGTGGAGCAGTTGACATTCAGCGCAGATGCTCAGTGGAGCAGTTGACATGATCCTGAATTGACTTGTTTTTGAGCAGTTTCAGGTGGAGAACTTCTGTGAATTGCTGTGGTTAGTTAGCCTTGTTCCTCTAGGGGTAGGAACAACATGTTTAGGGACTTTGGATCCCTTAGATTATGGACATTTCATGCTCAATGCTGCAAGGCACAAAAATGTCTATAACAGTTGCCCCCTAAAGTATGAGGCCGTTTATCGGGTGAAATGCTTTATCCAGGAGGGTTTGAAGTTCATCCATTTGCTGGGAGGAGACCTGTAATAAGATACAATACAATACATTATGATTCATATTGCTTTCATGATCTGGCTGAGGCGGGCATTCCCATGCTCAACTTTATAAATTCATTTTTTGTACATAGAACAGACGATCGTCTGATGGTAGACTGATAATTTTGGTGAAATTATCATCCTTTGAGTAGGATGATCATCTGCTGCAATGATGTACATGTCAAATGTCTTTATCTTTCCTGAATATATATCGCAGCCCAGATGGATGAAACTAGATCCGGGGTCTTCAAACTCGTTCGATCTTTACTCTAAGTACAAGTCGATCCATGTGAGAATTGCGCTGAAGTCGAACATGGAAAGACATCGCTTGATTACCGGTCAATGATGTAAACTGTTAACAAGTGCGAGAGGAATCACCGATAATGATAATGACCCTCAAGGTACTGCAGTACAATTCACGTGGTGTGAATAAAGGACTTGGCGTCGAACACCACGCAAAATCTTCTGGTCGAAGGTCATTGATGTATACCTATCGCCGGAAGTGAGAAACTTGCCATTGAGGCATGCAAGCTTCAAAGTACTGAAGGGGGTGTTCCTAGATCAACTTCTTGGATAATGAGCTGATGTCGACAAGAAGCGATCCGTCAAAGGAGGGCCTTAATGAATCCCACATCAGTGACACGGAACGGAGCTAATGATTTTAATGGAGGTGAAAACGATCTGTGACATATGATTCAGGGTGGCGGTCATGAATGGATGAAGGATAATGTATGGCAGTGGATGGGACCCGGTTGACTCTTTCTGAATGACTTCTCTTGAACATATGGCGACACTGATGCGATGGATCGGTAGCATTACCCCAATTATGGATGGTATGGCAAGACCATGGTGATGTGACCGGTGAATGAAACAACCCAACCCGATTGTGGTACGGAGGAAAAGTGTCATGTTCAAGAGCAACCTGCTACCATCAAAGTTATCTTTAGTTTTCTCCCAATTTTTCCCCAGTCATTGCTGACCAGTACCTCTTTATTTTTGTCAAGCTTGAGGAGGATAACATATGCTTGTTCTATAACCTGCCCTTCGGGCAAGCCCATCGCTATGTTTTAACGAGCCTAGCGATAGTGAAACTCGTTCTCGTCTAAAGACAAGTTTGTCGCTATTTAGTGATTTTAACGAGTCTAACGACAAAGACAACTCGGTCCCTTTTCATTTTTAGAGAGTCTGAAAAGGTACATAAAGTTAACTCCAAAATTCCTTTTTCGTCATCTAATCCCTTAAGTCCGAAAAAGTATAAAACAATACAGAAGGGATGAGTTTTCGATCGTTTTAACGAGCCGAACAAAACAAGCGCTCGATCTTTTTGTGCAATAATCCCTCAGGTCCAAAAAGATTAAAATCCAGAGGAGGGATAACACTTCCGGTCACTTTAACGAGCTGGAAGGCCAAAACTCGGCAATCTTTTCATATTTTACGAGTCAGTTGAAAAGAGCTTAAAGAAGACTCGTCTTTTGAGGAATGAGTGATAAACAGGGTTAGCAGCTGATTCCAGGTACGGGTTGGAATTTTCCAATCACGGCAGTGTCACAAGGATGGCTAGGTGAAATCACTCTTCGCAGCTGTTCCTCAAAATGGGTAAACAATCATATGGAGGTGAACGATCGGCCAAATGAAAAGTGGAGGTGACGGTGCAAACACGACCAAGGCTTTAATGGCTGATAAGGTTAACATTCACAGTGGTTATTTACCGGGTGGTGCTTATGTTTATTTTTTAACGAGCATGAATTCCGCGTTAAAACTGCTCGGACCTTGCGTTTATTTTTTAACGAGCATGAACTTTATGCTAAAACTGCTCGTTTATACCAGTCATATGATAAGAGTGTCTCATTTGAGATGCTATTTTTTATGGAGCTTCATCTCACGTAAGCTTTGCCCCGGATCCTTTCATTATGCAAGTTCGGAAACGACTAATCCTACGAGTTTAAAGGGTTAGACCTACAGGTTTAAAGGGAGGACCTAAAAATTTAAAAAATAAATAGCCACCCCTTGCTTGCATTCCAAAAGGTTTGCATGCCCCCAGGCATAAAGTACGATTTCAAAGTTACCTCTACTTCTTTTCCGTCAAAACATTTGTTTTAACGAGAGAGGCTTACCTCTTTCAGGTTACCCAAAGATTGTCTCGTTAGTAGTTTAAACAAAACACTTCCTCGGCAATATCTACCGAAATAGACAAAGGTGAGTGAAAAATAGTTTATTTCACTCACATAACTTTGACAAAAGAATCTTATTCTAGAACAACCCTCTTCCTAGACGGACGGGGTACGGACTAGTCATATTCTCCCGCGGAAACCTACCCTATACCCAAAATTCTCTGCCGAAGCAGACCAGGACACATGCCCCCTGGGTTCCAGTCATATCCTCCCGGATTACTCGCGCTCATCAGGAGGACAGACCGTGGGTTGAGACACTTCTTGCGTGAATAGACCATTTAGGGATGGTATATGACTATTTGCGATGCGTGATCCGGGGAATGAAAGTTGGTCCACGAGCTTGACCATTCTTCCTTCATGCGGAAAACACATTACTCTAAAGAGTGATGAGACGATGGCTCCCATGCAATATATATAGTCTCGTCCAAGGAGTAGGTTATAATCCAAGGGTCCTTGAACGACCATCATGTTCATTTGAACGGTCTTCCCTTTCAATGTTATGGGCACATTGGGGAGGATCCCTAAAGGTCGACTGGTTCCTTTATCAAAGCCTGATAGATTTCTCATTTCAGGCAAAAGCGCTGGCGAACCAAGCACTTTCCAAGCAATAGAGGAAAGGATACTCACAGATGCCCCTTCATCAATAACTGTGCCAGCCATTACCATTCTGTATATTTGGACAATAATTCTGAATGGTATGCTAGCTGGCAAGCGGGGTCTGCCTAGTTGGTTCCAGTCAAAGGACACAACTAGGTTGCTTGGTGGTGGGACCGAATAGACGGCCGAATGTCACTCTGATGAACTTCCTTCCTGCGATAAAGGAATGGTGGCATTGCCCCCTTGATCATCAGAGTCAGTGCTGATGAAGAGAATTTGGACGGTGTCGTCTTTATTCTCCTCTGTGATGGTGTCATTCGAAGATAGAACCTCTGAAGGCAAAACCGGGTCAACTGCCGTTTCAACCTTTAGACTTTCGTCAGGTATGGATTCAGACGGTTCATCTTCAATGACTGGCGCTTCGGCTGACCACTTGAGCGGGCCAGCCGGATTCTCAACTAGTGAAGGACTTGGCAGGAGTTTTTGATATCTAGGAGGAAGTTGCGCTCGTAAAATCGGGCGATCTTCCAGAACTCTTTTTGCCTCGTCTAAGAAGGGATAACGGTGGATGGCGTGATCGCCTTCACACAGTTTGCAGGGAAATCTAGCGTTCCCTCTTTGTCCTGTGGCTTCACTTCCACTAGTTGACGGTGAGCAGTCGACATGGCTATCAGAGGTCGACGCTACTGAATTGTGCAAACGGGGAGACCAGTCCCTTAGTATCCGAGGGATACAGGGACAATCTCTGTGGAAGTGGTCTCCCTTGCATATGACGCATGGCGATTTAGGCCTTGCCAGTACTGTGTGTGGATTTTTGTCAGACGACACTTGTTTGCCCCCAGTCGCCTTTGGCTCCTTCTTCTTCTTTTCTTTCTTCTTCTTCTCCTTCTTCTCCTTAGGAACTCGGTTTTTTGCTTTACCAGTTCCGTCAAGCGAAGAGGAAGGAGGAGAGGAAGATGAAGTAGAAGGCTGGTGGGAAACTCTGGTCTAGTCTAACTGTTGACTCGACTGTTCAGGAATGGTGGTGTTCTGAACGACATTGGTTGAAAAGAGCCAGACTGGTAGGCCAATTGTCAATCCTGGAAGTGACAAAGTGGCCATGTGGGGTGCACCAACATCTCCCCAAGAGGAGAAGGGACTAGGATTTCCACCAAGGGGAATTCCTTGGTTGGTGTGCTCCATCTTTTCAACCCAAAGATCAACGCGGTAATAAAGGGTGATTGTTCCGTTTAAAATAAATAGTTAACGACACTTTAGACACAACTTGCTTTTTCAGTTTTAAAGAGTCGAGAAAAAGCTAAAGATGACTCTAGTCTCCTTCGATGTTTTAACGAGCCCGAAGTGACAAATGCTCGGATGGACTTTTTCTGTTATAGAGTCTGAAAAAGGCCAAAAGAAACTGCTCTGGAGTTCTAGGCAGAGGGTGTGCCAAACTTTTCGCAAAACCGCAGAATACTTTTTAGGGTACGGGCGGTCGATCTTTGTGAATGCTGTGTTCACTGCATTGCGATCAGTAGGGCGGCCGACACGGCTTCCTAAGGATAAAGGATATATGCCTATAGGGGTCTCCCAATATATACGCGACGGTACGTGGGAGCACAATCCGTACTAGCGCTATCGTCCCTCAGGAGGAATCACCCACCTTCCACGAAATCGACAGTCACTAGGCTTAACGACGCCGTAACACGTCTCTAGCCTAGACCTCTATGTTGTGCGTTATGTTGCAAAGCGTTGTTAAGTTCATTCAATTTATTTTAAGTTGATCTTTTTAGAAGTTTGCCTTTCTGGATCACCACGAGATGTATGGTACAATTCCTAAATGCAGTCTAAGATGATAAGCAAGCTTTATATATTTCAACTTTGAAAATCCTAGCTACTGAGGGAAAAGAAAGACACTATCTTTTCTCAAAGAGCAATCAGCACACTCTAATGCACTGTTCCTAAATCAAACATGCAAACTTATCAAAATGCAAATGCACAATGCAGGTGTTTGTTTTCCGCTTTCTTAGTATTGATGCCTACAAAGAAAGCTTTTTGTACAACTTTGAATTTGCTTTTAAATGACAGATACAAACAAGTTTACTCTTTTCGAAATCAACAAGGGTAGAAGAGATTACAACACTTTGCGATTTTCGAAATGAACAGCTTGTTTCGACACTTAAAAGAGACAAACTCAAACCAATAAGCAAAAGTAAATGTATAATCAACTGTAAACAGCCAATGAACTCTCGATCACAATCAACAGATCTGAATCAAGGGCTACAGGATGATTATTTCACTCATGCAAAGGAAAACTGTAAATGATGCCACAAACACATAAAAACACTCACAGTCTTTTTGTACAAAAGGAGGCAGAATTTAAGCAGAGAAAAGGAGTTATCAGACTGGTACCTATGCTGGTTACAGGCTGCAAAAACAGAGATCAAAACAGGGCAACAGAGAGCAGAGAACCCCAGCTACACAAGGCAAGACTGGTTCAGCGCAACCTCAACACTGTGGTTTTGACATTCAACGCAGGTGGCCTTCACGGGAACTACGTTGAAATGCAGAATGACTTCACAGCAGTTGCGCTGAAGGAGAAACTCTCGTTTCTCACAGGTTCTGGGTCACAAATTGCTCAAAAATCAACAGTTTCAGGCCAAATCAGAAACACAAGCAAGGTATAATCAAAGGGATGCTTTGAGAGGGTACTAAGATCTATCACAAAGGATCATCAAGTCATTTGTGAGTCCATTGTTCAGATCATAGACAAAATCCAGTGAAGGATCAAGGCAGCAACTATCTACTTTGAAACTGAGAATAACAGAAGCAATTCGATTGTTGCTGTTGGGTCTATGAGGTAAACAATGATAGAAACACAAATAAAATGACTAAAACAAATCCTCCCCAGTGGAGTCACCAATTTGTTGTGGGGAAAAATGCCTATGCAGGACGATCCTATCCACCTAAGGTGTGACAGTGCCTTAGAAACAAACAGAGACAACTATTCTGGTTTCTTCCTTTATGAAATGTGAAAGAGGAGAGATCAATGGACTTACCGGTGTCTTCCGTTTGTCCCTCGATCCAGATCCTCTTCTCTTTGGGTGTTCACAGCTACTTGCCTCCTCGCTCGCCCAAGAGAACATCTACTTGATTCCTGCGAGATCACAAGAGAACAGCTACTTGCGACAAGAGAACAGCTACTTGTGACAAGAGAAGAACACAACACAAAGGCAGATATTCATATTCATAAATGATTCAGGATTAGAAATAAATCAAATACACTAATGCAATCATACATCAGTATATAGGAGAAAACCAAGATAGCTTTATTGATAAATAACAAGGTTCAGGAAGAGATACAACCCAGAGGGCTCCAATCCAGCATCTCCTTCCCAGCAGAATGGAATTCCTATCTTCACCTCCCTTCAAAGCATTAAGCACCCAATGATTCCAGTCTCAAACCAACAGCAATTCTTTGCAATAACAAAATTCCAGCCCCTAGATCTCATGGAGGAGAGATCTATATATATTTATTTTGGAGAGAGGATGAGTCAGCTTGAGATCTGACTAGTGTCCTCTCCCTCTATCAGTTCTTGAGTCCACTTGGAGGTTCTTGCTTCCACTTGGAGATTTGGAACCTCTTACTCATCACCAGTCGAATTCCCTGAGGCAAGTGTCATTTTGGAAGCTTCCTGGGCATTGACACATTGAGGAATGAGCCTGCCACTTGTCCAATCTCGCTCAGCGCAGGTAGCCTTTGTTGGAGTTGACATTCAACGCACGAGCAGTTGACATTCAGCGCAGATGCTCAGTGGAGCAGTTGACATGATCCTGAATTGACTTGTTTTTGAGCAGTTTCAGGTGGAGAACTTCTGTGAATTGCTGTGGTTAGTTAGCCTTGTTCCTCTAGGGGTAGGAACAACATATTTAGGGACTTTGGATCCCTTAGATTATGGACATTTCATGCTCAATGCTGCAAGGCACAAAAATGTCTATAACACCAGGCCTCCTGAGGCACCATGAGTTGAAACAGCTTGCCCTTCACTTCTCTTCCACAATTTTCTGGTGATATGGAGGAAGGCCTTGTCCTCGATTTTAGTCTCCTGGATGAGGAGTATATCAGGAGATTCGGTTCTTATTAGGCTTTTGACAGCTTCTTCTTTTATTCTGCTCCCCATACCCCTACAGTTCCAGGAGACAATCTTCATCACTTGCTTTTTGAGTGGAGAGCTCCTTTAGAGCTCTGGGACTGGTTTCTGGTCGTCTTAAGAGTTTTTACCAAGAGTTTCTCGAGGGTTGGTTGGCTTCCTTGAAGTTTGTCTTTATAAGTCTCCTGTTCTCTTTTTTCACGGGAAGATTTTCGGCCTCTCAATGATCTTCTAGCCAAGGTTTGTGAATCCCCTATTTCACCTTCTTCTTCTGAATCCTCCGATCCTTGCACTTCCTCAGCCTCTTCTGTGGGTATCTCTTTTGGTCTGTCTGCATTGGCTTCAACTTGCTTTGATCCCGAGGGGGGCTCTTTGTGGGGCGATACTTCATTCTGCATCTCTATTTCTTGAGGGTCTTCTATTGCTGAGCTTAACAACGTGTATTTGTTTCCTTGTTCTTCCATGAGGGGTGTTTGAAGCCCAGAGCCTGCCTGGGGGACTTTGCCATTTGTATTGCCAGTTCTAGGGGCTTTGTGAGCGGATTTGGTCCTTTTGACCTGAGTCCATCCTTCCTCCTTGCCTTTCTCCCCTTCACTATTCTTTGGGCAGCCTCTAGCAAAATGGCCATAGACATGGCATTTTCTGCACTTGAACGGAAGCTGCTCATAGTCCAACTTTTGGAGATGCGTCCAATTTCCAACCTTAATCTTTATTGCCTCAGGCAAACCAACCTCAAGATCCACTTCAACGCAGATTCTAGCACAGTCGTATTGGTCTTTGCTGTTTGCTCGATCAATGAACTTGCCCAAGGTGTTTCCGATGTGCTTAAGAGACTCCCAATTCCAACAATGCACTGGCAGGTTGGGCAATCTAACCCACACAGGGACGGCTGTGGGAACGTCAACTGCTGGGTCAAAATCAGGCGTCCACTTATTGAGATACAGCCCTTGAGGGCCCATGAAATAGGGTCCGTTGCGGAATATCAGGTCCTTATCCTCCTTTTCAGAGAATTCAAATAGGAAGAAACCCTTCCCTAGAAAATAGGAAGTGACTCTGCTTTTGATCAACGGTGCCCAATTCCTTGCTACCCAGCTCTTCGTGGTTTTGGGGGAGGGCCAGAGTCCAGTGAACTGTCCAACCAAAGCCTGCTCTGCCAATGAGAGGGCGACCTGTATCGGCCCCTCAGGAGGGAGCTCAATCTCAGGGATGTCATCCAGGCGCTTGACAAACTTCGCAGCCTCAGTCACTTTCTTCTTTGGGAGAGAATCCAACAGTTTTATAAAAGCCTCAGCATCAGAGAGGGGAGGTGGTGGCGGTTCCATTGAAACGACGTCTTAGCTCGATCGAAGCGAGCACACCCAAATTCCAGTGGTCATAATCCTTCAAGCCAACCCAGTGAAGGAACCTCCGAAGAACTAGATCAGAGAGCCAAATCGCCGCGCAGTTTGGGGGCTCTACTCAGGATGGGAGCGTCAGGCAGAAAGGAGGCACCATGCAGGGTCAAAGAAACCCTCCGAAGCAGCCACAGGGCCGAGACAAAGGTCTCAAGCGCAAATGAGTTGCAGAGCGGGCGCGGGCGATCTCATCTTCCTTGTTCGTGTTCCTGTTACCAATTTCTTTTTCCCGCTCAAAAGGTTCGAATTTAATTTTATAATGTTAATCTCATTGAGTTGAAACTAAGTTTCTTCATTACAACCAATGAGGTTGGGTGCTCACCAAAAAGTGCCATTTTAGCACAACATTTATTTTTACTTTCATATCTATTTTTTCATCAAGTATTTAATTAATACGCTCACAACCTGTACTCCAATTTAGCTATATTTAAACTAAGCGGGAGGTGCTAGCACTATGTAGCACTTGTTTAATCTATTTATCAATGTATATATGCCATGAATTCTTAATTATTAAGTCTTTTAAATTTTATAAAGAAAAATAATTAAATGTCATATTTTTTTATGATTTTTTTAATTAATTTTTTTATTGCTCACATGCATATAAAATTAGAGATCACTTTTTATCCTTAACATTGTTTGAGTCTATTATAATGGAAACCATAACTATTTTGACATTGATCTAATTTTTACTAGTCAAAACCATCCTAACATAAATTAGCTTGCAATTCACGTTTTTGACATTGCTCTCGGCTAGATATACAAAAATTCAAGTGTGATTTATTGCTAGCTACACAACTTCATAGAGAAACTATTATACTGAAAGTAAAAAACATTAGCCAAGAGGTCTAAAGAAGCATCAATTATCCAAGGAAGTGACTTGCACTAGATCTTGGGCACTTCTACCTATTGAAGCTGGGGGCTTGATGTCACATTAAAGATGACCCTTTATGTGGGCCAAGTGAACATCCATGCTGATGAGACAAGAGTGTTGGTGGCGTTGGACTCGTTGAATATCGTTAAGACAAACTATGATATCATTGCGGTCCTCATGCTTTTCCTTAAGGACCTTGTCTAGGGGAATCTTCATTTGCCAATGGAAGGTGATGGAATTGAGATATTGGCTCCATCGTCCTTTAGTATGACTAAGGTTAGGAACCCAACTAACAACTTCATTTTGGATTTCAGAATCAGAGTAGGCTTGACGATCATTATTAGTTAAGGCTTCAAGCCGATAGATTTCCTCTTGGATTTCTAGAGGGGTGGAGGAGTGAAATATAGCCACAATGATCTAAGCTTAGGGTTGGGCCTAGTATTGGCCTTGAGGGCCTCGACCTCTAGACCCCTGTAACAACCCCAGGTTAAATTTCATGTAATAAAGAATAATAAAGGCAAAATAAGACCAAGGTCATGGGACACATATTCTAAGAAGAATGTTGGGCAAACATCATAGTGGACATCATTTGTGGTTTAATAATGACTATGGAAATTGTTAAAGGAAAAGTAGCAATAAATGACGTTTTAATTTTGAAAATAAGGAAAATAGGAGAAAAGGAAGGTGAAGGGACACAAATTTTCATGCAAGGGAAGTTAGAGGAAAACTGAGGGAAAATGAAGAAAATAGAGACATCAATAATAAAAAGGCATTAGAGAATCAATACACAACTTTTGTCAGTTTTGAGAGAGAGAGAGAGAGGGAGAGCTTTAATAGGAGAAAGTAAGAAAACAAGCAAAGTCAATTAAAGGAAAGCAAAGGAAAACAAGGAGAAGGTTGGATCAACAACTTCAACAAGAATATTTTGCAAGTAACAGGTTTCATGTGTGATTTCCTAACTGAGGTGTGAATGCATGGTACATACATTTGTTTATTTGGTTCATTTGTTGTCATTGGCATGGGTTTTTCCGGGTTTGAAAATGGTTTTCAGCCTTGCTTTGACATTTCCTGGATAGCCATGGTGTGATGGGATTCATTTCTTGGTTGAGATTTAGATTGTCGAAAGGTTTTGGAACCGGGTGAGGTGGTCTCAAGAAAATTCCCAAGGGTTGGGGGTGGAGATGGTTTTCTCTAGGAAGCCCTTTGATAGGTGGGTGGAGGTAGGAAAATTCCTTAAGGTATGGTGAAGAAATTATGAGGCATCCAAGCTTGGTTTGGTCTTGTGATGTTGAGACTGGTTTAGGTGAGATCACTGTAGTTTAAGGGTGGAGGTGGTTTAACCTATAGAGTTCTTGGTTGATTATATCTTGGTTTATCCCATGAGTTTCCACATTCATACTTGGAAAATGACATGGGGGTGATTGAGTGAAATAAAGATTTGGTTCAACCCTATCTATGGTTAGGTGGTACGTGGAAGTCCCTGACTTGTTTTTCTTTTGCATAAGTTAATAAGAATTATTTTCTTATTGTGATCTATGAGCACTTGTACTTGTTATTATGTTGATTTGATAGTTGATTTTTCATTGTTAATATTCTGGTTATAAGTTGTTTATAAGCATTGTTCTATGATGTTCTCTAGATATGAATCTTGTTCATGATTTGACAAGTATTTGAACGGTTCATGAATGCATGGGATAAGAAGTGTCGTTGTAGATACTTGAGAGGGAATTACACCTTCTTGGTGATTATCAGATGAAGTTCAAAGATTTATGATCATATATGCATTCATGACTTGTAGCTTACATGTTTACCATGTGTTTGACGAAATTTCTGTGGTGTACTAGGCCTGTCTAGGTTAAGATCTTGTTCAATTTTGAATGTTTGGTATTGTTGTCATCTTAATCATGATTCTGGAAAGTTTCAGACAGTTCTGAGGAGGGGTTTGGAGGCTAGGTTGAAAAGGTGGCATAGATCCCGAAACCACATGCATAGAATAAGAATATTTGGGTCATAACCACTGACAACTAGGCATATGAATGTGGTTGGAGCCTCATAACCACATGCATCCCTTGTTGTGGGTGCGGTTGGGGGTTAGGTCAGAGAAAAAGGTAGTCCCAGATTAGGACCTAATCATCAAATATTGTGGATTGACTTCTGGGTGATTTAGTTCTCTTGAGGCGTATTAATAAGTTTTCAGATTGTAGGCCCCACTTCAATAATTGGAACTTGGAGGTTAGGTCATGTCATATTAGCACTCCACTTCACATTTACCCAGAGGGCTTGTAAAAGTGGGTAAATGTTGGAAGGGGTGGTTCCACCCTGGACAAGATCTCATTCGTTAACAAGGCATAGCATTCAGTGAGGAAAGAATCTCAAGTAAAGACACCTCCCAATGGAAGGGAAAAACTAGCTAAACAAGTTGACAAAGTCTAGGAAAATATCTCAATGAATTTAGCGCTTACGTGGCAAAGGAGCCTAAGAATTAGATTAACAAGTAGTGGCAGAGTACAAGCATATAAAGAGTAGCTTCGACAAAGTTCCAATAGTAATAAAATTCCTAGCACACCAATGAGAATCCACACCACCGAGATGCCTTATAGACCAAAACTAGATTCCACCATGTAAGCATTAACAAATTGAGAATTCAAAGATTGGACATAGAAATAATTACACTACAAATGTCTACCCATTAGGCATGGATTCATTACAGATGAAGCCCAAATCCTCGCCAGTCACCTTCCATTCTGGTGTTATCCCCTACTACAACCATTTCTGACATCCTAGGGGTCATTCCTCAGTCATTATACCCTACTACAATCACTTCTGACATCCTAGGGTTCATTCCCCAGTCATTATACCCTACTAAAATCGCTTCTGACATCCTAGGGGTCATCCCTCAGTCATTATACCCTAGTACAATCGCTTCTGACATCCTAGGGGTCATTTCCTCAATTGTTATCAGTCTGTTCCACGTATGAAAGACCAACACATGCTGTGTGTATTAGAAGGCCAGTCGCCATGGGATTGATGCCTTCATGTGGCAGAGTTTCCACAAAGCCAGTGTCGTGGGGTAGATATCCCACCTGCGGTAGGAGATTGTCACAAAGGTTGTAGAAGAATACATAGCCACAACATACATACAAAGTTTCAAAAAAGCCAATGTCATGAGGGAAATAACCCACCTATGGCGAGTGAATTCCACAGAGACTGCAAAATAACATGAAGATGTGACAAACGGGTCAAGAAATCACAAAAGAAATAAGAGTTTCCATCTTAATGTGAAGGGATGTATTATAGTTAACATGTGTGATTTCATAGGGAGGGATAGCCATGCAATCCCCCCTCTTAAATGTGATGGGAGGTAGCAGGGTGCAGGCTCCCTCTTTCTCCTCCATTGGCACATATTTTGACATCTTGATTGGGATTTGTTTACTTTGAAAATAAAAAAGGATAAAGTCTATTTCACTAAATATATTTAAAATGATGAAATTTAAAACTATATCTTTTATTTTATTTTATTTTCCAATATTTTTAAAATGAATTCAATTTAAAACATATAAAAAACAAATACATGTAAACAAAGCATACAAATCACAAAAGATAAGACGTAATTATCAATCTACATTTCACTTTTTTGTAGGATGCTCAAATGAATCAATAGACTTTAATCCTCAATATTTCTCTTTTTGACAAGTCTCTTTAATCCTCAATATTTCTCCTTTTTTACAAGTCTCTTTTCTATAGGTCTTTACAACTACAACCCCATTTTTCCGTAACAAGGAGTATAACATGAAATCTCAATTGGTTATTTCACAATAGAGGGGATGTATTGAATGTTGAAGTTGTATTACCTTACCACTCCATCGTATTACAGGTCTAAAATGCCCTTATCTATACATCAAGTGTTTACTTCCACCATTCTCTGACAATGCAACAAATCTACTCATGATGTTATAAAATGGTGCATCTACCGCTTTTTGACAACGTCTCCAACATGGAGGTATTTTGTAATGGTTATTGGGTAGTGACAACATGCCCCAACATGGTGTCTTTTGCAATGATTATCAAGTGGTGCCTTATGGTAGAAGACAACTAACAATAGCATATTAATGTTGGAGGCTCTACACCCTTGCAGGGGAGAGGCGGGCGGGAGGGCGGGGGGGTGTTGGGGGATCAAAGGCAACCTCACCTACAAATGCAAATCTATGTTGGGTTCTGCTAATCTGCCAATTTATAATAGTGTGACTCCTCCAAATGAAAAATCTACAATGAGATGTCTGCTTGACTAAAGGGGGTAGAGTATGTACACCTCTGTATACTTTAGCAACCAAATCATTGTGCAAAGGTGGGTTCATTGTCCCACAAACTAGGGAGTCTCATACACTAATATGGTGTCTGGCTTGACCATGACCTTAAAATTAGATTGTTATTGTTATAAGTGTAGTTGAACTAATAGACGAAATGACCTTTTTTTCTGGGCATTTTTTTCCACTCAATTTGAACTAAAACCCGATAGATATTTTTAAAAACTTCGAGTCTACGTTATTTGATTAGCATAATTCGAGTGTCTCAAGGATTTTTCATGGCGTTGGATCCATTTATGAATTCAAAAACGTATTTTAAACAACAAAAAATCACAATCTTGCTTGTAATGTATTATCAAATTCTGGTGAAAAAACCCATTTCATCTCTTATTTAAACTCTATCATTATTATGTATTTATAATTTTTTTTTTTTTTTGCAAAATATAGAAAGGAACTCACCCAAAACATTGATGACATTTATTTTTAAAAGGTCACTTTGGAAATTTATTATTTTTTCTAATTGCACGCACACACACACACACACACAATAGCCATGGTGTTGTGGGTTCATTTCTTTGATTTTTTGGTTGGTTCTCATGTTTCCTTTAGCTTGGGTTGAGTTAATAGTTCCTGCAAGCCCTAGTTGGACAAACCTTGTGGAAGCCCTGTAACATCTTGGGTTGAGTTTCTAGTCTTGGAAGACTTGGTTGGACAAACGCTTTGGAAGCCCGATGACAGCTGTGGCTTGATTTACTAGTCCTGGAAGCCTTGGTTGGGAAAAACGTTCTAGAGCCCTGGAAGGCTTGGGTAGAGATTGATCTAATGATGGTTTTGTGATGTCCAACCATGAGGTGGGATCACTATATGATGGGTTGAGGTGGTTTGGCCTCTGGAAGCCTTGGATGGTTTTGGACTGATGTGTTTTATGAGTTCCCACATTCATGCTTAGAATATGGCACGAGGGTGATTGTCTGAAGAGAGATTTGGCTTAGCCATGTCTATGGTCAGGTGGTTCGTGGAAGTCCCACAATTTTCTGGCCTTTGCATTATTAATATGAGGTTATTTATCCTTGTTATTTCATGAGTATTATACTGGTTTATATGTTGATGATATGGTTTTGATTTCCTTGGCATTTCTGTTGTTTTTTTTTTCTACGTTAGGCTAATTCTATTACTGAAAACATATTGTACACTGAGGCCTTAGCCTGTGCCTATCCATGCCTGAGTAATGGCAAAAAATAGTAGAGACAAAGTTTGGACTGCCCATAATGGGAAACCAGTCTGAATCAAAAAACGATTTCAAAATTTAACTTGTTGCCCACGCAGGGGAAACCAGCAAATGCGCACAGTTTTTTATCAGTTTTCATGGTGAAACAGAAACCAACCAAGGAACCTAAAACCATTAGTTTTTTCCAGAACCCCATTAAAAAAAACTAGAAAGCAAAGTTCCAAAAACCTGAGAAAAAAAAGACACGTGGCAGGCTGTGTGGCAAACACGTGGCGAGCTGTGTGGCGGACACGCGACAAGCAAAGTGGCTGACTAGGAGCGAGGCGGAGACAACGGGTGTTCCTCCATGATGAAGCACCTGTAATCCTCCATGTCACCACCTGCCTGTTGCGAGGCCTCCGTGTTGCCTTCCTGCTGCGCCGGATGTTCCTCCTCGATGAAACAACGATAAGGGTCCATGGCTTCGTCTGCGTGCTGGTCCTTGTCCGCCTCCTTCCCCACTTGTCCCGTCTCCTTCTCAGTTTGCCTCTTCCCTGCTCCGTGGGTGCTCGTCTGAGCCATGTCTAGTTCTGCTTTGGTGTGGCCACCACCTTCAGTGGCCTGCTCCTCAATTGCTCTGGTGCGACCACCACCTGCAGTGGCCTGTCCCTCAATTGCTTGCTCCGTCTCGTGAAAGAAAATGGAGATAGTGGCAGTGATGATGGGCCTGTTCAGGGATGAACGAAATGTGAATTGGGCATTCTGGAGATGCAGCTGTGGATTGGATGGAGTGCCTCTGGGAGGCGAGGCAGAAATGGAAGGAATGCCACTGGGAGGCGAGGCAGGGGGCGTCGAATGGAGGTGGTAAGATTGAGAGCGGCCTCTTCCACTACGGGTGTTTGGGTAGCGCCCAGTAGTCTGCTCGGCTAGAGAGGAAGTGGAATCAGAAACTGGAGAATGATGGGGATGAGTCAGGCTTCCTCTGCTTCCGCCCCTGCGACTGTGCATACGATGACGCGTTCTCGGCATATTGGCTTCAGAAGTTTGAGAATTCCTTCCAGGATTGGGCTCAGAGTGATGCAGAGGCTCAGTTGAATTTGTGGGCTGCTCAGCAGAGGGACTAGCAGCAGAGGCCGAGTGGAAGACAAAATGGCAATCCAGGCTCTGGGTGAAGTGAATTCCCGGGCCGAAATCAATGCAGCAGAGGAGGTGGCAGCGTCTCCCGGTGGTTGTGCGGGAGCTGGGTGCTGCAGCGGCTTGAGGGCAGAGGCATTGCAGTGGCAGAGGATGATGGACAGGTGCAGTGGTGAGATTATCCCTGGAATTCATGTTTGCGCAGAGCCGAGGTGGGTGGTTGCTTACAGGTTGGAGATGACGCCCCCTTAAATGGCATTTATGGCTATTGTTAATGCCAATTTTAGACCACTGTGCCAGACTATGGAAGGCCATGTGGTCTAGCCACATGCCATTCCAATCGACTGCCACCTCATTGTCCTTGTTGATCACCCGCATCTGGGACATTTCTGTTGTTATTATGCTGGTTATGAACATGTATTATGATAATGGTTATGTATGGATCTCATCATGTTTTTACTTGTAAATGAATGAACAATGTATCTATGTCCTAACAGATGAAACTGCAACTAATGTGTTGATGCATCAATTCTTCTTAGCGATTCTTAGATGAGTATGAAATCCCTATGCTCAGATATGTTGTTTAAACCTATAGATTACATAATTGTGACATGTTTGACAAAATGCTTGTCATGGATAGTATGGGTCCAGTCAAGTCCTTGTTCAAGTAATTGTATGTGTATCATTATTATGTTGTTATCTTGTAATTCTGAAAGTGTCATTGAGTTCTACGCAGTGACCTAGGCTCTAGGCCTAAAAAAGTGGCTAAAATCCTGGAGACACAGGCACAACACTGGGAAAAAAATTCCCTGAACACATGCATACCCATGTTGTGGGAGCGTATGGAGCCTCATGGATGCATGCTTGTCCATGTCAAGGGAGTGTTTGGGGGTTTAATGGTCTAAAACTCAATGGGACCCAAGGGTTGGTTACCCAAGTGGCTGGGATGGTTCCTGGGAGTCCTATTGTTGATGTGGAAGGTCTATATGGTTTGTTTCCATCGGTTCCACTTCCTTAAGGTGACTTAGGAGGTCAAATCATATCATAGTAACTTCTTGTTACATGTTTACCTTGGTTAGATGGTTACTTGGGTAGATGTGGGAGGAGGATACTACAGAGTGGTATCATAGCTTGGTTCAACCCTCATACTGGATGGTTTGTGTGTTGGTGATGCATTCATGTTGGTTGCATAGGTGTTTCTTGTGTTGTAGGACCATATGCTTGTTGCATTTGTATGGTATGGGTTATGGTTGCGGAGAGGTTGCCATGGGAAGTTGATGGTGTTGTTGTGGAGTGCATCATCATGCGTGTATGGTTTATTATGCATCGGTTATGCATGTTAGTGTTCACATGTGGTCAAGTGTACAATGATGTGGTGGTTGTTGTCATGCATGAGGTCATAGTATGTGTAGTTGATATGGTCATGCGTTGATGACTAGACTCTAGCTAGAATGATGGTTTTATGCTTATATTCTTATGTGTTATATTTCTATACACTATTATGATTATGTTATACATGTATTATGTTGATTTGTTGATCCTGTAGATGAGGTATCCTCCCCGAACTATGCTAAGGTAAGCTAGTTTATTGTGATTTGGTTTAACTGACATGAAATACCTTACAAGAAGAATATCAAAGATGACTAGCAATATGGTAGACTACAATTCCTGAGACTCTCCCTATGGATCAGATGAGCAACGTGGTGTTGGGCACTCTTCTGATTTGGCAGACACACTGAGAAGCTTAAAGGCAGAAATAAGGAGTTGTAAGGCAGATAATGACAAAATCATACAGGCACATGAGAAACAAGAAGAGGTAAATGCAGTGATACTTCAGAGTTTGTCAAAATTGCAGTGACATGGACCCCTTCAAATCAACCATGAGCAAGAGGACAAAACTAATGGGGCATATGGAAGTAGTTCTCATGGTGGTCACAGGTCAGATAGAGATGACACAGTGAGAGATGGTAGGTTGTTGGATACTTCAGATAGGAGAGGTGATGGACACAAGTACTACTCTAGTTCTAGTTCTGATAGGCATTATGGTCATCATCATTATCATCCTTGTAGGAGGAGTAATAGGGGATACTTTCCAGATGAATTTAAGAAAGAAAATCCACCTACATTTGATGGAGAGATGAAGAAATACCAAGATGTAGAGGCATGGTTGCTTGGTATGAGGAAGTTCTTTAGGTTGCATGATTACTCAGAGAACATGAAAGCCATAATAGATACATTCAGTCTTAAAGGTAAAACAGATATTTGGTGGGAAGAAGCTGATATTTGGTGGGATATGTGAAGAATGTCAGAGTTATTCATGAGGAGGACTTGACTTGGAATGAGTTCGAGAGACTATTCAAGAAGAAGTACCTATTAGAGAGATACTTTGATGATAGGGAAAAATAATTTTATGAGCTAAAGATGGGATCGATGACAGATGAGGAGTACACTAGCAGGTTCTTGGAGCTACTGAGGTATGTGCCTTACCTCAAGGAGGAGAAGGACAAGATCCAAAGATTCATTTGTGGATTACTAATTTCATTCAAAGACAAGATTGAGTTCGATGAGCCTAGATCATTGGAGGAGGCAATATGAAAGCTAAAGAATTACTATATGAAATCAAAACATAGATATGAGACTAAGACAAACTAGAAAGGTAATGCAAAGAACAAAGGAAACTGGGACACGAAGTGAGCAAGACCTCAGGATGCAGTTAATAAAGAGAATGCAACACCATCTAGGAAGTTCAATGCATCTGACAGAGTACAGGGACTTCGATCTGAGGAGCAGAACAAGGATACCGAATGGAAACCTATAGAGTGTTGGACTTGTGGCAAAGATCATCGCAGGAGAGATTGGCACAAATAGTGGGAGATGTTGGACAAAATATTCTTAGGATCTATGCACGCTGGATAACAGACAGGAAGATCATCAAGCATCTATTACTGAGATGGACGGTAAGCTTTATGATCAAGTTGTTTCTATTTTGATTAAACTTGGATCTAATTATAGTTATGTTAATCCTGACCTGGTGAATAAGTGTGGTTTGAATAAAGAAGTGCATGCAGAGTCTTGGTTAGTGCAATGTGTTACAGGTACAAAGAAGCGAGTTCATCATTGGGTAAGAGCTTGTACATTTGATTTGAATGGTATGCCTACCTCAACACATTTAAATGTATTACCATTGAGATCATAAAATATGTTGTTGGGCATGGATTGGTTGTACCTTCATAGAACAAAGATGAATTTTTATGACAAAGCCATTGAGTTCTTGGATGACAATGGGGAACAAAGAGTTTTGTGGGGTAAGAAGAAAGAAACATCAGTTAGAATGGTGACAACTATGTAGGCCAAGCATAGTCATAGGAAAGGGTGTGTGTTATTTGCAGTGCACATTTCTAGTGACAAAGGTAAGGAAGTTGAGGATGCAGATGTTTTGAGTAGGTACCTAGTTCTACAACAGTTTTAGGATGTATTTCCTGCAGATATTTCAGAGTTTCCACCTCATAGGGAAGTAGACTTTTCTATTGAGTTGGTGCCAAGGGTAGCTCCAGTATCAAAGGCACCTTACAGGAAGAGTAAACCTGAGTTGGAAGAGTTGAAGTTGTAGTTGAAGGAAATGTTAGACAAGGGATACATTAGGCCAGTTGTATCACCATGGGGCACACTGGTACTGTTTGTGAAAAAGAACGATGGTACTCTCAGGTTGTGCATTGACTACATGCAGTTGAACAAAGTGACCATGAAGAACATGTATTCATTACTGAGGATTGATGACTTGTTCGATCAGTTGAAGGGAGAAGCGGTGTTCTCAAAGATTGATTTGAGATATGGATATCATCGGGTATGCATTAAAGAAGAGGACATCTACAAGACAACTTTCCAGACTAGGTATGGGCACTATGAGTTTGTTGTCATTCCATTTGGTTTAATTAATGCTCCAACAACCTTTATGTGCTTGATGAATAGTGTGTTGCGTCCGTATTTGGGCAAGTTTGTTATTCTGTTCATTGATGATATATTGGTATATTCCAAAAATGAAGAAGAGCACGCCGAGAATTTAGCAATAGTATTGAGATTGTTGAGAGAGAATCAATTATATGCTAATCTCAACAAGTGTAGTCTCTTTCAGATAGAGGTACATTACTTGAGACATGTGGTTTCCAAGGATGGCATAGCAGTGGACCCAAAAAAGGTAAGAGCTATCATGGAGTAAGAAGTTCATAGAAATACAGACAAGCTAACATATTTCATGGTGTTAGCAGGTTATCACAAGAGGTTCATTAGGAACTTTTCGTGGATTGCTTATCCTATCACATCATTGTAGAGGAAAGGTAAGAAGTTTGAATGGACAGAGGAGTATGCGACTAGTTTTGAGTAGCTCAAGCAATTGTTGACACATGCACTAGTGTTAAAGATTGCAGATCCAGACAAAGAGTTTGTAGTATGTACAAATGCTTGCAAGAGAGGACTTGGTGGAGTCCTTATGTAGGATGGATAGGTGGTATGCTATGAGTCACGGAAGCTGAATGAGCACGAGCAGAACTACCCAACACATGATCTTGAGTTGGAAATGATCATACATGCATTGAAGATGTGGAGGCACTATCTTCTTGGCAGGAGGTTTGTATTGATGAGTGATCACAGTGGTTTGCGGTGTCTATTAGACCAATTGAATTTGAATGGAAGGCAAGCTCGGTGGTTGGCCATGATCAAGGAGTTCAATTTCAAGATTAGGTATATCAAATGTAAAGAGAACAGGGTGAAAGATGCTCTTAGCAAGAGGATACAGGTAAATGACATAGAAGCTATGAGCTCTTACGATACATATTTACACGATAGGATCTTGAAGGTAGGTTAGTAGGATGTTAGGTATATGGAGATTGTGTACAAGCTGCAGTAGAGTTCAGGTACAGGTACAGGTGGTGGTACAGGTAAAGGTATAGGTGGTGGTACACGTACATGTATAGGTGGTGGTACAGGTACATGTATTGGTAGTGGTATAGGTACATGTATAGATGCATATGCACAGGATGTGGACGATCGTCTCACGATAGATGGATTGGTTAGATTTAGAGACAGGATATATGTGCTAGACAACAGTGAGCTCAAGAAGATGATCTTGAGGGAGTTTCATGTGAAACCATATTCATGTCACCCAGGTTATCAAAAAACACTAGCAGTAATGAAGAAATTCTACTATTGGCCAAATTTGAAGAGAGACGTAGCAGAGTTTGTGGCTAGGTGCCTGGATTATCAGCAGGTGAAGGCAGAGTATAAGCATCTAGGTGGACTGCTACAACTGATTCTGATTCCAGAGTGGAAATGGGAGGTCATTTCCATGGACTTTATCACAGGTTTTCCGAGGATAGTGAGACAACATTATTCCATCATGGTAGTGGTGGAAATGTTGTCAAAGGTAGCACACTTCATTCCAGTGAAGTCTACATTCTTAGCGAGTGATGTAGTACATGTATTCATCAAGTACATTGTCAAATTGCATGGAGTTCCAAAGAATATTGTGTCAGACAGGGATGTGAAGTTCACTTCCAAGTTTTGGAAGGAGTTATTTGTAGGTTTGGGCATAGAGTCGGCCTTCAATACAACTTATCATCCATAGACAGAGAGGGTTAACAAGACATTGGAGGACATGTTGAGGATGTATGTGATGCATCAACAATGGAAGTGGGAAGAGTAACTTCCACTGGCAGAGTTTTCTTACAACAATGGGTACCAGGAGTTATTGAGGATGAATATGTTTGAGGCATTGTATGGGTTAAGTTGTAATACTCCCATCAGTTGGAGCGATCCAATGAACATGGTGTTGATTGGACTGGACATGTTGGAAGACATGGAGCAGGAAATGTAGGTAATCAAGAAGAATTTGAAAGCAACATAGGATAGGAAGAAGAGATATGCAGATCAAAATAAGCTGTTCAAGGAGTTCCAGGCTGGAGAACAGGTGTACTTTCACATCAAACTAAAGAAGAGCTCCTTTTGGATTAGATCATGTGCCAAGCTGATACCCCAATTTTGTGGACCTTTCAGGATTATTGAGAGGATTGGGCTAGTAGCCTATTGACTTGCATTGCCTTTGACAGTAAAAGTCCATGATATTTTCCATGTGTCATTGCTTAAGAAGTATGTTAAAGATGTTGCTCATGGGATTGATTGTTCTGTATTGCAGGTGGAGCCAAAAGGAGAATTCCAATCGGAACCGCAGTGTATTTTGCAGGGAAAGATGTTCATGCTCTAGAACAGAGCAATTGAACAGGTTAAAGTGCAATGGAAGCACTTTGGACCCGATGAAGCTATGTGGGATATGACAGATCACACGTGGGCTATGTATTCTTCCTTATTCGCAGGTTGAGCAAATGTTTTGGTATATGTTTTTAGTACATGTTTTGGTGATGTTTGGTATATGTACATATGTATATGGATGTAAATACTGACATGAGTTATGTTATAAAGCTCCAATAAGTGATATGGGTGTCACGTCATTATGAAGTCATACTTGTTATGTTGTCATGTTGGTTTGCTTCTCAGCGGGATGATAATTGTAAATACTGCAACGAGCTAAGTTATAAAGCTCCATGGGAAGTATTTTTTTCTTATAACATCCTTGTTGGTTGTAGGTGTTGTTGAACACCGACGACGGTGTTCCCCTAAGGGGGAGGATTTTGTAACAACCCTAGTGAAAATTCCATGGAACAAAAGTTAATATAGGCAAAATCATGACCACGGTTGATGAGACACTTATTCCAAGTTGAATTTTGGGCAAAGCATAGTGATGGGGATCACTAGTGATTGATTAATGGCTAAGGAAATTGGCAAAGGCAATGGAAAAGGCTTTGGAAAGGCTTGAGGCTTTAATTGGCATTTTATTTATGAAAATAATGGAAATTAGGAGAAAAGGAAGGTAAAATGTCACAGGTTTTATGTGAGGAGGAAAATGAAGGAAAATAATGGAAAATGAAGACAATAGAGGCCTCATTAATAAAAATGCTTTTGAGGATCAATTGACAAACTTTTTCCAGTTCAGTTTTGGAGCTCTCTCTCTATTCTTTCTCTCTCATACTCTTGGACACTTAAAGTTTTCTTGGAGCACTCTTGGAGGAGTGTGGCATACTTGGAGTTTTGGAGCAAGAAGGCAAAGGAAGAGTAAGAAAACACAAGAGGACATTGGGATTAGAGCTACAACGAGTTTTTCTTGCAGGTATCGAGTTGCATGCATGTTTTCCTTGTTAGTTTTGACATGCATGGCATATGCATATGGTTTATTGGTCATGATCTGTCATTAGCATGGAGGATTTCCTGGATTGACAATGGATTTTCCTAGCCTTTTCATTTCCTGAATAGCCATGGTGTTGTGGGTTCATTTCTTTATTTTTTTGGTTGGTTCTCATGTTTCCTTTAGCTTGGTTTGACTTACTAGTTCCTGGAAGCCCTGGTTGGAAAAACATTCTGGAAGCCATGTAATAGATTAGATTGAGTTACTAGTCCTGGAAGCCTTGGTTGGACAAATTCTCTAGAAGCCCTTAGTGGGTTGAGGTACTAGTCTTGGAAGCCCTGGTTGGACAAACGCTCTGGAAGCTAGACGTCAGTTGTGGGTTGAGTTACTAGTCCTGGAAGCCTTGGTTGGAACAAACACTCTGGAGCCCTATAAGGCTTGGGTAGAGACCAATCTGATGATAGTTTTGTGATGTCCGATCGTGAGGTGGAATCACTATTTTATGGGTTGAGGTGGTTTTGCCTCTGAAAGCCCTGGATGGTTTTGGATTGATGTGTTTTATGAGTTCCCACATTCATGCCTGGAATATGGATTGGGGGTGACTAGATGAAGAGAGATTTGGCTCAACCATGTCTATGGTCAGGTGGTTCGTGGAAGTCCCACAATTGGTTGGCCTTTGCATTATTAATATGAGGTTATTTCTCCTTGTTATTTCATGAGTATTATACTGGTTTATATGTGGATGATATGGCTGTGATTTCCTTGGTATTTTTTTTGCTATTATGTTGGTTATGAACATGTATTATGATAGTGGCTATGTATGGCTTTCAACATGTTTTTACTTGTAAATGAATGAAAAATGTATCTATGGCCTAATGGATGAAACTGCAGCTAATGTGTTGAGGCATCAATGCTTTTTAGCGATTCTCAAATGAGTATGATTCCCCTATGCTCAGATTTGTTGTTTAAACCCGTGGATTACATAATTGTGACATGTTTGCTGAAATGCCTATCATGGCTAGTAGGGGTCTAGTCAATTCCTTGTTCATATAATTGTATGTGTATCATTATTGTTTTGTTATCTTGCAATCCTAAAAGTGTCATTGAATTCTAGGTAGTCACCTGGGCTTTGGGCCTGAAAAAGTTGCTCAAATCTTGGAGACACAGGCACAACACTGGGTAGAAAAGTCCCTGGACGCATGCATACCCATGTTATGAGAGCATTTGGAGCCTCTTGGACACATGGTTGTCCATGTCAAGGGAGTGTTCGAGAGTTTAATTGTCTAAAACTCAATGGGACCCAGGGGCTGGTTACTTGAGCGGTTGGGATAGCTCCTGGGAGTCTTGTTGTTGATGTGGAAGGTATGTATGGTGTGTTTTCATCGTTTCCACTTCCTTAAGGTGACTTAGGAGGTTGAATAATATTATAGTAACTTCTCGTCACATGTTTAGCCCAGTTGGCCAATTACTTGGGTAGATGTGGGTGGAGGGTGTTACATATACCTTGGCCAATCATCAATAAATGAGTACATTCTTTGCTTTTATCATGGACACATGAAGGAAAGGACCTATAATGTCATGATATACCAAACCTATAAGTGTAATAGTGCTACATGCTTTTCCTATGTCAAAATTCTCTTTAGGATGCTTACCGAGAATACATCAATGTAAAACTTCATCTATGTATTTAATTCTGTAGACCTTCAACCATTTCTTCTTTACATACCTTTTCCAAATAACTATAATTTAGATATCCAAACCTCTCACGCCACAACCTTTTCTCCTCATTTTTGTGGGTAAGAAGAGAAAAAAAATCTGTTTTTCAAATAAAGTGAGAGAAGAAATACAACCTAAAATGGTGGTTAGCCTTACCAACTACTATTCTAAAACCATTTGCCATATTGAAATTCACCATTTCATTTGGAGTGATGTAAACTTGTTTCCATGAACTTGAGTATGTCATCTGGTAGATAGGGACAACTAAGATCTTAGGTACACGAAGCACATTGTGAAAACCCATAGTTTGGATCCATTCTTCCTTCTTTCACAATCTCAATAGGAGAATGATCTCCCATAAAAATATGCGGTCTAGTGTAAGAATCTAAGTAAGAGAAAGAATGTGATGACGAAGCAATATGGTGAGTGAATCTTGAGTCAATAATTTAAGTGTTAGGAGAAGAAGTTAAGGAAATCAAAGAATGAACATTACCTTTTTATTTCGGTGGCCAACGCCTCTGCTTCTTCTTGGCATTATTTGGAAAGTAGTCCTTAAGATGATGTTGATGAAGGACTTGTGCCATGAGCTCAATTATCTTCTTCATGCATGCACTTTTTGGATGAGATCCCTTGCTACAATAAGTACACTTTTACCTCACTTTCTTGACAATTCCCCCCTTGGAAATCAAACTCCCCTTAGTTGGATTATGTTTTCCCTCTTTATTTTGTTATGGTTCCCTTGTTTTTCTACTTTTTATTCTTACTAGCTTCCTACACTATAAACACATGGGCCTTGGATGACTTTAAATATCCCATTTGAATTAGCTTGTTCTACTCTTGAATTAATGATTCCATAAATCTACTCAAAGGAGGCATCTTCAACTATTTACCCATGGAGAGTTTAGTAGTGGTAGGAATAAATAAATACTAAATACTTAGGTCCTATATTTGAAAGAACTAAAAGAATTAACTACTCTTCCTTTCTATCAATGCCACAAGTTTTAACCTATTGAAGAAAAATATTGAACTTAGTGAAGAAGCAATGTAGGGTGTCAAAGTTGTTGGGATCAAAGATATGAGCTCATTCTCTAGATAATGTCCTCTAAACTCAACATTCTTGCTAAACAAACCCTCCAACTTGGTCCATACCTTGATGGGATAATTACAAGAATCAATGTGAGAATAAAGGTCTAGGGAAATGGACAAGCACATGATCCCTAAGGCTTCCTCAATATTATTGAAGTAATTTGAATTTTATATAACTTAATTGAACTCTACTTCAATCTCCATATTGATTCTATAGAATCCTCTATTACACAGTAGCAATAGGATCTTTGGCTTCCAATCAAAGTAGTGGAATGAAGTTACAATGACACATATAGTGAGTTTATTCATCCTCTTCTATTGATCTAAACTTTGTTGAAATACAATACTAGATAATGTAATTATCACAAACTCATTAATGATCTGATACCATACTAGATTTAAAGCACAAGCACAAGATCTAGTTGCGATACAATTCTTGACTTAAGTACAATTAAATAACCTTCTCATATAGAGAAGTAATGTGCACTAAGTGTTGTTCCAAGCGCATGCACAACTAATAGAAAAACAACTCTCCCTTAGTTCTAGTTAACTAGGCCAAAAATGGAGATATAGGGTCCAAAATAGAGTTAGGGTCACTAATAGAGTTGATTAAAGATAATATGGGCTAAAATTATGCGAGGACTAAATGTAGAACTCACCCATATGGTTCCTGTTGTAACATAAATAGTTTTGATAAGTTAGATATTTATAAAAGAGGGTATAAAAAATTGAAAACAAAAAAACAGAATAAAAGAATGAAAATATGAATATTTGTGAAAAAAATATGAAAAGAAACCCCATAAAAAGAAAAAAAATGTACAAGTGAGCAAGCTCAACTGCCACTTGAAATAAACCCTCTTTGAATCATACAATATAATCATGATCAAACATGTTTAAATTTATGTTTTAGGATTAGAAAATAATTCAACCAAACTGTTTAATCTTGGTTGAAATTATAAGATAGGATAGATTAGAGGAAAAAGTGACCAAAGCATTTAATCTTGGTCAATTTTTTTTTTGCACTAAAATAGGGTTAGGAGTTACTTTAGGAAATAAAAATGGCATGCTTGATCAAATGTGCCTTTAGAAGTATAAATCATGCTTTGTTAGATTTATTTTATTTAATAATAAACTAATCATGTCATTTAAACATGATTAGCGAGATGTAATAAGCATTAAACATTAGTTTTATTAAAGCATCGGGAGACGATTTGATGTTTTGTCATTTTGTGATATCCAAAGCACACTTTTCAATGATCATGATTTTCCCTGCCTAGATCAACGACAGGGAAACCAATTCGCACCACCTCGTCCCATTTCATGTTAACGCCAAGGGGGATTTGAAAAGTGGTATTGTTTTTCCTGGGCCTCACGAAACATGGCACTCTCTCATCACCCCCCTCGTCCTGAACCTCTTACCATCGCCTCCCCCCTCTGAAATCCGCTATCGCTCCTCCGTTCCTGCCAACGGTCAGTACATCACCTCCCACACATCTCCCTCCACTAATCATTTTCCACCACTTGTCCATCTATTATCCGTTACCACATTCCCGTTATTATTCTCCCATTACACACTTATCCGTTACCAAGATCCCGTTATCCATTAATGCACCTAAATCCCATTTGGTAACGGTTCCATCCCAACGATAATTGATTGAGGCCTATAGAATCACTTTGACACATTTCGCATGGCTCCCCTATCTACTTTAATTACTGTTTTCAATTATCAGTACTGTTCAAAGTTTCCGCACTCCTACTATCCATCACTTATCAATTTTAGTAATACAGAGCTCATATACCCTTGACAGAGATTTATTTCTCATCCAGGTACTTGTTCAAGCCAAAATTCTATCCTCTAATATCATTTTCTTTCTCAAAATCCTTAGTCATGGCACCAAAGGGAAAAGCCCAATCTTCTAGCAGTAAATCTAAAACTGATGATAACCCTAACACCTATGCTACCCTAGACCTAGATCACATGCCATTAGCTGACCAATACTTTAAGATTGCTGACACCAAGTGTGAATTTGACTTGTTCGAATTACATCACTGGTTAAATAAAAATTACCTAGACCAATAGGATGACATTAATATTTGGGAATCCTTGTTACCTATGTTTATCTTTCCTAAGACACATTATTTCACTTATCTGGTCATGTGGTGTCAAGCCAGATATAATCTGTTGCAAAGGCCCATTATTGCTTAGAATGGAGACATTCTAATCTCCATTACACCGGAAACCATAAACCAGATGACGCTGATTCCTCAGAATGACTCCCTTAGCCATTTTTTTGCAGTTGTTCTAATGGACTTGTATCATAAGTTAACCTTTCCTCAGAGAGCTCAAATTTTTGATATTTTTCTCCCAGAAGACTCTCAGCTTCCTAAGAAAAACCCCCCTTACCCAGCTTCCATGTTCCCTGAGAAAGCCAAGAAGATAATTGCCTTAGTTTCTTTCCTTTTAGGGTATCCATCAGACCAGTGGGTAGATGAGCCTATCTTAGGCTTTCTATCAATTTTCTCCAATGAGCACAAGCCAACATTCATGTATAATTTTAGCCAATTTTTGGCTGATAATATGCATGAACAGATGATGAATATTACTACAGAAGGCATATTTACTTATGCATCTGTACTAGTCTACATGTTTCTTTTTTAGCAGGGAGATAAGTTTCCAATAAATCTACACTGACAAGATGATCAGGGTATCAATCAAGAAGTGACACAGTGGACTTCATTAGTTAGGAGAAAATCAACAAAGTTTAAATTTTCAGAATTCATTGCATATTTTGTTCATACAGTTGCAGGGCTTCTTAGCAGTCAGAATGAGCCAAGGCTTAGTGCAGAAATAAAAGAAGGTTTTACACTTGAGTGAGAAGAAAAAGACTGGAGACTGGTATTTATACCATAATTATACAGAAATAAGAGTATATGGATGTGAGTTAGCTCTGTATAAACTGCCTAAGTATGTTCCAATGAGGATTTTCTCTCTAGAATACATAAAGTAGATAATCAACATGAATTAAATCCATTTTGTTTCAGGGAAAAAGGAAATCACAATTCAAAATCAAAACTCAAGTAGGACCATTCATATGCAATACTAGAACAACAGGAGATGAGGCAGACTCAATCCTTAGACAATTCAACTTTCAACCTAGTTTCACCTGGTCATATGATCCATTCATAATTATTTCTAAGTTAAGGGTGGAACTCAAAACCACACCTTATAATCATACCCTCAGACCAAAGATTGAAAAGTTTATGAATTAGGACCAGTGGGAGGAGAATACATTACAAGAAGAAGAAGAGCAAATTTTGTCTACAACTACCCTCCACACTCCACTACGTTAAGATAAACAGGGAAAAATTCCAAGAGAAGAAGCTTCATCTCCAGCATGTACATAAATAAGTGCTCAAGAATTCATTATTCAATAGAAGAAGCAGAAGACACAGCCCAAAAATGTCACCATTCAAAATGAGGAAGAACAAAAAACTATTGTTATGAGTGGTTTACAGTTTTCCACAGCATCAGAAGAACATCTCCCTGACACCCCACCCTCTTCGGCCTCATAGAATCCTTCAGACAAATCATAGTCAACAGAATTGGGTGAACTTGATGATTCAAATATCTTCAGCAAGTTTTTTCATATTAAAAAGAAAAATGAAACTCTAAAGGCCAACACCTATGCTCAGTTTTGGAAGAAGACTTCTACCTCCTGTTATACTCCTATAGTAATAGGTGTCATATTTCATGATTGACTGGTTGAGCTCTGTAATATGTTCATACCTTTCCTTGCTGTAAAGGTTTCCATATTATGGAAAAAATCAAAAAATAAAAAAAATGTAAAGAGGGTATACCCTAAAAGAAAAATAAAAGGGTAAAAAAAATAAAAATAAAATAAAAATAAATAAAAAATAAATGGTCAAAAGAAAAAATGAAAAGAAATGAACCCCAAATAAAAAGACCAGGAAAGTGTGCAAGTCCAAATGCCACTGCTTTTTCATTTTCTGTAAATAAAGCATCATGTACAGCTTGTTGAAACTTTTTGCCACAATGGTTGAATGGCCAAACAACTCAATCTTGGCTAGTTCATGTTTAAATTTCATGTTTTAGAGATAGAGAATAAAATCTTTCCAAACTGTTTAATCTTGGCAGATAAGTAGATAGGTAGAGAAGCAAAGGAGCTCAACAGTTTATGTTGAAAATGCAACAAGATGATGGAGCTTAGTGAAAAGAAGTCGCCTTCACTAAGTGGGCCCGCAGGCTATTTTTGGCGCAAAGTCTATTTTTAGACTATGTCTATTTTTAGACATCTGGATCATGGTCTATGAGTTGCAGGATGCTATTTGTGGATGATTGGTCATGTTGGTAAAAATAGATGGACTTCTGTTTTTGGACATATGGGCGGAGTCTATTTTTAGACTGCTAGACTAAAAACAAAACAGTCGAATATTATTAGCTCTTAATAATATTTGGACTATAAACATTATCTTATCCTCTTGGAGCACTTCAGTTCGAGCTACAGATGTGGCACATGCAACTGCAAGAAGGAAATACGCTTTTCTTATGGGTCAGTTGAGCTATTGCATGATGGACTTCAGTTAGAACTCAAGTGATTGAGTTTGGTGGAGTTGATTGAGGAGTTGATGGAGTTGTGTTCAGTTTGACTTAGTTGAACTAGTTGTATTTAGTCTAACTGCAGAATACACTAGTGATGAGTGATGTGAATTAATTATTAATTAATTCACTAATTATTAACTCATAAAGCAACTAAAGAATACATCAGTTAACTCAATGCATGGACAGTTCAGTGGAGACAGGTGTTAGAGGTGGAGACTACTATCAATTGTGACTATAGCTGTGCATGAGATTTGCACAATCAATGATGGAGATTGCCAATGAGGATTGCACAGTACAAGCCAAGGAAAACGAGCTTGGATCATTCCCATTCTCACATTGGATTGCGCAGTAGAGGCAGGCAGACAGCGGAGGAGATTTGAACCTGTGACTTGATTCAGATCTGAGCTAGTTTGTGTGTAACAGGTGGAGATAGTACTGAGTACTTGTGAGGAGTATTGTACTATGTATTGTTACATGTTCTCTATCATTATAATATACATATAGTTGGGGGTTTTCAGCTGTATGCTTTCCCCAGTACATACTGCGTTAATGTGCGCATGCGATTGATGTTTCATTGTTTTTAATTCTGCAAAATTGATGGTCAACATAGAGGAGGTTATGTATTATGCATGCATTCCGCAAATAGTGTATAATCGAGATAATCTCTGTGAATAAGTGTTATATTATTCAAAATTTCTACAGTTTAATCTGAACCCTTGGATGTAATAAGTGCAGACTTAGGTAGGATTCCCATGAAAAGAAAAAGAAGATTTATGAGGGTTTGCCAGTCTAAGTGCACCCAAGTAAAAGAAGAAAAAATGCTAGGCAAAGTAGGCTGGGTAGGTAGATGAAGTTGCAGAATGATACTTGTGATAGATTTTTGTCTCTGAATGTGTCAACTTTTTACTATTATTACAAGTACTGGGCAGATATTTCTTGGAGCAGCTCAAGCGAGGCATGACTAACTCCCATTCACACTTCTCCCCAATCATTCACTAACTTCCCTAATGGTATTGAGATATGCTTAATATCATTAAAGCCACTCCTTCCATTTCATCCATTGCCTAAGTAAAACCCCATGTTTACTTAGGAAAATGTACAAATATCAAATATCCCTCAAAAACCCCTTTCACCCTAAGCCTAAGTCTAGCACTTAGAGCTTTCATTTACATTTCAAGTATCATATTAATTTTTAACCCTTACTATGTAAATCCCTATAATTCATTCCCATCCCGTATTATATGTATATAACAAAAGCCCTTGTATTTTAATATCCCCGCCTTGGTTGAATACAACCATATCACTGTTTGAAAAAGGGATTAATGGTTCATTTGGAACCTTTTAATAACCTTTCTCCCCGCGCAATTTTGGGATAATTAACCACCCGGGTTAATTATAAACCAAACCCCGAAACAAAAACATTACGCCCGAAACCATTAAAACCTTGGTTTATCGCATCGGTCCCGCGCATTAACTCCCTGCCTTGTTCATAAATCGCCATCCGTCCGATCAGCGGCCCCACATCTGATGGCGGACGTCCATTTCGCTAGCCCTCCATCTGCCGAATGTTAAGTCGTGGGGAATTGGTGGTTTTGGTCCCGTAACTTTGCCATGCGTCGATCGCTCGGCATGTTCGCTGCCCCTCCGCCCAAAACCACCCAAGCCCAAAGGCGGTGCAGACAAAACCATTTACCACCCTCTTGCTGACCCTCGTTGATGTCATCCTGCCACATCACCCCTCGCTGGCGTCACCTGCCATGTCACCATCCGTACCGCCACGTCATATGTTCCATACCCCCCGCTGACGTCATGCTGATGTCATCCATCCTTCGAACCAAAATTTCTCGCCAAAATTCATTTTTGTCAATTAAAAGGGAAAAAGGGTCATTTTTGATATTTTTCGCTGCAAAACAACGCTCCGGGCTAAAAGGGACCGAGTTCGCAGTTCCAGTTTTCGCGACCGCCTCCTGACCAGAAAAGCTCTAGCAATGAGCTCGCGGCCTCAACCAACTTCCCATTTACAGTTTCCTCCTCTTCAAGCACAGTTTAAAACAAATAGATGGACTTCCAGGCTCGCAGAAAAAGAAACAGGGATACTTGCTGCCCCAACCAATGTGAACCTTCCGAGACATGAATTGCCAGAGAAAGGCGGTAAGCAGGGGTCAGTTCAACATTAAAGAAGATGAAAACAAGTCAAAGAGTATCAGAGGAGCATTAAAGAGTTTCAGATCAACAATAACGAGTGTCAGAGCAAAATTGAAAAGTAGCAGATCACAAGTCAAAGTGTATTAGAGAATTAAAGAAAGCAGATCAACATTAAAGACTATCAGATGCGCACAGTTATTTCAGAAGACAGCCGCAGGCCGAACCCTAGAGAACTGCCTCCAGTGCAACACCTGCCGCTTCTATGTTACTTGTAAATTACTTTAGGTTAAAATCTAGATATTATCTCACAACTGTAATGAGATATTTTTGTACATATTTTGTTGTATAAATACCCCCTTCATCAGAGTTTTTAAGAGGTTGGGTATGTGTAGATTTCTCTAGACTTTGCTGTAATACTGAACTTTGGAAAAAAAAGCTGTTGGAAACAAATTGTTGTCTGGCCTACTGGATGAGGAATTGAAGCAGAGGACCTGTCATAGAATTATTGAATCAAACTCCGGATCAATAAGTCCCTTATATCTTGTGTTTTACAGTTTTCTTGTTTATTATGTCATCTATGTTTCATGATCTGAATGATAAAGAGAAAGATTAATTCAGAATTTGCTTAACTGCACTCTGTGTTCAGTCTTTATTATTCTCTATGTTTTCTTTAGAATTAGCATAAACAGTGAATTCTTAATTGCTCTTGTTTCCCCTGATTCTTTCATGTTGATTATTTGATAAAGAATTCTTAACTGCTTTTTGTCGGTAAGCATCTATTTTCCCTCTTTCAATATGTTGAAGGATTCTTAATTGCCCTTCACCCATTTGAGTCCATTCCATCTGATTCCATCCCTTTAATTATTCCATGTTTGAGTACCTTGCTTTGTGATGCCATCCACTGTTAGAAACCAAATCCAGAAAGCCTGTTTCTTTGACTCCATCATACCCAATGGACTGAACTATTCTGTTTTACATCTCTGTTCTATTGAATCTCACCACCCAAACTCAAAACAAAACCCTTGAAATTCATAACTAGCCTAAAAACTTCTAAAACAAAGCTAAATCAAAAGAGAGAGCCCTCTCTGGATGCAGATTGGCTAGAATCTGTATCTAAAATATTGGTCTGTGGTTACCTCGGCCGTATTCCCTTTCTTACAACTTTTGGGAACAACCTGAGTGATAACACCTCCCAACATAGGTTGTTAACAACATTTTACAGCGAAAAAGGAAGAATGCAAATGACATTCTTACAGGCTCAAGTACCATCTCCAAAAACTCCTGCATATTATAAGAAAACTATTTTCACATTTGATACAAAGTTAATACATCCCATTGATCAAATGGATATGCATAAACAATCTGGAGAAAATATTTTCTCCACCATGACAAATACTGCCATAGAGATTTCAAAGTTAAGGACATCTCTCACAGATGCCCAAACTTAGTTGAAATTGGAGAAAATTTCTTTATTGGCAAAGGACATGAGAATTAAAACATTGGAAGATTTGGTGATTAAGCTGGTTTATGATCCCGGTGATGTCAAAGCAGTGGAGGAGTTCATCAAGAAGAAGAATGCAGACATTGTAGCACTTAGGAAACAATTGAAGTTACCTTCTATAGAAGATCCATTGACAAAAGAGATTGAAGAAAGTGAACAACATAAAGAAGAAATGCTCAAACTAATCATTGAGAAAAATATACAGATGAAGGAAATGGAGGAACAAATTGAGAAACTCCTTAAGGAAAAAGAAGAGGTTGCACAATTAATTACAACTCCAGTGACATCCATACCCATCACAATTATAGGCATGACAGGAGATTCGACAATTATAGGCACGACAGGAGAAAATGACAGGCTCCAGCAAAATCTCAAACATATAAAAGCACAAAAGATTAAAAATGATTCTCTTTTGGTGGAAGAGATGTAGAAATCTCACCAACTAGCCAAGAAGATTGACCAATTGGAAAATCAATGACTAATGGCTCACACCTTGGCCCAAGCCAAGGAAAGGATCTGGGTAGATATCAATCATGCCATAAATGAGGTTTTGCCACCTATCGAGATTATATTTGAGCAAGAAGAGTTAATCAATAGATGCATAACAACTATTGAATAGGTCAGAACAACACTGGGACAAAAACCAGTAGAGGCTACTTCCATGATCATAATATTGAATTCAAAGACTAGGTCAGAGTTGGAACATATTTAGATTGCAGATAGAACAAAGGCCATTCCAGAGATCAAAAAGGTATTATAGAAAAGGAATTTAATGACCCAATTGGAGACTAAGTCTCAAGCTCTGGAAAATGTTGTCCAGAGATTTCACACTAAATTCAATTTGTTGAATCAAAGAGGACTACCAGGGCTAGTAGCACCAAATGATAGACTAATTAGCTTGGAAGATTACTGTGAGAAGCTTTACAACATTGCCACAAATACATCCAAATTTGCAGGTATCAAAGGACATATCACAGGCAAAGCTTTCATAGAAGCCTTGGAATTTGATTTAATTATCAAACATGAAATAAAGCATATTTTCATCAACAAGCCCACTTTTGAAAAATATATTGAGGTAGATGAAGTGTATAGAAAGATAATAAATCTTTCTATAAAAACTGTTGAAATATGGGATGAGTTACATGATACCATTGAGTAAAAGTTTTATCTCCAATCGACAAACAACAAGACAACATTTTGGGGGCCAAGTCATCAACAACTTCCTCGAAGATAGTGCCAACATCTCAGTAGTTTAAGTAGTTCTACATGTTTGTACTATTTTTGTAAATTAGTTCAGATGTTTCTAGAGTCTTATATTTTTGTATAAATAAGCAGCGATTCAATGTATTAAGGGTTGAACCCTTGCAGGAGTTGTTACACAAAATATTGTCATCATGACTTTCTGTAGTCAGTGTGAGTCTATCACCACTCATACTGTCCTCCTATGCAAGTATTAAACCTCAGCTCTTCATGTCAAGCCTTAAAAATGAGAGAAAGTCCTTGAAAACCTCTAAAACTCTGATTCCGCACTTTCTCTTAGCATTACCTGCGGTCCCGCACCCCCTGGTCATGTCCCATGTGGACCTGCCCACTCTGTCTCTAAAGGAAAGGGTGCGGACCCCTGTAAAAGTAAAAAGGGCGCAAGTTTATTATTAAAAGCTCACTTTGGGTTAATTCTGGACACTTCTAGAAGGAATCTTGAGGTGGCAAGTTCGCTCCTAGGTGGTTCATGCATCCCATAACTAAAGGAGCTAACCCCTTGATGTGAGGAGCTTATCCCTTTGAAGGAGGACTCTATCCCTTTGAAGGTGGACCTGGTAACTTCCTTCCTCTACACTATAAAATGAGGCATTGGGCTGGTTGCTAGGGAGGTTGAAAGCTGAATATTTTTGAGGGTAAATGTTGTTGGAATTTATACTTCCTAATTGAGCTTGAGAGGAGAGATTAAATACCTTTTGATCTCTTTGGGAGGAGAGTGAAGCTTGTCAAAGTAGAGGAGATTCTTGCTGGACCCTGGGAGGAGCTTGTACAGCATCAAGGCACCAAGGTTGTAAAGTTCTTCTTTGTTTAAAGTTAATACAATCAAGTTCATTTTTCTCAATAAGCTGTCTTCTATGGTTTATTTCATGAATTCCTTGATCATCATGATAAATATGATTTATTATATTGGCTATGCAGGGGTTATTTGATGTGTGCTTGTTTGTGTTTGTAGGTTCTTTAAAAGGAAGCTCATTTGGACAGTCGAAGCGTGGCTGCCACAAACTAGCGTTGGACTTAAGGTAGAGTCTAAAACACCTCTTGGCTTTTATTTATAAATCACAATATTTAGAGAAAGGTAGAATTTGCTTGTCTTGCTTGTCGCTAGATATCTGTAGATACTAGGGAGATTGGTCTTGTTCGCAAGAACGATTTATCCGGCCGACAAAATGGTGACCATACTGGGGAATTGAATTTTGGTTTTTTGCCTTTACTTTTACTTTGACTTGAGAAACTTTTTCTCTATTTTTGGTTTTTGCTTGATGTGTGTGGGATTGGGTAGTTTCTTTAGATTTTGAATTGTTTTTGTTTTTCACACTTTTGAAAGAGGACTGCACGTTCTGTTTGTAACACAGTGCGGACATCCCCGCACTGTTGCTTTACTACACAGAGCGGTACCGCACCTGGTTATACTGGGAGCCTGCGGACCCTGTCAAATTTTTGAAAAACTTAAAATCTTCTCATTCAGTTAAGCTTAGGATTTGTTTATGTTTTTTAGCCTCTGCCCAGATCTGCATGTGTCTTGTCAGAAACTTTTTGTAGGTGAATTCCATTGGCATTTTGGTTTTAGGTGAATTTCTAGAAGTTTTGTGTGCCTGGCTTGATTTTCGTTTGGTCTTTGTAGTAACTCAGAGCTTAGAAGCCTAAGAAACCTCAGATCACCCTGGTTTTTGCTGGTCTTCTTTATGAGTCTGACCGATTTGTAAAATCTGCCTTTGGTGAGGAATACATCTCGTTTTCTCTTTGCAAAGCTTTGAAAGAACTTGTTTGAGTTTTGAATTTCATTTTTAAAAAGAAAACATAAGATGGGTGTTTTTTGATTAATTTTTTATTCTGAACGAATTAGTCCTTAGTTTGCTTAATAACTAAGTAAAACGTCCTCGAAAAGAAATTTTGTAAGCTTTTACTTCAATTAGGTTTTTAGAATTGGTAGATCTCAAGATTAGATTTTTAATAGTTTTGAGTGTTTTCTAGAAATTTAAAAAAAAAATCTCTTTTGAAAAAGTTTGTTTTTGTAGTTTTTGAGTGGAAAAAGAAAGGGATATTTTTCGTGAGCATAATTAGTAGTCTCGTTTTTGAGTTTATTGAAAAAGACAAAAAAAAAAGTTTTTCTTTTCATTTGTTTGTTAAGGAAAGATTTGTTTTTCAAGCAATTGCATTCTCAACTCTTTCTTTAGCTAGAAATTCATTGAAGAAAAAGGATTGTTTATCATCTTAGGTGCATTTTTAGTGTTTTGGAGTCGAGTCTTCACACCATAAAGTTTCATCTCCACACCTTTTGACTTAAGAAACAACCAATAAAAATAACGCTTAAAGTAAAATTTATCTAGCAATCTTTTTATTTCTAGGGCTCTTTATCACCAACATAGCTTAGGCTAGTATCTTGGAGTAGGGAGTAATTAACTCTCCAAGATAGTTAAAACAAACAAGTAGCTATATCTTGCGGTAGGAGATAAATTCCAATTGTTACATCTATGCTCTGGGAAGCTCCTCTTATAGGAGTCAAGCACAAGATCATATCCAAACCAGTGGGGTAATCAACCCTTCCTCATTGGGAATGATAGAAGATATACATGTATTAAAAACGGTAAAACTCGGATTAACCATTGTCGAGGAGCCTGGGGTCACTTGTTGATAAACCTTGGATTATGTCAAGGAGCCTTCAAGGGGATTGAGCTTGTTACTCTGTGCTTGCGTGTGTATCGGATCACAGACTATTCCCCTAGGTATATTTGTTTTTGTTGGTAACCATAGTGACCATAATCTATAGGATTCTTTCCTAAGGTGACGGTGGAGGGAAGATCCCACTGTACCTGGAGCAGACGTCGACTAGACTCACTTGGACTCTCTGGGGGGTTCTCTTCACTCGAGATGGTTTAGTGGAGAAACTTGTGCCAGTCTGTTTCATTAAGCAGGTTGTCGGGGTAACTGTTCCAACCGCCATTTCTGTATTGAATTCTGCGACGTTGGATTTCATCACCAACTAGTGTTTTCGGTACGGAAAGTTACTGTTTGTGTGTGGTTTGAACTCCTAGATTCTTTAGGCGTGTGATTCAAATTGTTTGGTTCTTTAGAGACTTTAGGTGGTTTTCATTGAGATTTTTCTTTGTTTGCGTGTGAAGTAATTAAAATATTTAATCATGGCTGAATTACCGAGACAGTCCCGTAGACTTCGGGGGCAACCTCCCGAGTATTCACCAAGCCAGCTTGAAGGGCTATGAGCTCTTGTAACTCCTAGTGACAGTAGAGTTGGGTCACCTGAAGAAGGAGAATCTTCTTTAGTTGTGCATCCTAATTATCAAGTTCAAGAAACTGAGTATATTACTGAACCAATTTCATTTTCCAAAGTTACTGGTACTTTTTCTTCTACTAGTGAGTTAGCCGAGGAACCTGAAATTTCTGAACCTAAAACTGAACCTGCTGCTACTCCATCATCAGGATTTTCTTCTCCAACTTCCAGTGGTCTTGGTTCACCCAGGGTAGGAAGAATCATTACCCAAAATCTTCCTTCTGGACTTATTGCTATTGAAGAACTTGTCACTCTGGAAGAAGGTATATCTATCCCTGAAAATCAACCAACTATAGAACTTAGGGAGCGTGAATCGATCTTTTACAGTCCACCTAGGAGGGACGCTTGGTATCTTTCATTGACCAATTTTCTAGAAAACCCAAGACTAAGTTTTTCACCACCTCGCATTCCTTTTCATCCAACACCTAGAGGTTATTATCCTCCTTTGAATATGTCGAGACAATCATCCATGTTTTCTCAATCTCCAGAAACATTTTTATATGGCAGTCCTTCTGTTCCTTCTGGGTATCAGTCACTTACTGGTACTTTTTCGGGAGCATCTCCTCAACCTGTTGAACAAGGGTTATTAACTGGTAATAACGGAACTAAACCGTTGAGTGTAGAAGACATTCTTATGATGTCAGGTACCATTCCAAATCCGCAGCCTCAAGGTAGTCAGTTACCGCCTGGGGGGAAACCTCAAGGTCCTCAATTATCACCTGGGGGGCAACCTCAAGGTACCCAGTTACCGCCTGGGGGGCAACCTCAAGGACAGTACATACCTTCGGGACAGTACATTCCTCAAGGTCAACCCCAAACTCAGTACATACCTCAAGGTCAACCCCAGTATCAATATGTACCTCAAGGTCAACCCCAGTTTCAGTACGTGCCTCAAGGTTATCAACCTCAAGGTTAGTACCCAACCCAAGGTTTCCAACCACCTTTAGGTCAATCATTTGTTCAAGGAACTAGAAATGTACCTTTGAATTATCAACACTACCCTCAACCCGATTATGGTCCTCAATATGCTCAACCTTCTATGGGTCCATACCCCGGAATGAATGTAGTGTGGGATCCATCTCAAACTCAACAAATCTTGCAACCTAATGTGCAGTTGTCATCTCAATCTAGACAACCTTTAGTTTCTGGTTCAACCCAGCAACCCGTCCAGCCTACTATTCAAACTTCTGCACCTGGTGTAGTTTCTTAGCCTAGGCCAAGTTCACCTTGAACTCCGCCTCAAACGACTGCTGCAACTACTGCAACATCTGTTCAATCTACCACACCTACTTCTGGAGTATCGATAGCTCTAGTTTCTACTGTTCCTGTATCAACTCCTCAAGCATCTTTACCTCAGTTTGGACCTACAATTCAGACTTCGGTTTAGATGCCTGCAGGACAACCCGGTCCAAGTACGGTTGTCACAAGTCAACCTCAGTTTACTTATCAACCGTACCAGGGACAGTACCAATTCGGTCCTGTTGTGCAGAACCCAGTCTATCAGTATCAACCGTACCCTGGATATACTTATCAACAACCTCAACAACCCCAGTACGGTCCTGTTAATCCTGGTTTTCCGGGAGGATATAATATCCCAAATGCAATTCCAATTCCAAGTTATCTAGGATATCCTCCTCCTGGGGCTGGTCTTATGACCCAGGGTTTTCGAGACCCTAATCGACAATTACCGTTCATTGCAACTTTGGACTTGCCTGATTTTTCGCGCCTTACGAACGATCCGATTAATTATCTTCCGTTTTGGCCGCTAATGCCGAATAAGTTGCCCAGTGATATCCCAAAGTTTGAAGGTAAATCAGGAGAGGATCAGTCAAACCATGTGATGACTTATCACCTCTGGTGTGCATCTAAATCCATTACAGATGATTCAATTCGTTTACGTCTTCTTCAACGCACTCTAATTGGTCTTGCGGCCAAGTGGTACATTGAGTTACCGCGAGCCACTTTTTATAATTTTAGTCAGCTAGCCACTTCGTTCTTAACTCATTTTCAGTTGCCTGTCAGATATGACAATGGCACAGAATTATTAACTTCATTAAAACAGTCAACATCCACTTATATTTCAGATCACATTCATGAATGGAGACGTCGATGGCGTTTAGTGAAAGTTTTTATTTCAGATCAAATCTTAGCAGAATGGTTTGTTAAATCATTATTACCTAAAATCACTGAGGATGTAGCTAAGGCAGGAGTTGTTACTGAAGAGAAAGTAATTGCTCAAGCTCAGTACCTTGACCTCGTTTATACGCAGTCGGGTACTTTACACGAGAAAATCCCCGACCTTCCGAAACAAAATCAAATAACTGCAGCTCCTTCAGGGTCTCATGCCGCTAACGGTATGATTGGTTCAGTTAACACCAAAAGTAAGAAGAAATCTTCAAAGAATTCTTCTCCTATCATAACTTTACCAGATTCCCCGACAGGAGACTCTTCCACGGAAATTCTTGCCGATATTCATGTTGTAGAATCATCTACGGCCAAATCAAAATTTGGCGGTAAAAAGAAGGGGAAGAAGAAAAATAAGCAAAATTCGAAAGAGAAATCAGATAAAATGGAATCTACTGATGAGAAACGTAAACCTCGTTATCCTTGTCTCATTTGTGACGAAGAGCATTTTACAAGAGACTGCCCTCATCGTGCTGAGGTTGCAAAAATCGTCAAAGGTTCTCAAACGCCTGCTGTCTTGAAGGATCCTTTTCCTAGTCAAGATAGTAAGATGATAGGTTCTTCCTCAAATGCCTCAGAAGAACCCATAATGATGATGTCCCATGTCAGGATTGCGACACGATCGTAAGATTATGGAAGTAAAAGTCCTGTTGGTGGTAAAGAAGCAGAATATTCTAATTCAAACCCATCAACTTCAACTCCTGGTTCTGATCCGCTACAGATCAAGAAACCTAACCCAGACTTAGTAATCAAACCGCCTGCTAAGGGTATACTTCGAAAGTCAGCTTTCAATTTGCATGCGAGAGCTGCTCAGAACTATAACATTGTTGAAGATTTAGCTATTTCACCTTCAGTAATGTTGGCTTTGGAGGTGCTGCAATCATGTCCAACACAGCGTAAATTGCTATTGTCGGCTATAGGAGCTGTTGATATTCAGGACTCGAACCTTATAATCTTCGATTTAGAAAATAGTACACCTCGTTTACCTCATCAAATGGCTTTACAGATTCCAGTGTTAGTAAAAAACAGACCTTGTTTTAGGACTGTAATTGATGAGGGAGGTTCAACGTGTATTATGTCGATCCAGTGTTGGAGATCGCTTGGTTCTCCTACACTTAATCAATTCCTGACGATTCTAAAGGCTTTTGATGGTCGTGGGTTCCATCATTTTGGCATTCTATAGGATTTACCTATAGGGGTTGAAGGCAAAACTGTTAATCTAGATGTGGAAGTGGTTGATGCCCCTCTAGATTACAACCTTCTCTTGGGTCGTAGTTGGTCTTACGCTATGACTGCTATTGTTTCATCGGTCTTTCGGCTTATAAAGTTTCCTCATAATGGAAAGATCGTAACTATAGACCAGCTAACTTACTATTCATCCGACCCAGCCTCTTTTGAAAGTATCCAACATGTCGGTAAAACAACTATCCCTTATAAGGATGTTGGGGTAGGTTTGGTTAAATATTCTGGTTTACTAGGAACTTTTTCCTTTCCTCCTCCTAACGTATCGCCTTCTACTGCAACCATTCATATGATTTCATCAGACACTATTGTTTATGATGATCCTTGGATCGTACCTTCCGAATCTGAGATAGATTCATTTGGCGATGCTATGCCTTTGAGTCCCTATGAAATTGCGTATCAGGCTGTACAGTCATTTTCCGACCCTTCTTCAACCGAAATTGACCTAATGAATGTGGTCCATGAAGAATCACTTTCAACATCAAACTCAGATTCAACAACGTTTTCCGAACTTGTTCACACTGATGAGCAGATTCGTGAAATTTTGTCTGTTGATGATTTACCATGGGAAGATCTTCATCATAGATCTTCGTTCTTACCTGAGATTGATCATTTTGAAAATGATTTTTCATCTATTTTTACTACTGATTATGTCAAGGAACCACAGAATCCATTGCAAAATCCTGATTCTGAGTTAAATTTGGGAAATATTTCTCGAACAGTTCCTATTGACATTTCAGTTAAACCTGGAATTGTTGAAAACATTCATATAGGTGCCTCTTGTACAAAAGATGAATTTCAAACATATAAGGCCCTATTTCAAGAATTTCGCGACGTGTTTGCCTGGTCATATGAAGAAATTCCAGGAATTGATCCAACAATTGTTGTTCATGAAATCAAAACTTACCCAGATGCTAAACCCGTCCGGCAACGTTTGCGTCAGATCCATCCGCGAAAAGCTGCTGCTATTAAAGCAGAAGTTGAGAAATTACTTAAAGCAGGTTTCATTTATGCAATTCCTTTAACGGATTGGGTATCTAATATTGTTCCTGTTAACAAAAAGCAAGGAACGATAAGAATATGTATCGATTATAGGGACATTAATCGAGCCTGTCCCAAAGACAATTACCCAACTCCCTATATCAATCAAATCATTGATGATTGTGCCGGCAGTGAAATTTTCTCCTTTATGGATGATTTTTCGGGTTACAATCAAATCAACATTCTACCCACTGATCAACCAAAAACGGCTTTCATTTGTCCATGGGGGACGTTTGCTTATTGCAAATTACCTTTTGGGTTAAAAAACGCCGGAGCAACTTTTCAAAGAGCTATGTCTTACGCATTTCATGACATCAAGCACATTGTGCAACCTTATCTCGATGATTTACCTACTCATTCATTACGTAGAGCCGATCATCTCATTCATTTACGAGCAACCTTTATGAGATGTAGGCATTAACGAATTAGGTTGAATCCACACAAATGTGTTTTCTGTATAGAAACGGGTCGTTTACTAGGATTTGTTGTTTCGAAAACCGGCATTCGTGTCGATCCCTCGAAGGTTGAAGCTATTGTCAAATTGCCTCCTCTTTCGACTCTTCGCCAACTCCAAAGTTTGCAAGGGAAAGCAAACTTTTTACGTCGATTCATTCCTAACTACGCCGAGATAACAAAGAGTTTTACCAGGTTGTTGAAACAGAATACTCCATTTTTTTGGGATGAGATAGCTGACAAATCTTTTGATGCACTTAAACACGCATTGACCCATGCACCATTATTGCATCCTCCCAACTACAACCAGGATTACTTCTTGTATCTTGCCGCCTCTCATTCCACCATTGAGATGGTGTTAGTTCAGGAAGATGAATTCGGTAGTGAACATGTGATTTATTACCTTAGTCGAACTTTGAATCCGACTGAGCTAAAATATTCGCATGTGGAGAAATTGGCCTTGGCAGCTGTTCAAGCTGTCCAACGATTTCGTCATTACATCTTACTACGCAAAACTATCATAATTTCTGACTGTAACCCTATGATCTATATTTTGACAAAACAATTGCTAGGGGGCAAGTATTCCAAATGGATTGTTATCCTACAGGAATTTGACTTGGAGTTTGAAAAATCTAAGTCAAAGAAATCTTTAGTTTTTGTGGAGTTGATGTGTGACTTCCCGCGTGCTGATACTGAAAATGTGGCAGAAGATCCCATTGTAGACGAATTCTTGTTTCTTATCAACACTCTTGATCCATGGTATGGAGATATCATTTTTTATCTCCAAACCCAATCTTTTTGGCCTGAAATTTCACAATCTCAGCATCGGAAAATATGTTTCCAATCCCAACAATATAAAATTATTGGAGATACACTCTATCGTCGTGGGGCGGACTCTGTTTTCCGACGTTGTTTAACTCATGAGGAAGCTGAAAAGGTTCTAAATGACTGTCACTCTGGAGCATGTGGTGGTCATATGTCTGGGTATGCCACAGCCCAAAAGATATTGCGCGCTGACTATTTCTAGCCGTCTTTGTTTAAAGATTGTATTGACGTGGTCCGAAAATGCCACAATTGCAAAATTTTTGATCGAAAGATGCATGCTCCACCTGCTCCTCTCCACCCTATAATTGTCGTCGGTCCTTTTGCTAAGTGGGGTATCGACTTTATTACATGTAACCCTGACTCGGCCGTGGGGCATGCGCATATCATCCTTGCGGTAGATTATTTTACCAAGTGGGCCGAGGCGATGCGTACATTTTCGGCAGACGGCAAAATTGCTGCGATTTTCATTTTCAATCATATAATTGCTAGGTTCGGTGTTCCACAAGTGATTATCACTGATCATGGGCGTCATTTTTGAAACTTCATGATGACTGAACTAACAGATTAGCTTGGCCTGCGTCACGATAGTTCTACTCCGTATTACCCACAGGCTAATGTTCTAGTTGAAGCCATCAACAAAGTTCTAGTCATTATGATCTGACGAATCATTGGGATTCATAGGTCAAATTGGCATAACATGTTATTTTCAGTGCTTTGGGCGTATCGAACCTCAGTAAAAACATCAACTGGTTTCACTCCTTTCCAACTAGTTTACGATTTGGAAGCTATGCTACCCATTGAATGCGAAATCCTGTCATTGCAAATAGCCATAGAGTTACTTCCAGCCACTTCCGAAGTGGAGAAACATTTGTTGTACTTGGCTCAGCTAGATGAGAATTGACGTGATGCTGCACTAGCAATCAAAACTCATGCCAAACGTATTAAAGCTTAGTACGATCGAAATGTTACACCTCGTAATTTTTCAGAAGGAGACCTAGTCTTACTATACGATCAAGCAAATGATAAGTTAGGTGCTGGAAAATTCGTACCCATGTGGCATGGTCCTTATGTTGTTAGCGAAAGCTGGCAAAAGGGGCATATGAATTGGTATATTTTGACGGTGTCTCTTTAGGTAAACCCAGAAATGGTTTTTACCTAAAGAGATATTATGCTTAAATCTAGGTGTGGAGATTTTAGTTAGGTTAGTTTTCTTTCTAGCTGGTGTGTTTTAGATTAGAAAAGTGTGCTTAGTTTAGAGAGTGTTTTTGTCATTATTCCTGCTTATCTTGATTTTACTCTTGATATTGCAGATGTCGACATCTCTTCAAACGTACATTGGTTTTGCTGATGGTGCTTGTCGTAATACATGGAACATTTCTTCTGCAGCCTGGGTTATCTATTCACCCTCTGATGAGTTGGTATCTATGCATGGGGTAAGCCTCGGTCAAACAACGAACAACATTGCAGAGTATAGTTCAATGATTGAGTTATTATCTGAATCCACTTCATTTGGGATTCGGAGTTTGATTGTGAGGCTAGATTCTGAACTCGTTGTATTTCAGCTTAATAGAGTTTATGCCATTAGAAATCCGGTGTTATTAAGATTATTTTTGAGAGTTCGTCTCTTGGAACATGAATTTGACTATATTGAATATCAATATATTCCGAGATATTTAAATACATTAGCAGATGCAATTGCTTCTCGAATGTTAAGTAGACATTTGCAATAATCAAACAGTAAATTTAAAAACATTCCATAACATGTTTTACAAGATAGCCAGTAATAGTGATATAGCATAGCATAGAAGTGTGTCAAATATACATCGTCTTCAATCATAGGTTGAAAAACACCTTATGATCGGCAAAAATGATAGTACAAAAAGCAAAAATGTCATATGAGTCTACAACAGGCGATCATCCTATCACTGGTGATGATCACGATAAGAAACCACTGCATGGGCCACCCTACAAAGGAACCTCCTGAAAGGTCCTGGGACCCCAATCACATAGCGTTGTAGCCTAAGAGGAATGTCATCTATGCTAGTCTCTGTTATATCTGCTATCAAACGCTTTAAATGGTTTTCCAATTCGGCCAGGGTTTCTGTAGATTCGTCCCGTGGGGCTGGTACTGCTGCAGCTAGATGTTTCATCTCATAAGGTTGGAGAGTGGCTGGTCGCCGTGGACCGACATCTGCATTTGAAACTTTTTACTATCAATTTTGGGACGATTTAAAAAAAAAAAAAAAAATTAAATTAGAAAATGTTGAAAATGATTTTACCTGAGTCATCCCATTGCTCTCCTGGTGGAAGAGCCATGTCTGGGTCACCATGATAATCCATCCCAGCATAAGGAAAATCCTGAATCGAAAAAACTTGGTTCTCCAACCAATGAAAATACTCAGGAGGAAATTGAACAACCTCTAAACCCTCCTCAGGATGACGGACCATAACTGCAACCCAACGCATCAGCTTGGGCTCTCAGGGAAGTCCAGCTTCAACAGAAAGATGCTGTGGGACCAACATTGGGACCCTCTCTAGACCAAAGCTCACAACTAAGAAACCATATCCAAAGTTTTTCAGTTGTCCGTTCTTTGCTCTAGTCAGTTGGCCTTTTACATTAGCCAACACAGCTTCGCACCAGTTGAAGACGGTGCCTCGATAACAGTCTACTGCCATCCGCATTTGGGATCCGGTGGCCATATGCAGTGCTGCGCTTCCGCAGAGTCTGGTGACAGTAAATGCAATCACTTTGAGTTCAGGACGGGAGATGGTTTTGATATCAATCCCCTTGTCTTTGGTTTGGTCGTTACAAAACTCTAGCCGGAGACTATCGACAGACTGGCCACCTGGCCTAGTCCTGAATAGAGTCAATTGTTCACCTCTCTTGGGCAAACCAGTCAAAAAGTAAATGTCCTCTGGCTCCATTTCGAGCTGGTGGCCACCAATAATGAAACATTGGTCCTGTATATTCCACCTGTCCACCAGCCACTGCAGAAAGTCTACTTGGGCCCTCATGCCAGGTATGGCCCAGAATTTAAATAACCCGCATGCCTTCAATGCATCTATTGAAGGTTGATGATTAATTGTGGCGAGATCCACATCTTCGTGCTCCTGTTCCCGCCAACTAAGCATAATGTATACCCTACATTGAAAGAAAAGGCAGATTAAAACATTTTAAATCAAAGTTTTTGGGCGGAAATTGAAGAATTTGGAATTGTAAAACCTATGTCGCAGGGACCGCACTCTCCAGTTAGAGACAGTGCGTAGGTCCACACTCTGCCCGAACAGCAGGTGCGGGCCCCTAGCTCTTTCCTGTGTAGGAAAAAGTCGGGGTCCGCAGGTTTTGCATGCTACGCCTGCGGACCCCCGCGAGCGGTCTTTTAAACAAAATTCTTCCTAAAAATCAAAATAGAAACCTAAAAACAAAATTCAAACGGTTGAAATGCAAGAGTAAAGTGATGTGGATTACCTGGAGGTGACGGTTTTCGATTCCAACGGACGGATTTTCCGCAATCTTCATGGGAAGTTTCTTACCCAAAAGCTCTCTTTTCTCACTCTGAAGTCAAACGGTAAAAATGAATTTACAAAAGCCCTTTTTATAAGCTTTTTTGAATAAATGAATTTTTAATTTGTTTATTTTTCACTTTAAAGAGGTAACTTTTTGATGCATTTTTATTTATTTTTAAACAGGTATGAGTAATGTTTGAGTTTTTGTGCAGAATATTGGATTTTTCAGGCAAAATTGATCATTTTCAACAAAAAACATTAGAGTCATCTTTAAGCTCTTTTCTGACTCCTAAAATATGAAAAGATTGCCAAGTTTTTCTTTTTAAGCTCGTTAAAATGGAATTAAAAAGACGGTCCACTTACAACTCTTTTTTGACCGTATAAACATGAAAAGATTGCCGGATTTTTGTCATTTCAAATTCGATATTGGTTATAAAACGACGTGTCGTTGATCGCTTTTTTACTTTTTCGGATCAGAGACACTAATGATGAAAAGTACTCCTTGATCGTAATGGTCAAGCGGTTCTCTCAAGTATTATTTTATACTTTTTCGGGCTTGGGAGACACAAATTTACAAAAAAGGACAACCATGGAGTTTTCTTAAGTTTTTCTTCTGACTCCCTAAAATTGAAAAACGCCGAGTTTCTCCTATACTGGACTCGTTAAAATTTAACAGTAAAGGACCTGTTCAATTACAAACAGGAACAGACCACTCCTTCTTAGGGTTCAAATTTAAACTAAGTTGGACTCATCCGAAGGATGAGCTTATAACCAAGCAAATGTTATCCTCCTCAAGCTTGTTAAAAAATAAAGAGGTACTTGCCAGAAATGGTGGGGGAAAAGAGAGGAAAATGACCCTGTTTATTATACTTTGTGTCTCAGAAAAGCATTCAACCACTCTTGAACACGACACTTTTTGTTCACCTGGGTTGGGAAATCCTTTGCCTAACAGTTAATCAAACCATATTGAAAGTGTTCAGCTGGTTTCTGGGTATTAGCTTTGGGTAAATTGTCACCAAACCATCTGCAGTGTCATTATGTGTTCAAGAGGTCAGTGCAATAAACCATTCATTTGCAAAATATCTGTCATCCATCTTGACCATCCCTGAGTCAGTCCTTGCAACTATATTTCTTCAAACTTGATCTATGATTTCGTGTTGTGGGCTTGCCTATAGCGGATCGCTTTCTATCGACTCTAACTCATTATCTAGAAATCGTCAGTACCTTGGAATTTGCATGCCTCAATGGCAGGTTTCTCGCCTTCGACGACAGGTTGCATCATTGACCTTTGATCAAAGGATTCCGTGACATGTTCGACATCAACTCATCTATTCACATTTCATGGATTGTGCTAGGTACTTTGAGAGCCATTGACATTACTGGTGGTTTCTCTCATACTTGTTAACAATTTACATCATTGACTGGTAATCAAGTGGATTCTACCATGTTCGACTTCGACACATTCATTCACATGAATAGAATCGTACTATTTTGGGAAGTAGAAATCAAGACCCTGGATCTAGTTTCCACCATCTAGGCTGCGAGGAATTTTGTTATTCATTATACAATGGACTATTCATAAACAGATGGCTGCGCCCATACTGTGTCTACATATGTCTATACTTGTGATGTATTACAAGATCATTCCTATATCAGAGCAGTTTAGTTAGTTTTCTAGTCAATTTTGATCTGAGTATGGGAATGCCTACCTCAGTGATGATATGATTTCATATATATATTTTGTATTGAATGTTTCTACAGGTTCCACCCAGGCTCTCCACAAGACGATCCTCAAAATGATAAAGTACTTCACTCTTCTTAGATGACAAATACTATCTATTACAGACTTCGTACTTTAGGGGGCAATCTGTTACACAAAATATTGTCACCATGAATTTCTTCAGTCAGTGTGAGTCTATCACCACTCATACTGTCCTCCTATGCAAGTCTTAAACCTCAGCTCTTCATGTCAAGCCTTAAAAATGAGAGAAAGTCCTTGAAAATCTCTAAAACTCTGGTTCCGCACTTTCTCTTAGCATTACCTGCGGTCCCGCACCCCCTGGTCATGTCCCCTGCGGACCTGCCCACTCTGTCTCTAAAGGAAAGGGTGCAAACCCCTGTAAAAGTCAAAAAGGCGCAAGTTTATTATTAAAAACTCACTTTGGGTTAATTCTGGATGCTTCTAGAAGGAATCTTGAGGTGGCAAGTTCGCTCCTAGGTGGTTCATGCATCCCATAACTAAAGGAGCTAACCCCTTGATGTGAGGAGCTTATCCCTTTGAAGGAGGACTCTATCCCTTTGAAGGTGGACCTGGTAACTTCCTTCCTCTGCACTATAAAATGAGGCATTGGGCTGGTTGCTAGGGAGGTTGAAAGCTGAATATTTTTGAGGGTAAATGTTGTTGGAATTTAGACTTCCTAATTGAGCTTGAGAGGAGAGATTACATACCTTTTGATCTCTTTGGGAGGAGAGTGAAGCTTGTCAAAGTAGAGGAGATTCTTGATGGACCCTGGGAGGAGCTTGTACAGCATCAAGGCACCAAGGTTGTAAAGTTCTTCTTTATTTAAAGTTAATACAATCAAGTTCATTTTTCTCAATAAGCTGTCTTCTATGGTTTATTTCATGAATTCCTTGATCATCATGATAAATATGATTTATTATATTGGTTATGTAGGTGTTATTTGATGTGTGCTTGTTTGTGTTTGCAGGTTCTTTAAAAGGAAGCTCATTTGGACGGTCGAAGCGTGGCTGCCACAAACTAGCGTTGGACTTAAGGTAGGGTCTAAGACACCTCTTGGCTTTTGTTTATAAATCGCGATATTTAGGGAAAGGTAGAATTTGCTTGTCTTGCTTGTCGCTAGATATTTGTAGATACTAGAGAGATCGGTCTTGTCCGCAAGAACGAATTATCCGACCGACAGGAGTTTTTCTAAAGCAAAATTGTATCAAATTGAAATTACTTCACATTAATGAAAGGGTTCTGGATTTTCTTCAAACAACTTGTTACCTTGTGAGTTTGTCTTAATGTTTTCACTTCATTTATGTTATTCTACGTGTATTTAAGTTTTATGAAGATAATTGGGTAAGAGAAAAATGAATTTCAGTCTATCTTAAAGCCCCATGAAGTTATAATCTATTTTAGGGAATAGTTTATTGGACTGTTTGTCTTTATAAGATCCTCTACATTTTAAAAGCCGTCAACCATTGTCATAAGGTTAAATATATTTTATTGTGCTGTAAACATTGTTTAATTCCATGCTTCCTTATGATTAACTAAAAATTCAATCTGGATATTTAGGAAATCGCACTTGCCTTAACCTGCTCATCACATTGGTCATCCAAAAAACTTTTAAAACAACAAAACATTCTAGATGCTATGGCATAATTAATTAACCTAGAATTATCTCAGAGGACAACAATTCCCAACTTAAGTGGTGAAGAAAATCCTCCAAAACTAAGACTAAAAGTCAAAAGATAATGTTTTCTACATTTAAGGGATGAGTGGATAGGGTTACATATAAGGTTGTCCTCCAAAACATGAAGGAATTGCTCACTTGTGGATAGGGTCCCTAGACAATAGGAAGTGCACATTACTTGAGAGGAAAAATGTATGTCACTACCCACTCAATGTCTAGTCATTACCACATGCCATCCTACATAGTGTCTCTTACAAAAAATAGACATAATATAAATAGTAAGTGCTAAAAAAAGTGATCCTAAAGGGTAGGAAATGTAAGGTAGCTAAGGGTAGGTAATGCGTATGTACTCCAAAAGAATGTCCATATGTAACTAGCTCCACATGTTTGAATAACGTGAATTAGCATGCTATCAATATAGTATCATGGTGGTCAATCAGATAAATCAACTTATATGTGGCAAAACTTCAATGTACAAACTGCAATTGAGGTGATTTTTGCATTGCTGGAAAACTTTTGATGAGTAGAAGAACATTGATAGGTTGGGAACTTTTTTCTTGGATTTTTTACCCAAAAATGACCATTTAGGGCCTGAAATAGGATCTGAAGTTTTTGGACCTTGAATCACTAAAGTAAGACATACCCTCAAAATGAACCCTACAATCCAATACTTCAGATTTTCCACCTAATAAATACCAAAATAGTTAAAAAATTATATAATAATGAAACATTTCAGTTAAAATTGTTTCCTAAACTTCTTTAACCCAAGCCATAATAATAGACTAAGTGGAATTTGAACAAAAAAAATTCAAATAATAACATCATTTAAGTGTATCACATATACTAGTGCATTCATCCAAAGGAAGTTACATAGAGATTTTATCGAGTGGAATATCATTACTTCAAGGAGTAATTCAAATAGAAACTTGCTTGATCTCGTGCTCGTAGTCACCTCGCTTTTCAATTTTTAAAAACCAAGTTAGTAAAATCAACCTCAAATTGATAAATAATCATTATACAAATTTAATATCCTTATGAGATGGGTATAAAACTTCATACAGCCACCAAACACTAAAATGAATATCAAATAATTAAGGGAAACCATTCAAATAGATCCATCTCTAATGGATAATCCATTTGCATGCAAACTTTATTGTCGCTTCTCAATCAAAAGAATTTGACTTTATACTAAATCTTTAATCTAGCTCCTTGACACAAATAAGAGACGACTTATAGTGGCTCCATATTAGTAAAGTGGTGTTAATTAACTGTAAGCCTATATAGATGGCAACGCTTATTTCCAAATCTATAGATCCATTAATGTATCCTTACCATACCTGCCACAACTCCCGAAACTCTCGGCAACCCATCCTTAACGTCATCTTGACAGTACCATGAGGATGCATGTTATTTCATGACCATTAGTTTTCCGATGACTCTATTAGAGTTGGAAATGACCATTAATATAAACATCCATAGAACATCCAGCTGCCATGCCTCTGCAGATGACCATACAGTCCCTCCCATTTCAATTTCAAATTTGAATTTTAAACACATACACAGTCCCTCCCATTTCAACTTTGAATTTTAAACAGGCACTTTGTATTGTCTCTTTTTTCATTTTTGAGCTAACCTGTAACTATTAATTCCAAACAGTGACAAAATGACTGGATGTTTTTTCCAAGCATGGGCAAACATTTGAACAAGGTCACCACTGTCCGTTAGTGTGATGATAAGAGGATTATGCTTCCACCGGATTTTGTGGTGATATTCCAGCAGTAAATGGATGATTTTTTATTTTTATTTTTCATCTTCCTGTTGTTATTAATATTCCTGTGAATGCTTCTGTAACAGTTCAGGTATGTACTTCTCCTCCGTCAAAGGGCAATCCTCAGATAGTCTCTGATGCTACGAATAAGACGACCAGCTCGAATTCAAGTCCTCCCCGTCTGAGCCAAGGGAGCGAAGGATTTGTGGGCGTCATATAATTATATCCGGCGAATGCTTCCACGCCTGCGGTCGATAGTCCATATAACCCGAGTTGCCGAGGGTGAGGAGGAGGAGGACGATTCGCTTGTGATAGAGGGTTAGGTGGAGGAGCCGCAAGAGGCGTCGGAGGTGGGGGCGGATCATTTCGAGGTAGAGTTGCAGGTGGTGTGGGACCAAGGGAAGGGTCATGGATTTGAGGCATGGGAGCGTGCTGGAGCCAGCGGTGGGTGGAAGCTGTGGTGGTGGAGCCAGTAGCGGATTTAGTGGAGTCGCTGATGACAGAGAAGGAGAGTGTGATTCTTAGGATGATAAGTCATTATCATTTGGCCAATATATTGTATATAGATTCGGGGAGTGATTAAATGAAAATGAATAACACTCGGGAATCAAATAAAACAGCTCATTCTTTTATGTTTTCGCTCAATCCTTTAAATCTAATGTTTGCCCTGGATTCCTAAATCCCTTGATACATTTTCAGCTGGACATGTGTGAATGATAAAGCCGCATTGCCAACTCAACCTGGTTTCCCCTCGGTGATCTCTAATTTTAGTGAATGAATTCTTAGAGATGGTGTAATCCATCGTTTTCTTTTATCCATTTCTACGGTCGTCGGTATATTGGAATGTATATAATTTTCGAAGTTTCAAATGAATTTTGTACAACAACTTTGATTTTAAGATTCAAAAATTTTTCGACGATTTTTCTAATCATGTATGGGTATTGTATTTTGATATGTATCTTATTTGTAGTTATGGATTTTTATATTAATATAATTTATTATTGGAAATTTCTTGTTATGTAGATAAGTATGTATGTTTTTTTAGGTTTTTTACAATTTTAATTTAATTATTAGTAATTATTAAGTAAATAGTAAAAATTTAACTTTTATGGAATATTCTGGAATATTCATAATAATATTCAAAAATCAAAGTTAAAATTCATCTCCAAGTTAATTATCTTTTAATTAATTTATTTCAATTTAAAGAAAATTTTATATCAACACTTATTATGTTGGACATGTGGTATTAATAAATATGGTATTATGAGAAGTTATTTACAAGTTAAGAATTTTCTATAAAGTCTTGGTGAATCTCCATAGTTAAGAATATTGTTACACATTTTCTAAAATATATAGATATTTAACTCATATATTGATTATTTTTATAATTAATAATAAATGTAATCTAAAATAAAGTTGTAATTTAGTGTATTATTATTATTATTATTATTAATAAATTGAGCCTGAGATGTATTAGTGGATAAGTGTTTTGAATTTTATCATACATTGATGTTTATTGGAGTTTACCAAATATTTAATTATATAGTTGCACTAATTTTTTACTACTTTTTAAGCCATTTTTTCTTGTTTCTTCTTCTTACATGATAATTTTATATGCACTTGAATTTTGTAAAATGTTCATATTCACTAGATTGAATTTGACCATATTTTTCCTTGCTTTAATAAGAAATGTTGTTGGAAGAACTATGAAAGAGTGCACAAGAGTGAAACATAATTAACAAAAACTAATGTGGAAAAAATATTTTTTCTTTATGGGAAATCATTTTTCCTACCTATAATGATTATCAAGAATCCCAAATTGTCTTTCTACCTACAGTGACTATCAAGTTTTCTCAAATCATTATCATTATCATTTTCATTTTCATTTCCGTCATGTGCACATAACTCTCACAAATCTAAAAATGATACAAGTGATTATCTCTAGTGTATCATGAGACAGATTGTCAATACTTTTGAGATTGGGAAATATGTATCTTAGATTGCAGGCTTGTAATGAGAAAAAATCATTAAGAGAGGAGATATAGAAAGCAAAGTATAATTACATTTTATTAAATGCATTGCAAGTTGTAACTTATGAATATATTTCAAATTTTTATTTTATTATTTAAAATGTATATATTTTTTATTAACTATTTAAATAAAATCATTTTTGTTTTTATTTTTAACTATTAAAAATATTTAAAATACATTTTTGTTATTAAAATTATTCTTTTCTACATAAAAAATATAAAGAAAATTAAACTCGAAAAAATAAAATATATTTCAATTTTTTTCAAATAAATCTTATTTTAGTATTAAAATTAATTAAAAAGTATATATATTTCATTTTTTTCAAGTTAAAATTTTTTAGTTATCAAAATTATTTTTGAAGAATAAAATATGTTCCACTTTTCATAAATTAAAATTTATTTAAAAATATTAATTACATTTTTTTAAATTTTAATAAAGAGTAATCTGATGCACTTAGATATGTTAAATATTGAACCTAATAAAGGTGAATAAGTTTTGGTCCAGAGTTATTCATGATAATGTTATAAATATGAATGATTTAAAAATTTATATTTTAAAGTAATGTAATAGAATAATATTTATTAAAATTTTGGTTAATTTATATTTTAAAGTAATGCAATAAAATAATATCAAAATTTTTAATATTTATTTTTAATAAAAGTAAAATATTTTATAAATATATTATTTTAAAATATTTATAAATTTATGTTTATTTTTATTTTTTTAATATGTAATAGATTTGTGATTTAGAGAAAATTATTGATAATTTACAATATAAAAATAATTTAATAAAGAAATGAAACATAATATTTTCAATTTATTTATCTATTTTTATAATGGTAAATTCATATAGAATTGTTGAATTCTTTAATCTTATTATTTGTTTCAAAAAAATTATTTGATTGAAATTTGTTATAAAATATTTAAATTTTTGTTTATAATATTATAATTTTTTTTTTTAATAAAAAAATTGAAATTTTATTTTCAATTTTTAAATATCTATAAATTATGTTTATTTTTAATTTTTTAAATTTGCAATATTCTTTTGATATAAAGTAATTTAGTAAAAATATCATCATCATATATGTGTAAGGATTTATCTAATCTTTGTTTTATTTGCTCTTAATAATGGTTTATTTTGGATTTGTTTAAACCATTGAGATAGATATACTAAATTTAGCATTGAAGGAATTATACATCCCCTTTATAGATATATATATATATATATATATATATATATATATATATATATATATATATATAGATAGATATATATATATATATTTATATTTATGATATAGAATATTTATGATATAGAATATTTCACTCTAGGCGCATAATGAAATATTTTATTTACGGTCAATATTGAAATTCTTTTTTTGTTATTAATATTTTATAAATACCACATGTTAAATCCATGTTGAGCATGGATGAAATTACACATCTTTATTATATTAAGATATAGGAAGCCCCTTTTAGTGCAACAACATTATAAATAACAATTATTCGTTATAAAAATATTGAAATTAAATAATAATAAAAAATAGCACATACCATGTTACACAATTGAATATAGTTGAAGTCTATATATCTATTTGGCTTCCCTCAATAACCCAATGATTAAAATCCACAAAATAAAATTATATGGAAAGCATAACCTAAGGTCTTTTACAGATTCAATTAGAAACGTGAAGAAGGAGAAGAAATACAAAAGGAATGAAACAAGATAAGACACAAAATCTAAGATGGAAGAAAGGAGATACTAGTTCCAACTAATCAAAGAAAGTAAGGAAAAGAGAGAAGAGGTCAAGAGGGTGAGGACCTTCTCAGAGAATATAGAAGCATGAACACTATATCTAAGGTGAAAAGATGGGCTACAGTGAAGGAATAATTTTCCATAGGTAAAATTTGGAGGCTAATTGAGTAGGGGAGGAGGCCACAAAGAAGCTCAAGGGCTTCTGGAAGAGATTAAGGAACAAGTCTTAGGGGTGGCTTTAGGAAGGTGGAAGAAATAAGCAATATCATGTCAAACATAATTATTCCTTCTCTCACATGTAAACAATATCTACACCATTAAGGATCACATGACAACCATCATCACATCCATGGGTAGATTGGAATAATTTTTTACTCATGGTTTCCTAAATGTACTAAAAATTGGGTCTTTATTATCTTAGGGCCAAGAGATAGAGGAACACAATAGTGCTGAAAGGGGTCTAATTTTCCATTTGTTGAAACCTTGAAAGGTCAAAGAAATGAATGGTAACACATTAGATGGGAAGGGTCTTAATTTCATTAAAAAACAAGACCTTACCTTTGATGTTAAACATGACAACCATCATCGAATTCAGTTGAGGATGTCAAATTCCTGGGCTCCTAAAAGTACCAAAAAATTAGATTTCTAATTTCCTTGGTCCTAAGAGATAGAGGGATCACAACAACCTAGAGAGGTTTGGTCTTATATTTTATGAAACCATAAAGGATCCAAGAGGAGGGTGAAGTGATTAGCTTTGTATATGGAAGTTGCGCGTATACGGTAGATGCACATATACAAAGCTAATCACTTCACCCTCCTCTTGGATCCTTTATGGTTTCATAAAATATAAGACCAAACCTCTCTAGGTTGTTGTGATCCCTCTATCTCTTAGGATGAAGTGATTAGCTTTAAATTATCCTTATAAGTACATTCCTAGGCCAAAATAACCTTTGTATTTCCTAAATTCAAGCTCATTTAGCCCTAAAACCCCATGTCCGACTCACATGCGTGTACTGTCATTTCCACAACTCAAAGTTTTAAAAGGTTTCTCCCACCAACTTGTTACCCTCACCTTGTGACATGTGGCACTCCCTAATTTGTTTCTTTTGATTATGGGAATCTCCCTTTTTTCCTTTTCTCCTCCCCCAATCAACTAATCATTCCCACTAGATTGCCCTATCATAATGGCCTCCTCATCCGCTAGGAACTCTACCGACATCCAGATGAAGGGAAAGAACAAAGAACTAGGTTGTTAAGATGATAGTAACATCCAGGACCCACTCATAGTGAGATTAGACATGAGAAAGGCCATTCATATCCTCCCCGAGCAGGTGGACTCACTAGCAGTGTCAGAAATTGTCAAAGAGTTGTAGGTTTCACTTCCAAATCAAAGGCGAGAGCTAGAGTTTACCAAGACAGATCTCCTCTAGGCGAAGGAACACATCAAGAGAATCTAATATGAGCTGGAGTTTCTAAGGAGAGAGCACTCTAGAAAACCTTCCCTTAAGGAAGTTAGGAAAACAGTATGGGGACAAATAATAAGGACAATATATAAGTATGGGAATCATCTAGAATTTATCCAACTTCCATATACAAAGCTAATCACTTCACGCTCCTCTTGGATCCTTTATGGTTTCATAAAATATAAGACCAAACCTCTCTAGGTTGTTGTGATCCCTCTATCTCTTAGGACCAAGGAAATTAGAAATCTAATTTTTGGTACTTTTAGGAGCCCGGGAATTTGACATCCTCAACTGAATTCGATGATGGTTGTGATGTTTAACATCAAAGGTGAGGTCTTGTTTTTTAATGAAATTAAGACCCTTCCCATCTAATGTGTTACCATTCATTTCTTTGACCTTTCAAGGTTTCAACAAATGGAAAATTAGACCCCTTTCAGCACTATTGTGTTCCTCTATCTCTTGGCCCTAAGATAATAAAGACCCAATTTTTAGTACATTTAGGAAACCATGAGTAAAAAATTATTCCAATCTACCCATGGATGTGATGATGGTTGTCATGTGATCCTTAATGGTGTAGATATTGTTTACATGTGAGAGAAGGAATAATTATGTTTGACATGATATTGCTTATTTCTTCCACCTTCCTAAAGCCACCCCTAAGACTTGTTCCTTAATCTCTTCCAGAAGCCCTTGAGCTTCTTTGTGGCCTCCTCCCCTACTCAATTAGCCTCCAAATTTTACCTATGGAAAATTATTCCTTCACTGTAGCCCATCTTTTCACCTTAGATATAGTATTCATGCTTCTATATTCTCTGAGAAGGTCCTCACCCTCTTGACCTCTTCTCTCTTTTCCTTACTTTCTTTGATTAGTTGGAACTAGTATCTCCTTTCTTCCATCTTAGATTTTGTGTCTTATCTTGTTTCATTCCTTTTGTATTTCTTCTCCTTCTTCATGTTTCTAATTGAATCCGTAAAAGACCTTAGGTTATGCTTTCCATATAATTTTATTTTGTGGATTTTAATCATTGGGGTTATTGAGGGAAGCCAAATTTATTTAGCCAAATAGATATATAGACTTTAACTATATTCAATTGTGTAACATGGTATGTGCTATTTTTTATTATTATTTAATTTCAATATTTTTATAACACATAATTGTTATTTATAATGTTGTTGCACTAAAAGGGGCTTCCTATATCTTAATATAATAAAGATGTGTAATTTCATCCATGCTCAATATGGATTTAACATGTGGTATTTATAAAATATTAATAACAAAAAAATAATTTCAATATTGACCATAAATAAAATATTTCATTATTCGCCTAGAGTGAAATATTCTGTATCATATATATATATAAAGGGGATGTATAATTCCTTCAATGTTAAATTTAGTATATCTATCTCAATGGTTTTAAACAAATCCAAAATAAACCATTATTAAGAGCAAATAAAACAAAGATTAAATAAATCCTTACACATATATGATGATGATATTTTTACTAATTTATTTTATATCAAAAGTATATTGCAAATCTAAAAAAATAAAAAATAAACATAATTTAAAAATATTTAAAAATTGAAAATAAATTTTCAATTTTTTTTTTTATATTAAAAATAATAACAAAAAAAATTAATATAAATTTTTTTTATAATATTATAAACAAAAATTTAAATATTTTATAACAAATTTCAGTCAAATAATTTTTTAGAATAAATAATAAGATTAAAGAATTCAACAATTCTATATGAATTTACCATTATAAAAATAGATAAATAAATTGAAAATATTATGTTTCATTTCTTTATTAAATTATTTTTATATTGTAAATTATCAATAATTTTCTCTAAATCACAAATCTATTACATATTAAAAAAAATAAAAATAAACATAAATTTATAAATATTTTAAAATAACATATTTATAAAATATTTTACTTTTATTAAAATTAAATATTAAAAATTTTGATAATATTTTATTGCATTACTTTAAAATATAAATTAACCAAAATTTTAATAAATATTATTCTATTACATTACTTTAAAATATAAAATTTTAAATCATTCATATTTATAACATTATCATGAATAACTCTGGACCAAAACTTATTCGCCTTTATTAGGTTCAATATTTAACATATCTAAGTGCATCAGATTACTCTTTATTAAAATTTAAAAAAATGTAATTAATATTTTTAAATAAATTTTAATTTATGAAAAGTGAAACGCATTTTATTTTCTTTTTTCTAGAAAAATAATTTTGATAACTAAAAAATTTTAACTTAAAAAAATGAAATATATATACTTTTTAATTAATTTTAATATTAAAATAAAATTTATTTGAAAAAAATTGAAATATATTTTATTTTTTTCTGGTTTAATTTTTTTTATATTTTTATTTAAAAAAGAATAATTTTAATAACAAAAATATATTTTAAATATTTAAATATTTTAAATAATTAAAAATAAAAATAAAAATGATTTTATTTAAATAGTTAATAAAAAATATATACATTTTAAATAATAAAATAAAAATTTGAAATATATTCTTGAGTTACAACTTGCAATGCATTTAATAAAATGTAATTATACTTTTCTTTCTATATCTCCTCTCTTAATGATTTTTTCTCGTTACAAGCCTGCAATCTAAGATACATATTTCCCAATCTCAAAAGTATTGACAATCTGTGTCATGATACACTAGAGATAATCACTTGTATTATTTTTAGATTTGTGAGAGCTATGTGCACATGACGGAAATGAAAATGGAAATGATAATGTGCACATGACAGAAATGAAAATGGAAATGATAATGATAATGATTTGAGAAAACTTGATAGTCACTGTAGGTAGAAAGACAATTTGGGATTCTTGATAATCATTATATGTAGGAAAAATGATTTCTCATAAAGAAAAAATATTTTTTCCACATTAGTTTTTGTTAATTATGTGTCACTCCTGTGCACTCTTTCATAGTTCTTCCAACAATATTTCTTATTAAAGCAAGGAAAAATATGGTCAAGTTCAATCTAGTGAATATGAACATTTTACAAAATTCAAGTGCATATCAAAAGCTAAAATTATTGTGTAAGAAGAAGAAACAAGAAAAAATAGCTTAATATATAGTTAAATATTTGGTAAACTCCAATAAACATCAATGTATGATAAACTTCAAAACACTTATCCACTAATACATTTCATGTTCAATTTATTATTATTATTAATAATACACTAAATTACAACTTTATTTTAGATTATATTTGTTATTAATTATAAAAATAATTAATATATGAGTTAAATATCTATATATTTTAGAAAATGTGTAACAATATTCTTAACTATGGAGATTCACCAATGTTCATCTCAAAAGAGTGGGCAACAACGATACCAAAATAATAGCCATCACTATTGATCTTGTGGATGCTTCTCTGAACGTTTGGCGATGCAATTAGGGCATCCACGGATGATAAATCCACCATTAATAATACTATGATTAGCGCCCATATACAGTGGACTGCAGTGATAATCTTCTTCATATTTTCAAAGCCGAACTCCAGTCCCTCTTCTGCTTTAGTTGGAGAGATTTATGGGGAAGCCTGTAGAATATTCAAATCTGTAGGCGAGAGATCAAGGAACTTGGGACTCTGGAAGTAAAGAATCCTACCCAACCATTGGTCTTCTGGCATGCGTTTCCACGGAGGGTATCTCGGAGAGTGTATAGGGAATCTTTTACCTATTTTTTAATGATATTTTATGTTAAATAGATTTTCTGAGTAAAATTTAAAACTCCAAACAGATCCGTCAGCATCACTCGCTTCAGACCCAATGGAAAAAACTACCTGCCGTGGATAATTTAATTTATATCCTAAAGCGTTGACTTATGAAATTAATTCGAGCCATTTCACAGCGTGGCTATCCGTGCAACTTGTCAGCAATTTCCTACAAGATTCCAATTTCCAACCTCAATTTTCCACGCTAATCCCCTCAATTTCTCATCGTCGAGAGGGGAACAGCCCAGATCACCAGCTAAGGCCCCTAAAACAAGGCCCCTAAAACAGATACCTTCAGTCAAGGCTATCCGCAAGGATGCCAAACGATCTGTCGAACGAATTGGGCCAGACTCTCCAGTTTATGAACGCTCCTTTACAGTGTTAATTGTGGTTTGAAAGATCCCCTGGTATTCGTTGGAACACTGAATAAAATATTTTTATTAGAGTAAAAGAAACGGTAATCATTTTTATTGGAGGGTTTTAAGAATTAAATCACAAATTTGATGTGCATAGGGGAGAGATTCTTAATGTTGTGCACGGACCAGTAATTTATATAGTATTGGTCCCCCCAAACTACCATAAATTGAGACTTTTGAAACCAATAAAAAACATTAAGCGTAAATAAGTATTATTATGTCCAAAATTTCCCCATACATTGAATGGACTCACAACTGTCCATAAATAATATTTTACTACTTAACACTGCAAACCATATTGACCCAACTAGAAAACAACTAAAACCATAAAGGCTTCCAAAATGGTCTATTCCAGAAGTACAAAGCGGCAGTCACTTCAACCCCCACTCATCAGAACTGCAGTTTTGCATCTCAAATAAATATGCCTACCTGCACATAACAAAAGGGAATGTATGTCAATGATAACTGCTGTGTTGTTCAACAACTAAACACCCTATGTTCAATAAATGACACCCAACCCAATAACATTTAAACCCACTTTGTTCAATAAATGACACCCAGACCCAATAACTGTAATAAATGACACCCAACTCATTCTATTTCTCATTAAAACAGATCAAAGCACATGGATCAACAAATAACCAATTCCCAACCATTAGATCACATCAAATTAAATCCAGACCACACATTCAAAATGAAGCCATTGCAATCCATGTGCATCCATGTCCACTAATTAAATTCAAGTGCCCAAAACTATAAAAGAAGTCCACTCACTGTTGAAGTTGCATCTTATGCTTTCAAACTATTCAGCAAACTTGGAGACAATATCAAAAAACAGTTGCCAATATATCCAGGTTAGTTATATGAATTACAACTCATTCTTCTTACAGTTCTGTTTTCATTGTTTTCATTTATCATATTTCTTACATGATCTGTCTGGCCATAACTGCTAAAAGGATACTTGGATGGTTTCACAAACAACCATTGAAAGTCATTGTTCTTACAGTTCTGTTTTCATTGTTTTCATTTATCAGAGTTCTTACATGATTTGTCTGGCCATAGTTGCTAAAAGGATACCTGGATGGTTTCACAAATAGCCATTGAATAAAAAGTAGGTTCTAAATACAGCTATTTAGAAAAGTTAAAACCATTCCTTAAAATAAAAAAATGAATGCCTTCAACATACTTAATTTTTTCAGTTCAATTTTCTAAAACTTTTTATGACTGATAAGTCCATTCCAAAGCTGATCACAACTGCAAGTTGTTCCCAACATAGAATCAGATGTTCCCAACATAGAATTTATGTCTGGAATGGTGGCCATGGACTACAATGGAGAAGTTGCAGTACTGAGACATTTTTGGCAATGCCAAAAAAAAAAAAAAATGGAAAATGATATTTGAAACAACTATCATAGAATCCTACTTGAATCCATATAAAAGTTGCTAAATTGATGAACTATGGACTTACTTGGAATGACATTTGCAAAATTTTAACACTGCCCTATGAAATTGAAACATTTACTCTCATTATGAAAACAGATGAATACATGGAAAAATCCAATGTGAACGAAAAAAATACTAAATATTCAGAGTAACTCGAGAATATTGAAATGCTCGATAAGTTCCCTGCGGAAAGAGGATTTGCATTAAATCGAAGGCTAGAAAATGTGAATTCATATTGATGTGCAATATTAATATGATTTATCACTTTTGGTGCTCCCATATCCAAACTTCAACAGCTTGAGAAAGAGAATCTTTTGAAATTGGATGTAGAATTTCATAGTTGTGTCATTGGTCATATAAAAGTTGCTAAATTGATGAACAGGCAGGCAAATGAGAGACCACAAGGCTGATCACAACTACAAGTTGTTCCCAACATAGAATTTATGTCTGGAATGGTGGCCATGGACTACGATGGAGAAGTTGCAGTACTGAGACATTTTTGGCAATGCCAAAAAGCAAAAAAAATGGAAAATGATATTTGAAACAACTATCATAGAATCCTACTTGAATCCATATAAAAGTTACTAAACTGATGAACAGGCAGGAAATTGAGAGACCACAAGGCTGATCACAGCTGCAAGTTGTTCCCAACATAGAATTTATGCCTGGAATGGTGGCCATGGACTGTAATGGAGAAGTTGCAGTACTGAGACATTTTTGGCAATGCCAAATAGCAAAAAAAATGGAAAATGATATTTGAAACAACTATCATAGAATCCTACTTGAATCCATATAAAAGTTGCTAAATTGATTTACTTGGAATGACATCTGCAAAATTTTGACACTGCCCTATGAATGTGAAACATTTACTCTCATTATGAAAACAAATGAATACATGGAAAAATCTAGTGTGAACGAAAAAAATACTAAATATTTAGAGTAACTCGAGAATATTGAAATGCTCGATAAGTTCCCTGTGGAAAGAGGATTTGCATTAAATCGAAGGCTAGAAAATGTGAATTCATATTGATGTGCAATATTAATATGATTTATCACTTCTAGAGTTCCCATATCCAAACTTCAACAGCTTGAGAAAGAGAATCTTTTGAAATTGGATGTACAATTTCATAGTTGTGTCATTGGTCATATAAAAGTTGCTAAATTGATGAATAGGCAGGCAATTGAGAGACCACAAGGCTGATCACAGCTGCAAGTTGTTCCCAACATAGAATTTATGCCTGGAATGGTGGCCATGGATTGCGATGGAGAAGTTGTAGCACCGAGACATTTTTGGCAATGCCAAAAAGCAAAAAAAATGGAAAATGATATTTGAAACAACTATCATAGAATCCTACTTGAATCCATATAAAAGTTGCTAAATTGATGAACAGGCAGGCAATTGAGAGATCACAAGACTGATCACAGCTGCAAGTTGTTCCCAACATAGAATTTATGCCTGGAATGGTGGCCATGGACTGTAATGGAGAAGTTGCAGTACTGAGACATTTTTGGCAATGCCAAACAACAAAAAAAATGGAAAATGATCTTTGAAACAACTATCATAGAATCCTACTTGAATCCATATAAAAGTTGCTAAATTGATGAACTATGGATTTACTTGGAATGACATTTGCAAAATTTTGACACTGCCCTATGAAAGTGAAACATTTACTCTCATTATGAAAACAGATGAATACATGGAAAAATCCAGTGTGAACGAAAAAAATACTAAATATTCAGAGTAACTCGAGAATATTGAAATGCTTGATAAGTTCCCTGTGGAAAGAGGATTTGCATTAAATCGAAGGCTAGAAAATGTGAATTCATATTGATGTGCAATATTAATATGATTTATCACTTCTGGTGCTCCCATATCCAAACTTCAACAGCTTGAGAAAGAGAATCTTTTGAAATTGGATGTACAATTTCATAGTTGTGTCATTGGTCATATAAAAGTTGCTAAATTGATGAACAGGCAGGTAATTGAGAAACCACAAGGCTAATCACAGCTTCAAGTTGTTCCCAACATAGAATTTATGCCAAGAATGGTGGCCATGGACTGCAATGGAGAAGTTGCAGCACTGAGACATTTTTGGCAATGTCAAAAAGCAAAAAAAAATGGAAAATGATATTTGAAACAACTATCATAGAATCCTACTTGAATCCATATTAAAGTTGCTAAACTGATGAATAGGCAGGCAATTGAGAGACCACAAGGCTGATCACAGCTGCAAGTTGTTCCCAACATAGAATTTATGCCTGGAATGATGGCCATGGACTGCAATGGAGAAGTTGCAGTACTGAGACATTTTTGGCAATGCCAAAAAAACAAAAATGGAAAGTGATATTTGAAACAACTATCATAGAATCCTACTTGAATCCATATAAAAGTTGCTAAATTGATGAACAGGCAGGCAATTGAGAGACTACGAAGTAATTTGCAATGAGAGACTATGAAGTAATGCAATTCGATTTCCTGTAACATAAGTAATGCAATTCGATTTCCTGTAACATACATGTTGATAATTTCCTGTAATAAAGGAAAAGTATTTTTGCAGAAGTAATAAAGCATAATTTACAAATATTCTAATGTCTAAATGCATGCAATAATTTTACAGGTTGTTGCATCTATGGCAAAAGGAAGTTACTCTGCTTGTACAAGGAGAAGTCGCAGGAGAGTGACAAGGGGTGCACAGCTGCGATGCACATCGTCTGATGATGACAGGCTAGTTGATGTCAATGCCAACAATGCACTAGGGAACATTATTGAGGATGACCATATGACAACAACTGATGTTAACACACCATCAGCCACAAAACCACCATCAACAACAGTCCAAGGGGCAAGCTCAACTAAAAAGATCAGTGCTATAAGAGGATGGACAAAAGAACAAATGTTAGTTGCAATTGACGACATAGAGTTTAATGGATACTTAGTTCGGGCATCTACAAAAAAACATGGTATTCCTCCCTCATCAATACATTATTGGATAAATGGACTGACTCATACAAAACGTAGAGGGCCTCTTCAGTTATGACTGAGGAGGAGGAGGCCGAGGTGGTTGAGTGGTGTAAAGAGATGACCCAACTCGGACATGGGCTAGAGTTGATACAACTCAAATCAACAGTTGCTCAAATCTGTCAAGGGAGGCCAAACCCATTCAAAGATGGGTTTTCTGGTAAATCATGGTGGTTTGGGTTTAAAAAAAGGCATCCAAAACTTGTATTGCATACTGCTAAGGGCCTTGACAGAGATAGAGCATTAAATTTGCGCCCTGCAGTTGTGCAAAAGTTCTATGACACACTTTCTAGTGCTTACGATAAACATTCTTATGGAGCAGACCATATATGGAACTATGATGAAACAGGTTTACAGGCAGGGAGGAATTGTGGCATGTGGGTAATTGCCAAGAGAGGGAGCCGAAATGTGCCAAATATTTTGCCCAAGAGCAGGGAGTGGATAACTATTTTATGTTGTGTCAATGCAATTGGTACTTCAATCCCAGGATTTTATCTATTCAAAGGTAAAAATCAACTGAAAAACTATATACAGAACTGTGAACTACGTGCATGCATGGCCGCACATCCCCATGCATGGATGACTAAAGAACTGTTTCTAAGTTGGCTTTTTCACTTTGCTGCATTGGTACCAAGTGGCATCTCGCCTAATAACAGACACCTTTTGATATTAGATGGCCATGGGAGCCACATGGTTGTACAAACAATTGAGGAAGCAAACAATTTAGGCATCGACCTATTGACATTGCCCGCTCATACCACTCACAGATTGCAACCCCTTGATGTTAGTGTGTTTGGCCCTTTCAAGAACTATTTCAGGTCAGAGCGCGCTGCATGGATGGAAAAGAATCCAGGGGTTGAGGTGAAAAGGTTTGAGCTAGCAGAGCTTACAAGTAAAGCTTTTAAAAGGGCTTTGACACCATCAAATATCAAGGCTGGCTTTAGGAGGACAGGAATCTGGCCACTGAACTATGATGCTCTTATGCATGATACTGGTTGTAGCCAAGCGTTTCATGTGGATGGTCAGGAAGAAGGGAATGCCCAAACAGGTGTTGAAGTGCAAGAAGTAGATGACCAAGATGATGTTGTTGCAGCTGGTAATATGATTTCCCTGTCTCAAGGACACTTATATGCTGAAGATGATGAAACTATATGTGAAACACAATATAACAATGAACAAATTCGTAGTAACATGGAGATCGTTCCACCAACTCAAGAACATGAAATTCCTGTTGCTGATATTGTTGAACATGCGTTGACAATGACCAATTGACATTGCCAAGCCAAGTAACCCCACCTTCATGGCTAGTAGAAGCAATGATCAATATGAATGCACATAGTGTCTCAGCAACCAATGAAGAAAGCATGAACATGCCCTCACAACCAGCAGAATTGAACAGTGAAATTGTTCATTCTTTTGTGGATAATAGATCAATGGAAGAAGATGAAGGACATAATGAGGCATCAAATGAAGATAATGATATAGTTCAATCAGTTCCAATAGATACTGAAAGGGAAGTACCGAGCAATGACATGCAGGTGGGAGGGGTGGAGAAGACACTTGGACGGTTCCTAAAGCTACCAGTAGAGAGAGTATCAATGAAAAAAAAGCAAGGTGCACAGGGTAGTCTTCGTCTGGGCCGAAGCTCATAGTTACTCACCTCAGAGGACTATATAAACTTGTTAGTTGAGTCTGAAAAAAATAAATTTGAAATGCAAGAATTAAAACAGAAAAAGAAGGATCTAGTCAAGGAGAAGAAGGCAGCAAGGATTGTTGCAGCACAACGTCAAGCAGATGAAAGGATTGAAAGAGATAAAGCAAGGCAAGTTAAGGACCAACAAAAGCAAATGGCAAGACAGGAAAAGGAAAAACAAAAGGCACAACAAATGCTTGAAAAGGAACAAGAGATGATCAACGATACAAGAATCGCTGATGAAACCAAGATTATTTCAAACTCATTGGACTCCATTGCAGATAATACACCATTATTCCAAGATCTCATAAACATTCAAGTGCCCCACTATCAAACTGAGGGTTTATCCACTTGCCTTGTTCCTACCAGAGTTGGTGTCAATTCTCTGTATGCTCATTACACACCTCTACTTAATGCAGGGGTCAGTAGTGCAAATGTGAGGTATGGGTACTCAGTACCTCCATGGTTGGAAGCTGCAAATTGTAATCAATCATATGGCAGCAATCAACCATTTCCTAATCAGCCCTTGACTGGTAGGCCAACCTACCTGGCTCAAGAAGGTAACTCGGGGAGTTTTGGCACTCAAGATTCTCAAGGCCATAAAGAATAGGGGTGTCATATGTTTTTGGTTATAACCACATTATGATGTGGATTTTGGATGGATTGTATCTTTTTCTTGGCACGGAAACATTTTGGCTTACAACACTAGATTGTATCTTTTTCTTGTCACAAAAACATTTTGGCTTACAACACTAGATTGTATCTTTTTCTTGTCACAGAAACATTTTGGCTTACAACCTAGTAGTGATTTTTTGTGGCAACCTAACTATGTGTTGAAAAGAAATTTTCAATGGAATATGTCTTTCTGTAAAATATTAATTATGATAAAAATATTTCTATAAGTTATTCTGTGTGTCAAAGCGCATGGATCCGATATGACACCTGTCCACCGTGGAGGTCCACGTGTTGGGCATCGTGTCATCACATAAAATTTTGTGTCCGTGCCATTTCCTCTGTTTGTTTGGGGTCATTGCTGCGATGTTTGGGAATTCAATAATAACATTCCATTCCAACTCTGGACAAGAGATAATGGCCAAAGGCTTAGGAAAATGGCTAAATACAAAAATCAAATGACCAAACAGTCTCAAATGAGGAGGCAATCTACCTCATAATAAGTTTTATTAAATGTCAAAAAGCCACTAATAATTTTATTCATTGAGGGGACACTTGAGAAATTGAGAGCACTCATTATCAAGTTGCATATGAAAAAGGCTAAATACAGAAATCACATGACCAGACAGTCTTATCTCATAATAAGTTTTTGAGAGCACTCATTATTAAGTAGAGTAGGAAAAAACCTTCAAATTTAAATTCAGATATTCAAAATCCTAGTTCCATGTCCAAACATAGAACACTAAAATAACAACACCCCATCTCAATATAATTGCTATAAATATAATTGCTGTAAATATGAGAATAACCTAAATCCTTAAGAAAATGAAGTTTAATCATCCTCCTATGCATTTTTGACCAATAACCATACCTAAACCCAAATCTCTTCTCAACCCCACAAAAAACAGGACACAAAAATTTCAATTGAGGTGGCTACAAACTGCAACAGTTGAGTAAAACTGGCATCATTTAATCATCTTCTCATCCCCAAAAATAAACAGGACACAAAAATTTCAATTGCGGTGGCTACCATTGAAAAAATATTTCAAGGAGAGCAACAAAAGACATATTACCAATATGGAGGAAAATTAAAGAGGTTCCCATATCTGGAAGTTTCTAAGAGATGGTACACATGTAACTCACTCCAAGGGCATGGATTCCAGGAAACAACAAAGATATCTAGATTTGGAATGATAATGTCATGGGGAACAAACCATTAATTACTAATATTGAATTGATTCGTCTTAAGTTATAAATGGGTGATAACAATATAAATTATTTTTTTGTTATTTCCTCATGGTCAAATTAGTTAGGTTGATGGAAAGGATGGTTTTTAAGGGATTCCCCCTAGCCACTGTGGCCTAGAGTTTCTAAATTATTCTTAATCCTAGGTGGATGCACTCCTTAGGATATTCAATCTAAGGCTTAAAGTGTTGAGACAGGGAATTTCCATGTTAATAATCGAGGTTTGAATTAGAGCAGGAATAGAGCACTGGAAAATAAGTTGTTGGTCAATTTTGACAATGTTGCATATGCAACATTCACTCCAAAAAAGAAAATTGCTTTGATGTTGATCTGAATCAGAGTTGATTCATGATTCACTCACAATTCCTGTTAGATGGAGTCATGGACACAACCTTATGAAATGCAACACATAACAGGCCATAACAATAAAATAACAGATTCAATACACCATTCCCATATACTTCTAAAGATATACAGCACTAGAAAAGATCAAACTTTACTCAAAATAACGAATAATGTACCAATAACATTTATGACCTTTTTCCAAGTAAAATCTTATAAAGGTGGTCAATGAGGCCTTGACAATGACCAACTATATCTACAACATTCCTTCAAAAAAAGAAAATAGCTTTGATGTTGATCTGAGTTAGAGTTGATTCATGACTCAGCAAGCATAACTCGCAACTGCTGTTACATGGACACAACCTTATTAAATTTAACACATAACAAGCCATTAGAAAGATAGTTCCAACATCTTAGTCTTACAATAAAATAATAGATTCGACACTCCATTCCCATATACTTCTAAAGGTACATAGCACTAGAATAGAGAAAACTTAACTAAAAATAACAAACAATGTACTAATAACAATTGAGTGTTTTCTAAGTAAAATTTTATAAAGTTGGTCAATGAGGCCTTGACAATGAGCAACCACACTTGTGGAAGCTCGTACTCAATTACCAAAGTACTCTAATGCAAGTCAAACTTCAGCAAAAAAGGACTATGGATATCCTTCATTCACAAGCAAACACAACCGCAACCATTCATGGGTGGGGAAAATGAAATTTCACCCATTTGTGAAAGAACTTAATGGTGCCAAGCCAAAATAATTTATCATCGTCCTGAAGATCCCTTTCCATGAACATCTGTGCTTACGGTACAAGAATGAGTATTGAAAACATAAAATAAATATTGGTATTTCTGCTTTAATTTTCCCATCTCGTCCCATTTAAGACAACTATGAGACAATATCCATCATAAGCTTCTTTCTCACAGAACTAAGCAGTAATTTCCAGCTTCTAATGGATCATAAATTTTGAAAAAATAATCATGTCTATCAGCATAACATACATGCAAGGCTTAACTTGCAGTTTCAACAGGCCAGACAAGCATCAACAAATAAGAACAAAAAACTATGCTTGCCAGTCTAAATAATGTCCAAGTCAGTCAATTGCCTCCCCTTTCAAAATTATTCTTAATCCTAGGTGGATGCACTCCTTAGGATATTCAATCTAAGGCTTAAAGGGGATGGGGAAATTCAATCTTCAAAGTCAAATATGGATACATGTAACAATTATTATCCCTTCCTCTTCCATAATGAACTCAAATTTTCAACCAATTTTGGCATTACGATGGACTACCAAATATTAATATCTTATATTGGATGATAATACATATCAAGAGGGTTTCCTTCGTTTGTTTGGGGTCATTGCTGCGATGTTCCATTTTCCCTTTGTCTTTCTGCTCGGGGTAGGTTCTGGTTCAAAATTTCCCCAGCCTTAATACAATTTTATCATACCCATCGCGCTGCCATTGATTTACTGGAGCGCGTGTTACTGTATTTGGGTTTTGGCCCCAGCTACCCCAGCCCCAACCCCAACCCCAACCCCAACCCCAACCTCGACCTCAGGTTATGGTGTGGCAATCCCCGCAACAAGAGAGCTCCGCCGGGGAGATCAGGACCCTCTGGTTCGGCGGTTTGCAGCATTGGATGGATGAGAATTATCTGCACCGATGTTTAGCTTCTGCCAGGACCTTCATTCCATTAATATTATTCGCAATAAGTAGACTGGGCAATTAGAGGGTTATGGCTTCTTGGAGTTTGTGAGCCAGGCAGTGGCCCAGATGGCTCTCCAAAATTACAATGGCATACAGATGCCCAGGGCTGAACAATTTTACAGGTTAAATTGGGCAACGAATAGCGGTACAAAAAAGAATTCGGAAGATTTTACTATATTCGTGGGAGATTTGGCATCTGGTGACACAAACGAGTTGATACAAGAGACCTTTAGAGCTGTATACCAATCTGTAAAAGGGGCAAAGGTTATTACTGATAACATTACAGGCCGTTCAAAAGGATATGGGTTTGTAACATTTGGGGATGGGAATGAGCAGGTTCGGGCTATAATAGAGATGAATGGAATGCTTTGTTCCTCTAGGCCTATGCGAATAGGTCCTGCCATAACAAAATAGACTATGAAAATAGCGAAAATAACAGTGAAAACAACGAAAATCACAAATTCACAAATACCATCATTGAAAGCCACAAACAACATCAAAATATCCACAAAAACCCTAAACCCTTATCCACAAAAACCCTAAACCCTCAAAACCTGCCATAGAAAGTTTACAAAATATCCAAACAGAGTTGTTTGTGTTGAAAAACACAGAGAAATTGCTGGTAGGATTAAAATCCTACCAGTGACAGTCGCCGGCCTTCCCCGGAGCTTGCCAGACCACCTCCACACCTGCAACGACCTTTTCCACACCTGCAACGAGAAGAAAAAGCCATTAGACAACAGAAAACCAGCAAAAAAACCTGCACAAAACAACAAATTAAACAATTACCTCGAGCTCGGTAAAACTGCAACAGGCTCCTCCCCAAACAACAAAAACTGCGAATAAGACCACCACCAGAGAAACCCTAAGCAACCGACAGTCCAGAACGACCAAGAAATCCAGGCGGAAAACCACAAGAAAAGCAGAAGCGATGTTCCAACCACAAACCCTAAACCTCAAACAAACGCTCGCAACAGCACCTGCATACCAGATGAAGCGCGCAGGTCCACAAACCCTACACCTCGAACAAACGCTCGCAACAACACCTGCATACTAGACAAAGCGCGCAGGTTCTGGGGCCGTCCCGCACCATCTTCGGTGGGGTGCTTCGACCAACAACCGGCCTCGAGCAGAAAGACAAAGGGAAAATGGAACATCGCAGCAATGACCCCAAACAAACGGAAGAAATGGCGCGGACACAAAGTTTTATGTGATGACACGATGCCCAGCACGTGGAGCTCCACAGTGGACAGGTGTCGTACCGGATCCATGTTGATTGACACGTGGTTTTGCAACGTGGCGGGGAGGGCGCACAGGTAATGGCGGCCCTCCCCTAATAGAAGTGTTTTAGAGATTTTCAGAGTGCTAAATCTATATAGTCAGAAAACCAATACGTGTCATTGTATAAATGGGTCCCATTATACTACGACTTTTGACGGCCTAGGGCATGGTGTCATGAGCAGGTACAAGTTACGTATATATTAATATATAAGTAATTTAGCCATCTAGATTAAATGATGGGTAAAAATGAATAGATATTAATTAATTTAGGATAAGTATTAAAATATATATTTTTATTATATATTTTATATTATTAAAATAAAAATCATAAAAATTAATTAAATTAAAATTTTATAATTTTAAATTATTATTATTGATTATATTAGTTTATATTCATTTTAATTCTAGATCAAATCTTTTTAACTCAGATAAATTTTGATTTTAAAAAGTTTCATTTTTCTTATAGTAAATTCATATTAGTTTTATTATTATTTATAATTTATAATTATTATTTTTATATTTTATTTTATTATTATTTTTAGTTTTATGTAATTTGACCAAGTTAAAATGTTTTATTGATAATTATCATAGTTAATTTTTTTATTTTTTATTTTTATTCTATTTTGACCAAATGAAAATGTTTATGGGGAATTATAACATCTCTACATACTGGGCTTGAGAGCACCTCACTAGGTAATTACTTTTAACTTTTTATTATTTTTTAATTGAGCCCACATGTAAATGTTTGTACATGTTTACAAACATTTACACCACTACAACATCTTCCCATAGCTTTTTGCTTTTAGATTTAACTTTAAAAATGATATGAAATAAAATAAAAATAAAATATTTATAAAATATTTTGATTTTGAAAATGAGTTATGATTTTTGGGCAAGTGGTATTGAGAAGCCATTGTATTGGCCAATGTTATTGTAATTGGTCAATGTTATTGTAACAAAGTCTATTTCCAAGTTAATGATATCCATCGTAAAATAAGGGTGAATATACATGGTAAAGAATCTTGTTATATTGTTTGTTTATGGTAAGCTCTAAATTTTAATTTTAAAATTGTTATAAAATTAAATTAAAATTAAAAAAAAAAATATTGGTTTTTATTTTTATTTTGATATGAGTTATGGTTTTTGGATATGTGTTATTGATAGGCCATGATATTATAAGAAATCCTGTTGAGAAGTTAATAAATCCATGGCTAAATGAGGGAGAATATTCATGTTAAGAATGTTGTTATATTGTAAATATAAATTTTTTATGTACTCTTTAATTAAATTTAAATATTGTTACAGATTGCTATTTTAAATTGTATGGTAAAATGGATGCTAATTTATAACTACTAAGTTATATATTTTAATGTGATATGTATATTGTGATTTTTATTTATGTAAAATGAAAAATAAAAAATAATATAAAAAAATCAATTTAAAAAATAATTCATGTCTAGCATCTAACATCTAACATCTAACGCATACACATCTATCCTATACTAATAAATGAATTAAATATATATACAAACATGTAGTAAGATTGTTAAATTATAAATATGTTTTTTTAATACTATAGTTTATCAATACCATATGCCTAGAAAATCATAACTATTTCATATGACACTTCTTCATATAACCTTTTTATAATTAATCAATTTAATTAAAGGGGTAGATATGGCATAACTACTTTTGAGATAAATTGATGAGGCTCGGTATTGCAACAAGAATGCTACAACTCCCAAGGCTACCAATTTTAATTATCAACCCAAGGTTCATACAAACTTAAGAGGTATCGACACTATATGTGTAGCATACAATGTGTCCTTCCTTTGTTGTCATGCGATAAAAGAAATGTTGCCTATTTGCAGGAATGAAAGACTGAATTTAAAAATGCTCATAAAGTAACATGAAATCCTCTATCTACTTATTAACACACTTTGCTTGCAAAAGAACCCTATTTTAACCCTATTTGTCACATGTGATGTTTTAACTAATCTAAGCATGAAATCTGATTTAGGGAGTACTAACTACTGTGTGCATGTGTAAATATAAAAGAACTAATCTTTTTAATCTTTTTGCTTTATAAATGCAAATGCTAATCTTTCCTTGATCTTTGGCAGGGGAGACATGTGTGGAGGAACAGGGGTTCAATGATTTTGATGGATTGAAGGTCAGGTAGGGTCCTAATCCCAACTTCAATGATGATTTTTCTCAGTTCGGGCTCAAAACAGGCCGCTACAGGATTTCCTACAGGATGTACTAGTTCTCCTATAGGATCCCCTAGTTCTCCTATAGGATCCCCTGTTTTACTACAGGATGTTACAAATTTACTATACGAAATTATAATTCATCGAATGACCAATCAAATCAAATCCAAATTGGATGGGACAAATTTTGTTATTGACTAGGATGTCTTAGGTCCCCATTCCAAGTGGAATCACTCAAAAATACCTTTGTTAACCCATGCTAAAAAATAACAGAAAATCACTGGTCGAAAATCTAGAAATTCGAGAACTAGTGAGCTAGTAAATCCATCCAATGCCTAACATAATCAAGTGCAAATGCAATGAGGTAATTTGTGTTATGAACTAGAGATTTGGATCAGCTATGTCTATGGTTGGGTGGTTCGTGGAAGTCCCACAATTGGTTGGCCTTTGCATTATTATTATGAGGTTATTTCTCCTTGTTATTTCATGAGTATTATACTAGTTTATATGTGGATGATATGGCTGTGATTTCCTTGGTATTTTTGTTTCTATTATGTTGGTTATGAACATGTATTATGATAGTGGTTATGTATGGATCTCAACATGTTTTTACCTGTAAATGAATGAACAATGTATCTATGGCCTAATGGATGAAACTGCAACTAATGTGTTGAGGCGTCAATGCTTCTTAGCGATTCTCAAATGACTATGATGCCCCTATGTTCAGATCTGTTGTTTAAGCCTATGGATTAAATAATTGTGACATGCTTAACAAAATGCCTGTCATGGCTAGTAGGGGTCTATTCAAATCCTTATTCAAGTAATTGTATGTGTATCATTATTATGTTGTTATCTTGAAATTCTGAAAGTATCATTGAATTCTGGGCAGTGACCTGGGCTCTGGGCCTAAAAAAGTGGCTCAAATCCTGGAGACGCAAGCACAACACTAGGCAAAAAAGTCCTTGGACACATGCATACCCATTTTGTGAGAGCATCTGGAGCCTCCTAGACGCATGCTTTTCCATGTCAAGGGATCATTCGGGGGTTTAACGGTCTAAAACTCAGTGGAACCTAGGGGTTGGTTACTTTAGTGGTTGGGATGGTTCCTAGGAGTCTTGTTGCTAAAGTGGAAGGTCCGTATGGTGTGTTTCCATCATTTCCACTTCCTTAAGGTGACTAAGGAGGTTGAATCATATCATAGTAACTTCTCATCACATGTTTACCTTGGTTGGTCGATTACTTGGGTAGATGCGGGAGGAGGGTGTTACATATACCTTGGTCAATCATCAATAAATGAGTACATTCTTTGCTTTTCTCATGGACATGTGAAGGAGAGGACCTATAATGTCATGATGTACCAACCCTATAAGTGTAATAGTGCTACTTGCTTTTCCTATGTCAAAATTCTCCTTAGGATGCTTACCGAGAATGCATCAATGGAAAACTTCATCTATGTATTTAATTTTGTATACCTTCAACCATTTCTTCTTTACATACCTTTTCCAAATACGTATAATTTAGAAAGCCAAACCTCTCATGCCACAACCTTTTCTCCTCATTTGTGTGGGTAAGAAGAGAAACAAAATATGATTTTCAAATAAAGTGAGAGAAGAAATACAACCTAAAATGGTGGTTAGCCTTACCAACTACTACTCTAAAACCATTTGCCATATTGAAATTCACCATTTCATTTGGAATGATGTCAACTTGTTTCCATGAACCTGAGTATGTTATCTGGTAGATAGGGACAACTAAGATCTTAGGTACACGAAGCACATTATGAAAACCCATAGTTTGGATCTATTCTTCCTTCTTTCGCAACCTCAATAGGAGAATGATCTCCCATAAAAATATGTGGTCTAGTGCAAGTCTCTAAGTAAGAGAAAGTATGTGATGACGAAGCGATATGGTGAGTGAAACTTGAGTCAATAATCTAAGTGTTAGGAGAATAAGTTAAGGAAATAAAAGAATGAACCTTACCTTTGTATTTCTGTGGCCAACCCATTTGCTTCTTCTTGGTATTATTTGGAAAGTAGTCCTTAAGATGATATTGATGAAGGACTTGTGCCATGAGCTCAGTTATCTTCTTCATGCATGCACTTTTTGGATGAGATCCCCTGCTACAATAAACACACTTTTACCTTGCTTTCTTGGAAATTCCCCCCTTGGAAATCAAACTCTCCTTAGTTGGATTATGTTTTCCCTCTTTCTTTTGTTATGGTTCCCTTGTTTTTCTACTTTTTCTTCTTACTAGCTTCCTACACTATAAACACATGAGCCTTGGATGCCTTTAAATACCCCATGTGAATTAGCTTGTTCTACTCTTGAATTAATGATTCCATAAAGCTACTCAAAGGAGGCATCTTCAAATATTTACCCATGGAGAGTTTAGTAGTGGTAGGAAGAAATAAATACTAAATACTTAGGTCCTATATTTGAAAGAACTAAAAGAATTAACTACTCTTCCTTTCTATCAATGCCACAAGTTTTAACCTATTGAAGAAAAATATTGAACTTAGTGAAGAAGCATTGTAGGGTGTCAAAGTTTTTGGGATCAAAACTATGAGCTCATTCTCTAGATAGTGTCCTCTAAACACGTCATTCTTGCTAAACAAACCCTCCAACATGGTCCATAACTTGTTGGGATTAATACAAGAATCAATGTGAGAATAAAGGTCTAGAGAAATGGACAAGAACATGAACCTAAGGCTTCTTCGATCTCATTGAATTAATTTGACTTTTATATAACTAAATTGAGCTCTACTTCAATCTCCATATTGATTCTATAGAATCCTTTACTACACAGTAGCAATAGGATCATTAGCTTCCAATCAAAGTAGTGGAATGAAGTTAGAATGACACATATAGTGAGTTTATTCATCTTATTCTATTTATCTAAAGTTTGTTGAACTACAATATTATATAATGTAATTCTCACAAACTCATTAATGCTTTGATACCATGTTGAATTTACAACACAAGTACAAGATCTAGTTGCAATAAAATGCTTGACTTGAGTACAATTAAATAACATTCTCATTTAGAGAAGTAATGTGCACTAAGTGTTGTTCCAAGTGCATGCATAACCAACAGAAAAATAACTCTCCCTTAGTTCTAGTTAACTGGGCCAAAAATGGAGTTATAGGGTCCAAAATAGAGTTAGGGTCAATAATAGAGTTGATTAAAGATAATATGGTCTAAAATTACGCGAGGACTAAATGTAAAACTCAACCATATAGTTCCCAACTCAAGTGGTGAAGAAAATCCTCCAAAATTAAGACTAAAAGTCAAAAGATAATGTTTTCTACATTTAAGGGATGAGTGGATAGGGTTACGGATAAGGTTGTCCTCCAAAACAGGAAGGAATTGCTCACTTATGGATAGGGTCGCTAGGCAATAGGAAGTGCACATTACTTGAGAGGAAAAATGTATGTCACTACCCACTCAATGTCTAGCCATTACCACATGTCATCCTACATACCATCTCTTACAAAAAATAGACATACTATAAATAGTAAGTGTCAAAAGAATGATCATAAATGTAAGGTAGCTAAGGGCAGGTAATGTGTATTTACTCCAAAAGAAAGTGCATATCTAACTAGATTGACATGTGTGAATAATGTGGATTGGCATGGCATCAATATAGTATCATGGTGGTCAATAAGATAAATCAACTTACATGAGGCAAAACTTCCATATATAAACTCCAATTGAGGTGATTTTTGCATTGCTGGAAAAGGTACTCTTGATGAGTAGAAGAACATTAATATGTTGGGAACTTTTTTCTTGTATTTTTTACCTTGAAAATGACCATTTAGAGCCTCAAATTGGATTTAGAGTTTTTAGACCTTAAGTCACTAAAGTAAGACATACCCTCATAATAAACCCTACAATCCAATGCTTCTAATTTTCCACCTAAAAAATACCAAAATAATTAAAAATTATATAATAATAAAGCTTTTCCATTCAAAATGTTTCCTAAACTTTTTTAACCCAAACCATAATAATGAGCCTAAGTAGAATTTGAACCAAAAAAAATTCAAATAATAATATCATTTAAGTGTATAGCATATACTAACTCATTCATTGAACCACAAAAAATTCAAATAATAATATCATTTAAGTGTACCGCCCAAAGGAAGTTACATAGAGATTTTATCGAGTGGAATATCATTACCTCAATGAGTACTTCAAATACAAACTTGCTTGTTCCTTTCAATGAAATTGAGCTCGTAGTCACCTCCCTTTTCAATTTTTAAAAACCAAGTTAGTAAAATCAACCTCAATTTGATAAATAATCATTATAAAAATTTAATGTCGTTATGAGATGTGTATAAAGCTTCATAAAGCCACTAAACACTAAAATGAATATCAAATAATTAAGGAAACCATATATATAGATCCATCTCTATCAATAATCCATTTACATGCAAACTTTATTGTCGCTTCTCAATCAAAAAAATTTGACTTTATTCTAAATCTTTAATCTAGGTATAAGCTAGCTCCTTCACAAAAATAAGGGACGACTTAAAATAAGGGATGACTTATAGTGCTCCATATTAGTATAGGGAAGTGGTGTTAATTAAATGTAAGGCTATATAGATGAGACAAACAATGTCATTTATAGGTTAAGATATGACAGGGTTACTAATGATTGTGCAATAATATATTAGGGAGTATTGAAGGTAGCCACACACTAGTTTATCTTGCACGGACCAAGCACATAAAGCTTCAGTAACACTCCATTTAAAAAAAAGGTGTAATGACAAGATTTGAGCATTAAGCAAGAGTAGATAACATATATTTTAACAAGATTAGAGCATCAAGTTTAGTGTTATGCTTACTGTGTTAATGCTTTACTTGAAACTTGTTCTACTCATACGATATTATTAGGTGATCTTGTATACTTAGTATTGATGATGGAGAATTTTTTTTACTTGAATAAAAATTATTTTCCCTTTCTTAATAAGAACAGTTGAAGTGTCTTTTCACTCTTCAAAAAAATATTTTTAACTGGATCTTAAATTCAATTAAGAAGGAAACCAACTTATCAGCAAAGTCGACAATTAACCCTACTCTGCAGCTGGGCTCTCCAAGAACCTAAATTTATAATTAAGTTGTGCTCACGACAATGAGACTTTACAAAATAGTGACGCGTGTGCCTCTTCATCTCATTGACTTCCTTACCACCCTTCAAATGAATTTTTCAATAATCCAAAGCAACTTTGGATAGGGAAAGGTTTCTAGGTTAGTGCAATAGAAATCATTGTTACAGAGACTTGATAAATTGAATTACAGCAGTTGCAGCGTTTTGGCTAGCCAGCCCAGAAAAGACAGCAGCCTGATTACTCTCAGAAGTCCCCCCTCCAGCCAAATCAGAAAGAGATCTTATTGCTATGAATGGCAGTCCTTGTTGAAGGCAAACCAGTGCTACAGCTGCACTTTCCATGTCGATGGGACTTATATTGAACTTGGTGTAGAGGAAGTTTCTGTACGCTGCATTGTCGACAAACACGTTTGCACTCGCTCCTCTTTCTACTAGAACAGCCTTGGGAATATATGGCAGACAAGTTGTTGAGTTCAAACATCCTTCCAACTCCAGAGTCTGAATAAACACAATCAGAACTATCATCAAATTTTATTATAAAAACACAGATAGTGTAGAGTGTTTTTTTTTTGGAAATTAAGATAAATCTAAACAATACTTGTATGAGATCAGATCTGATAGATGTATGCTTGATTACAAAGAAATATATACATACATACATTTCCTGAAAGAACTAGTAAATACCTCAAGGCTCTTTGCAATCTGATAATAGTGCTCATCCACAGGCACCCAAAAAGCATGTTGCCTAACCTCTGGAGTTCCATTTACTGGAAAAACTTCCTCAGGTTGATACCACGCATTATTAAGGAGGTTGTTTGAATTCTGATCTGATGGAGTTGTGGAGTTTGCAAAGTGAAGGTACCCGTATTGTCGTGTGTAATCTCCATTTGATTCCAGAGGAAGTTCATCATTGGGTCCATCTCCATATCTCTGAACCAACACATATAAATTCAATCACAAGATAGTTTTACCACTGTGTCTACTTATCAGGCCATAGCATCATCTTTCAAGTATTTACATAAATAAACATAAATATTAACCTGCCAGCTCCAGAGGCCGGTATGAGCCCAGTAACGAGGAACTGTAACATCTGCGATTTGCAGAGAAGAGTTGGCGTTCCCTGCAATTCCATAGTGGATGACTCCTTTCACTTCGAAGAAACTCAGCAGCAACTGAGTTGTTAGTCCTGCATTCAGCTACATAAAACAAAATATAGTATGTTAAAAGGGTAGAATTATAGATTGGGTTATAGCTATGGATTCATACAACATAAAAATCAAAGCACTGATATCAGTAAACAAAATTGAGACCAACCATTGCCATTCCTGACATGACAATGATGACTCTGTGCTTATCAACGCTTCCTATATGAAATCTTCTCCCTGCAAAGAAAACAACAAAAAAGATTTCATATCATTATTAATTGTCTTTCAGCATTGAGCTTATCTGGATTGTTGATTTACTGAATATTTGGCAATCAGATTGATATAGACATGGTTAAATAATTAACTGTGCCCATATTCGTAACATTGCTTAATTGAAATAAAAATACCCTTGATAAGTGCAGATTTTGAAAATATCCTATAAACTTGTCATCAAAAAAGATTATGTTAGTTGTTTCACCCCTATTCAACATCAAATTTCAAAATATTTCCAAAATTTATCGATATAGTTACAACTTGCTCTACCTTAGTCTCATGTCTCTTCCGTAAGTTATGAGATTTAACTTATCATGTCTCTTCCATAAGTTATGAGATTTGTTGTGTGAATGTATTTCCGTAAACAAGCTTGTCATATAACAACTTGAACATTTTTTCCCTATAAAAATCTCATCTACATACTTTTAAGGGCAAAATAGAATAGATCTCTGATTACCAGCAATATCCAGAGTCACGGAGACATTGAAAGACGAAGATTGCAGAAGAGGGTCCATCTCGAAAGCGTTGGGAACAACGATGCCGAGATAGGGGCCATCGCCATTGATCTTGTCGATGCTTCTCTGAACGTTTGGCGATGCAATTAGGGCATCCACTGATGATAAATCCACCATTAATGATACTATGATTAACGCCCATATACAGTGGACTGCACTGATAATCTTCATCATGCGTTCAAAACTGAATTCCTGTCCCTCTTCTGCTTGCGTTGGAGAGATTATATTCAAATCTGTAGGTGAGAGATCAAGGAACTTGGGACTCTGGAAGTCGTTTGCACGGAGGGAATCTTTTACCTATTTTTTGATGATATTTTATGTTATGGTGCACCTACGTATGCTGGAGCCAACAAACGTTTGATGGCTTTACATGATTTTGTAGAACTGAAGGTGATTTAATGTATATTTTTTGTCACGGAAGAAAGGTAGAAAATAGTAGAGAACTAAAGACTTTGTATGAGTCCCAAATCTGCGACTGTGGCGCGAGCCTCGAGCGACAGCTAAGCGCTCTAAATATATATATATATATGAAAGTTTTGATAGCTGTGAAATTGAGTGCTCGTTACGTGGAGCAGGCCAGTGTAAAGTCAAAGAGCCACTACTTCGACTCTCTAGCGGTGTGATACACACCATTAAGAGTTGTTATTTTTTATAATTATAATTATATTCAATTCACTAACTATTCAACTCTAATATATTTACTAATCTTATATATTATTATGATAATTTTAAATTTTATTAATAAATTTTTAATTAATGTTTATTTTAAAAAATATGGATAACATTATACAATTATATCAAAATTATAATATTAAACTTTAAAAATTTATAAAAAAATATTTTCAAAATTTTAAAATATACTAATAAAATATTAACTATGAACTAAATTTAATCATCATAATGGTTATCAACGTTATATATAAACATATGATATGTATATTAATCATATATATAATAATAAAAAATAATATTCATTTTTAAGGTCATGGCCAAGTCAGACACCAAATTTGTGTATGAGACCCTATTGTTTGTGGGACAAGGGACCCATCTCCGCACAATGATTTGACTGCTAAGTCTATGAAGGCATATATGCTCTACCCCTTTGGTTTTGAACTTATAAATTCTTAGGAGGAAACACATGCTCTTAACCATTAGGCCCACTCATACTCTATTATATACATTCCATTATATACATATAATATTCATTCCATTATATACCTATAATATTCATTCCATTGAAATATAAATAAACTTTTTTAATGTAATATTTTTTTTAAAATAAATATATATATTATAAATATTTTATTTATATAAAAATAATAAAATTATTTTATTTATATATTTTTAATTTTAATGGGATAATATTTATAATTAAATAAAAAATTTAACATTTTGTAACTTGAATAAAATATATATATTTAAATTAATTAAATATAAAATATCTAAATCAATCAAACATACTTTATAGTTCTAATATTTTATAGTCATAATATTCATATTAATAAATATAAATTTATATAAAATTAAATAATAATAATTGATTTACAAATTTTTAATGTAATTTTCGTCCGTATTATAACTAAAGAACAAATACAATGTTAATCGAAAACTTTAAAATTATAATGAAATTAATTTTATAATCATGGTCAAATATTTTACTTTATTATAATTTAAAGGATAATAAAACCTAAAAACAAATACATAATGACTTAGAAATGGTAATGAAATTAAAATTAAAAGTTTTATGATTTTAATTATTTTAATTTTTAATTTTTATTTAATATATCTATTAAAATAATATATAAGATAATTAAAATTAATATAATTTAATATATTCTAAAATTTTTTATGTCATGGAATTTATGTGATGATGGTATTCAAACTATTGTAAACATAAGATTTGGACTTACACCAAATTAAATCAAAAGTTTTCGTTAATGGTTTTTGGTTGGATTGTAGATATTTCTCTAATCGTTGGTAATAAGAATATAATATTATATTTATAGCCACTAATCCATTTACCAAAACAAAAAGACACCTTTAATTCAAAAAAATTCACTATTATTAATTATTAATAATTATTTATAAAGATTGGATCAATTATTTTATTATTATTATTTATTAGACCCTTGGATTTATAATATCAATCCTTTAGGTGTATTAATTTAAGGGTTCATATTCTTAGGGTAAAATATTATTCTTAGGGTTTATAATATTAATCCTAGAGTTTAATATAAATCCATTGGGTTTATAATCATGGTCAACCAATGTCATCCGTGGTCCAACGTCACATTGTAGCAAAAAAATTCTTAATATGAAAATCAATCATGGTCAACCATGGTTAAATATGTTCAATCATGGTCAACCATGGTTAACCATGTTCAATCATGGTCAACCACGGTCCACCATGGTTCAACGTCGCATTGTGACAAATATAGTCTCAATGTTAAAATTGATCATGGTCAACCATGGTCTATCATGGTCAATCATGGTCAGTATGAAAATCAGCCACGGTCAATCATGGTCAGTCATGGTCTACCATGGTCCAACGTCACATTTTGACAAATATTGTCTCAATATGAACATCAAAAACATGTTAACCATCGTCAACCATGGTCAACCACGGTCAATGATGGTTAACCATCATCAACCAATGTCAACCATGGTCCAACGTTGCATTGTGACAAAGATTGTCTCAATATGGGAATCAACCATGGTCAACTATGGTCAATAGCCATGGTCACATTGTGTCAAAGATTGTCTCATGGTCCAACGTCACATTGTGACAATCACGGTCAACCTTGGTCCAACATCGCATTGTGACAAAGATGGTATCAATATGAGAATCAACCATCATCAACCATCGTCAACCATGGTCCAATCTCGCATTGTGAGAAATATTCTCTCAATATGAAAATCAATCATGGCCAACCATGGTTAACCATAGTCCAACGTCGTATTGTGACAAAGATTGTCTCAATATGAAAATCAACTATAGTCAACTGTGGTCAACCATGTTTATTTTAAGGTTTATAATATTTATCTTAGGGTTTATATAGCTTGGGTTTACAATATTAATCCCTTGGGTTTAATATTATTCTCTTGGGTTTTTAGTATTAATCCCTTGGGTTTATTAGTGCCTTGGGTTTATAATATCAATCACTTGGGTTTATTAATCTAAGGGTTCATATTCCTAGGGTATAATATTATTGATAGGGTTTATAATATTATTCCTAGGGTTTAATATAAATCCCTTGGGTTTATAATGCATTGGGTTTATAATATAAATTCATTGGGTTTATTAATCCCTTAGGTTTATAATGATGCCAATGTGGTTTTGTGACATACATTTTCTCAATATGGAAATCAATCTTGGTCAACCATAGCCAACCAAGGTCAGTCATGATCAACCATGGCCAATCATGACCCACTTTGGTCAAACATGGTCGACCATGGTTAATTATGGTCTACCATGGTCCAACGCCACATTGTGACAAAGATTGTCTCAATATGAATATCAACCATGGTCAACCAAGGTCCAACATCGTATTGTGAGACATATTTTCTCAATAAGAAAATCAATCATGATCAACTATGGTCAATATTGGTCAACCATGGTTAATAAGCATGGTCACATTGTGACAAAGATTGTGTCATGGTCCGACGTTACATTTCGACAACCATGGTCAACTATGGTCAGCCATGGTCAAATGTTGCATTGTGACAAAGACTGTTTAAATATGGAAATCAACCATGGTCAACCATGCTCAATCATGTTCAATCATGGTGAGTCATGGTCCACCATGGTCCAACGTCACATTGTGAAAAGATTAAATCATTATCAATCATGGGTCAATGTCACATTGTGATAAAGATATTCTCAATCTGAACACCAACCATGCATAACCATGGTCAACCATGGTCAATCATGATCAACCATAGTCAACCATTATCCAACATCGCATTGTGACAAAGATTGTCTCAATATGAAAATCTACCATCATCAATCATGGTCATCCATGGTCAACCATCGTCCAACGTCGCATTGTGACAAATATTGTCCCAACATGAAAATAAACCATGGTCAACCATGGTCCAGCGTCGCATTTTAATAAAGATTCTCTTAATGTAAAAATCAACCATGATCAACCATGGTCAATAACCTTGGTCAAATTGTGTCTAATATTGTCTAATGGTATAGCATCACATTGTGACAACCATGGTTAACCATGGTCCAACGTCACGTTGTGACAAAGATTAGCTCAATATGAAAATAAACCATGGTCAACCATCATCAATCATGGTCAAACATGGTCAACCATCATCAATCATGGTAAAACATGGTCAACCATGGTCCAACGTCGCATTGGGGCAAAGATTGTCTCAATATGAAAATCACCCATGGCCAATCGTGGTCAACCACGTTTATTTTTAGGTTTATAATATTTATCCTAGGGTTTATATACCTTGCGTTGAAAATATTAATCACTTGGGTTTAATATTATTCCCTTGGGTTTTTAGTATTAATCCCTTGGGTTTATTAGTACCTTGGGTTTATTAATGCAAGGGTTCATATTCCTAGGGTATAATATTATTGATAGGGTTTATAATATTATTCCTAGGGTTTAATATATATCTCATGGGTTAATTATTCATTGGGTTTATAATACAAATTCCTTAGGTTTATCAATCCCTTGAGTTTTTAGTATTAATCCTTTGGGCTTATTAATCCTTTAGGTTTATAATAATCTCAATATGGATTTGTGACAAAGATTTTCTAAATATGGAAAGCAATCATGGTCAACGATGGTCAATCGTGGTCAACCATGGTTAATAAGCATGGCCATATAGTGACAAAGATTGTATCATGATCCAACGTCACATTTCGACAACCATGGTCCAATGTCGCATTGTGACAAAGATTGTCTCAATATGGAAATCAACCATAGTCAAACATGGTCCAACATCACATTGTGACAAAGATTGTCTCAATATGAAATCAATCATGGTCAATCATGGTATAATGTCACGTTTTGACAAAGATTGTCTCAATATGAACATCAACCATTGTCAACCATGGTCAACCATGGTCAATCATGATCAACCATGGTCCATTGTTGCATTGTGACAAATGTTATCTCAATATGAGAATCTACAATGGTCATCCATGGTCAATCATGGTCATGCATGATCAATATCCATGGTAAATCATGGTCAATATCCATGGTCAATCATGGTCATCCATGGTCAATAACCATGGTCATCCATGGTCAACCATGGTTCAATGTCGCATTGTAACAAAGATTGTCTCAATATGAAAAGCGACCATGGTTAACGAGGGTCCAACATCACATTGTGTCAAAGATTTTCAACCATCATGAACCATCGTTAACCATTTTCAACCACGGTCTAGCGTAGCATTGTGACAAATATTGTCTCAATATGAAATTCAACCATGATCATTCATGGTCAATAACAATGGTCACATTGTGTCAAATATTGTCTAATGGTCCAATGTCACATTGTGACAACCATGGTCAATCGTGGTCCAACATCACATTGTGACAAATATTGGCTCAATATGAAAATCAACCATAGTCAACCATCATCAATCATGGTGAAACATTGTCAACCATGGTCTAACATTGCATTGTGGCCAAGATTATCTCAATATAAAAATCACCCATGGTCAACTGTGGTCAACCATGTTTGTTTTAGGGTTATAATATTTATCTTAGAGTTTATATACCTTTGGTTTGCAATATTAATCCCTTGGGTTTATTAGAGCCTTGGGTTTATAATATCAGTCCCTTGGGTTTATTAACCCGAGGGTTCATATTCCTAGGGTATAATATTATTGATAGGGTTTATAATATTATTCCTAGGGTTTATAATCCATTGGGTTTATAATATAATTTTTTGGGTTTGTTAATCAATTTGGTTTTTAGTATTAATCCCTTAGGTTTATAATAATCCCAATATGGGTTTGTGACAATGATTTTCTCAATATGGAAAGCAATCATGGTTAACCATGGTCAATCATGGTCAACATTGGCCAACCATGTTCGACCATGGTCAATTATGGTGTACCATGATCTAACACCACGTTGGACGAATATTGTCTCAATATGAATATCAACCATGGTCAGCCACTGTAAACCATTGTCCAACGTTGCATTCTAACAAAGATTGTTTCAATATGAAAATAAATCATGTTCAATCATGGTCATCCATGGTCAATAACCATGGTCATCCATGGTCAATAACCATGGTCATCCATGGTCAACCATGGTCCTACATCATATTGTGACAAAGATTGTCTCAATATGAAAATCAATAATGGTTGACCATGGTCAACCATGGTCAAACATTGCCTTGTGACAAATATTGTCTCAATATGAAAATCAACCATGGTTAACCATGCTCAATCATGGTCAACTAGGGTCCAACGTTGCATTGTCACAAAAATTCTCTCAATAAGAAAATTAATAACGGTCAACCATGGTCCAATGTCACATTGTGACAAAGATTGTCTCAATATGAAAATTAGCCATGGTCAACAAGGATCCAATGCCACATGGTGAAAAAAATTCTCTCAATATGAAAATCGGTCATGGTCAACCATGGTCCAACATAGCATTGTGACAAAGATGGTCTCAATATGAAAATCAACCATGGTCAACCATGTTTGTTTTAGGGTTTATATTATTTATCATAGGGTTTATATTCCTATTTATCCCTTGGGCTTTTAGTATTAATTCCTTGGGTTTATTAGTGCCTTGGGTTTATAATATCAATCCCTTGGGTTTATTAGTGCCTTGGGTTTATAATATCAATCCCTTGGGTTTATTAATTTGAGGGTTCATATTCCTAGGGTATAATATTATTGATAGGGTTTATAATATTATTCCTAGGGTTTAATATAAATCCCTTAGGTTTATAATACATTGGGTTTATAATATAAATTCATTAGATTTATTAATCCCTTAGGTTTATAATGATGCCAATATGGTTTTGTGACATTCATTTTCTCAATATGGAAAGAAATCATGGTCAACCATGGCCAACCAAGGTCAGTCATGATCAACCATGGTCAATCATGGTCCACTTTGGTCAAACATGGTTGACCATGGTTAATTATGGTCTACCATGGTCCAACGCCACATTGTGACAAAGACTATCTCAATATGAATATCAACCATGGTCAACCAAGGTCCAACATCGTATAGTGAGACATATTTTCTCAATATGAAAATCAATCATGATCAACTATGGTCAATATTGGTCAACCATGCTTAATAAGCATGGTCACATTGTGATAAAGATTGTCTCATGGTCCGACGTTACATTTCGACAACCATGGTCCAATGTTGCATTGTGACAAAGGCTGTTTAAATATGGAAATCAACCATGGTCAACCATGTTCAATCATGGTTAGCTATCGTCAACCATGGTCCAACGTCACATTGTGACAAATATTGTCTCAATATGAAAATCAGTCATGGTCCAATGTCACATTGTGACAAATATTTTCTTAATATGAACACCAATGATGGATAACCATGGTCAACCATGGTCAATCATGATCAACCATGATCAGCCATGGTCAATCATCATCTAACGTCGCATTGTGACAAAGATTGTCTTAATATGAAAATCTACCATCGTCAATCATGGTCATCCATGGTCAATACCCATGGTCATCCATGGTCAACCATCATCCAATTTTGCATTGTGACAAATATTGTCCCAATATGAAAATCAACTATGTTCAGTCATGGTAAACCACGGTCCACCATCGCATTGCGACAAAGATTCTCTCAATATGAAAATCAACCATGATCAACCATGGTCAATAACCATGGTCACATTGTGTCTAATATTGTAATGGTCCAACATCACATTGTGACAATCATGGTCAACCATGGTCCAACGTCACATTGTGATAAATATTGGCTCAATATGAAAACCAACCATGGTTAACCACCATCAATCATGGTAAAACATGGTCAACCATGGTCCAACGTCACATTGTGGCAAAGATTGTCTCAATATGTAAATCACATATGGCCAATCATGGTCAACCATGTTTGTTTTAAGGTTTATAATATTTATCTTAGGGTTTATATACCTTGGGTTTACAATATTAATCCCTTGGGTTTAATATTATTCCCTTGGGTTTTTAGTATTAATCCCTTAGGTTTATTAGTACCTTGGGTTTATTAATGTAAGGGTTTATAAACCTTAGGAATATGAACATCAACTATGGGTTTATAAAATAAATTCCTTAGGTTTATCAATCCTTTGATTTTTTAGTATTAATCCATTGGGCTTATTAATCCATTAGATTTTTTGTAATCCCAATATGGATTTGTGACAAAGATTTTCTAAATATGGAAAGAAATCATGGTCAACTATGGTTAATCATGGTTAACCATGGTTAATAAGCATGGTCATATTGTCACAAATATTGTCTCATGGTCCGACCTCACATTTCGACAACCATGGTTAACTATGGTCAACCATGGCCCAATGTCGCATTGTGACAAAGATTGTCTCAATATGGAAATCAACCATAGTCAAACATGGTCCAACATCACATTATGACAAATATTGTCTCAATATGAAATCAATCATGATCAATCATGGTCTAATGTCACATTATGACAAAGGTTGTCTCAATATGAACATCAACCATCGTCAACCATGGTCAACCATGGTCAATCATGATCAACCATGGTCATCCATGGTTAACCATGGTCCAACGTCGCATTATGACAAAGCTTATCTCAATATGAAAATCTACAATGGTCATCGATGGTTAACCATGGTCCAATGTTGCATTGTAACAAAGATTGTCTCAATATGGTCATGCATTGATAATGGGACTCTAGCTAGAATGATGGTTTTATGCTTATATGCTTATGTGTTATATTTCTATACCCTATTTTGATTATGTTATACATGTATTATGTTGATTTGTTGATCCTGCAGATGAGGTGTCATCCCTAAACTATGCTAAGGTATGCTGGTTTATTGTGATTTGGTTTAACTGACATGATATACCTTGCAGGAAGAATATCAAAGATGACTAGCAAGATGGTAGACTACAATTCCTGAGAATCTCCCTATGGATCAGGTGAGTAGTGTGGTGTTGGGAACTCTTCTGATTTGGCAGACACACTGAGAAGCTTAAATGTAGAAATAAGAAGCTACAAGGCAGGCATTGACAGAATCATACAGGAATACGAGAAATAAGAAGAGGTAAATGCAGTGATATTTCAGAGTTTGTCAAAATTGCAGTGACAGGGACTCCTTCAGATCAACCATGAGTAGGAGGACATAACTAATGGGGCATATGGAAGTAGGTCTCATGGTGGTCACATGTGAGATAGAGATGACATAGTGAGAGAGGGTAGGTTGTTGGATACTTCAGATATGAGAGGTGATGGACACAGGTACTACTTTAGTTCTATTTCTGATAGGCATTGTGGTCATCATCGTTATCATCCTTACAGGTGGAGTGCTAGGGGATACTTTCCAGATGAATTTAAGAAAGAAAATCCACCTACATTTGATGGAGAGATGAAGAAATAATAGGATGTAGAGGCATGGTTGCTTGGTATGAGGAAGTTCTTTAGGTTGCATCATTACTCAAAGAACATGAAAGCCAAAATAGCTATATTCAGTATTAAAGGTAAAGATGATATTTGGTGGGAAGAAGTTGATATTTGGTGGGAATATGTGAAGGATGTCAGAGGTATTCATGAGGAGGATTTGACTTGAAATGAGTTTGAGAGACTATTCAAGAAGAAGTACCTATCAGAGAGATACTTTGATGACAAGGCAAAAGAATTTTATGAGTTAAAGATGGGACCAATGACTAATGAAGAGTACACCAGCAGGTTCTTGGAGCTACTGAGGTATGTGCCTTACCTCAAGGAGGAGAAGGACAAGATCCAAAGATTCATTTGTGGATTATCGATTTCATTCAAAGACAAGATTGAGTTCAATGAGCCTAGATCATTGGAGGAGGCAATCTAAAAGCTAAAGCATTATTATGAGCAATCGAAGCACATATATGAGAATAAGCCGAACTGGAAAGGTAATGCAAAGAATAAATGAAAATGGGACAAGAAGCGAGCAATACCTCAGGATGTAGGTAATAAAGAGAATGCAACGTCATCTAAGAAGTTCAATTCATCTGACAGAGTATAGGGACTTCGATCTGAGGAGAAGAAAAAGGATGTAGGATGGAAGCCTATAGAGTGTTGGACTTGTGGCAAGGATCATCGCAGGAGAGATTGTCCACAACATTAGGGTAGTAGACCGCTGATCTATAGTACTCAAGAGACACAGAAAGTGGAAGATGTTGGGCAGAGTATTCCTAGGATCTATGCAGTGCTGGATAACAGACATGCATATCATCAGGCATCTGTTATATAGATGGATGGTATGATTTGTGATCAAGTTGTTTTGATTTTGATTAACCTTGGATATAACTATAGTTATGTTAATCCTAACCTAGTGGATAAGTGTGGTTTGAATAAAGAAGTGCATGCAGAGCATTGGTTAGTGCAGTTGGCTACAGGTACAAAAAAGCGTGTTCATCATTGGGTAAGAGACTGTACATTTGATTTGAATGGTATGCCTACCTCAACACATTTGAATGTATTAACGTTGGGATCATATAATATGTTGTTGGGCATGGATTAGTTGTACCTTCATAGAAAAAATATGGATTTTTATGATAAAGCCATTGAGTTCTTGGATGACAATGGGGAACAAAGAGTTTTGCGGGGTAAAAAGAATGAAACATTAGTTAGAATGGTGGTGGCTATGCAGGCCAAGCGTAGTTGCATGAAAGGGTGTGTGTTATTTTCAGTGCACATTTCTAGTGACAAAGGTAAGGAAGTTGAGGATGCAGATGTTTTGAGTAGGTACCCAATTATACATTAGTTTAAGGATGTATTTCCTATAGATATTTAAGAGTTTCCACCTCATAGGGAAGTAGACTTTTCTATTGAGTTGGTGCTAGGGGCAGCTCTAGTATCAAAGGCACCTTACAGGAAGAGTACACCTCAGTTGGTAGATTTGAAGTTGCAGTTGAAGGAATTGTTGGACAAGGGATACATTAGGCCAAGTGTATCACCATGGGGCACATTGGAACTGTTTGTGAAAAAGAAGGATGGTACTCTTAGGTTGTGCATTGAATACAGGAAGTTGAACAAAGTGACCATCAAGAACAGGTATTCATTACTGAGGATTGATGACTTGTTCAATCCGTTGAAGGGAGAAGTGGTGTTCTCAAAGATTGATTTGAGATATGGATATCATTAGGTACGCATTAAATAAGAGGACACCTACAAGACAACTTTCTGGACCAGGTATGGGGACTATGAGTTTTTTGTCGTTCCATTTGGTTTAACTATTTCTCCAACAACCTTTATGTGCTTGATGAATAGTGTGTTGTGTCCATATTTGGGCAAGTTTGTTATTGTGTTCATTGATGATATATTGGTATATTCTAAAAATGAAGAAGAGCATGTCGAGCATTTAGCAAAAGTATTGAGATTGTTAAGAGAGAATTAGTTGTATGCTAAGCTCAACAAGTGCAGTTTATTTCAGACTGGTGTACACTACTTGGGACATGTGGTTTCCAGGGATGGCATAGTAGTGGACCCAGAAAAGGTAAGAGCTATCATGCAGTGGGAAGTTCCCAAAAATGTGGATGAGGTGACATCTTTCATGGGGTTAGTAGGTTATCACAAGAGGTTCATCAAGAAATTCTTGCGGATCACATATCCTATCACATCATTACAGAGGAAAGGTAAGAATTTTGAATGGAAAGAGGAGTGTGCAACTAGTTTTGAGCAGTTCAAGCAGTTTTTGACACATGCACCAGTGTTAAAGATTACAGATCCGGACAAAGATTTTGTAGTATGTATAGATGCTTGCAAGAGAGTACTTGGTGGAGTCCTTATGTAGGATGGATAGATGATATGCTATGAGTCATGGAAGCTGAATGAGCACGAGCATAACTACCCAACACATGATATTGAGTTGGCAATGATCATACATGCATTAAAGATGTGGCGGCACTATCTGCTTGGAAGGAGGTTTATATTGATGAGTGAACACAATGGTTTGTGGTATCTATTAGACCAACCGAATCTGAATGGAAGGCAAGCTTGGTGGTTTTCCATAATCAGTGAGTATGATTTCAATATCAGGCATATCAAATGTAAAGAGAACATGGTGGAAGATGCTCTTAGTAGGAGGACACAGGTAAATGACATAGAAGCTATGAGCTCCTACAAGACAGATTTACACAATAAGATCTTGTAGGTAGGTCAGTAGGATGTCAGGTATATGGAGATTGTGCACATGTTGCAACAGAGTTCAGGTGGTGGTACATGTATAGGTACAGGTGGTGGTACAGGTACATGTACAGGTAGTGGTACAGGTACAAATGTAGATGCACAGGATGTGGATTTTCGTCTCACAAGAGATGGATTAGTCAGATTTAGAGACAAGATATATGTGCGAGACAACAGTGAGCTCTAGAAGACGATCTTGAGGGAGTTTCATGTGAAACCATATTCAAGTCACCTAGGTTATCAAAAGACACTGACAATAATGAAGAAATTATACTATTGGATGAATTTGAAGAGAGACGTAGCAGAGTTTGTGGCTAGGTGCCTGGATTGTTAGTAGGTGAAGGTAGAGTGTAAGTGTCTAGGTGGAATGCTACAACCAATTCTGATTCCAGAGTGGAAATAGGAGGTCATTTCCATGGACTTTATCATGGTTTTTTCGAGGACAGTGAGACAACATGATTCCATCATGGTAGTGGTGGACAGGTTGAAAAAGGTAGCGCACTTCATTCCAGTGAAGTCTACATTCTCCACGAGTGATGTAGCACATGTCTTCATCAGGGACGTTGTCAAATTGCATGGAATTCAAAAGAAGATTGTGTCAGACATGGATGTGAATTTCACTTCCAATTCTTCGAAGGAGTTATTTGCAGGTTTGGGCACAAAGTTGGCCTTCAATACAACTTATCATCCGCAGATAGAGAGGGTCAATAGGATACTAGAGGACATTTTGAGGATGTATGCGATGCATTGACAACAGCAGTGGGAAGAGTACCTTCCACTGGTAGAGTTTTCTTACAACAATGGGTACCAGGAGTCATTGAGGATGAGTCTGTTTAAGGAATTGTATGGGTGAAGTTGCAATACTCCCATCAGTTGGAGTGATCCAGTGAATAGGGTGCTGATTAGACTAGAAATGTTAGAAGATATGGAGCGGGAAATGAAGGTAATCAAGAAGAATTTGAAAGAAACATATGATAGGAAAAAGAGATATGTAGATCCGAATAGGTTGTTCAAGGAGTTCTAGGTTGGGGAACAAGTGTACTTTCACATCAAACTAAGGAAGAGCTCCTTGCGGATTAGATCATGTGCCAAGATGACACCCCAGTTTTGTGGACCTTTCAAGATTATTGAGAGGATTGGGCTAGTAACCTATCGACTTGCACTGCCTTTGATAGTAAAAGTCCATGACTTTTTCCATGTGTCATTGGTTAAGAAGTATGTTAAATATGTTGATCATGGGATTTATTGTTTTGTATTGCAAGTGGGGCCAGAAGGAGAATTCCAACTAGAATCGTAGTGTATTTTGCAAGGAAAGATGCTCATACTCTGGAGCCGAGCAATCAAAGAGGTTAAAGTGGAATTGAAGCACTTTGGGCCTGATGAACCTATGTAGGAGATGCAAGATAAGATGCGGGTTATGTATCCTTCCTTATTTGCTGGTTGAGCAGATGTTTTGGTATATGTTTTTGGTACATGTTTTGGTGATGTTTGGTATATGTACATATGTATATGGATGTAAACACTGCCATGAGCTATGTTATAAAGCTCCAATAAGAGATATGCTATCATGTTGGTTTTCTTCTTAACATGATGATCATTGTAAATATTGCAAAGAGCTAAGTTATAAAGCTCCATGGGAAGTATGTTTTTCTTATAGTAGCCTTATTGGTTGTAGGTGTTGTTGAACACTGAGGATGGCATTCTCCGAAGGGGGAGGATTCTGTAACAACTTTGGTGAAAATTCCATGGAATACAAGTTAATAAAGGCAAAATAATAACCACGGTTGATGAGACACTTATTCCAAGTTGAATGTTTGGAAAAGGCATAGTGATGGGGATCACTGGTGATTGATTAACGACTAAGGAAATTTGCAAAGGAAATGGAAAAGGCTTTGGAAAGGCATGAGGCATTAATTGGCATTTTATTTATGAAAATGATGGAAATTAGGAGAAAAGGAAGGTGAAAGGTCACAGGTTGCATGTGAGGAAGAAAATGAACTAAAACAATGGAAAATGAAGAAAATAGAGGCCTCATTAATAAAAATAATTATGAGGATCAATTGATAGACTTTTTTCAGTTCAGGTTTGGAGCTCTCTCTCTATTATCTCTCTCTCATACTCTTGGGCACTTAAAGTTTTCTTGGAGCACTCTTGGAGGATTGTGTCATACTTGGAGCTTTAGAGCAAGAAGGAAAATGAAGAGAAGGAAAGCACAAGAGGACATTGGGATTAACAGCTATAGTGGGTTTTTCTTGCAGGTACCGAGTTGCATGTATGTTTTCCTCACTAGTTTTAGCATGCATGGTAGATGCATATGATTTATTGGTCATGATTTGTCATTGGCATATAGGATTGCCTCGATTGACAATGGATTTTCCTAGCCTTTCCATTTCCTAAATATCCATGGTGTTGTGGGTTCATTTCTTTATTTTTCTGGTTGGTTCTCATGATTCCTTTAGCTTGGGTTGAGTTACTAGTTCCTGGAAGCCCTGGTTGGACAAACGTTCTGGAAGCCCTGCAACGACTTGGGTTGAGTTACTAGTCCTGGAAGCCTTGGTTGGAAAATGCTTTGGAAGCCCTTAGTGGGTTGAGTTACTAGTCCTGGAAGCCTTGGTTGGACAAATTCTCTGGAAGCCTGTCGACAGTTGTGGGTTGAGTTACTAGTCCTAGAAGCCTTGGTTGAAACAAACACTCTAGAGCCCTATAAGGCTTGGATATAGACCGGTCTGATGATGGTTTTGTGCTGTACGACCATGAGGTGGAATCACTGTTTGATGGGTTGAGGTGGTTTGGCCTCTGGAAGCCCTTGATGGTTTTGGATTGATGTGTTTTATGAGTTCCCACATTCATGCTTGGAATATGGTACGAGGGTGATTGACTAAAGAGATATTTGGATCAGCTATGTCTATGGTCTGGCGGTTCATGGAAGTCCCACAATTGGTTGGCCTTTGCATTATTATTATGAGGTTATTTCTCCTTGTTATTTCATGAGTATTATACTAGTTTATATGTGGATGATATGGCTGTGATTTCCTTGGTATTTTTGTTTCTATTATGTTGGTTATGAACATGTATTATGATAGTGGTTATGTATGGCTCTCAACATGTTTTTACTTGTAAATGAATGAACAATGTATCTATGGCCTAATGGATGAAACTGTAACTAATGTGTTGAGGCGTCAATGCTTCTTAGAAATTCTCAAATGAGTATGATGCCCCTATGTTCAGATCTGTTTTTAAGCCTATGGATTACATAATTGTGACATGTTTGACAAAATGCCTGTCATGGCTAGTAGCTGGGTCTATTCAAATCCTTATTCAAGTAATTGTATGTGTATCATTATTATGTTGTTATCTTGAAATTCTGAAAGTATCATTGAATTCTGGGCAGTGACCTGGGCTCTGGGCCTAAAAACGTGGCTCAAATCCTAGAGACGCAAGCACAACATTGGGCAAAGAAGTCCTTGGACACATGCATACCCATTTTGTGAGAGTATCTGGAGCCTCCTAGATGCATGCTTTTCCATGTCAGGGGATCGTCTGGGTGTTTAACGGTCTAAAACTCAGTGGAACCTAGGGGTTGGTTACCTTAGTGGTTGGGATGGTTCCTGGGAGTCTTGTTGCTAATGTGGAAGGTCCGTATGGTGTGTTTCCATCATTTCCACTTCCTTAAGGTGACTAAGGAGGTTGAATCATATCATAGTAACTTCTTGTCACATGTTTACCTCGTTTGGCCAGTTACATGGGTAGATGTGGGTGGAGGGTGTTACATATACTTTGGTCAATCATCAATAAATGAGTACATTCTTTCCTTTTCTCATGGACATGTGAAGGAGAGGACATATAATGTCATGATGTACCAATCCTATAAGTGTAATAGTGCTACTTTCTTTTCCTATGTCAAAATTCTCCTTAGGATGCTTACCGAGAATGCATCAATGGAAAACTTCATCTATGTATTTAATTTTGTATACCTTCAACCATTTCTTCTTTACATACCTTTTCCAAATACGTATAATTTAGAAAGCCAAACCTCTCATGCCACAACCTTTTCTCCTCATTTGTGTGGGTAAGAAGAGAAACAAAATCTGATTTTCAAATAAAGTGAGAGAAGAAATACAACCTAAAATGGTGGTTAGCCTTAAACCAACTACTATTCTAAAACCATTTTCCATATTGAAATTCACCATTTCATTTGCAATGATGTCAACTTGTTTCCATGAACCTGAGTATGTTATCTGGTAGATAGGGACAACTAAGAGCTTAGGTACACGAAGCACATTATGAAAACCCATAGTTTGGATCTATTCTTCCTTCTTTCACAATCTCAATAGGAGAATGATCTCCCATAAAAATATGTGGTCTAGTGCAAGTCTCTAGGTAAGAGAAAGTATGTGATGATGAAGCGATATGGTGAGTGGGTCTTGAGTCAATAATCTAAGTGTTAGGAGAATAAGTTAAGGAAATCAAAGAATGAACCTTACCTTTGTATTTCGGTGGCCAACCCATTTGCTTCTTCTTGGAATTATTTGGAAAGTAGTCCTTAAGATGATGTTGATGAAAGACTTGTGCCATGAGCTCAATTATCTTCTTCATGCATGCACTTTTTGGATGAGATCCCTTGCTACAATAAACACACTTTTACCTCGCTTTCTTGGAAATCCCCCCTTGGAAATCAAACTCTCCTTAGTTGGATTATGTTTTCCCTCTTTCTTTTGTTATGGTTCCATTGTTTTTTCTACTTTTCCTTCTTACTAGCTTCCTACACTATAAACACATGAGCCTTGGATGACTTTAAATACCCCATGTGAATTAGCTTGTTCTACTCTTGAATTAATGATTCCATAAAGCTACTCAAAGGGGGCATCTTCAAATATTTACCCATAGAGAGTTTAGTAGTGGTAGGAAGAAATAAATACTAAATACTTAGGTCCTATATTTGAAAGAACTAGAAGAATTAACTACTCTTCCTTTCTATTAATGCCACAAGTTTTAACCTATTGAAGAAAAATATTGAGCTTGGTGAAGAAGCATTTTAGGGTGTCAAAGTTGTTGGGATCAAAGCTATGAGCTCATTCTCTAGATAATGTCCTCTAAAAATGTCATTCTTTGCTAAACAAACCCTCCAACTTGGTCCATAACTTGTTGGGATAAATACAAGAATCAATGTGAGAATAAAGGTCTAGAGAAATGGACAAGAATATGAACCTAAGGCTTCTCGATCTCGTTGAATTAATTTGACTTTTATATAGCTAAATTGAGGTCTACTTCAATCTCCATATTGATTCTATAGAATCCTTTACTACGCAGTAGCAATAGGATCATTAGCTTCTAATCAAAGTAGTGGAATGAAGTTAGAATGACACATACAGTGAATTTATTCATCTTATTCTATTTATCTAAAGTTTGTTGAACTACAATATTATATAATGTAATTCTCACAAACTCATTAATGCTTTGATACCATGTTGAATTTACAATAGAAGCACAAGATCTAGTTGCAATAAAATGCTTGACTTGAGTACAATTAAATAACCTTCTCATATAGAGAAGTAATGTGCACTAAGTGTTGTCCCAAGTGCATGCACAACCAATAGAAAAATGACTCTCCCTTAGTTCTAGTTAACTGGGCCAAAAATGGAGTTATAGGGTCCAAAATAGAGTTAGGGTCAATAACAGAGTTGATTAAAGATAATATGGTCTAAAATTACGTGAGGACTAAATGTAAAACTCAATCATATAGTTCCCAACTCAAGTGGTGAAGAAAATCCTCCAAAATTAAGACTAAAAGTCAAAAGATAATGTTGTCTACATTTAAGGGATGGGTTGATAGAGTTATGGATAAGGTTGTCCTCCAAAACACGAAGGAATTGCTCACTTGTGGATAGGGTTGCTAGACAATAGTAAGTGCACATTACTTGACAGGAAAAATGTATGTCACTACCCACTCAATGTCTAGCCATTACCACATGTCATCCTACATACCGTCTCTTACAAAAAATAGACATACTATAAATAGTAAGTGCCAAAAGAATGATCCTAAAAGGTAGGAAATGTAAGGTAGCTAAGGGCAGGTAATGTGTATGTACTCCAAAAGAAAGTTCATATCTAACTAGATCCACATGTGTGAATAATGTGAATTGGCATGGCATCAATATAGTATCATGGTGGTCAATAAGATAAATCAACTTACATGAGGCAAAACTTCCATATATAAACTCCAATTGAGGTGATTTTTGCATTGCTGGAAAAGGTACTCTTGATGAGTAGAAGAACATTAATATGTTGGGAACTTTTTTCTTGGATTTTTTACCCCGAAAATGACCATTTAGAGCCTCAAATTGGATTTAGAGTTTTTGGACCTTAAGTCAGTGAAGTAAGACATACCCTCATAATGAACCCTACAATCCAATGCTTCTAGTTTTCCACCTAAAAAATACCCAAAATAATTAAAAAATTATATAATAATGAAAGTTTTCAATTCAAAATGTTTCCTAAACTTTTTTTAACCCAAACCATAATAATGAGCCTAAGTGGAATTTGAACCCAAAAAAAATTCAAATAATAATATCATTTAAGTGTATCGCATATACTAACTCATTCATTAAACCAAAAGAAATTTAACTCATTCATTAAACCAAAAAAAATTCAAATAATAATATTATTTAAGTGTATCGCATATACTAACTCATTCATCCAAAGGAAGTTACATAGAGATTTTATCGAGTAGAATATCATTACCTGAAGGAGTACTTCAAATACAAACTTGCTTGATCCTTTCAACGAAATCGTGGTCGTAGTCACCTCCCTTTTCAATTTTTAAAAACCAAGTTAGTAAAATCAACCTCAATTTGATAAATAATCATTATAAAAATTTAATGTCATTATGAAATGTGTATAAAGCTTCGTAAAGCCACCAAACACTAAACACTAAAATGAATATCAAATAATTAAGGGAAACCATACATATAGATCCATCTTTAATCAATAATCCATTTGCATGAAAACTTTATTACCGCTTCTCAATCAAAAGAATTTGACTTTATGCTAAATCTTTAGCCTAAGTATAGGCTAGCTCCTTCACAAAAATAAGGGATGACTTATAGTGCTCCATATTAGTATAGGGAAGTGGTGTTAATTAAATGTAAGGCTATATAGATGAGACCAACAATGTCATTTATAGGTTAAGATATGACAGGATTAGTAATGATTGTAGAATAATATATTAGGGAGTATTGAAGGTAGCCACACACTAGTTTATCATCCACGGACCAAGCACATAAAGCTTCAATAACACTCCATTAAAAACAGTGTAATGACAAGATTTGAGCATTAAGCAATAGTAGATAACATATATTTTAACAAGATTAGAGCATCAAGTTTAGTGTTATGCTTACTGTGTTAATGCTTTACTTGAAACTTGTTCTACTCATATGACATTATTAGGTGATTTTGCATACTTAGTATTGATGATGGAGAATATTTTTTACTTTGAATAAAAATTATTTTCCCTTTCTTAATAAGAACAGTTGAAGTGTCTTTTCACTCTTGGAAAAAATATTTTTAACTCGATCATAGATTCAATTAAGAAGGAAACCAACTTAACAACAAAGTCGACAATTAACCCTACTCTACAGCTGGGCACTCCAGGAACCTAAATTTATAATTAAGTTGCTCTCACGACAATGAGACTTTACAAAATAGCGATGCTTGTGCCTCCCCATCTCATTGACTTCCGTACCACCCTTCAAATGAATTTTTCAATAATCCAAAACAACTTTGGATAGGGAAAGGTTTCTAGGTTAGTGCAATAGGAATCATTGTTACAGAGACTTGATAAATTGAATTACAGCAGTTACAGCGTTTTGGCTAGCCAGCCCAGAAAAGACAGCAACCTCATTAGGTTCAGAAGTTTCCCCTCCAGCCAAATCAGAAAGAGATCTTATTGTATGAATGGCAGTCTTTGTTGAAGGCAAACCAGTGCTACAACTGCACTTTCCATGTCGATGGGACTTATATTGAACTTGGTATAGAGGATGTTTCTGTACGCTGCATTGTCCACAAACACGTTTGCACTCGCTCCTCTTTCTCCTAGAACAGCCTTGGGAGTATATGGCAGACAAGTTGTTGAGTTCAAACATCCTTCCAACTCCAGAGTCTGAATAAACACAATCAGAACTATCAACAAATTTTATTATAAAAACACAGATAGTGTAGAGTGTTTTTTTTTGGAAATTAAGATAAATCTAAACAATACTTGTATGAGATCAGATCTGATAGAGGCTTGCTTGATTACAAAGAAATATATACATACATACATTTCCTGAAAGAACTAGTAAATACCTCAAGGCTCTTTGCAGTCTGATAGTAGTGCTCATCCACAGGCACCCAAAAAGCATGTTGCCTGACCTCTGGAGTTCCATTTACTGGAAAAACTTCCTCAGGTTGATACCACACATTATTAAGGAGGTTGCTTGAATTCTGATCTGATGGAGTTGTGGAGTTTGCAAAGTGAAGGTACCCGTATTGTCGTGTGTAATCTCCATTTGATTCCTGAGGAAGTTCATCATTGGGTCCATCTCCATATCTCTGAACCAACACATACAAATTCAATCACAAGATAGTTTTACCACTGTGTCTAGGCCATAGTATCATCTTTCTAGTATTTACATAAATAAACATAAATATTAACCTGCCAGCTCCAGAGGCCGGTATGAGCCCAATAACGAGGAACTATAACATCTGCGATTTGCAGAGAAGAGTTGGCGTTCCCTGCAATTCCATGGTGGATGACTCCTTTCACTTCGAAGAAACTCAGCAGCAACTAAGTTGTTAGTCCTGCATTCAGCTACATAAAACAAAATATAGTATGTTGAAAGGGTAGAATTATAGGTTGGGTTATAGTTATGGATTCATACGACATAAAAATCAAAGCACTGATATTAGTAAACAAAATTGAGACCGACCATTGCCAATCCTGACATGACAATGATGACTCTGTGCTTATCAACGCTTCCTATATGAAATCTTTTCCCTGCAAAGAAAATAACAACAAAAAAAAATTGATATCATTTTTTATTGTATTAATTGAAGTCTTTTAGCCTTGAGCTTATCTGGATTGCTGATCCGTTGAATATTTGGCAATCAGATTGATATAGACATGGTTAAATAATTAGGATTGCTTAATTGAGATAAAAATACCCCTCTTTTAGGACCATCTTTATGATAAATGCAGATATTTCCAAATTTCAAAATATTTCCAAAATTGATCCATATAGTTACAACTTGCTCTACCTTAATGTCATGTCTCTTCCATAAGTCATGAGATTTAACTTTATCATGTCTCTTCCGTGAGTTATGAGATTTGTTGTGTGAATGCATTTCCTATAAAAATCTCATCTACATAAAATAGAATAGATCTCCGATTACCAGCGATATCTAGAGTCTTGGAGACATTGAAAGACGAAGATTGCAGAAGAGGGTCCATCTCGAAAGCGTTGGCAACAACGATGCCGAGATAGAGGCCATCGCCATTGATCTTGTCGATGCTTCTCTGAACGTTTGGCGATGCAATTAGGGCATCCACTGATGATAAATCCACCATTAATGATACTATGATTAACGCCCATATACAGTGGACTGCACTGATAATCTTCATCATGCGTTCAAAACTGAATTCCTGTCCCTCTTCTGCTTGCGTTGGAGAGATTTATGGGGAAGCCTGTACAATATTCAAATCTGTAGGTGAGAGATCAAGGAACTTGGGACTGTGGAAGTAAAGAATCCTACCCAACCATTGGTCTTCTGTCATGCGTTTCCACCGAGGGTATCTCGGAGAGTGTATAGGTAATCTTTTACCTATTTTTTATGATATTTTATGTTAAATAGGGAATCTTTTACCTATCTTTTATGATATTTTAGACTACGGCCTGTGAAATGGCTCGAATTAATTTCATAAGTCAACGCTTTGTGATATAAATTAAATTATCCACGGCTGGTAGTTTTTTCCGTTGGGTCTGAAGCGAGTGATGCTGACGGATCTGTTTGGAGTTTTAAATTTTACTCAGAAAATCTATTTAACATAAAATATCCTAAAAAATGGAGTAGTCTACCTGGGCGGAGGAATGGCCCGTTTTCCGGCACCGACCGGAAAATCGTCCGGCTCCGGCCGCCGGCAATCCCTCCGCCCTCCGCCACCCTCCCCTCGCTCCGCCACCCTCCTTCGCAACCACCCTCCCTAGCTCCGCCACCCTCCTTCGCCGTCACCCTTCCCTGGCAATTCTGACAGAGCCTGACAATGGATCCGGCGCAGTTGTAAATCTGGACATCCCCTGACAGATCGGGGACGAGCTCGAATGTCGGGAACAGAGAGTCTCGCTCGCTCCAATTCGAATTGAGGAGGTGCGAAATCCCGTGGTTGCTCCCTCACTCACCTTCCTCCCCGGAGCTCTGCAATTTCTTTTCTGCTCTGTAATTTCCCTGACCTCTGCAATTCCGCTCTGCAATTCCCCGGAGCTCTGCAATTTCTTTTCCGCTCTGTAATTGCCCCGACCTCTGCAATTCCAAACCCAGGTATGATCCACCCTACAGTCCTTCCCTACTTTACGGTGTTTCAAATTGATCAGTCTTCAAAACACAGTTTAATTGTAATGAGGAACCAATTTTCCAGATTTTTCATGATACAGCGCTTTGTAACGGAGTGCCATCTCTTCGAACCAGAAGGGATTAAAACTATTTTCAATTGATTTTCCTCGCAGGACGATTGCATTAAACAATATATCACACAGATTTTCTCATATTCTTCTGTTATATGTCAATTTTTGCCTCGGGGGCTTTTGCAGGGCTCGATCGGGGGCTATAATTACTGCAATGTTTTAATTGTACATACCTTCGTTCAAACTACACCAAGGCACAGTTTAATTGTAATGAGGAACCAGTTTTCATGATACAGTGCTTTGTAACAGAGTGCCATCTCTTCGAACCAGAAGGGATTAAAACTATTTTCAATCGATTTTCCTCGCAGGACGATTGTATTAAACAATATATTACACAGATTTTCTCATATTCTTCTGTTATATGTCAATTTTTGCCTCGAGGGCTTTTGCAGGGCTCGATCTGGGCTATAATTACTGCAATGTTTTAATTGTACATACCTTCGTTCAAATTACATCAAGACACAGTTTAATTGTAATGAGGAACCAGTTTTCATGATACAACGCTTTGTAACGGAGTGCCATCTCTTCGAACCAGAAGGGATTAAAACTATTTTATTTGATTATGTCCCAACACCTCATTTTTGAGAAAAAAATTATATTTTGCAGTTTGCCCATACCATGCAATGCTGTGCTTGTTTTATGCGGATAAATTCATTGTTGCAAATGATTTTTATGGCATTCATATATTGAATTGCAGGTGTAATCTCTTTGCATTTCAAATGCAGTGCTGGTCGCAATGCAGTGTTATTGATTATGTGTTTTTTATTTCAAATCTGGAAAATGAGATAAAAAATAAAAATGTTGAAAAATAATAACCATGTTCTTTTTTTAGAGTTTAGACACCTTATCCATAAGCAAGACTCGCTGAACAAATTTGAATTTGTGTCTTCGTAAATTTCTGCGTAGCTGAATCCCATGTCAAGCAGCCTTTCCTCGCTTTTATAACATTATTAATTTTTTTAATATCTTTACTGAATCTTTTCCAGGATGAAAATATTCAGTCAGCATGCATTAGGTTAGCCTTGGACAAACCCATATGTCCATCTGCTACTTATGAACTTAAATTCAAATCCTATTACCCATCAACTCTGTAACTCTATTGTACCAATAGATGATATTTTCCATCATCAAAAAAGCACTCTGGTTAAACTATACCCTTTACATAGAACTCCAGTCCCCTTCATTTTTTTTGGCTCGAGAATATGTTTTTTTATTTCAAATCTGGAAAATGAGATAAAAAATAAAAATGTTGAAAAATAATAACCCTGTTCTTTCTTTAGAGTTTAGACACCTTATCCATAAGCAAGACTTGCTGAACAAAACTTTATTTTTGAATTTGTGTCTTCGTAAATTTCTGCGTAGTTGAATCCCATGTCAAGTTAGGATCATGAAGAAGAGTACAATTAGTATGAATACAACGTGGGAGTGCAATTGTAGCTCCAAGAAAGTGCTGAAAATACATAGAGAAAGAAAGAAACAAGTGGTAATGCAGTGACAACACATAAAAAAACCATGGGATGATGCAAAATAATCAATAGCTTCTCAAGAAAGAATGAGTGAGATAGAAAGATTTGGAAATGTAGCTAAATATGTCAAGGGCTCTCAAGTTTGATGATTGATGGTGAGGGAGATGAACTGGGCTCTTGCTCATTGTCGAAGTCCATTGGAACCAGTGGTGGATCCGGTTGTATGATCTTGAGGGTGTTGTAAGAGTGAGGTATATACTCTGAGTATCCAAGGATGAAAGAAAAAGAACTTTGAATGGATCTCCTGCCACTTCTGTGGAACTGAGAGGTGATCGGACTGGTTGGGGGTGTCCTGCTATGAAACTGTTTGGAGTTGATCCCCTGGAAGGGGAGGCTGAGAAGAGACCCAAGAATCCTATCATCCAAATGTAGTTCCAGGCCTTTGGGAGTGGCACTTCCATAAATCTATCTCTACGTATATTCTTGTGCAAGCATAGATACCAACTTTTGGTTGGGATCTACTCAAATAATGGCCCAACTTATTTCCTTATTGTCTCTTGAGTGAAATAGTTCCGAAGGTTGAGCAGCAGAAAAGGAAGGCACACACACACATCACATTGTGACTCTTGATGGTATCTTTACCTTTGGATTAAAATCCTGGAACCACCTATTCAAATGGCAAATATAAAGGGCAGGATCCCAAAATCCTTTGGCCATTTCTGAAAATAAAATCATGATCTTCCTTCAGTTTGAAATGAGAGGAGAAAAAGCCCTGTCCATGCATATAGTAGTATCCGCTATTTTGTTTGCAGCACCCATTACTTCTAATTACCTGAGAATTTGGCCATTCTACGGTGAGGTTACCCATCAATACATGGTCTAAAGAAAGAAGGGTTTCTTCTTTGAGAAGGTTGGAGGGAAGATCAAAGGTAAGGGCATTTGTCTTTCTTCTATCAAATTTATGTTGTGGAGAGGAGCTACTTGATTTTTTTATTGTTTTTTTTTTAATAGAAAAATAGGTCTTATATCTACAAATAAAAATGCATAAAGTGGAATGGTATATAGTATATACAATGGATCTCTACCTCTTTTGTAGCATGACTAAAGCAGGCGAAAATCATAATAACTTATAAGTTGTCAATCAAGAGATTGAGCATCTTTGATCAACAGAGTGCCCTTAGCCAGGAGCTTGTGGTGGATCTCATTGCCATAAAGAATAGAATGCAGAGACTGAGCTATGCTTTTTCTTAAGTACAAACTTCACTTGACTTTACAAAGGATGAAGAATGCTGAAATTTGAGATATTTTCCAAATCCTAGAAAAGCAAAATGAAGATGAAAATGGTCATCTCCAAGAACTGCAACATGCCACTGCATACTGTCCTGGAAAGGAATTGAATACTGATCCACCGCATATATCCAACAACTCTTGGCAAACAAGCACTCCCAAAAGATATGCTTCATCATCTTCAGATGTTGATAAACTGGATATAATCCATTTCAGATTCTCCTTCATGGAAATTCTAGCTTTTGTCCCCTTCATTTTTTTTGGCTCGAGAATATGTTTTTTTTATTTCAAATATGGAAAATGAGATAAAAAATAAAAATGTTGAAAAATAATAACCATGTTCTTTCTTTAGAGTTTAGACACCTTATCCATAAGCAAGACTTGCTGAACAAATTTGAATTTGTGTCTTCGTAAATTTCTGCGTAGTTGAATCCCATGTCAAGCAGCCTTTCCTCCCTTTTATAACATTATTAATTTTTTTAATATCTTTACTGAATCTTTTCCAGAATGAAAATATTCAGTCAGCATGCATTAGGTTAGCCTTGGACAAACCCATATGTCCATCTGCTACTTATGAACTTAAATTCAAATCCTATTACCCATCAACTCTGTAACTCTATTGTACCAATAGATGATATTTTCCATCATTTTCCATCAAAAAAACACTCTGGTTAAACTATACCCTTTACATAGAACTCCAGATTCTCCTTCATGGAAATTCTAGCTTTTGTACCCTTCATTTTTTTTGGGTCGAGAATATGTTTCTTTATTTCAAATCTGGAAAATGAGATAAAAAATAAAAATGTTGAAAAATAATAACCATGTTCTTTCTTTAGAGTTTAGACACCCTATCCATAAGCAAGACTTGCTGAACAAAACTTTATTTTTGCATTTGTGTCTTCGTAAATTTCTGCGTAGTTGAATCCCATGTCAAATTAGGATCATGAAGAAGAGTACAATTAGTATGAATACAACGTGGGAGTGCAATTGTAGCTCCAAGAAAGTGCTGAAAATACATAGAGAAAGAAAGAAACAAGTGGTAATGTAGTGACAACACATAAAAAACCATGGGATGATGCAAAATAATCAATAGCTTCTCAAGAAAGAATGAGTGAGATGGAAAGATTTGGAAATGTAGCTAAATATGTCAAGGGTTCTCAGGTTTGATGATTGATGGTGAGGGAGACGAACTGGGCTCTTGCTCATTGTCGAAGTCCATTGGAACTAGTGGTGGATCCGGTTGTATGATCTTGAGGGTGTTGTAAGAGTGAGGGATATACTCTGAGTATCCAAGGATGAAAGAAAAAGAACTTTGAATGGATCTCCTACCACTTCTGTGGAACTGAGAGGTGATCGGACTGGTTGGGGGCGTCCTGCTATGAAACTGTTTGGAGTTGATCCCCTGGAGGGGGAGGCTGAGAAGAGACCCAAGAATCCTATCATCCAAATGTAGTTCCAGGCCTTTGGGAGTGGCACTTCCATAAATCTATATCTACGTATATTCTTGTGCAAGCATAGATACCAACTTTTGGTTGGGATCTACTCAAACAATGGCCCAAATTATTTCCTTATTGTCTCTTGAGTGAAATAGTTCTGAAGGTTGAGCAGCAGAAAAGGAAGGCACACACACACATCACATTGTGACTCTTGATGGTATCTTTACCTTTGGATTGAAATCCTGGAACCACCTATTCAAATGGCAAATATAAAGGGCAGGATCCCAAAATCCATTGGCCATTTCTGAAAATAAAATCATGATCTTCCTTCAGTTTGAAATGAGAGGAGAAAAATCCCTGTCCATGCATATAGTAGTATTCGCTATTTTGTTTGCAGCACCCATTACCTCTAATTACCTGAGAATTTGGCCATTCTACGGTGAGGTTACCCATCAATACATGGTCTAAAGAAAGAAGGGTTTCTTCTTTGAGAAGGTTGGAGGGAAGATCAAAGGTAAGGGCATTTGTCTTTCTTCTATCAAATTTCTGTTGTGGAGAGGAGCTACTTGATTTTTTTATTGTTTTTTTTTAATAGAAAAATAGGTCTTATATCTACAAATAAAAATGCATAAAGTGGAATGGTACATAGTATAGACAATGGATCTCTACCTCTTTTGTAGCATGACTAAAGCAGGCGAAAATCATAATAACTTATAAGTTGTCAATCAAGAGATTGAGCATCTTTGATCAACAGAGTGCCCTTAGCCAGGAGCTTGTGGTGGATCTCATTGCCATAAAGAATAGAATGCAGAGACTGAGCTATGCTTTTTCTTAAGTACAAACTTCGCTTGACTTTCCAAAGGATGAAGAATGCTGAAATTTGAGATATTTTCCAAATCCTAGAAAAGCAAAATGAAGATGAAAATGGTCATCTCCAAGAACTGCAACATGCCACTGCATACTGTCCTGGAAAGGAATTGAATACTGATCCACCGCATATATCCAACAACTCTTGGCAAACAAGCACTCCCAAAAGATATGCTTCATCATCTTCAGATGTTGATAAACTGGATATAATCCATTTCAGAGCCCACTTGCCTTGGATGGGATCCTCAGATAAATCACAAACCAGGCAAAATCACTTTAGCTTATTAGAGAGCCAAATATACCACAAACTGTGAATTTGATGCACCTATCTCTCCTCTGCATCAGTGGATACCCATCTTGCATTGAGAACCATAGATAGTAGGTGTCTCTAATGAAGAATTGAATACGATTGCCTGGAGTCATACTACAGAAGTAGGGGACAAAAACTCCAAGCCCAGTCTCTCCAAAAAGGCCTCAGGTATCTCAATTTTCATCTTTAAAGCTCAATGTCTTGAATAAGACTCCTTAGCTCCTTATTAGAGATATAGTCTAGGGCAAGCAACCCAAATTATTATTGAGCAAGAAAATGCCGACCCTTATAGCTTTGAGGAAAGATCTCCATAAACCTCTACAAAGGAAGAAGCCTTTTATGCTTGAGCTATGAGCCTGAAAATGAGGCATCTCAGTAACACAAGACCCGTGGATATGCCAGCTCCAAATGGACTGACTGGCTAGATCCCACCCTTCTCATCTGCCCTTGGAATGCCAATAGACCAAACTCGAGGCATCCCTCCAAGCTGACCAAATACTGTGGAAAGTAAGAAACCTACGGACTTGAAAAAGTTGAGGCAAGAGATAATATCACACTCCTAAGCTAAGTCACACGGTTCATGTTTGAGCTTCTGTTCGACAATGTTTGAATTTTTTGATGAAGTTTGGATGAGGTTTGCTATTAGGTTTGTCAATATACATTTTCTATATATATATATAAACTTTAATTACCATAAAATAGTAAGAGATTGAGGTATGGAGTCATGGACATGGAAACTGTGAGGATCGATTACAAGTTTGAGCTGTGGCATGAGGTCATGAGATTGAGGTGTGGACTTGGTCAGTGGCCATGAGGTTGGCTGAACCACAATTTTTTTAGGTTTGCTGAATTTCAAAGCTTAAGGTTGAAGTTCAATGAATCTTGTGACATAAATCCAAAGGCTGCCTGAACTTGACCAATGTGTTGAGCAGTTATCAACCAATGCCGAAACCGAATCTGCTGGGAGCATTACCCTCAAAGACGTTACCACTCGCTTTGGGCCACCAGGATATGGCCAAAAACTGCTGTTGTCTTTGGGCATAGCACAAACATCTTGAGGTGCCAACAAAGTTTCCTCTCACCACCATACTTTGATCACAAGTGGGTTCATACTACATAGAATGTGGTCTAATTGCTGAAACTAAGTCCTGTTGGGGAACCAACAAGAAGCATTATAAACATGAGAAGCTTGGAGAATGCACCAGACAACAGTCTAAGTCATTGGGTTTGGTGAACATTATCCTCCAAGTTTGAAAATTGCCAAACCTGATATGGATTAAAACTCATAGATGTAGTTGGGTCCAATAATGAGCATTTCATCTATATAAAGTGGTGATTGCTAAATGTGTTTTTTGCAGAATAGTTGCCAGTATTGAAAGTGTTGCAGTGTAAATGAACACAAATTATCTGCTTTTTTTAAATATATATGATTGAAAAACATGTTGAGTATTAGGAAATAGATAATTGTCTACTTGTTTAACATGAATTTATTGTTATTTATTTTTCAGGTTTTTGAAGTGTAAAAAATGGTGCAAAAGTGGCGTTTATGCATTGAAGTGTCTTGCTTTCCAAATCCAGGTCGAGCAGTTATTAAATTCATCCTTTACAATATGGAAACAAATAATTTATTTTATGGAAAGAGAGAAGTGCCTGGAATGACGACAAACAATGAGGCATATTACATTGCCCTTGTTGAAGGGTTAAAAGAGGCAAAACAACATGATGTCAATGATATTGAAGTCTTCACCAACTCGGAGTTGATATGTAATCAGATGAAAGGCATCTATCGGGTTCGGAAGGACAATTTAAAACCTCTTCATAAGGAAGCAATAAATTGGAGTTGTCAATTTCAACATTTTACCATCAATCACTCTGCAGATATTGAAAAGATGTCCACTGATATAATGTCCAAAGCATTTTTAAGCACATATGTAGATGCCAAATATGACATAGGATCACCATCCACTGCAATAGAAATCATTGATCATCATCAATATAAATCCCCATTGTGCGAATGGGTTGTTGTTATCATTTTTCTGGGGTCTATCATAGCTTGGTTCTTTCACTAAAGAAGAACCTATTAATGTTTTATTTTTCCCCAACATACAATGATTACTGTTTTTTGTATGGGAGACAAATTTATGGACAAATGTATTTTGAGAAAAGTCACTGATTCATGGTTTTGTGATTGTCATCAATACATTATGATGTTGTCTGATCCTTCCAAACACCTTCTTAGATCTTTGTTTCTGGAGAGATATTGATATGCTATGTGATTTGTTCGTTGGTCATTGATCAGTGATGAAAGGTTTCTTTACTATGTTTATAAGCAATTTATTCTTAATGACACATATTTCTCTTGAAACTAGTTTCAATTTATTTCTCTTCTAGTTTACATAACTGGCTGGATAGTACCTGTTTTTGGAAGACTTTGAGAGATAGTTCGAAAGTAAAGTTGCATTTTGCCAATTTATCTGTTCAATCTATATGAGTATTTGTTTTTTTAATGTAAATCAAGCATTTCATGGATTTTTTTAGGGTTCAAGACCGTATAACAAGATTTAAAGTCATTATATAATGACAATTAAATTTGAGTAGCAAAGATAGCAATCATTCGTTTTAAACACTAGAAATAAACTCAATTGACCCTCGTGATTACTTGCAAAATCTTATTTCTCAGTTTTATTATTTATAAAATGAAATTAACTGCTTTTACAATGCATGTGATGAGATATTGTACATAAACAAGTGACATACTTGTTCATAAAGGGCACTCATACAATCTTTCTTGTTTATATCTATTGTCCACAAATCAAATCTCGGAATCTCAAGTACCCGAAGTTGCAATATTAGAGTGTAACAGGTTCTCTCAATCAACCTAGATGGTTGAAATCACAGTTTAAAGAAAAAAAATTGTGATATCAACAATTTCAGGTAAGCCAAATTCTAGAGATAGCCTGAAACTTGTTATATTATTTCATATTTAAAAAATAATATAAAATATAAAATAAATTAACATTAATTTAATTTAACCCATGGGCTTAGAAGAGTCCATGATAAAGCTCATTGTTTTAAGGCACTTCTTATGTGAAGATCGCTGATTCCAAATCCTTTTTATGTGAAGATCGTTGGTTCAAAATCCTGTAACTGTAGCTTAAGAAATGAACATAAATTCAACTTAATTCCAAACTCTACATTTCCCCTAATTCTACTCAACTCTGAAATTTCCATTTTTTTAAATTTTGCTCAAATCTAAAGCTTCCATGGTTTTAATCTTCTCCATGTTTAATAAATTAAAAATCAAAATAAATATACTATAATATTAATAAATTAATAACATATTTCATCCATTTCAAAAGATAATGTGCTTCTTTATTCGGATTAACATGCTGAATATGCATTGCATTGATGCCAAGATCACTGAATTTAAACGATGCTATGGTAATTGATGGGAATGAAAAGAAGTATAGCAAACTTCCTAACAAACTTCCAGGATAGCAAACTTCCTAACACAAGCAATCAAACATATATGAAGTATGGTATGAACCTCTTACCTGTGGACATGTTTTTAAACAAAAGATGGAAAAATCAAAATCAAATCTCCAACTACCCACATAAGGCAGAGAGTGATATGTCAGATTAAATTACAATACATTTACTGCAGAAAATTAAATTACAGTACATTTACTACAGAGCAAAAAAAAATCAGAGCAAGGGCAAATAAGTTTCTTAAGCAGCACGGGAATTGGGCAAAAAAGTTTCTTAAAACACCACAAGAACTACCTGAAGAGAGTTGAATTGAGCAATTTTTTTCAGTTAAACTCTCTTGACTTTAATCTAAAAGACCAGCATTAACAGAATCAAGTGCAAAATTGATATTTTAACATATCTTAACTACCAATATTTATAAGAGAAACGGCTTACATATAGATAGCCCAGAAAAATGGTACAAAGCTTTCATTAATCTCTGCTAGGAAAATTCATCAGCACAGTGCTCTCTATTTGGTAAATAAGAACTACCAAGTTGTGAGAAATCTCATATGTAATACAACTAGAAGCTAAAACTTGAAATGCTTTCTCTTAGAGGGTGAAAGCGGGCATTAATCATATGAACACCATAAATAAAATTAGATTTGTTTTGATCATATAACAGATCTAACATTTCAGAATATATTTGAAGAACGATTTAGATTGATGTCCAAAACACTAATTCATTCCCAAATTGTGGTGTGTATACAACATTGTTACAGCTTAGTCTGCAGTATTATACCGATTACGTGAGAAAATACAGAAACATTGTAGTAAAAAGAACCAACAATTCAATTTGTTGAACAATTACAGAGCCATGTGAATTAACTCGACATTCCATGTCAAAGTTCAAAATTTCATGAAACTTCAGGAGAGTAGTGGCATATGATTGAACTTTTACTTTTGCATTGATGAGGGCTCAAACATTCCTCGGTGCTCATCAGGCACCCATATTTTTAATATTGCACTGATGAAGGCTCAAACATTCCTCGGTGCTCATCAGGCACCCATATTTTTAATATTGCACTGATGAAGGCTCAAACTTTCCTCAAATTTTTCACGCACCCATGTTCTCAATGTACCTAGAGCCTTCTGAAACAACCCAACATTCCATGTCAAAGCACAAAGTTTCATGAACTTTAAGAGAACAGATTATGTCCATGAACAGATTATGAAAAAGGTATTTTTATAACAACATAACAATGGGAAAACATAAATATACTTATCATATTCTTTGTGCATACCTCATTGATTCCCATTAGAGTTGAAGTCCTTCCATAGATGGTCAGTCATGGTAGAAGATGATGCTTCTCCACTTATTCTATAGTTACCTAGAAAAATGTCAAATGTTATCGCAAAGAAATTTTCTAGAGCATCAAGGTATATGTGCACACACAATGAAAGAGTGTCAAATGTACCTGGCATGGGAGGTAAGGTTGGATGGTCTTGCATCTCCCTTTGGTCTTGGGTTATCGCCATGGTTGGGGATTGTTGCATTGCTGTAAAAAATAAACATACCACATGTTAAAGAATAGTGGTGATTAAATACTTAAATATAAAACCATGACTCTATTCAACACATGAAACTAACCTGGAACCATAGAGACGGCATTATTTGATCGATGACGTCCTCGCTTATTGAGGTATTGAAACTCAAATGGTTCATATTCTGATGGATCAACATTTAAATCAATTTCCAAACCATTGTTTTTTCTGCTGCTTCTTCTTTTCTTTGTGGGGCTAAGGAAACTCTTCTTCCTCTTCAAAGATGGATCAAGAGATTCTAATCCAGGTGTGAAGTCAAAATCAGTAACGTGCAAATTATTGGCTTCATCCAACATTTTTTTAAGCATACCAGTCAACTGGATTGTCTTCGCCAAAGTAGTAGGAGGGTTATCTAAAATGAGATGTGTATAGCTAAACAACTCCTCCCTTGCCAAATGAAGTGCCTCGGCATCTGCATCAACAACATTTGTGGCCATAAGAGTAGCATCGACATCTTCATCATGGTTTTGAGGCTCTATATTGATCTCAGGTGGGTCATTGCATATGTTATCCTCTGCATGTTGATGAAGCAATGGATTTGAATTATCCAAGTGGAAATACAGCCAATTAACCTTTATGGCATGCTTGCAAATGTTTCCACGGATAGACCATGGACATTCACAGGTTATAAAATCCTTACGATACCAGGTGACAAGGTATTTTTTACTTCGATCTGTCTGACTTCTCACCCAATAGGCACGGGTTATGCTCTCATGAGGACAACAATCAGTATCCATAATTTTTCTTGCTCGTTCCACTGATGATTCTAGCTGCTTTTCTCTCTTATAGTTGTTTAGAAATCCTTCTTCTTTTAAGATTTCCTTGAACCGATAACAAGGTTCAACTGTTGTTAGTAGCATATGCAATAACCAATCCATCCTCCGGGCACATTTTTTCCTTCTATCAGATAGAAATGTTGTTTTTAGGTAACAATGGTATGACTCAACAGCATTATTGGTCTCCTGATTTGCATGAGGAAACTCCCGACAACCTTTCACCCACATACCTAATTGCAAATAGAACGATGTCAGTCTCACTATATCACCTTTATAAAAGTAAAAAATGCATATAATACGAAAAAAATGTTTACTTACGAATTTTATCTCCAGTGACCCAATTCTTGTTGAAATAGTCTAAGAACTTCTCTTCATCTGCAAACTTGATAAAAAATTGATTGATTGCATCTTCCACTTCATAATTGAGAGTGTGTTTCATGATGAAACCTAACTCACTGAACATCTCTTTGGCTTTTGTGGAACTAGTGGCCAACCGATTGACATTTTTCAACCAAGCCCTCCGTACATGCCAAACGCATAAGATCACATCACAACCTGTGATCCTCCTACCATATTCAATGCATTTTAGTGTGGTATTTTTAGAAAAAATGCAAGTTTGGTTATGTCATGACAATATTAAATTTACCTCAAGGCACTGATTTCAGCCAGTGCATCATCAACCATGAAAGCATTGACTTTCCAATCAGGACGGGTTTGGAAACACTTGTGCATGAGATGCTCTAGCCATATTGCAATATCATCTGATGTGTTTCGTGATGCCACGACCCATGCAACAGGCACCTCGCTTTGTTGTTCATCAAATGCCACGAGTGTATACAACTGATACTGTCATTTTCAACATTACATAAATTTAAATACAAATTATTAATCATTTTGGATGTATACAACTTAAATAAATATATTCAATAAATCATTGGCATCTGACTTACCCCATATTTGTTTGTGTTAAATGTTGAATCCATGGCTATTAAGCTATTGTGCGATAGCTTGACCATTGTCTCCAACATCCACTTTGTTTGAATCCCTATTATAAAAGGGACCTCCACACCATTGGGCTTTTGGTAAGAGAAAAAATCTTCCCGATGCTTTTGATACCAAAGGTTTACACTCATTTCATCCTTTTTATGAAGTTGATAATTTCCCTTCGCCAATCTATTATAGATGTTTACAATATCTTTCCTGCATAAGAAGAAATCTCTATCTCGAGCTGCCACATCGATGTCAACATGTCTCTTAATGTGGGTTCTATACACTACATCAATAGGCACTCCCAAAAAGAAACAACTCTCTACATATGCAACAATGTCCCTCGAAAGCTTTGGCCTATGCAAGGCCCTGGTCTCACCTGAAGTGTCACATTGACCATGACAAGCCCAACCTTCCCCATCTTCATGTTCATACATATTGAAAGTTAATATTGCTCTATCAGGCATTTCATGCATAACTTTTACAATAAAGTGGCATTGGCAACCCCTCTTCTGCACAAATGAGGTCCTTCATTTAGTTGAAAGATTTCCTCTTTTGTCCTCTGGGCCAAATGAACAATGATAACTAAACCAAAAATTTAAATTGTTAGTACATACAAAGAAAGATAATTGTGGTTTCAAAAGATCTAAACAATATATATTTTAAATACTCACATATCATATTGCAATGCAGCAGTAGATCTTTCTTTTGGTTTCTTTTTTGTTTTTCTTATGAATTTGCATGGAGCAATAGGATTTTCTTCCTCTCCTTTGATAAAGTCAACAACTAGTCGTAACGGGATTACAGCAACTTGATCAATACCATTGTTTTTTCTATTTATTTCCGTCCAAACCAAGTCTTTACTAGAGAATGCCATTTTTCCTTTGAGGTCTTGCACCTCAAGATCCATGATATATTGCCATTTCTTTCGCTTGCCCATTTTGAACTGATCTGGTCAAACAATATGCAAGAACATCAAAACCAAAATTTCAATCTTAGCAAGTTATCCAACATATATATAAATATAAAACATCTTTTATGCTTTTTTTGAGGTTTAAAATATCAATCACTCAATAATGACAAAAATAAATAGCACAAAAGGATGCAAAAAATTTGGGATGCAAGCATTTCCTTTAAGATGTTGCTTCTTGCCTCATTCACTTTCAACAAGGCATTCCTTAAAGGAAAAATTCCTTTGACAACATGAACAGATGCAATCCAATGAATGTTGGCCATGTTTTTTTAGGGTGACCATTTGCTAAGCAGGACTAGACTTGAATGAAAGGGCTTTCTACAATGTACGTTTACATTACAATTCTACTAGTAGTCTGTCCTCAAAGATTCTCGGTGCTGCCATAATATATGTGAAATTTATAGCAGGCAATCATTACACTCACATTCCACTACCCATGGCAAAAGAGATGTGTTAGAACAAAGAAAAGGCAATGAAATTTTCAATACCAACACAAACACCAAGAGCACTAGTGAAAGTTGCTCTGGTCTGGCCTTATCCCTGCCCTCAACATTCGGACAAAATAACCAAGTGCCTTCTTTCCATACCCAGTGTTTGCTTATCCTGCAATGATTGAATTCCAAGAAACCAAGACCTTCTCAGGCAAATTCAAGGGGGAGAAGAAAAGTTACCAACTCTTGGAAGCAAGAAAGCAAATGTGTTCTCCCTCTACATTGGAAAGGTGATGTATTTGGAAACAAATGGATGATTGATCATGCAAGACAGCCTATCTCGGATCTAATCCATCTAACAGGCATAAATGACACTGTTAATCAATTTTTCATGAGCTACGCACTTCATTCACTTTCGAAGAAGTTGTTCTATTTAGATCAGACTCAGCTATCCAACTTTCCACTGGGATTGCCATGTTTAAAGAAGATGTAAACAATCTTCAAATCATGGACACAACAAATATGGTAGCACTCTTTGGTTATGTAGGCACAGGGGACTCTTGTCTGGCTGCTCTTTGGCCCTTGGATGTAATGATCTCGATGTAGATGTATCTGACTTTTAGTATACTACTATATGCAGCATTTTCAAAAAAGGAAAATAGATAAATAGAGAAAAAGCAACAAGTTAGAGTTCAAGTTGAAATTGTTCTCAAGGCGAAGAAGTGGCCCTGTTTATTACAAAACATTTTTAACTTCTATACTCCATGCAATAAAAGAGAGCATTCGGGGGGATGGCAGGGATCCACAATACGAAATTCTGGCTATTAATAATGCTTGATACATATGGAGATGATATCTGTGTCCAATATCTCTTGAAACATTAGTATCAGTCCCCTATACATCAGAAATAGGTCAGACAAGTGCAAGCATATAACAGTTTGAAATTTCCTTCATGGGAAAGCATAGTTTAGTGGTAGACACATCACTAACAAAATTTCAAGTTTTCGAACAATGTGTACAACATGTGCCTACAACAAATGCATGGATTATTGAGCTCATTAATGCAGCTAGCATATCTCATTGGAAAATGATGGAAAATATCATCTATTGGTACAATAGAGTTACAGAGTTGATGGGGTAATAGGATTTGAATTTAAGTTCATAAGTAGCAGATGGACATATGGGTTTGTTCAAGGCTAACCTAATGCATGCTGACTCAATATTTTCATCCTGGAAAAGATTCAGTAAAGATATTAAAAAAATTAATAATGTTATAAAAGCGAGGAAAGGCTACTTGACATGGGATTCAACTACGCAGAAATTTACGAAGACACAAATTCAAAAATAAAGTTTTGTTCAGCAAGTCTTGCTTATGGATAAGGTGTCTAAACTCTAAAGAAAGAACATGGTTATTATTTTTCAACATTTTTATTTTTTATCTCATTTTCCAGATTTGAAATAAAAAAACATATTCTCGACCCAAAAAAAATGAAGGGTACAAAAGCTAGAATTTCCATGAAGGAGAATCTGGAGTTCTATGTAAAGGGTATAGTTTAACCAGAGTGCTTTTTTGATGGAAAATGATGGAAAATATCATCTATTGGTACAATAGAGTTACAGAGTTGATGGGTAATAGGATTTGAATTTAAGTTCATAAGTAGCAGATGGACATATGGGTTTGTCCAAGGCTAACCTAATGCATGCTGACTGAATATTTTCATCCTGGAAAAGATTCAGTAAAGATATTAAAAAAATTAATAATGTTATAAAAGCGAGGAAAGGCTGCTTGACATGGGATTCAACTACGCAGAAATTTACGAAGACACAAATTCAAATTTGTTCAGCAAGTCTTGCTTATGGATAAGGTGTCTAAACTCTAAAGAAAGAACATGGTTATTATTTTTCAACATTTTTAGTTTTTATCTCATTTTCCAGATTTGAAATAAAGAAAACATATTCTCGAGCCAAAAAAAATGAAGGGGACCAAAGCTAGAATTTCCATGAAGGAGAATCTGAAATGGATTATATCCAGTTTATCAACATCTGAAGATGATGAAGCATATCTTTTGGGAGTGCTTGTTTGCCAAGAGTTGTTGGATATATGCGGTGGATCAGTATTCAATTCCTTTCCAGGACAGTATGTAGTGGCATGTTGCAGTTCTTGGAGATGACCATTTTCATCTTCATTTTGCTTTTCTAGAATTTGGAAAATATCTCAAATTTCAGCATTCTTCATCCTTTGGAAAGTCAAGCGAAGTTTGTACTTAAGAAAAAGCATAGCTCAGTCTCTGCATTCTATTCTTTATGGCAATGAGATCCACCACAAGCTCCTGGCTAAGGGCACTCTGTTGATCAAAGATGCTCAATCTCTTGATTGACAACTTATAAGTTATTATGATTTTCGCCTGCTTTAGTCATGCTACAAAAGAGGTAGAGATCCATTGTATATACTATATACCATTCCACTTTATGCATTTTTATTTGTAAATATAAGACCTATTTTTCTATTAAAAATAAACAATAAAAAAATCAAGTAGCTCCTCTCCACAACATAAATTTGATAGAAGAAAGACAAATGCCCTTACCTTTGATCTTCCCTCCAACCTTCTCAAAGAAGAAACCCTTCTTTCTTTAGACCATGTATTGATGGGTAACCTCACCGTAGAATGGCCAAATTCTCAGGTAATTAGAAGTAATGGGTGCTGCAAACAAAATAGCGAATACTACTATATGCATGGACAGGGCTTTTTCTCCTCTCATTTCAAACTGAAGGAAGATCATGCTTTTATTTTCAGAAATGGCCAATGGATTTTGGGATCCTGCCCTTTATATTTGCCATTTGAATAGGTGGTTCCAGGATTTTAATCCAAAGGTAAAGATACCATCAAGAGTCACAATGTGATGTGTGTGTGTGCCTTCCTTTTCTGCTGCTCAACCTTCGGAACTATTTCACTCAAGAGACAATAAGGAAATAAGTTGGGCCATTATTTGAGTAGATCCCAACCAAAAGTTGGTATCTATGCTTGCACAAGAATATACGTAGAGATAGATTTATGGAAGTGCCACTCCCAAAGGCCTGGAACTACATTTGGATGATAGGATTCTTAGGTCTCTTCTCAGCCTCCCCCTCTAGGGGATCAACTCCAAACAATTTCATAGCAGGACGCCCCCAACCAGTCCGATCACCTCTCAGTTCCACAGAAGTGGCAGGAGATCCATTCAAAGTTCTTTTTCTTTCATCCTTGGATACCCAGAGTATATCCCTCACTCTTACAACACCCTCAAGATCATACAACCAGATCCACCACTGGTTCCAATGGACTTCGACAATGAGCAAGAGCCCAGTTCATCTCCCTCACCATCAATCATCAAACTTGAGAGCCCTTGACATATTTAGCTACATTTCCAAATCTTTCTATCTCACTCATTCTTTCTTGAGAAGCTATTGATTATTTTGCATCATCCCATGGTTTTTTTATGTGTTGTCACTGCATTACCACTTGTTTCTTTCTTTCTCTATGTATTTTCAGCACTTTCTTGGAGCTACAATTGCACTCCCACGTTGTATTCAAACTAATTGTACTCTTCTTCATGATCCTAACTTGACATGGGATTCAACTACGCAGAAATTTACGAAGACACAAATTCAAAAATAAAGTTTTGTTCAGCAAGTCTTGCTTATGGATAAGGTGTCTAAACTCTAAAGAAAGAACATGGTTATTATTTTTCAACATTTTTATTTTTTATCTCATTTTCTAGATTTGAAATAAAAAAACATATTCTCGAGCCAAAAAAAATGAAGGGGACAAAAGCTAGAATTTCCATGAAGGAGAATCTGGAGTTCTATGTAAAGGGTATAGTTTAACCAGAGTGCTTTTTTGATGATGGAAAATATCATCTATTGGTACAATAGAGTTACAGAGTTGATGGGTAATAGGATTTGAATTTAAGTTCATAAGTAGCAGATGGACATATGGGTTTGTCCAAGGCTAACCTAATGCATGATGACTGAATATTTTCATCCTGGAAAAGATTCAGTAAAGATATTAAAAAAATTAATAATGTTATAAAAGTGAGGAAAGGCTGCTTGACATGGGATTCAGCTACGCAGAAATTTACGAAGACCAAATTCAAATTTGTTCAGCGAGTCTTGCTTATGGATAAGGTGTCTAAACTCTAAAAAAAGAACATGGTTATTATTTTTCAACATTTTTATTTTTTATCTCATTTTCTAGATTTGAAATAAAAACACATAATCAATAACATTGCATTGCGACCAGCACTGCATTTGAAATGCAAAGAGATTACACCTGCAATTCAATATATGAATGCCATAAAAATCATTTGCAACAATGAATTTATCTGCATAAAACAAGCACAACATTGCATGGTATGGGAAAACTGCAAAATATAATTTTTTTCTCAAAAATGAGGTGCTGGGACATAATCAAATAAAATAGTTTTAATCCCTTCTGGTTCGAAGATATGGCACTCCGTTACAAAGCGTTGTATCATGAAAATTGGTTCCTCATTACAATTAAACTGTGTCTTGATGTAATTTGAATGAAGGTATGTACAATTAAAACATTGCAGTAATTATAGCCCAGATCGAGCCCTGCAAAAGCCCTCGAGGCAAAAATTGACATATAACAGAAGAATATGAGAAAATTTGTGTAATATATTGTTTAATACAATCATCATACGAGGAAAATCGATTGAAAATAGTTTTAATCCCTTCTGGTTCGAAGAGATGGCACTCTGTTACAAAGCGCTGTATCATGAAAACTGGTTCCTCATTACAATTAAACTGTGCCTTGGTGCAGTTTGAACGAAGGTATGTACAATTAAAACATTGCAGTAATTATAGCCCCTGATCGAGCCCTGCAAAAGCCCCCGAGGCAAAAATTGACATATAACAGAAGAATATGAGAAAATCTGTGTGATATATTGTTTAATGCAATTGTCCTGCGAGGAAAATCAATTTAAAATAGTTTTAATCCCTTCTGGTTCGAAGAGATGGCACTCCGTTACAAAGCGCTGTATCATGAAAAATCTGGAAAATTGGTTCCTCATTACAATTAAACTGTGTTTTGAAGACTGATCAATTTGAAACACCGTAAAGTAGGGAAGGACTGTAGAGCGGATTGTACCTGGGTTTGGAATTGCAGAGATCGGGGCAATTACAGAGCGGAAAAGAAATTGCAGAGCTCCGGGGAATTGCAGAGGTCAGGGCAATTACAGAGCGGAAAAGAAATTGCAGAGCTCCGGGGAGGAAGGTGAGTGAGGGAGCAACTGTGGGATTTCGCACCTCCTCAATTCGAATTGGAGCGAGCGAGACTCTCTGTTCCCGACATTCGAGCTCATCCCCGATCTGTCAGGGGATGTCAAGATTTACAGTTGCGCCGGATCCATTGTCAGGCTCTGTCAGAATTGCCAGGGAAGGGTGGCGGTGAAGGAGGGTGGCGGAGCTAGGGAGGGTGGTTGTGAAGGAGGGTGGCGGAGCGAGGGGAGGGTGGCGGAGGGCGGAGGGATTGCCAGCAGCCGGAGCCGGACGATTTTCCGGCCGGTGCCGGAAAATGAGCCATTCCTCCGCCCAGGTAGACTACTCCCTAAAAAATAGGTAAAAGATTCCCTATTTAACATAAAATATCGCCTTAGTTTAACTAGTCTGAGGAATTGCCTGGAAAGTTATGGAAATTCTGGTTATATTGGGAGAAAATCCGGCAAGGATTTTTGTAAATCCAAGTTATAGTTGTTAAACTTCAAAATTTTCGGTGTCGTAGACGTTTTTGATGGTGCTGAATCCATTTCCACCATCAAAAACACGATTCAAACACTGTCTCTACAAGATTTTTTGAAATTTTTTTACCTGGATTCCGGCCACTTTTGGCCGTCCGGGCAATTCCTCCACCTGGTTAGAGGAATCCATTTCACAGCATGGCTATCCGTGCAACTTGTCAGCAATTTCCTACAATATTCCAATTTCCAACCTCAATTTTCCAGGTTAACACTGAATAAAATATTTTTTATTAAGGTAAAAGAAACATTAATCATTGGGTTTTTTGGGGAAGGAATTTATGAAAATCACAAGTTTGATGTGCATAATAAAAGTGTTTTAGAGATTTTCAGAATGATAAATCTAAATCTATATAGTAAAAAGTCCCATTATACTACGACTTTTGACGGCCTAGGGCATGGTGTCACGAGCAGGTACCAGTCACTCTCATAGAGTTGTTAGCAAATTTGAGTGATGTATAGCTCATAGTTTTTTAACATGACAAGTTACGTATATATTAATATATAAGTAATTCAGCTATTTAGATTAAATGATGGGTAAAAATGAATAGATGTTAATTAATTTAGCATAAGTATTAAAATATATATTTTTATTATATATTTTATGTTATTAAAATAAAAATCATAAAAATTAATTAAATTAAAATTTTATTTTAAATTATTAGTATTGATTATATTAATTTATATTCATTTTAATTTTGGATCAAATCTCTTTAACTCAAATAAATTTTGATTTTAAAAAGTTTCATTTTTCTCAGTAAATTCAGATTAGTTTTATTATTATTTATAATTATTAATTATTACTTTATATTTTATTTTATTATTATTTTTAGTTTTATGTAATTTGACCAAGTTAAAATGTTTTATTGATAATTATCATAATTAATTTTTTATTTTTTATTTTTATTTTATTTTGACCAAATGAAAATGTTTACAGGGCATTACAACATTTCTACATACTGGGCTTGAGAGCACTTTACTAGGTAATTACTTTTAACTTTTTATTATTATTTAATTGAGCCCACATGTAAATGTTTACAAACATTTACACCACTACAACATCTTCCCATAGCTTTTGGCTTTTAGATTTAACTTTAAAAATGTTATGAAATAAAATAAAAATAAAATATTTATAAAATGTTTTGATTTTGAAAATGAGTTATGATTTTTGGGCAAGTGGTATTGAGAAGCCATGGTATTCACCAATGTTATTGTAATTGGCCAATGTTATTGTCACAAAGTCTATTTCCAGGTTAATGATATCCATAGTAAAATAAGGGTGAATATACATGGTTAAGAATCTTGTTATACTGTTTGTTTATGGGAAGTTCTAAATTTTAATTTTAAAATTGTTATAAAATTAAATTAAAATTTAAAAAAATATTGGTTTTTATTTTTATTTTGATATGAGTTATGGTTTTTGGATATGTGGTATTGATAGGCCATGGTATTGTGAGAAATCCTATTGAGAAGTTAATAAATCCATGGCCAAATGAGGGAGAATATTCATGTTAATTTTTATGTACTTATTAATTAAATTTAAATATTGTTACAGATTGCTATTTTAAATTGTATGGTAAAATGGATGCTAATTTATAACTACTAAGTTATATATTTTAATGTGATATGTATATTGTGATTTTCATTTATGTAAAATGAAAAATAAAAAATAATATAAAAAAATCAATTTAAAAAATATTCATGTCTAACATCTAACATCTAACCTCTAAAGCATACACATCTATCCTATACTAATAAATAAATTAAATATATATACAAACATGTAGTAAGATTGTTAAATTATAAATATGTTTTTTTAATACTATAGTTTATCAATGCCATATGCCTAGAAAACCATAACTATTTCATATGACACTTCTTCATATAGCCTTATTATAATTAATCAATTTAATTAGAGGGGTAGATATGGCATAACTACTTTTGACTTTTTATAATTAATCAATTTAATTAAAGGGGTAGATATGGCATAACTACTTTTGAGATAAGTTGATGAGGCTCAGTATTGTAACAAGAATGCTGCAACTCCCAAGGCTACCAACTTGAATTATCAACCCGAGGTTCGTACAAACTTAAGAGGTATTGACACTATATGTGCAGCATACAATGTGTCCTTGCTTTTTTGTCATGCGATAAAAGAAATGTTGCCTATTTGTAGGAATGAAAGACTGAATTTAAAAATGCTCTTAAAGTAACATGAAATCCTCTATCTACTTATTAACACACTTTGCTTGCAAAAGAACCCTATTTTAACCCTATCTGTCACATGTGATGTTTTAACTAATCTAAGCATGAAATCTGATCTAGAGAGTACTAACTACTGTGTGCATGTGTAAATACAAAAGGACTAATCTTTTTAATCTTTTTGCTTTATAAATACAAATTCTAATCTTTCTTTCATCTTTGGCAGGGGAGATAGGTGTGGAGGAAGTGGGGTACAATGATTTTGATGGCTTGGAGGTCAAGTAGGGGCCTAATCCCAACTTCAATGATGATTTTTCTCAATTCGGGCTCAAAACAGGCCACTACAGGATTTCCTACATGATGTACTAGTTCTCCTATAGGATCCCCTAGTTCTCCTACAGGATCCCCTGTTTTACTACAGGATGTTACAAATTTACTATACGAAATTATAATTCATCGAATGACCAATCAAATCAAATCCAAATTGGATGGGACAAATTTTTTTATTGACTAGGATGTCTTAGGTCCCCATTCTAAGTGGAATCACTCAAAAAGACCTTTGTTAACCCATGCTAAAAAATAGCAGAAAATTACTGGTCGAAAATATAGAAATTCGAGAACTACTAAGCTAGTAAATCCATCAAATGCCTAACCTAATCAAGTGCAAATGCAATGAGGTGATTTGTGTTATGAACTAGAATGTTTTTGTGATCTAATGCAAGTGGAACCAATTAGATTGAAGTTCGTTAGCATGCTCTTAAAAATAGCAGAAATTTACTGTTCTTTGCTACAAAGGAGTTCCAGAAATCTACATTTGGGAATAAGAAGACTAATCCAAATAGATCAATGATTACTATGACCTTCCAAATCTTTTCCAAGGATGAAATGATGATTTTTATCCTGCAAAATAACTTACATCTACCATTTAACCCAATCCTACAACAAGAAATCATTAATACTAAATGCATAAATAAAAATAAATAAAAACAAGAGATGCATGTGAATAAGAAGTGAAAAGAAGGAAAGAAAATGATACAAAAGGGCTCTGAGACTCCTGGGATGGCCAAGCCCAAGGAAACTCAGAGACCTATGGAGGAGAACAATATTTAGAAGCTGAACATGACACCAATCTTCATTATTTTCATCAATACAATTACATCTTTGCAAGAAAATACAATGAAGCTACAGAAATATGAGTTCTCTCCACAATAACACTAATAAAACTCTTCCCCTAGAGGAAAATTCGACTTGGTACTTATAAAAAATGATTAGGAATCATTCCCCATGAATGGAGGAAGCTTTCCCCACCAAAATCCCTTGATTGGATATGGTTCCCAATACTAGGAATCTGCATTAAATGGCAGGGAGCACATTCATAGATTTTCTCATTCATTGGAGTTCCACAATCTGTGCCATAATTCCATAATATCTTGTTGGTTTATTATTTAATAGGGATCCTCCTGTAGTAGCGAGCAAGTCCCTAAATTATCTCCTCCTCCAAATCTTCATAATCTCCCCAATATTCTCATAATATTCCACAAAAATAAATAATATTAGGCACAAATATGCAACTATTCATAAACCTTCGTAATGAATATATTAAAATTAAAAATACAATATCTAATGCAAAAAGAGAGGTTTAATGTGTTGAAGGATGGTCATAGGCCTTAATTTATGTTTAATTTAGAGGCATGGGCCTTAATTTATGTCTAATTTAGAGGTCCATCATAAATCTCAACCTTTGATTTGCTGCTACTATTAAGAATATTCTAGAATATTTATTAGAGATTAAATTTCTACCATTCACCTAGTAATTATTGATAAATAAATTAAAATTCTAGAAGCCCTATTCCAAAATAGACATGCTTAAGCATAATAAATAAAATATATTAAAAAACATCCACATCATGTTATATAAAAAAAAAAAACATTCACATCAAGTTACATTGTATAATTTAGTGGGTCTAATGTTTAAAAATATATGTTCTCTTAAAATGCTATAATGAAATATGGTAGAGTAGTATATACACTTTCATAGACTTTAGTAGTGAAATAACTATTTAGATGATTCCATACAAATTATACTATAGCATACAATATATACAACTCAATAATGTAATAATTGTTATTTGAAGAATAAAAAAGGCTCAATAATGTAACATTTACTATGTGTTACTCTCTTTCCTCTTTAAAGCTTCTCTATTTTGAGTGTTGATTTGGAAAAAACGAGATAAGATGGAGAATGGAATTAAAAAACAAAATATTGCAAAGAAAACACAAATTACAATATTGAAAGAAAAATATTACAGTGAAACCCAAATTCTATTAATGAATCCATTAGGAAAAAACATTATTATGCACATACCAAGACAACGTGGCTAGAATAGGGATAGTTTGTTTGACACATTGAATGCTTTTGTTAGTCATTGGAGTACTCCATATAGAAATATTTACTTAATTAACCAATTGTTATGCTAAATTATATTTTTAATGATGATATAATTAAAAAAAACAATATGCACACACAAATAGTAGCACAAATAAAAAACATATTTTGAATTCATTTATCAACCTACACAAAAAATGCATCCCTTATACAAGAAAATATTCTATTTTATGTAAATAAACACAACCCCACCATTTTAGTTGCTAAGAAGAAATTCATTACACAATTATATGAATCAACTATGGATAACACCCCAGGTCAAACCATGATACCATTAAGACAAAGGAAGCTCCTACGAGGCTCTAATCTTGCTCGACACAATCCATATTTTTCATGACATATAAATTTTGTTTACCGCTAAGCACTCTAAGCCCTGGGTCCACCATGGCGCTCTCTTCTTTTTGAATGGCACAAGGAAGCTCTTACCATGTTTTTCTTAATAGTTTTTCGGGGAATCTTCTTCCCTTCTAATGCAAGAAAAAAGAGTACAAGGTTATTGATTTCATGATGTACAAATAGTTAACTTATGACTTATCCATTTTATCGATATGAATCCTCTATGAAAAAAGAATTTAGTGTCCATATGAATCCTCTATGAAAAAGAATTTAGTGTCCCTTTGAATTGACTTCATTATTAATATAAATTTTAGGCTAAGTACAAAGCTTATTGCTATCTATAATTTCTTTGGAAATTGAAATAAAGCTCCTCTCATTCCTCTCTCTCTATCAATGAATTCAAAATACACCCTATAGCCTTACACAACTATTGCTTTTCTATTATACTTACACTAAGTACTATTATTGTTCTATTGTATTTATATTGAGTGTTATTTGTTTTGAGAAAAAAACACATTCATTTAGTTAACACACTAACATTGTAATCTATCAACCATGGTTGTAGGTGTAATTTATATTAAACAACCACAATCTACATGATTTCCCATAATCAATGCATGGTTAATAATATAACATGCCTTTCTTATTGTTTCCATAAAAACATTATACTAGACATGGTCAATTAACCATTTGAAGATGATGAAAATGTGGGATCCTCCAACTAGTTTTCTATGGAAAAACAATTTAAGGAAAAACATGGGGTGACACATGATTTAGCATAATGAGTCATCCATAAAAAATTATGCACCCATGGCAATGAATGAATGTATAAACATGTGGATGTAGCAAGAAGTTACACTACTAAGAAATTATTCAACCACACATAGTTTGTAGTGTATTGATTTTATTCAATGCAATTGATAGTGAGGAACAAGCTCACATATCACATAAAGACTATTGTAGAGTGGGGTTGTGATATTTCATTTGCACAAATCTTATTCAAATCTATGATAAATACATTTGAAGAATAGGAACAATAAGATAGATGTGTGTCCTATTCAATTACAACCCCTCATACCAATAATCAAGTTATCAATACTTTTTGAAACATAATTTATTATTCAACTTCCCATTGGGCTAAAATGCATGAGAATGTTGAAGGGAGTAACTAATAGTTTGTTAGAGAATAAAGGAAACCAAGTCAATGTTGAAGGGAGTAACTAATAGTTTGTTAGAGAATAAAGGAAACCAAATCAGTATGTTATTAAACTTATAGCTTCCCATTGAATTAATCAATAATGAAATTTAACTATTATTATAAGCAATAGATCAAACAACAAGCAAGCAAACAATAAATAGCTAGTGGGAAATTGTAGAAATAACTCAAAATTTGAAGCTACTAATGAAATCAAGCTGAAATCAATAGACACAAATTTATTCTACTAAATTCTATAGAAGGAAAGTTGACAATAGAAACACATGCAATCATTCAATCATAATGAAAACAATTTTTGCTGGGGTACCCAACTGGGAAAAACCCCTCCTTTGTTTATATTATATTATATGAGAATAATGATCTATTACGATGATTGCTTCAATGCTTGAATCTCCACCTGCACTGCAATACTGATCTCCTCCTGTCCCTGCTCTAGCCAATACTTAGCCAAAACAAGCTTCCCGCTTCCTGCTATTTCCTTGTGCAAGTCCCTAGAGAAATGGCTCAATTGCTACATGCAAACACTGTAGACTCACTAGTATATAATAATGATTAAAATTCTGCCTTTTTCCTTAAACAATAGTGGCTGTTATAGAGTTATGAACAAGGATCCTGGCAGCAAAATCCTTCGCCAAGTCAGTAACAAAATTAAAAACTCCTCTCTTGATGCCACTATTAAGAACAGATTAATCCCTAATAATGCCATTATCCCTAGAATTTATGGAGTGCCTAAAATCCATAAAACTGGTGTTCCATTAAGACCTATAGTAAACACTATAGGATCTCCCACTTATTGGTTAGCAAAATATCTTGCGAACAAACTTAGACCTTTATCCAGTAACACTCCCTCTTACATCAAAGATTCCGCTTCCTTCATAGAATGGATCAAAAACCTAGAATTTAGTGACAATGACCTAATGGTTAGCTTTGACGTAGTGTCTCTCTACACTATGATTCCAGTGGATGAAGCCTTAGAAGTATTGAAGAAAATCACAGACCTTGAAACGGTGGAACTAATAGGCATTTGCCTTAAATCTTCATACTTCAGTTTCAAGGGAAAAATCTATGAGCAAACACATGGCGTTGCAATGGGTTCTCCATTATCACCATTGATTGCCAATCTATACATGGAACACTTTGAGCAAATGGCCCTTAGGTCTTTCCCCTTTACCCCTGAAGAATGGAAACGATATGTAGATGACATTTTTGCTAAATGGAGCCATGGTTTGGACAAACTTAAGGAATTTTTATCTCATATAAATAGCCTCTCTAAACACATAAAATTCACTATTGAAATTGAAAAAGACAACCAACTCCCCTTCTTAGATGTCCTCCTTACCAAGAAAAACGGAAAGCTAAGCCACCAGGTCTTCAGAAAGCAGACACACACTGATAGGTATCTTCATTCAAACTCCCACCACCATCCGAAGCAAAAAGTTGGTGTCATCAAAACCCTAGCCACCAAAGCCTCCAGAATCTCTGACCTTGAACATTTAGAGGAAGAACTTAACCATCTCCATGAGGTCTTTGTAAACAATGGTTATCAAAAACACATTATCCAAAAAATAACTAAAGATTCCATAACCAATAAACAAAAAAGAAAATCTCTTGAAAACCCTAGAATCTCCTTACCCTATATTAAAGGAACCACAGATAAAATTGCTAGAGTTCTCACCAAGCATAACATTATGGTTGCATTCACGCCCCCTAACACCCTAAAAAACATGCTTGAGTCTGCTAAGGACTTAATAGACCCAAAAAATCACAAAGGAGTATACTCGATTCCCTGTTCTTGCGGTAAAGTTTATATAGGTGAAACAGGGAGATCCTTTGGAATAAGATTAAAAGAGCACATTAATGATATTACAAGAAATAGGTTGGAAAATTCAGGTCTAGCAGAGCACGCATGTTTCTCCTCACACTATATCTGTATGGAACAAGCTAAATTAGTCCACAAGGAAGACCATTATTTAAAAAGAAGGGTGAAAGAGGCAATTGAAATTGAGAAATCCTCCAAGAACATGAATAGGGATGACGGTCTTAAATTAAGTAGCACCTGGAAACCCTTATTAAATAAAATGAAAAAGCACTAAATTAATCTAATACTCCCTCTTGATAATATTTGATAAGTAAAAAAAAAATAAAAAAATAAAAAAATAAAAATAATAATTCTTCAATTCAAACTAATTCATAACAAGCAACTCATTTACATAACATATCATATAATTAAATAACAAAAATAAAAATAATACATCTTTACAACAACAACAACAACAACAACAACAACATGAATAATAATAATAATAATATTAACTATAATAATAATAATAATGAAAATAATAATAATAATAATAATATGAATAACAATAATAAACTAATAGATAAATAACTAATAATAAGAATAATGTTTAAATTTATTAAATAAAAAATAAAAATAAAATAAATAATAATAATAATAATAATAAAATAAAAATAAAAATAATAATAATAATAAAAAATTAAAAAAATGAATAATAAGTAATTAAAATTAATAAATAAACAGAAAATAAATATTAAAAAAAATAAAAAAAATAAAAAATAAATAAATAAATAAATGAATGATATACAATTAAATAAAATAATATAATACAAATAAATAGATTAACACATAAAATAATGTAATATATATAGCAAACAAATACGTTCAGATTTATTCAATCATTAAAACCTAAAATTTAAAATCATAATAATAATATTAAACAAATATTTAAATAAAATTAATTAAATAATTTAATATATATATATATATATATATATATATATATATATATATATATATATATATATAAAATAAAAAAAATAAAAAAAAATCAATTAATTAATTTATTAATAATTATGAATCAATCAGGCCGACATTATAAACAAAAAGATATCAAATATCTTTCTAAACTACTATTAATAGCTCCATAATTTTCTCGACTCTCTCTTCTCAAAATACAGATCTCATTGCCTTGATGATGGACTCACCTAGCTAGTCTGAAACATTGGTTTCATAAATTGTTCACAGGTTTTTCCACTAGCATAAAATGAATAGGGTTATTTTTAGTAAATTGACTAGTCAACTAAGACTTAGTCGAGTTTATAAAAATTACAACTACTACTCAACTAAACTCACACTGACTTTATTCTAGACTAGAGTTCAGATAAATGACGTGTTAAAAGATAACGCTTCTTGATATCAAGATCGTATCCACCAAATTTAACACAACTCTACTTCTATCCCACAAACTTGAATTGGATGACTTAGTAAAGTGATTTGGCCATGTCACTACTACTAAGTTCTTGACAACTCATCCCGCAGAAGTGCAAATTCGAGTTTCTTCATTTGACTAAGGCATAAGTCAAATGAAACCTTTTCTTGCTACAGTTTGACACTACCTCTTAGCAAGAAAAGGGTTTTGAACAACCCCAATCCTTCTCATGTGGAACTCAAACTTGCCTCTTGACAAAGCCTTTGTCAAGATGTCTGCATCCTTCTCTTTTGTAGGAAACACTGAATTTTCAGAGAGTTTTATACAAATCTGATCGTCACAATGGATCAATGTATGTTCCATCCCCTAATTGAAGAGACCAACTTGGATCTTCCTCATCCAAATAGCCTCACATGCTTCTTGACTAGAAGCTATATACTCGATCTCTACTCAACTAAGTGCTACAAATATTTGTTTCCTACTATACCAAGAAACTGTTGTTGACCTAACATTGAAGACTGCTCCTGATGTGCTCTTCCTATTTGAGAGACTCCCTACCCAATATGCATCTGTGAAGCCTTGGAGCTTCACTCCATCAATCTGCCTATACCATAAACCAAAGTCTCTTGTGCCTTTGAGGTATATAAGAACAAATTTTGTTTCTTTTGAGTGAAGCTTTGTAGGATCCACCATGAACTGACTAAGATGGTTCACTGAAAAACAAATATTAGTCCTTGTTTTCACCAAGTACATCAAGGACCCCACCAATTGTTTGTAGATATTTCCATCTACTTCCTCTCCTGTAGAAGCATCCTCTTTCCTTGAGTTAGTACCTAAAGGAGTATCCATAGGTTTTCAATCCTCTATATGGAATCACTAAAGGATTTCAGAGGTGTACTTCCCCAGTCAAACAAATATCTCTCCATCTTCCTGCCACACCTCCAATCCAAGGAAGTAGTGAATCAAACCCATATCCTTCATCTCAAACTCTCTTGCAAGCTCCTCCTTGCAAGACTGGATCAACCTATCATCTCCTGTTAGTATCAAATCATCCACATAGAGAACTAAGATGAACAAACTTCCATCTACCATAATGTAATAGATATTGGATTTTTCTTCACTCTTAGTGAAGCAGAATCCATTGAGATAAGCATCTATGCCAGTGTACCAAGCACGAGGTGGTTGCTTGAGACCATATAGGGCTCTCTTGATCCCACACACACTTTTCTCCTTGCTAAAGGTCTCGAACCCCTCAAGACGCTCAATGAACGTCTCTTCCTTAACCACTCCATTAAGGAAAGTAGTCTTAATATCCATTTGGTGGATTGTCCACCCCATTTGTTTTGTCAATGCAAGTATGGTCTTGACATATGAGTATCTTGCCACAGGGGAAAATTTATTGTCATAATCAATCCTCTCCACCTGTGAGAAGCCTTTGGCCACAAATCTGGCCTTGTACTTCTCAACACTTCCATCAGCTGTATGTTTCACCTTATACACCCACTTGGAACCAATAATAGATTGTACCTCAGGTCTAGGCACAACCTGTTAAAATATGAAATTGCAGTCAAATTCCACTTTGGACAACTCACTTGATGGATATAATGATTTCATTGAATTCCTCTTTTTGCGAGGACCAAAATCAACCTAAATATCACTCAAAAAGGATAAGGGAAAGTATACATATGAATAAAATCCATGTGCATATTTGATAAGGTCGGCCCTAAAGAAAAGTGGATACTCTTGGAAGACTATAAATACAAGTAACCTATTATGAGGCACTCTTATATCTTGGTTTTTTTCTTGTACAGGTCTGAGGCTCTTCCGCGAAGGAACAAGTTCGCTCGAAGATGAAATTGTAGGGTCTCAAGCTCGCATCTCAGTTTTTAAGGTTTTGGGCCTGATTCACTAGCACATCACAAGAATAAGTCGACCATAATCTCTCGCATAGAATATCATCCATTGGTCTGGAGCCTTCCAGACACATGAAAAAATGTCCATCCATGCGATTGGAAGTTAGGGTTTCAGAATATCAGTCATTTTCCTGCCACAGTTCATATCCAATCCCAATCGCTCGCATGCCAGGCTTAAGGGAACAAATGAGATGCTACAGTCACTCAGATGACTCCTCCTTCGTGCGACTAAGACATATAAGTTGAAATTTCGGTCTACCAAATTTTTCTCTCGTTGACCATAGAGTTTGATAGTTGACCGCAGACAATGATGGTTCATTGTAGGTTTCTGAATTAGGATTTTGAGTATAAACGTGTTTGGGCTCATTTGATAGATATGGGTTAGCTGATTTTTTTTTGTATAGTTGTATGGATGAAGATATGGATCATCGTACTCTCTCTTTGTTGAACATTTTATTAAAATCTAACAAGAAGAAAAATTTGGAAGGGTTTTCCCTCTTGTGGGGTTTTTCCTGATCTCCAACCAATCCTGGTGTCTCTATGTGTGAATTCATTCTTTTATTGTTCCTTTATGCTTCACTTCATTGATAATGATGATATTTTTCTTTCTACATAGTTGCATATGTTTTTGAATAATGATGTAAATCTACATAATGTTATGATGTTATGGGGTGAATGTAATGTGCTAATGAATAAATGCAATTATCAAATCATAGAACAATATAACCCTAAGAAAAATTAACATGATATTAGATCTGGGCTAAAGAAAAGTCATGGAGGTCACCCCTAAGATGACACCATTAATGGATGCAAGAAGAGGATGGTGGAGAACCCTAGGAAATTTGGTTATTAGGGTTTTATGGATATGATGAGGTTAGGTTATGAGAGAAAATGTGGTTTATGGAAAAGATTTGAGATTTTCAATCTAGAAGCCCTAGCATGGTCAATATGAAGATGCTTAAGCACTTGTGTCAAAATTAATGAAGCCCTAAATGTGATAGTCTCTATTAGGCCTGGTTGTTTATAGATTTGGTTGAAATATTGAAGGCAACATTGTTATATGGACAATAGACAGTGATGGCTCTTGAAGGCTAGTTCAAGATGGAGACAATCTCCTTTCATTAAAGAAAAGTACTTTTTGATTTATGATGCTTCTTTATGTCCTTACCTTTGTTTATACTTATGCATCTGATTTTATTATTATTATTACTTATGCTTCCTGCATGTATATTTGAGTATTTGAGTGCTTATAACCTCTTGATGAGTTGTGATAAGTGGATCCCTCTTGAGGATCATGGCTAGTATAGGAAGAGAAGACCTAGCTTTGGAAAAGAGGCTCTTGATTAAGAGGTGACAAAGTGCTACAACTAGCCGATGTAAAATAAGAAAGTGCACAGGTATCTAAACATTACAAGGTATGTACGGTGTTATGTTTCAAATTCAATATTGGTGGCAAGGTAAGCCCAAAGGCATGATGAGAATGCCTCCCTAAGGCATGATGAGAATGCCTCTTTCACAAATGGCTCATGAAAGTGATTTGGATTCATGGTTCTTATGATGAAATTGTGCTCTTGGTATTGAACAAGTATCTTGATCTTATTGATTCTATGAAGCTACTTAATATTGATCATTGATATAGTGGTATACTTGATATTTGGCTAACACCTATCATTTTGAATATCTTGATCCCATAAATAATATTAGCACCTTGATTCTAGTAGATGGTAACTTGACACTATTTATTTGTGAAAAGCATGGTAGCCATGATGATAGAAGTATAACAATGAGATTGATACTTAGGAACTTTTGTTGACCATGGTTATGTTTTGATGTGCTTAGTAATTATGGCATATGGTAAAAAATTTAATGCCATGACTTGATGGATTGAGCTATGTGACAAAGAAGTAATGCTTATGATCATGATTCTTGAAGTCTACTCCTATTAGCTCTTTGACACTAACCCTTGATGACAGATTGATGTCATGATGAAGTAGTTGATGATAACATGATATAACCATGATGAATATGTGATATGGTTTGACTTTATGATCTGAAATATATGTTGATGCATGACAGTATTATAGACAAGTTGATGACTTGAATGAATATGAAGGAATGGCTTCCCATTCAAAGGTAGAATATCTCCATAAGATCTCTTCTCCTATTATCATTTGCATTATATGCATATTATTTATTGTTGAAGTATGATTTATGGACATGAATAGACAAATATCTAACATTATTGATATGCAACAAAGTTATGATATGAGAAGAGAGAGTTTTCCCTTATGCTAAACCTCAGTTGCACGAAAACACTCCTATAGGTGCCACTGTAGCCTCTCAACCGCATGGAAGTAAGGTCAAGGATGCAACTGTAGTCTCCCAACCACACAGAAAAAGGTCTATGGGTGTGATTATGCCTGCAAGACACCAAAGTGAAGTTTTGTGCATGAAATAAGATGTTCACCTTGTTGAGAAATGACAACAAGAAATTCCAGTTTAATTTTTCCTTGAATTAAACTGAGAATTAAAATCAAATTCTATTCTCATAGCAACTTGTAAATAGTTAATTAAGTTTAATTAAATTAATTATCTTAGGAATTTTGAGTTGGAAGCCTTTCTGTAGTCATGTATATGTTCTCCCTAAATTTTAGGGGTCTAGTATGAGTTAAATTGAGTTGAAAATTAGATCACTCAATTTATTGAGTTAAGTTCAGTTAAATTAGTTCCAAACTATTTAAGGAACTAATATAGAGTTAACAATTAGTTGGTGCACTAGTGCATCCACAAGTTTCACTCTAGTTAACTGAGTATTCCCTCATCAAAAACTCATGCATGTCGATTCTGAGAAAGACCTAGTTGAGACTAGAGTGCAGGGACAATGTACTAATAGTGGTATTATTTACCGGAGTGTAAATATCATGCATGCATCAGAGATTGATCCTATGTTTGGATTGCACAATTTTGGAAGCATGAATTCCCTTTAAATACGAGTTGTTCATCCTAGGAATTACACAAGAGATTAAGGGCTTGGAGAGCGGCATAATTGGCTAAGTGTTGGCCAAGAGCTAGCTTGTGAGATAAGAGAGTTGAACATACTTGTGCAAAATTGTTCTAGTGATAAAAAGCTTTGTATCTTCACTCATATTTCTGATATATGCAATACCAATAGTGGGGTTTTGAGCAGTCAATTTCCCTAGATACATCTGGTGTTATGTGCCATTGATTTACCTTCTTCTTGTTCATATTGTTTTCATTGATCTATTGGTTTCTGCTGGTTGAAAGTAGAAGTAGATTCTTGTCTTGTGCTTTAGTACATTGCATGAGCTTGTAAATCTATAGGCTTTTCTACATGGTATTAGAGATGAGAACAATATACTAGAGGAGATTTCGAAGTTTTGATTTTTGGGTTATAGGTGAAATTTGAATTTGCAATACATACTTCAGCATTGGCAGATGACATTCTACGATTTGCGGCTCGATTATGCCTTGGAAGGAAGCTTGAATTTTATAGTCTGGAGGGACATAATGGAGGTTGTGCTAGAGGATAATGGCTTGAAGGAATTCGTTGATCAAGAAATTCCTAAGCTAGCAACATCTAATGCACAAAATTTGGCCGGATGGAAGAAGTGTATGGCGAAGGTGAGGTGGATAATCCTTGAGGGAGTTCGAGACCACATTGTCTCGAGTCTCCATGGCAAGGAAACTTTGTTTGCTATGTGAAAAATATTGACGAACTTGTATCTGAATAATAGTGACCAAAGGAAATTGGCACTAAAGGACAAACTTCGAAAAATCAAAATGGAGAAAGGAGAGATGATTCCAAAATACTTGACCAAGTTCACTCAATGTCGTGATGAATTTGGAACTGTTGGAATCATGGTTGCTAAAGATGATATGGTGAGTCTTGCTCTTAGAGGATTCCCCAAGAGTTGGCATAGTTATCAGGACTTTGTCAATGGTTGGGAGAAGCTGCCGGATTGGGAATGACTATGGTTGTATTTGATGTAGGAGGAGATCAGAAGGAACATTAGGGATGGCTCTTCATCAAACACTGATGACAAAGAGAACTGTGCCTTAGAAATTAAGGTGAAGAAGGTGAAAGGGAAATATTCCCATTCCAAATCAGATTTTTATCATGGAGGTAAGAGAAAGACATGAAAAAAGTTAAGTTCTTTCATTTTCATGAGCTGGGCCATTTTGCTACAAATTGTCCACTCAAGAAATCCAAGAGAAGTCCTTAGGAGGAGCAATGAGTGATGCTTTGGCCTCTCAATTAAAATTGGACTTTTCCCTCATTGCATGCATGGTGTCATCAATGATGGGAAGTGTATGGTACTTAGAAAGTGGCGCTTCATTCCACATGATTGGGGACAAAGAGTTATTCCGTGACCTGGAGGAGAAATATATCCAGATGCATATCGAGATGGGTGACGCTGGGAAGTATAATGTTACTGGATTGGGCACGATTACTTTTTAGATGGAGCATGGGGCTCCACTCACCTTGAAGAATGTTATGTATGTGCTTGGGATGAAGAAGAAATTTGTATCTATTTCCATGCTTGAGGATAAAGGCTATGATGTGATCTTCTTAAAAGGAAAGGCATTCCTTCGACACATAGCCACAGGTCAAGTAAAGAAGATAGGAATTTGGGTGAAGAATCACTATAGGCTGGAGGTAGAGGAGTGTGCTTCTTTGAGCACAAAAGCAGAAAGGGTGCAGAGTCGAGACAATGACAAGTTGTGGCATAGGCGATTGGGCCACTTGCATCATGGGGCTTTGAAGATATTGCAACAAATCTCTATTGGTCTTCCCAAAGGTACACTTGAGCAAGTTGATACATGAAAGGGGTGTACTTTGGGAAAATACACCAAGTATTCTTTTCACGACAGAGACAATCGAGCAGAGGCTATTTTAGAGCGAGTCCATTCAAATCTGTGTGGACCATTCTTGAAAGAATCCACGGCCAAACATAGGTATTATGTTATATTTTTTGATGATTATTCTTGTAAATGTTGGATATTTTTCATGCAAAAAAAGGATCAAACTTTCAAGTAGTTTTGTGAGTTTAAAGCATTGGTGGAGAAAGAGTCGGGCAAGAAGGTTAAAGATCTACAGAGTGATAACAGTGGTGAGAATGTCTCAAATGAGTTTAAGAACTTTTGTGCAACAGAAGGGTTTAATCAGGAGTTGATAGAACCCCATAAACCTCAACAAAATTAGGTGGCTGAGAGGAAGAAAAGAAGCATAATATGGGAAACGAGAGTGATGTTACATCATCAAGGCCTACCACTACACTTGTGGTCTGAGGCATGCAACACAATGGTTTATGTTGAGAACCATAGGCCACATCATCTACTTGAGATGAAGACACTAGAGGAGTCTTATTTTGGTAAGAGGCCCGATCATCATCACTTTAGGATTTTTGGGTCATCGGTATATTTCCATGTGACCAAAGATGCATGGAAGAAGCTTGATCCGACAATAGAGTTGGGGATATTTGTGGGGTACACTGATACAACTCACAACTATCAGGTGTACTTGCCGACCAACAGGATGACAGTGGTTCACAGGGATGTCAGATTTGATGAGGAGAAGTCCACGCAAGTTTCCCTTGAGAGGGAGCTTGAGCTACATGCGGATGAGGAGATTTTAGCTCCTAAGGTTGAGGAGCCTCATATTGATGTGGAGAAGTCACATACAGAAGATCCGAGAGTGGAGACATCCACTCAGGCATAGTCTTCCAAAGAGGGAAGAAAGCACACCAGAGAGGCTGACATGTTGGCACAAAAGTGACATGAGGGGAAGACCCTGGGTTTAGGCACAGAGGGCCAAAAATGGTTTGTTGTAGTCTAGAAAAACACTGACATTTTCACCTTACTCAATGGATAAGGAGTCTCACTCGAGGCATGTCATGACTGGAAGTAAGAAGGGTTCAACATAGGGTCAAGGATATATCAACCATTAGTTTGTAAGAGGCTTTATGCATATACTTAGGCTAAATTATATTAATCATTACAATGAATCTACCATGTGCATAAAGTTGCAGTGCATTCAAAATTTTAGTATGTCCATATAACATAAGAAATTACACACATTATACCAAGAAACTAGTCCATTTCTTCATTCATCTTAATTCAACAAGATAGCAATACATGATACATTGGCCTCAGCCACAATTAACTATATGAAATAGCTTATTACATGACCTGACTTCCTGCAACAGACATATCTCGCTTCTCAACTACTACTCCAGTCTTTAGCTCAGATGCTCTGAGCAATCACATCCTCCTTGCTGCTTGTCTGTGATTGGAACACTACCGCCAAACCATCAAGCCTCAACCAACCCCTTTCTCCTTGCGACTTTCTCATTTTATATTCCTTCTACCGCTTGCAGTTCTAGTTCCTGATCGATTGTTTCTTTCCTTGGCTGCCTCTCATCTGCCTTGTATGCTTGACTGCCCCTTCTTTCTGCTGACACCTCGCCGCAACCATCTCGTAACTATCTATTCTTGTCTTCTTCCCCAACTATCTTTTCCACAACTTGACCATTGCTTCTGCCACCCTTTTCCTCTTCTTTGTATCTTTGAAATCTTACAAAATCCTTCAAAATAAAAATGAAGGCCCCAACAGGCCCCGACCATAATTCTTTAACTTTTCCTCGAGTCAATTTATTTCGATCTCTACGGGTCCTGTTGGTGTCTCAGTAGGTACTCCTGTCAGTGGTTGTTATGGTTCTTCTGGCTGATGAGCTAATGCTACCATTATCTCGGTTGTCATTTGCTGGGTGGTTTCTTCTCCCATTGTTCCTTCTTCTGCTTATTGTTCTTCTTTTCCAAACGAAGGGCCTAACTCAGGAACAACAGTGGTCGTTTGCTGTCTGAATTCATTATATTTTTGGAGGGTAGCTTCCCATCTGACAATGATCATGTCAACCTATGTAGTGAAGTCTTCGGCTATGTTGGACATTAATTCGGTTTGCTTTTTACTCTGCAGATGGTCCCACTATTATTCACTGTTGTTGCAAACTTCTAGGGTACACTAACTGATTCTTCAGCGCAAGGCTTCTCGGCCAGTCATGAAATCTATTCATTAGGGCATACCCGTCTGCTAGTGCCTCAGTGAGTGCTTGCTTCTTGGCTTCCACTTCATTGATCTTTCCATATATTGTTCTAGCATATATTTCAACCAGGTCTGGCAACGCTAATCTTCCTATTTCTAGCTTCTTCTTCATATCATCGTTGGTTGTCGCTAGATTTGAACATGCTTCTTGAATGTGATCGTAGCAACTCGCTAGTGTGCAGGCTGTAATGTCCTTTGGAGCTTCTGTGTTGGAATCTATGATTGTTGGCCATAATGACCCAAACTTCTCTATTACCTGATCAACCTGCACCTGCAAATCTGTATTTGCTTGTCACAGTTGATCTCTTTCCTCTGTTACTTATTGTAGCTGCTGCTTTTGCTACTCGTGATCCTTGGCCAGATAATCGTGTATTCTTTTGGCCTTTTGTGTCGCTTATTGAATAAATGCAAACAAATGTTCCGAGGACCAGTGCTGTAGGATGTCGGCCTGCATTGTGCTTGGTTTTGGAAAATTTTGCTGAATTAGGAGGCCACTGGAAATGGATTTCTCAAAGGGTGAATGAAATGGCTATGATTGTGGGGTGAACTGGGGAGTGGGAGGAACAATATTAGGGTTAGGGACCACTGGGAAACTTATAGGGAATAATGGTTGGTACGGCTTGCCCCCCGTTCCCGCAGAAGGGTTGTGATCGGTCCTTTCTCCTAGAGTGGGTCAGACGCAAAAAGTAAAGAGACTAGTGAGGTTTGTTGGGTGCCACTGCTAGAGGTGGCCCCTATAAAAAGCTCTATCAAATCAACCTCCATATATGCAGTGGCTAGTCGTGTGCCGAAGGGGATGGTTTCCGACAGGGTTGTGGAGGTGGAGGCCGTGTGGGGAGAATATTCCCATGACTAAGGTGGAATGGTAGAGGTATTTGGGGGAATTTATTCAACAATCAGGGATTCAGATACTAATTGTCCGACCTAATTAGTAAGGTCGATGAAATGACTTTTTGGGGTAGTCCTTGGATTCTTAATTGTCGGGTTCCTAACTACTCTTTTCTTTTTGGGTTTCAGGACTGTAGGATGAGATGGGGTTCTATTGCCACCAATGGGAATTTCCATGGCCAACGGAGTTGTAATTATCAGTGAAAACATAATAGAACCTTGAAACTACATGGGATGGTTAGTCTCACCTGAGTGCTCATCAAAGCTTGCGATCATTTTCCTTATTGCAAACATTTGTTGTTCCATTTGCATCAACATTGGGTGTATATCATCTTCAGCTGGCCTCTTTTTGCTGCTTTCTTTTGCTTGCAAGTGTGGCTTTAATTTTCCAAATAGATTTCAGTACTTTCCCTCTGTAATTTCGCAAGCGACCCCTAACCACAATCCAATCTCGGTATGGAGTGTCGCTTCAGTTAAAAATTTTTTTTGTGGCATCATCTTGAAGGTGTCAGGATGGACACATCAGGGTCGAAGGTAAGCGTGCCCATGTGAGGCTCCAAACCATATTTCCTCAGAGAACTCGTCTAGAAGTGGTTTGGGTATTCTCTCTGTCGACCTGATTGCAATCAACATCAACTCATACCATTCAGTGAAAGCTACCATATTAATTTCTTTACTACTTGGGTTCCCCAAAGCTCTCCCTGGCTCATACCAGAATGCTAACGACTGTCCTTTAGTAATATGCATCATCTCCCTCCCCCTTGGTGGCCGTAATTTCCACATAGCCATAGACATCAGTATGTATCTAAACAAGAAATTGGTACTCCGCTTGTAGATATCTTCACATGCTTTGAAGAGATCATTTAGCATGAAAGCATACCAGTTGAGCACTTCTTCGTTGCAGCAGTGCTTCGCAACTGAAACTGCTTTTAGAGTGCATTCATTTCTTGCAAAGTGTCTCATGGTCTTTCCTAATGTGATGTAGCAGGAAAACCTTATCTCACTTTTTCTAATGATGTCAATTTTGTCTCCCATTCCACTGCTTTTCATTCCATATTTTGCATAATAATCATCTTCTCCCTGCTTCTTTTCTCTTTTCATTCCTACCTAGAATGTTGTGTTCACCGCATTTCCTCCTGCTGATAGCCCTGTGAGATGATGGATATCGTCTACGTGAATTGGGTACTCCTTGTTGAGCCATAGGGATCCCCCATGTATTCTACTAGCTAGTAATTTTGTACACTACATTGCAGCCAGTTGAGTGTTGAAAATCGGCAAACTTCTTGAATTGATCAACATCGACCTCTGTAAACCTGTGCCATTTTATTTTTGAATTTATTTTGTATAGAACTCTCTTTTCAGCGTTGGAAAATGGAAATAATTAGTAAGGTCATTGTCAACCAAGGTAGATTTGTCATATTTTCCATATAGATTTTCCAGCAGTGCAATTCTCTCATCTAATTTATCATCTAGGACTGAAAGAATTCCCTTTGCCATTGCTCTACGTCTCTTATAGACAATCATCACTTGAGGCTTCAAACTTCTGTGCTTATGTTGTTGCTGTTCTTCAGAGCAGAATTGAAGTTTCTATGCTACCTGCAATTGAAATTCTATAGCTCTTGCATTGTCATGCAAATTAAGTAACGAAACTTGATATGACATTTCCTGACTGGACTTTGGAAACTAATTACTATGACAACTTTCCCCATGTATCCTAACCGTGCTTTTCCACCGGTGGCTGACCTGGACCTATCATTTATGACGTGGACAGGGGAAGGACAGAGTGGTCCGCATGTCTTAATAAATTTGCTTTAATGCAGGTTATTTATTAGCTAATTTTGTTCCTAATGGGAAAAGATTATGCTTCCACTTGACAGTTGCATTATTAGTTACTTATTATGGAAATGACTACTCGTACAGTGGAAAGGACACACAAAGCGTGTGACTATTAAGACTGAAAAAGTGTCTACCTACATGTGACTTAAAAACTGGAAAAGTGTCTGCCTATGAGTGACTATTAAGTCTACCTATTCCCCCTACCACAAATGGGTTGCGGTATCATGAAATTTTTTCCGCAACCTTATTGACGCTTTTTCTTATTCTTGCTAAAAGATGATAAAAGACACAAACTTCAAATGAATATTGAAATGACTTGGCTAACTTTTATTAACTACTACCTACTTGCGGGCTCATTTCTGAGACCCCCTTAACTTGATAGTGTGTTCTTTGGCATGTGGAAGGGCTTCAGGCGTATGCCGTTTACCCAACCTTGTAGCATTTCTCCATCCAGTTGTGCCAACCTTACCGCTCCAGAATCTTTGATTTCTGCAACTATGAACGGGCCTAGCCAATGCATCTGCAACTTACCCAAGAATTTTTGGAACTTGTTGTCGTATAATAATGTGTGATCTCCAACTTTGAATGTCTTCCTTCTAATATGCCTGTCATGCCAAGATTTTTGCCTTCTTTTCTCTACCGACTGGTGAAATTCGACCAAGAAGCTAGATTCATCAAGTTCCCTCCGTTGGTTTAGTCTTTCTCTTAATGCCACATCATCTGTCATCTTTGTTTCTTGAGAAATAAACATGCTGGGCACTATGAAATCTGCTGGGACTACTTCTTCCTTCCCATATACCAGCTGATTCTGTATACCTATAGTGTTGCTGGTACACGCTCATCCCAGTCGTCCCTATTAGCTGATACAATTTCTGTGAGACCTTTCTCCAGTATTTTATTAAATGCCTCAATAGCCCTGTTGGCCTGTGGATGGTATGGAATACTTTTATGATGTTGAATCATAAATTTCTTGAGAAGAGACTCAATGGTTTCATTAATAAAATGTGTTCCTTGATCGCTTGTCAGGCTTTTTGGGCATCCAAATCTTGAAATTATATTTTCAAAAATGAACCTTGCGGTAGTGTCGGCTGTACAATATTTGACTGGTGTTTCTTCTGCCCATCTGGTGAGATATTTCATGGCCGTTATTATGTATCTTGCATGTGAGTGTCGCGCTGGTGGTGTTATGGGTCCGATGAAATCTATTTCCCACTTCTCGAAGATCTACACTGTATGAACTGGGTTTAAGGGGAGTTAATCCCATTGTGAAGGCTTTCCAACCCTCTGACAGACATCACAATTCTTAGCATAATCCTTAGAATATTTGTGGAGGGTTGGCCACTGTTACACTAAAAAATGTCACCATGACTATTTACAGTTAGTATGGCTCTATCAACAGTCATGCTATCCTCTTAGGCAAGTCTTATACCTTTGCTCTCCATGTCAAACTCCAAAAAAGAGAGAAAGTCTTTATAAATGTATTTATCTCTGGGTACGCAGGTTCTCTCAACCTTACCTGCAGGGATGCACCCAATGTTCACAAAAGCTGCGTCTTTGGACGCTCTATATGTAAAGGGGCAGGTGCGTCCCCCTGTAAAGGTTAAAATGCGCAAGTTTCATCTTTAAAAAGTTACTTGTGGTCATTTCTAGAGCATTCTAGAAGGTTGTTCGACGTGTATTGAGCGCCTCCAGATGGTTCATGTACCCCTACCAAAGAGGAACTTATCCCATCAATAAGGGAGCTATCCCATCCAAAGAGGGGATTATCCCATTGATGGTGGACCTGATTAACCTCCTCTTGAGCACTATAAATACAGGCATTGGGCCAGAAGGAGGGGAGGTTGAAAGCTAAACATTTCTAAGGGTAGATGCAGGAATTAGGACTCCCATTTAGAAGCTTGTGAGGAGAGATTGTCATTTTTACTTGTTCTATTTGGAAGTGGGTGAGCTTTGTCAAAGTAAAGGAGAACTCTTGATGGACCCTGGGAGGGACTTGCACAACACCAAGGCTCAGGTTATAATTGTTCCTTTTGTTTCCTATTAATGCAAATGAGTCCATTCTTCTCAATAACTTGTTATTTATGAGTTGTTTCATGTACTCCTTGGTCTATGTGTTAAATATGTTTTATTCTATGAGATTATCAAGTGCTATTTAATCGTTTGATTGTTAGTGGATGCAGGTTTCAAAGTGAAGGAGGAGCTCATCCGGATCCGCGGAGCTGGACTGCTACAATAGCGTTGGACTACAGGTAGGATCTAAACACTTGATTTCTTATATGGTAAATGCATGTTTAGAGAAGGATTGCTCTTGTTTGTCTTGTTTGTCACTAGAGAGTCTTAGGCTCCTAGGGAGGTTGATTTGTGTCCGCACAATCGACTCTTTCCGCCTGACAAATTGGCGACTCCACTGGGGAATCCATTGATGTGAAAGTCTTTTCCTTTGTATGCAACTTTGCTCTGAGAAAAGTCATTTATTTTCTGGTTTTTGGCTCTGTGACTTTGTTTTTGGGTGGGTTAGCTTAGGGTTAGATTCATTTTAGTTTTTCTTGAATTTTCCAGTAGGACGCACCCTCTGAGTATTGCACAGTGCGTCCCTGGACGCACTGTCGATGTGTGCACAGAGCGGGCCCGCACCTGTCTTAACGGGTTGCCTGCGTCCCCTGCTAAAATTTAAGAAAATTCCATTTTTTGCATTTTTTCTCTTAGATTTTGCTTTTTCTTAGTTTTTACTGCCCAGATCCACTGGTTACCTGCCATAAATCTTCACCTAAGCTTGTTTCATTGGCATTCCTACTTTAAGCTTTCATCAATTGGGTGTTTTGAGTCTCTTTTTTGAGAAATTCTTGATTTGATTTCCTTTGGTCATTACTTGGAGGTTTGTCTCAGTCTTTTCACAATTTTGCATCTTTTTGCTTTTGTTTTTGCAAAAAAATTTCCCCCTCATTCGCCGGGGGGGCTAAATTGCGTATGAGTGTTAATCGCCTTTGAGTGTTTTTATTGATCTTTGGAACTCTCACCCAATTTTCTCGACTTGCACTTGATTGGTTTTTAGATTACATTAGAATCATCTTGTGTTTGAGAATTCTCTTGCATAGATCACATTTGCATAATTAGAATTCTCATTTTCAGAATATTAATGAAAAATGTGCATAGATTACATTTGCATACTTTTCAAGTGAATTGTGCATAGATTACAATTGCATAGTTTACATTCTGAAAAATCAATCGTAGATTTAGATCAGTTTTCTTTGATTTGAATTTACACAAAAATAAAAAAAAAAATGGTTTGGAATTGATTTGCATTAGTTTTTCTTGATAAATTAGTGCATTAGAGAATTTGTTATATTTTCTCTTAGTGATCAATTTTTTGCATTGTCGGAAGTGAATGGAAACTCTCTCCTTACTTTAGGTAGGATTCATCGAATTGAAAAGATTACATTATCATATTCGATTGCATTCAGTTGAGTCGGGTCATAACACCATTGGTTTCATCTCCATTTACCCATTTGAGTAATAACAGCCTTAATAACACAACGCTTAATTAAAATTCATCTAGTAATTTTTACATTTCTAGGGCTATGAAACACCAACATAGCTTAGGCTAGTGTCTTGGAGTAGGAGAGTAATTAACTCTCCAAGACAGCAAAACCAAACAAGTAGCTCATCTTGTGGTAGGATAAATCCAACTGTTTCATTTGTACTCTGGGAAAGCTCCTCTTAAAGGAGAAGCACGAGCTCGTGTCTGAACCAGTGAGGGGATCAATCCTCCCTTGTTGGGAACGACGCCAGACACGCACGTATTACAAACGGTAAACCTCGGATTATTGTCGAGGAGCCTGGGGTCACTTGTCGGTAAACCTTGGATTATTGTCAAGGAGCCGGCAAGGGGATTGAGCTTGATACTCTGCCCTTGCGTGCTGTCGGAGTGTAGACTGTTCTCCCAGGTGCATTTGTTGTTGTTGGTAACCTTAGTGACCATTATCTTTAGGATTCTACCGAGGTGACGGTGGAGGGAAGATCCCACTGTACCTGGAGCAGACGTCGGCTAGACTCACTTGGATTTTCTGGGGGGTTCACTTCACTCGAGACGGTTAAAGTGGAGGAACTTGGTCCAGTCTATTCATTAAGCAGGTTGCCGGGGTAACTGTTCCACCCACCACTTCTGTACTGAATTCTGCGATGTTGGATTTCATCACCAACTAGTGTTTTCGGTCCGGAAGGCTACTGTTTGTGTGTGGTTTGACTCCTAGATTTGATAGCGCGTGTTAATTTGTTTGTTTTTACTTTTAGAGACCATAGGTGTGAATTGTGAATTTTAATTGTTAGGAGTGAATTGTGAATTGTTAATTTTAGTTTTAAAAATTGTTGATAAAATTCACTGAAGTTGAATATAATGGCAAATGTTCCGGAATTTACCAACCTAGGAACCCCTCCTAACGAGAATCCTAGTACTTTTCCTTACTTTGGAAATGTTGGTCCTCCTTATATGGCTACTTTGTCATTACCTGGATTTACAATAGGATTACCGATATGGTTATTTTCAACTTCGTTGGCCCAAAGTACTCCAATTGTTCCATCTCAACCGGATGCTTCACCTCAGCAGAGTTCACCATCTCAACATCACCAACCTTCTGTTGACCCTTTACCTTCTTCGCCTAATTTTTCTTCCTCCATTTCTTCCTCTTCGCCTGGTAAAAGCCTTGATGCTAGTAACCAGGAGGCTAAGAAGAAGAAGAAAGGGAAGAAGAAGAAGAAGAAGAAGAAGAAGCAAGATAAGAAAGAAGAAGTCAACCAACCAACCACGACTGTAAGTGTTAGTGGTGTTGAGGAAACCTCCAACATGCATCGTAAACCCAAATACCCTTGCAGGCTTTGTAAGGGTGACCACTTCCTTGTCAATTGTCCTGGTATTCCAAAGGTCTTGGAAGTATGGTCAGAAAAATCTCATCAACTTTCCGTTGATCCATCAACCAGTGATAGTCAGGTTCCTGGGAAAAAGGGTAAAGTTAGGTTTCCTTGTAAGTTATGCAAAGGGAGTCATCAAACTCACATTTGTCCTCACATGGATGAAGCCTCAACATTGTTGGAAAACCTTACTGTTCCACAGCAAGAATTTCCAACTGGTTACCGTAAACTTTCTCCCAACCTACCGTCAACTGACGGAGTGATTAATCTAAATTCAAGTACAGTCGATCGCACTCTCCCATTGGAGAGTGAAACTCATGTCACTCAGGTTGATGATCCATTAGTTGATCAAGTGGTCGATTCAATTTCACATTCGGTCGATCACACTCTCCCTTTCGAGAGTAAATTTCATACCGCTGATGTTCTTCTTGTTACATCAGATTCTTCTATGCCGGGGGCATTTCACCTGTTTCTACAGAACCCCCTCCAAGTACTGAGGTCTTTTCCTTTGATTGGAATAGACTGACAGAACCTCGTCTTCCTTCCTCCATCCCTTTCCAAATCATTGTCAAGGCTGGTGGTAGGGACATACATCGTACTCAGGTAGATGAAGGTGCTTCTGTTAGTATTTTATCCTCAACTGTTTGGAAAGCTTTGGGTTCCCCTCAGCTTGCGCCTATTACGCAGAATCTGAAAGCTTTTAACAGAACCATTAGTGAACCTTTAGGGATCCTTCCTAAGTTTTCTATTACCTTGGAAGGTAAAACTTTCTGTATTGATCTTATGGTAGTTCGAGGTCCTTTGGATTTCAATTTACTCCTTGGGCGAGACTATGTTTATGCAATGAAATCTGTCGTATCGACACTCTTTCGCGTGATGTCTTTCCCTCACAATGGCAGTATTGTGACTGTAGACCAGCTTTCGTTCCCTAGTCTTGTTTCAACTACCAATAATATGACACCCCTAAATGTTCCTAATTCTAAAGTGGTATCTACCCCGCCACGGGTTAATTATGTGGCAACTGGTCCCATGTTTTCAGTTACCGATGTAAGTGAGCCTCTCACTGTTTGCTCATCTTCCTTTGATTTAGATCCGGTAATTGACATGGAAAACTCTATGGGATTACTTGAACACGATGTTCTTATCCCTTTTGAGTCCCTTGACATGTGTTCCTTCCGAGAAGTATTCTTCCTTCTGATGAAGACCTCTTGGAAGCCATGATCAAGGTGTGTCCATTGACATGTCTTTCTTCCAGTTGGAAGCCATGATCAATGTGTACGAGGATAGTTTTTTCCTGTATCAACCTTGTTAAAAAATGAAACAGGCTGTTGTGAGGAAAGTTCCTTTTACTGTGTCAACCTCGTTAAAAAATGAATCAGTATAAGTGAGGAAAGTTCCTTTTACTGTGTCAACCTCGTTAAAAAATGAATCAGTGTGTACGAGGAAAGTTCCTTTTACTGTGTCGACCTCGTTAAAAAATGAATCAGTGAGTGTGAGGAAAGTTTTTTCCTGTATCAACCTTGTTAAAAAATGAAACAGGCTGTCAGAGGATAGTTCCTTGTCTTGAGTCAACCTCGTTAAAAAATGAATCAGGACGAGGATAGTTTTATCCTGTATCAACCTCGTTAAAAAATGAAACAGGCTGTTGTGAGGATAGTTCTTTTCCTGTGTCAACCTCGTTAAAAAATGAAACAGGGAGTAGCGAGGATAGTTTTTTCCTGTATCAACCTCGTTAAAAAATGAAATAGGCTGCCACGAGGAAAGTTCCTTTTACTGTGTCGACCTTGTTAAAAAATGAATCAGTGAGTGTGAGGAAAGTTCCTTTTACTGTGTCAACCTCGTTAAAAAATGAATCAGTGTGTACGAGGATAGTTTTTTCCTGTATCAACCTCGTTAAAAAATGAAACAGGCTAGCATGAGGATAGTTCTTTTACTGAGTCAACCTCATTAAAAAATGAATCAGGTAGATTTTAGTTTTGTTAGGTAGATTGTAGAAAGTAGGGTTACGAGGATAGTTTTGTTCCTGTCTCAACCTCGTTAAAAAATGAAACAGGGTATGAGGACAGTTCCTGTTACTGAGTCAACCTCGTTGAAAAATGAATCAGGTATGAGGATAGTTCTTTTCTTGTGTCAACCTCCTTAAAAATGAAACAACTCCCTTTTCAAGTTAAATATTGAAAGTAAACCTTCATTTCATCCAGCCGGTTGAATGCAATGAAGCCTGGGGGGCATGTACCTCGCTTTGCATCATTATGCTAGGGGCATGCGAACTTTTTGAGCATAGTTCCTTGTCTTGTGTCAAGCTCTTTAAAAAATGAAACAAGGGTAGGTTAAGTAGGTAGATTGTAGAGAGTAGTTATGAGCATAGTTCCTTATCTTGTGTCAAGCTCGTTTAAAAAATGAAACAAGGGTTTTGAGGATAGTTCTTTTCTTGTGTCAACCTCACTAAAAAATGAAACACCTCCCACAATTCTTTCCAAGATCTTGAAAGTAAAGCTTCATTTCATCCACCTCATTGAATGCAATGAAGCTTGGGGGGCATGTACCTTGATTTGCGTCATTATGCTGGGGGCATGTGAATTGTAACAAGCATAGTTTTTCGTTTCAAGCTTGCATAAACATGAAACCGAATCCGAGCATAGTTCTTTTCCTGTGTCAAGCTCGTTAAAAAATGAAACAAATCCTCCTCTACTTGAGTCGAGAGATTGACTAGATCTTGTAAATGTTAAGTGGTATATTTAGGTTAGTTATTTCAGTTTTTTGCATAATTTTCTTACAGTTTTAGGTCAAGTCTTTCAAATGATCTCGTTCATGAACCTTCATTTCATCCAACTGCTTGAATGAAATGAAGCTGGGGGGCATGCGCTCTAGCAGTTACGCTTAGGGGGCATCAAGCACAGTTTTCTCTCTGTTTCAAGCTTGTGTAAAAATGAAACTACTTTGAAGCATAGTTTTTCTCTGTTTCAAGCTTTTGTAAAAATGAAACCTATCTCGAGTCAATTTTAGTTATTTTCAAGACTCGTTAAACTCATGAAAATCCCGAGATTATTTTGCTATTTTTTCATTCTCGTAAAACAAATGAAAATGCCGAGTTCTTTCCGTCTTTTCCTGCTCGTAAATTAAATTGAAAGTCGGCCATATGAGTACATTTTTATCATTTTTTCGAACTCGCTAAAACTTACGAAAAAGTGAAACCTTGGAGTCATCTTTTAAGCCCTTTTCTGACTCCTAAAAAATGAAAAGATTGCCGAGCGTTTCTTTTACACTCGTTAAAACGGAATTAAAAGACGGTCCCCTTATAGCTCTTTTCTGACCGTAAAATCAGGAAAAGATTGCCGGGTTTTTGTCGTTTCAAACTCGATACGGAAATAAAACGACGTGTCCTTGATCGCTTTTTACTTTTCAGGTCAGTGGCACTAATTATGAAAGTACTCCTTGGTCGCAAGATCAAGCGGTTCCCCCAGGTATTATTTTATACTTTTTCGGGCTTGAGGGACACAAATCTACGAAAAAGTTCAACTTGGAGTCTTCTTAAGTTTTTCAGACTCTCTAAAATTGAAAAATGCCGAGTTTCTCCTATACTGGGCTCGTTAAACATTTCACAGTAAAGGACCTGTTCAATTACAAACAGGAACAAACCACTCCTTCCTATGGTTTGAATCAAAACTAGGTTGGACTCATCCGAAGGATGAGCTTATAATCAAGCATATGTTATCCTCCTCAAGCTTGTTAAAAATAAAGAGGTACTTGCCAGAAATGGTGGGGGAAAAGAGAGAAGAATGAGCCTGTTTGTTACCTTTTGTCTCAGAAGAAACTTTATTACCACTCTTGAACACGACACTTTTCATTCACCTGGGTTGGGAAATCCTTTACCTCACAGTTGATCAAACCACTTTGAAAGTCTTCAGCCGGGTTCCGGGATTAACTTTGAGTTATTCATCACCAAGCCATCTGTCGTGTCGTTATGTGTTCAAGAGGTCTGCAAACAAAACTTTCATCTGCAAAATACTTATCACCCATTTGACCATCCCTGAGTAAGTCCTTACAGCAACATTTCTTCAACTTGAACAATGATTTCGTGTTGCGGGCTTGCCTGCAACGGGTCGCTTTCTATCGACATCAGCACATTATCTAGAGAGATGACTTAGAAATCGTCAGTACCTTGAAGTCTGCATGCATCAATGGCAGGTTTCTCGCCTTTGACGTCAGTTTATATCATTGACTTTCGATCGAAGGATTCCGTGAAATGTTCGACATCAACTCATTCATTCACATCTCATGGATTGTACTGGGTACTTTGAGAACCATTGACATTACTGGTGGTCTCTCTCACGCTTGTTAACAGTTTACATCATCGACTGGTAATCAAGTGGTTTCTACCATGTTCGACATCAACTCATTTATTCGCATGGCTAGAATCGTACCAATTCGGGAAGTAGAAATGAAGACCCTGGATCTAGTTTCCACCATCCAGGCTGCGAGGAGTTTTGTATTCATTATCTAAGTAGACTAATCATAAACAGATGGCTGCGCCCATACTTTGTCTACAAAAGTCTATGATTATGATGTACTGCAAGATCATTCCTGTATCAGAGTAGTTAGTCTGTTAGTTAAAGTTTTAAACTGAGTATGGGAATGCCTACCTCAGTGATGATATAATCTTATACATGTATTTTGTGTTGAAAATTGCAGGTTCTGACCAGGCTCTCCACGAGGTAATCCTTGAAATGATAAAGCGCTTCACCCTTCCTAGATAATACAAAACCCTAATCTATTGCAGGCTTCGCACTTTAGGGGGCAATCTGTTACACTAAAAAATGTCACCATGACTATTTACAGTTAGTATGGCTCTATCAACAGTCATGCTATCCTCTTAGGCAAGCCTTATACCTCTGCTCTCCATGTCAAACTCCAAAAAAGAGAGAAAGTCTTTATAAATGTATTTATCTCTGGGTACGCAGGTTCTCTCAACCTTACCTGCGGGGACGCACCCAATGTTCACAAAAGCTGTGTCTTTGGACGCTCTGTATGTAAAGGGGCAGGTGCGTCCCCCTGTAAAGGTTAAAATGCACAAGTTTCATCTTTAAAAAGTTACTTGTGGTCATTTCTAGAGCATTCTAGAAGGTTGTTCGACGTGTATTGAGCGCCTCCAGATGGTTCATGTACCCCTACCAAAGAGGAACTTATCCCATCAATAAGGGAGCTATCCCATCCAAAGAGGGGATTATCCCATTGATGGTGGACCTGATTAACCTCCTCTTGAGCACTATAAATACAGGCATTGGGCCAGAAGGAGGGGAAGTTGAAAGCTAAACATTTCTAAGTGTAGATGCTGCAGGAATTAGGACTCCCATTTAGAAGCTTGTGAGGAGAGATTGTCATCTTTACTTGTTCTATTTGGAAGTAGGTGAGCTTTGTCAAAGTAAAGGAGAACTCTTGATGGACCCTGGGAGGGACTTGCACAACACCAAGGCTCAGGTTGTAATTGTTCCTTTTGTTTCCTATTAATGCAAATGAGTCCATTCTTCTCAATAACTTGTTATTTATGAGTTGTTTCATGTACTCCTTGGTCTATGTGTTAAATATGTTTTATTCTATGAGATTATCAAGTGCTATTTAATCGTTTGATTGTTAGTGGATGCAGGTTTCAAAGTGAAGGAGGAGCTCATCCGGATCTGCGGAGCTGGACTGCTACAACAGCGTTGGACTACAGGTAGGATCTAAACACTTGATTTCTTATATGGTAAATGCATGTTTAGAGAAGGATTGCTCTTGTTTGTCTTGTTTGTCACTAGAGAGTCTTAGGCTCCTAGGGAGGTTGATTTGTGTCCGCACAATCGACTCTTTCCGCTTGACAGCCACCATAATGCTACATGCAGTATCTTCCTTGAGGTGGCTTTTCCTCTTACATGGCCTCCTGGGACCCCAGCGTGACATTCCCAGAGCACATCTTCTTGTCCATGCTAAAGTATGTAGTGTATTAGGACCTTATCCAGGCCCATCTTATAGATATGTCCTACGATTATTTGATAGTCTGATTCCCTTACTATTAGATGTCACTTCTACGTTGGTATATACCCCTTCGGGTAGTGCCATGTTGTTAATATCCCAACAATTTATTTTAGGTAGTCCAGAACTGCTTCTATTCTAAATAAGTCAACATCAGGTAGCTGATGATCTAATGACCCTTCATTCTCTCTAGTCTCCAGTTGTGATAGATGATCTGTCCCCACATTTAGTCTTACAGGTTTGATGACTACCTCAAAAGTGAATTCTTGGAAGAGTAATAACCAACGGCATATTCTGCCTTCTAAAACTAATTTGTTCACTAAATACTTTAGTGCTGAATGATCTGTGAAAATTTTGAATGGCGCTCCCAACATGTAATTTCTGAATTTTTGTAGAGAGTAAACCATCGCCAGTGCCTCCCTCTCTGTTGTCGTATAGTTCCTTTCTGCATTTGACAATTTCCTGTTGGCATAGTACACTGGGTGATCCATATTTCTCTCGCTCGGTTGCGCTAATACTGCTCCTAGCGTGACCCCTGATGCATCAATATGTACATGAAATGTTTTGTTCCAATCTGGGTACACAAGAATTAGAGTGCTTACCATTTTCTCTTTCAATTTATCCAATGCTTCTTGACAGTCCTCTGTCCAAGTGAATACTTCCATCCTCTTCAGTAACTTCTCCATCGGGGCTGTAATTGATGCATAATTCCTAATGAGCCACCGGTAATACCCTGTATAGCCCAGAGTGGACCACAATTTCTTTACATTGTGTGGTGGTTCCATGTTAACGATCAACGCAACCTTTCTAGGGTCTACGCACACTACGTCTTTGCAGACAATGTGGCCTAGTAACGTTCCAAACGAAACTGTAAAAAATTAACTTCTTTAGGTTCAAGGAAATTTGAAACTATCGGCACCTTTCAAACATGAACCTTAGTAAGCTTGTGTGTTTCTTCAGCAGACTATATACTGTCCAGTCATCCATGTACACTTCCAGGAACCTGTGAATGTAGTCTCAGAATGTAGCTATAACAATCCTTGAGAAGACAGCCGATGTGTTCTTCAAACCAAATGACATTACATGGTAAGCATATGACCCCCATTCGGTGGTGAACGTTGTCTTCCTTTTGTCCTATTCTGCTATTCGTACTTGATGGTAGCCCGAGAATCTATCCGTGAATGAATATGCTTCATTGCCTGCTACATTGTCTAGGACTTCATCACTAAAGGGTGTTGGAAAGGGATCATGCACACATGCATTGCTCAAACTTCGATAATCAACACAAACTTTGATCTCTGTCGTACCTTTCTTGTTCTGTATGACTATCAGACTGATCCATTCCACTTCGTCTACCGGAAATATAATCCCATCCTCTAACATTTTGTCGATCTCCCTCTTAACCTTTTCTTTCACTCCAGGGTTTAACCTATACAGCCCGTGCTTTAATGGACGGGCATCCGGCTTAAGAAAAATCTTCATCTCCCTTATGTCCCCTTTTATCCCTTTTAGCTCTGCTACCGACGCTAGGAACAAGCCTTGATATTCCTGCAACATGTCAAAAATATCTTTTGTCATCTGTTCGTCCCAATAATCCCCCACAGATGCCATTTTGGGTTTATCTTCTACTCCAATATTTTTCTTTCTCAATTTCATCGGTAGTAGTTGCGTTACTTCTCCTACGAGACTTTATTGTATATCACTTTCCCCTTCTGTTTCCTCAAAGGTCATATGTCTCAATCCTTCTAACCCATCTTCGTCTGGTTCTACATCTACCTTGTCACAGGCCATATGTTCTGGAGAACTTGTGTCATAAAGATATTGTAATAAATTTTCATCAACGCAACTTTCCCATAACTATCCTGGGGTAAAAAAGATTATTTTAATAGTATATAATGTCTCATTCATGCGTTGATCATCAACCTTGAATGAGAAGTTGCTGATGAACTGGGTAGCCATGGTATTTCAATCTTCCCTTTGTTTACGAAGCTCCTCTTTCACGTACCAAGCTTGCGGGATGGTACCTAGGGTATGTATAGATACATGCACCAAAATTTCTTTCGGAATCTTTTCTCTTTCCCAATTTTCTATGCAGGCTTCTAAGTACCTCTTAGGATCCGAATTACCTCTATATTTCATTCTAGCTCGTGGGCGGTCTTCTTCTTTACTGAACCTCTCTCTCATGGCTTTCTTTATAGTTCCCCATCCACGCAATGTGTTGTGGTGTGTCTTCCACCACCTTGCCAATGTGGCAAGTAATGCGATATCTAGCAATGGAACCTTGTGATCTTCCTTACTTCTCTATATACTTTGTTTAAGAATATGTCCACTGGTTCAATACCATGGAATTTGAGATAGTCGCTTACCTCTGCTCCTATCCAATTTATCCTTCCTATATTTGCACAATGTCTGGTATAAAGTTCATATCCGCCTTTCTGCAATGCATCCAACAAAGCTTCTGAACCAGCTTCTGAGCTTTGAATACTCCTCCAGCTGACTGATCCTCATTTTGTATGATTTATATAATCCTCTCTCTTACCTAATGTTAGTGTGTATAACTAGTCTAGAATTCCTGGCTCGTCCCTGTCATATACAGGTTTCGTGAACCTGGGTCCTTCATATGGGTCCAAGGGTTGTATCACCTGCATTCCTTTTGCTTCGAAGATCATTAGTTCTTTCTTCAGGTCAATGACATCATATTTTTCATAGGCCTAGTAGATCCCAAGGAGTGCTGGATATGGGTCCTTATCACCCATTATGTCAATTAATTCAAATTCAATGTATTTCCTTACTCCCGCCACATCCACCTCTATGTCTACTAGCCTTCCAATAGGTAGAATACAGTACTGGTTCACCACCCTCAAATGTATCGGTGAATACTTTAGTTGCGGCTTCCCCATCGCCTCCCATGTTTTCCTGGGAAAGATGTTTACATCCGACCCCAAGTCCAGCATCTTGTCTTTGACTTGGAATCCTACAACCTAAGCATTGATTTGGAATTCCTTTCCGATTCTCTTTTTATTCCGCCACACTCTCCTTGTATGCCTTTTGGGTAAGTTGGCAGATGGTAGTTTTGCTTCCTCTTCATCTTCTAGAAATGTTGCTTTTAAACTTTTGTGCAATTATTTCAACATGTGCTCATCCTCAACGATCTGTAGAAATAAATTAAACCATTCTTCTATCAGGTGAGCATTGTTGAGTGTGTTGTTATTATATTTTTGTTTCTCCTTTATCTCGGTCATTCCTCCAAACAATTTAGCTGCCTCCTAATTATATTGTTTTTGTTGTACATGCTTGTATGATTTCTTCGGGGATGTTTCTTTAATGATCAAGGGTAGGTCCACCATACACCAATCTTCCCCGATCTTCTTTCCACCTCTTGTAACTATATTAATATTAGTTATGGGAAAATCATAGTCTGTACAAGGTTCAATGTTAACTAGGTTAGCCCCTCTCTGTCTATTCCTTTCCTCCCACTTTGTGATGAGCTTTGGGAAATCCTCTGTGGCATGTGTATTGATTCTACATTTCGAACACCATGGTCTCCTAGGGAGCGGACATTACCTGGCAACATGCCCCTCTTGGTCAAAGTTATAGCACCTTACGAGACCTCTTCCTCCTGCTCTTCCTCCTTTCCCATTTCCTCCTCATCCTCCCCTATTGGACTCATTGATTATGAACGTCGACTTGTCCAGTCGTTCTGCTAAAGCATCCAATGCCCTACACTAGTCAATGTGATGCATTGTACAACACAAAACTCATAATAGTTGTTATTAGGGACATTGGAGTACTTTTGTAATATATGGCACATCCATGGTAGATGTCCATACATCCTACAAATTTCATAGTATTCTTGATTATTCCATCTGGGGAAAGCTCCTTGCACCCCTATTGCCACAACTCCTACTGTTGGTGGGGTTCCTAATGGTCCTACAATCCCCCCTGAATGGTTAATTCCCCACAACCTTGGACATTCTGTCGCAACATGTCCCTCCACCATGCAGTGTGTGCAACATACGTTGGGTCTAGTTGGTCAAACTGGTTTTATATCCTTTAGTTTCTCCATTAAGTTGGAAATCTAATTTTGGAGGCCCATAATTGATGGATCCTACAGTCCTGCCCCCCCTCCTATATTCATGTGGGTATCTAGCCATGGCCTCTATACTTGACACTTTTTCTAAAGCATCCTAGAGAGTCTCGATCTTCTGTTGCATCAACGACGTTCATGTAAGGGGTAAGAGTACCTTCATTTGCCATTCTCTTTGGTGATTAGGATCTAGAGTGTAACTCAACATAGAAATAGCATCCTTAAATCTTTGCATTAGTTCCCAAGTAGTTTTTCCTTCCTTCTGCTTGATTTCCCATAGCTCTGATAACCCCCACTGGTCAGTTTGAGGTACTTTAAATTCTTTCATGAACCCTCTCTTGATTTCATCTACTGTGGGATTCTGGTTCTGTTCTGCCCATTTTATAAACCAACGTAGAGCTCTCTCCCTCAATGTGGTTTGGAATTCAACTGATTTAGCATTGTTTGGTGCCTGACATGCTCCCCATCTATTTTCATAAAGATACCAGCCTTGTTCTACATCTTCATTTCCTCTACCCGCAAATTCTGGATATCTGGTGAAAGAACCTGCCATGGTTATTCGAGTATGTGCCAACAACACAAATCCTTTGGTTCCAGGCTACTGAGATCCTTGCAGTCCCAGATTACTAATACCACCAATTCCCCTGTTGTTTACTGTATTGAAACTGGCCTTATATTTCTCATATACAATGTGTACTCGTATTGCTTCAGCGAATTGAGCAACAAATTTTTTTGGATTATTGTAAGGCACCAGTGGAAGGTTGGGAGGGATGCTACCTGTACCTTGGGGATATTTATGCTGACCTCTTGTGGATGTTTCATCTTCAACAAATAACCTTCTCATGACGTTACCCATTTCCTCTTCTCTTTCCTCTTCGCGACTGCTCGACATCTGTTCCTCCGCTATCATTCCCGCAACCTGTAAGGAAGGACCCTCTTTGTTATCCTGGCTTCTATCTTTCCTATCACTATTCTTATCTTGTCCTACATCCTCTTTTATTCTCTCCCTCTCTTTTGAGCTCCCCAACACTACTCCTACTTTGTGGGGTCCCATTTTTCTCTTCTTTAGGTTTTGAACCACTCTCGCCTGCCACTTGTCAGCTAACAATGCTCTCCTCTGCGCCCTAACATATCTGTTTTTCTGCAATACTTCTACATCCATTCCTTCAGCAACATCTCTATTCCCCAACCAGTAGCATCCTCCCCTTAGGTCCTTCCCCTAGTATTAGGGTTTTACGCTACCATCATTGCTGTAGGTGAGGGTGGCAGTCCTTCTTCTACCATGAACATATTAATCCACAACAACACTTCCCTCACCAACCTTCCTCTTAGTCCTAATTTGAAGGTCGCTTCCGCCCTTGAAAAGGATTGATAATTCTCTACGGAAAACTCGACTATGTAACCCTCCACTGTAGTTTGTACCCAAAAGTCAACTGCCCTTGTCAGATCGTTGTCTAATTGCCGAAGCGATACAAGGTTTGAAGGAGTCCAGTTGCGATGAGGTTACGTCATTTCCTCTAATTGACTTTGCAATTTTAGCCTTCTTAGTCAATTATACAGGTCTTCTGGAAACTTGCACTAGAAGATCTCGTATTGGTCACTTGCACCCTTAGCATATAGAGTCTCTCTACTCACTTTGGCAATCGGTTAGCCCCTTTGAAAAACTTGTCCTGCAATAAATTGATCTACTCTTTTAGTCCACCAATCTCTAATCTCTTTCTTGAATATCCTCGACAACATATTCCGAATCATTTCTTGTAACTTCAGGTCCTGGTAACATAACCATTTGTTGGCACAAAAGTGACATCAGGGAAAGACCCTGGTTTAGGCACAAAGGACCAACAATGGTTCGTTGTAGTCTAGGACAACACCGACATTTTCACCTTACCCAATCGATAAGGAGTCTCATCCAAGGCGTGTCACGACCAAAAGTAAGAAGGGTTCAACATAGGGTCAAGGATATATCAACCATTAGTCTATAAGCGACTATGCATATACTCAGGCTAACATTATATTAATCATTACAATGAATCTACCATGTGCATAGACTTGAAGTGCATTCAAAATTTTAGTAGGTCCATATAACATAAGCAATTACACACATTATACCAAGAAACCAGTCCAGTTCTTCATTCATCTTAATTCAACAAGATATCAGTACATGATACATTGGCCTCAACCATAAATAACTATATGAAATACCTGATTACATGATCTAATTGCCTGCAAGAAACTTAGCCTGCTTCTCAACTACTACTCTAGTCTTCAGTTCAGATGCTCTGAGCAATCATATCCTCCTCACTACTCGTCCATGACTAGAACACTACCCCCAACCCATCAAGCCTCAACCAACCCCTTTCTCCTTTTGTATTCCTTATGCCACTTGCATTGCCAGTTCTCGCTCGAATGTTTCTTTCCTTGGCTACCTCTCGTCCACCTTGTCCACTTGACTGCCCTTGCTTTCTGATGACACCTCGCTGCAACCATCTTGTAATTGCCTATTCCTGTCTTCTGCCCCAGTTGTCTTTTCCACAAGCTGATCGTTGCTTTCGCCACCCGTTTCCTATTCGTTGTATCTTCGAAATTTTACAAAATCCTTCAAAATAAAAACGAAGGCCCAAACATGACAGATTTTTGGATGATGCACAAGAGAATGTGGGAGCACCCACTTCTCAGCACAGGCACAGGAGGTCACCTAAGAGGTACACTAGATACATGGCTCTTATGGGTGAATGTGCTATGCAGAGCCATCTTCTTTTAAGGAAGAAGTGCAACAACTAGCTTGGGTTGATGCCATGGTGGAGGAGTATGACTCCATAGTTCGTAATAGTGTTTGGATTGTGGTCCCATAACCGAAGGACAAGTCATTGTTGAGCTCTCATTGGCTTTACAAGGTAAACCAAGCTGCAGATGATAGTATGGAGAAGCATAATGCTAGATTTGTGGCCCGTGGATTTTCACAGGTAGAGTTGATTGACTATGATGAGACCTTTTCTCCTATTTCAAGGTACTCACCAATCATATCTATATTGGCACTATCAACACATAGGGGTTGGAAGATAAATCAAATGGATGTGAAGAAAGCCTTTCTTAATGGGATGATTGAGGAAGAGGTGGACATAGAGAAGCCTGAAGGTTTTGAGACCTTTGACCATGAGTCACATGTGTTTTGGCTCAAGAGAGAATTGTATGAGTTGAAGCAAGCACCCCATGCTTGGTACACCAGGATAGATAGCTACTTCACCAGGTTGGGCTTCACGAAGAGTGAAGTGGATGCTAACCTATACCACATAGTGGTGGAAGGTAAACTGTTGATCATTGTACTTTATGTTGATGATCTCATACTGATAGGTGATGATTAGCTAATCAAGTCTTGCAATGAGGACCTTGCAACAGAGTTTGAGATGAAGGACATGGGGATCATGCATTACTTTCCTGGCATGGAGGTATGGCAGAGAGATGGGGAGTTGTTTGTGTCTCAGGGCAAGTATGCCAACGAGAAACTCAAGATATTCCGCATGGAGAGAAACAAACCCATGGAGACTCCTCTAGCAGGTAACTAGAGGAAGGAGGATGCTACTTCAGGGGACATAGTGGAAGGTACTGTTTACAGGCAGCTTGTGGGTTCAGTTATGTACTTGGTGAACACATGATTTTATATTTGCTATGTAGTTAGCTAGTTTAGTCAAGGGATAGTTAGGCCTACCAAGCTCTATTAGACGACAGAAAAGCATGTGTTGAGATACCTCAGGGGCACTTCTTAGTATGGATTATGGTATAGACAAACAGAGGGAGTGAATATTCAAGGATTCACTGATGCGGATTGGGTAGGGATTCCATATGACATGAAGAGCACATCAGGAGCGATATTCAGTATTGAGTCAACGATAGTTTCTTGGTACAGTAGGAAACAGAGGTTGGTTGCACTCAGTTCGACAGAGGCAGAATACATGGCTAAGAGTCAGGTAGCATGTGAGGCCATGTGGATGAGGAAGATCTTAGTTGGTTTGTTTGGTCAGTAGATGGGTCCAACTGTGATTTACCACGATAATCAAAGTTGTATCAAACTCTCTGAAAATCCAATTTTCATGATCGATCCAAGCATATTGATATCTGATATTAGCATCTCAGAGATTGTGTAATGATATAGATTATGTTGTTAGAGTACATTCCCATGAAGGAGAAAAATGCTGACATTTTGACAAAGGCATTGTCAAGATGTAAATTCGAGTTTCACAAATATAAGATTGGGGTAGTTGATAATCCCTTTCTTGTTGAGAGGGAGTGTTGATAAATGGAAACAAGAAATTCCAATTTAATTTGTCCTTGAATTAAACTGAGAATTAAAATCAAATTCTATTCTCATAGCAACTTGTAAATAGTTAATTAAGTTTAATTAACTTAATTATCTTAGGAATTTCGAGTTGGAAGTCTTTCTGTAGTAATGTATATGTTCTCCATAAATTTTAGGGGTCCAATATGAGTTTAAATTGAGTTGGAAATTAGATCACTCAGTTTACTGAGTTAAGTTCAGTTAAATTAGTTCCAAACTATTTGAGGAACTAATAGAGAGTTAACAATCAATTAGTGCACTAGTGCATCCACAAGTGTCACTATAGTTAACTAAATATTCCCTCATCAGAAACTCATGCATGTTGATTATGAGAAAGACCCAGTTGAGACTAGAGTGTAGGGACAATGTACTATCAGTTGTATTATTTACTGGAGTGTAAATATCATGCATTCATCAAAGATTGATCCTATGTTTGGATTGCACAGTTTTGGAAGCATGAATTCCCTTTAAATACGGGTTATTCATCCTAGGAATTACGAAAGAGATTAGGGGCTTGGAGAGCTGTAGAATTGGCTAAGCGTTGGCCAAGAGCTAGCTTGTGAGCTGAGAGAGTTGAGCATACTTGTACGGAATTTTTCTAGTGAGAACAAGCTTTGTATATTCACTCATATTTCTAATATATGTAATAAAGATAGTGGGGTTTTGAGTAGTGGCTTTCCCCATATACATATTGCTTTTTGTGCCATTGATTTATCTTCTTCTTGTTCATATTGTTTTCATCGATCTATTGGCTTCCGCTGGTTGAAATTAGAAGTAGATTCTTGCCTTGTGCTTTAGTACATTGCATGAGCTTGTGAATCTATAGGTTTTTCTACACACCTAAAGGATGTCAGTCCTATAGACATGGAGTAGAAAAAAAGGTTCTATGAGTAGGGAAGTTTGAATGAATTACAATAATGTGAATATGTTGACTAAAATTGTATTTGCAGGTGACCAAGATATGCATATTGTGATTTATCCATTGAGGCTAGTGTACGACATTATTTGATAATAGTTGTAAGGGTTTGACATGATTTGGTTGATTGTTATAGGTAAAACAGTGTTTGAAGTTTCAACATGATGTTTGATAATGATTTAGAACTTTGACTTAATGATTGATACATCTCACTGTGATAGAAAATTTAGGATTTTACCTGATGACTAACGATTTGATTTGATGATTGACGATTTGCCTTGATAACAATGCTATATGGGCATAGTGACTTTAAATGACTAATATTGATATTCAATAATGGTTTTGTACTGGCCTCCTTGTTCTTAGCACAATTGAAGTATTGACAATTGTGATTCAATGTTAAGTAAACTCACAATAAATGGATGGAACCTATTCTTAGTATATGCATTTTCATCTAGTGACTTATATTATGATCATGGGGATGAATTGATGAAGCTTGGTTTGATAATTAAATGACAAATTGTTGGCATTGTAATAGATGAATTCATGACTTGATGAGAGATCTACCTGTCCCCTGGTCTAAAGAATTTGATACTGTGATATTGATGATTTTGATATTGGTTCTGATATGGTATCTAAACTTTGATAAGCTGACTTAGTCGATTTGATTGTACATTATTGAACATATTGGTTTGGTAAAGTGCTATGTTTGAAGAGAGCACTTTATGAAGCAAGCTCCCTAATCTTGATATGTCTATACTTATAGTTATGTAGTGAAGCCAAGATGACTTGTCAATCCAAACCTCTACTTTAGAAGTGTTCCAAGCTATGGCTTTTATTTTGGTTTTGGTTTTATATGCTGACAGTCTACTATTGATAGGTAACGAGCTTCCGATAATCTAAGTAAGAGGGATATGGCTTCCTGAAGATCAAAATAATGAATCATGGCATGATGAATTGATTCTGAAGTTGAGAAACGATAATCTATATTGTGAAGCTATTGAAGAAGTATTGGAAAGTGGAAATACAAGTCCTTAGACACTCCTATTGAATTTCAAGAAGTTGACAACTGAAATTTAATTGAAGAATTGATGTTCCATTTTGATCACCCATCCGTGTGTGTGTATATCTATATCTATATCTATATATATATATATATATATATATATATATATATATATATATATATATATATATATATATATATATATATATATATATATATATATATATATATATATATATATATATATATATATATATATATATATATATATATATATATATATATATATATATATATATATATATATATATATATATATATAGATATATATGATGTGCATATAACATGAGGCGATTCCAGATTGATCTACTTCATACACATTGAGTTTCCACTGATCAACCTTTGAGATATTTGCATGGAATGAACAATTTTTGGACTAAGATATTATTCCTATGATATGTGACTACATGGATGTTCTAATTATGATTGGGATCATTATTAATGAGATGAGCATATCTAAATGCTTCCTTAGTATGATATCTAACATGATATGATAATTTTGTTGCTTTAAGCATGCCCGAGGCTGAGTACGAGGTTGCTAACATGACTAGCCATGAGGAAGGATGAAGAAGCCTTTTGAAAAGATGTTTGAGGAAGTTATGGATATGACATGGGTACATTGATGACAAAGAATCCCATATATATAGCTGGGATTGAAATACCTTCATATATTGAGACAATGCTGCTATTTGAGACAAGCTTAGGCTTGTGGTTGACACCTCCTTGAGAGGGAGGATGACTATGATATCCTTTTTTTGATATATATGATTATTTAAGTTCTAATATGATATTTTATTTGATGAATTGAATGAAAAGGGGACCATTTCTATTGCAACCTGATCATCAAGATGATACCAGATATAAGTATGATGAGAGCATCACTGATCGAGGACACTGAACCAACTCTTCCTCCTTGTTGAGCTTCCAGGGTGTGGAATTGAGATAGAGGGATCCTGGGGTTGAGGGAACTTTAGAAAATAGGGTCGTAGATGTTGCTCTATTATCTGTTACTGATAGGTTTGGAGATGTTTCTTCCATATATACCCATAGGGTTGGAGATTTTTCCCTCCTATCTTGGTCTTTGCAGAGTATACCCCAGTTGGCATCATAATGACAATTTGGGCTTGTTGGGAATATTTCTCCCCATTTGGCCAATGGGTTAAGAGTGTACTTGGGGTTAAGTGAATTATGATGCAGGTTGTCTACCACATGATTGATTAGAGTCATCGATGGGAAGATCAACAAGAAATAGGATTGGGTTGAGATTTTCTCCCCTATGTAGTTCTAGATTGAGAATGAGCCCCCTGACGTGATTCCAGGGTTGAGATGTGCTCTCGTGTGTTTGGATATCCTATTACTCAATATGGGGTTGTATATGTATAACTCCCCCATGAGATTCGAAGTCAAGATGTGCTCCCCGATGTAGTTCTAGGTTGAGATGTGTTCCCTGATTATATGCTCTCCGATGATGATGCATGTCGTAGAATTTACTCCCTGCTGATGTGATTCCGGGTGGTAGCAGTGGCTCTCTAATGAATAGAGGGTTGTAGAATAAGCTCCCCTCTGGTAACAAATTCTTATTCTTTTATATTCGAGAATGTTTAGCATATGAGCAGGGACAATCAAGAGACAAAAATGAATACGAAGGCGATGAATTGAGATGATCAATGATGATATGTTATGATGAGATACTTGAGACTCGATATGATTTGTTGACAAGATACTCATGACATGATATAGGTGGAATTATCCTTAGTTGAGAGGGAGTGTTAAATATGCAATTGCAGTCAAATTCCACTTTGGACAACTCACTTTATGGATATAGTGATTGCATTAAATTCCTGTTTTTGAGAGGACCAAGATCAACCTAAATATTACTCAAAATAGATAAGGGAAAGTGCACTTTATGAAGAAAATCTCACATGTGCATATTTAATAAGGTTGACCCTAAAGCAAAGTCAACATCCTTAGAAGAATATAAATACAAGTGACCTATACCTCATTTGGACACAGAGGAACAAGTTCGCTCAAAGATGAAATTGTAGGGTCTGAAGCTCGCATCTTATTTTTTAGGGTTTTGAGCCTCAGTCACTAGCACAACAAAGAAATAAGACAACCAAAGTTGCTCACATAAAATCTCATTTGTACGAATGAAGCCTTCCAGTCGCATGGACAACTCTCCACCCATGTGACTGAGAGTTAGGGTTTTAGAATCTCAATCGTTTGCTTGCCACAGTCTAGATTTGACCCCAGTCGCTCGCATGTCAGGCTTAAGGGAGTGAATGGGATGATACAGTCACTCGAATGACTCCTCCATTCTAATGGGAGCTAGAATTTGAAATTTTAGTCTACTAAAGTTTTCGCACGTTGACCACAAATAGTGACAGTTCATTATAGGTTTCTAAATCATGGTTATGAGTATAAACATGTTTGGGTTCATTTCATAGATATTGGTTAGCTTATTTTTTCTATATAGTTGTATGGATGAAGATATGGATCATTGTACTCTCTCTTTTCTTAAAATTTTATGAAAACCTAATAAGAAGAAGAATTTGGAAGGGTTTTCCCCCTTGTGGGGTTTTTCCCTGGTCTCTGACCAATCTTAGTGTCTCTATGTGTGAATCTTTTATTTTGTTGTTCCTTAATGTTCCACTGTATTGGTGATGATGATATTGTTATTTCTACATAGTTGCATATGCTATTCAATAATCATGTAAATATGAATAATGTTATGATGTTAGGGGTGAATGTAATGTGTTAATAAAAAGATGCAATTATCAAAGAAAAGAACAATATAGCTCTATGAAATTTAACACAACCTCCCAAGTACCATTCTTCATGATGGAGTCATACTCCACCATGGAATCTACCCACACATGTTGGGAAATAACCTCTTAAAAATAAGATGGATTAGAATCTATTAAGTTTTTCATGAGTGCCATATATCCTGTATGTTTGTCTGGTGATTTCCTCTATCTGCGTAACGAGCTAGGAGTTTCAACCTACTCCCGAGCTTCCTGCACCAATCTGCCAACCATCTTGGTCCTCTTCCTCACTTCTTTGGAAGGATTTGTGTGAGGGGGTGTCTACACTCGGTGTTCTCTCTAGTCCTCCACATGTGGATACTCGACATCATCCTCTTGGAATGTCCTCTTTCCTTTAAGTAATATCTTACTCTATGGATATGATTGAGGCTCCTCCTTTAGAGCTAGAAGCTCCTCCTCTGGTGGTATGCTTAGATCTCGCATTATATAAATCCTCATGGAATTCTCCTCATTGGATCTCACATCCCTCCTCATAAAAATCATCATGAGTGAGGGGATGTACACCTGGTAAATATGAGGTGTCCCAGTATAGCCTACAAAAATCCCCCTTTGTGAAGTGGGCACCAAATTTTTCCTACTATATTTGGATATATAACAATAAACTATGGATCCAAAAATGTGAAAGTAGGAGATATCTAGCTTCCTCCTAGTGAAAGCTTCTTCTAGTGTAATCATTACAAGAATTTTGTGAGGGCTCGTATTTTGCAAATAAATAATTATGATCCAAGATTTTTCCCACAGGGATAGTCACAATTCCTAGTCATGCAACATTTCTCTAGCAACTCCTACAATAAGTCTTCTATTTTTCCTCTCTATAACCCCATTTTTCTGTGGGTTGTGGGGTGCAGTCAACTCCCTTCTAATATCTTCCTTGGAACATAATTCATTGAAGGCATTAGGCACATACTCTCTCCATTATCACTTCTTAGGGATTTAATTTTCTTTCTAGTCTCATTTTCAACTAAGGATTTAAATTCAACAAACTTTGAATAAATCTCATATTTCTTCATAAAATAGATCCAACATTTGCAGGAAAAATCATCAATGAAGATCACATAATACCTATGATTTAAAATTGAGACTGTGGAAAATGGTCTACACACATATGAGTGAAATCACTCCAAGATGGATTCATCTCTGCTATCTCGGCCCTGGAAAGAGGATTTAACATATTTCCAAGAGTGCATCCCTTGCAAACACAATGTTGATTGAGGGTACATTTTGGAAGTCCAATGGTGATTTGTTTCATTATTTTCAAAGCTCCATGGTGTAGATGTCCCATGCACCTATGCCAGAGCTACCCAACATATTGGTCATGAACATGTTCTACCTTGCCACTAAATGCAACACATGCATACACCTCTAGCTTGTAAATATTCTTAACTCTAACACTGATCTAAATGAAAAGTGGCATCTACCCATGGTATTCATTCACCCATGGTATTCATTCACCCATGGTATTTACCCACCCATGGTATTCATCCACCCATGGTATTGTAAGTGGCATCCACCCATGGTATTGTAAGTGGAATCTACCCATGGTATTCATTCAACCATGATATTTACCCACCCATAGAATTTACCTGTGGTATTGTAACTAAAAAAAGAGTATAAGTAACAATTCACAGTCTGTAAAAGGACAAATTTTCCATCACAATTTAGCTTTTGAAATTATTCTCTATTTTAATAAAAAAAGTTTCTTTGTCATTTTATTTACTGTGTGTTCTCTGCTTTTATTCTGGCATTTCAATTTTTCAGATCTTGCCCCCCAAAAGATCTAGATTAGTGGTGTGAGATTCATGTTATGGCTCCATGGGAATGAGAGTTTGATGAATATTTTAGTTTCAAAGTTTTGTAGTAATATTAAAAAAAATCATGCATGTGCTATGGCCTCCATAGAGCACTTTCTTGGGCAAAGCAAGAAGAATTTTTTTATTTTATTTTATTTTTTCATTCTTTTTCAAGAATTTTTTGGGTGGTGAGTTTGCAGACCATATATGAAAATTTTGGTGCAAATTTGAAAAATAAAAAATAATTGATATGTATTCCTCGTGAAAATATACCCAAATTCAAAAAAATATCAGACAAATTAGAGTCCGAATGAGGGAGATATAGCTAATTTAAAATCAGCTGTGTTGCAAAACATTTTCTGGTGACATTTCGTGGACGACGGATCTCCTATCATTTTTTGCCATTTTTATGCAGAATTTTAGAAAATTGATTGTAGATATGAGCTCCTCTTGAAAAGTCACCCAATTTCAAAAACATAATTGGTCAAATCAGGGTTCTGATGAGGGAGATATCACTGATTTAAAATTATCTATTTTTTTCAGTATTTTTCTGATGGCGGATGGTTGCTGTGTGAATCTGAGTTTCCAGATTGTCTAGATAGGGATTTCAATCACATGGAAAGATGCAGAATGGTCATTCTATTTTCAAAAACAGGTTATACTAAAGATTTTGAGTTATAATGACCGAGTTACGCCTATTTTAAATTAGTTTTTATATATGGAGCAACATTCAGAGGGGGTTCCCTTTGGAGATGTGCCCTCCCACCCCACTTTAGGAGACATCTACTTCACATTCATCAGTTTCAACATAGCAGCATCAGACTTGGGTTCATTGGAGACATGCCTTCCCACCCCAGGCTATGTAGACACCTTCTACTTCATCAATAGTCAACATCATGGTTATGGGTCAACCACACAAAATCCTTGTCATCAAAGTCCATTTGCTAGGTTGCATACGGTTAGTATCACAGTTGGTCACAAGAATTATAGGGCATCTCTAACCTTGAATGTTTATTTTTCATGGTTATGAGTCATCCAAAAACCCACACTTCATTGAAGCCCATTTTCTAGGTCGCACACTGTTAGTATCACAGTTGGTCACAAGCATTACAGGGTATCTCTATCCTCAGACTTTCATTCATCACAGTTATGGGTTAACCCCACAAAACCCTTCTCTTTAGTGGCTCTTCATATTTAACACAAAATTCTCAGGAAGTAACTTCACGCAATGGGGACCATTGCTTATAAAGGAGGGAGGAATGATCTGAAGGGAAGGTGGCATCTACCCATGGTATTCATTCACCCATGGTATTTATCTGCCCATGGAATTTACCCATGGTATTGTAACTGGAATCCACCCATGGTATTGTAAGTGGCATCTGCCCATGGTATTTACACACCCATGGAATTCACCCATGGTATTGTAACTAAAAAAAGACTATAAATAACAAGTCACATTTTGTAAAAGGACATATTTTCCATCATAATGTAGCTTTTACAATTATTATCTATTTTAATTAAAAAAAAATTCTTGTGGTTTTATTTACTGTGTTTTTTTTTTTTTCATTTCAATTTTTCAAATCTTGGGGCCCTCCCTCAAGATCTAGATCAAAAACCAGTTGGTTTTACTTGTCTAGTAGCAACATGCTTTAAATAGGCCTTCCTTCTACTGAACACCACATCATATCCTCTATCTTCAAGTATAGCTACAGAAGTTATATTTTTCTTCAGACCAGGCTCATACATTACAATTTTTAGGTGAATATGGGAGCCTAAATCACTCTTAAAGGTGTCAGTTCCAATCCATTTGGCACTATACCTTCCATCATCTCCAAGATCTATGTGTAACTATAGGTCCTTCTCCTCTAATATGCTAAATAACTCCTTATTTATTTTCATATGAAATGAAGCACCAGAGTCTAAGTTCCATACACTACCTCATACAATACTTTCCATGCATGCAATGAAGGTGAAATCCAAATCAAATTGTGATGTGAGAGCATATCCCCTTGCTCCTGCTGCATGCTTCTTATTGGATTTCTTGTGTGGAAACTTGGTTACATAGTGTACATACTCATGGTAGTGAAAACCTTTAATTTTAATGAAGCCTTTCTTCTTTCCATGGTTCTGGATGGATTCTACCTTGCCTTGGGCCTTATTTCCTTTGGTTTTCCTTCCTTTGTTTGCTAAGGAAATTTTTTCGTCCTCATCAGTTATGGATGTGACTCCATCTCTACTTTTTCTTCTATTCTCCTCCTACACCAAGTCAGACCAAAGTCTCTCCCAATCTGGGAGCTTGTCTCTTCCATTAACTGAATCCAGATAGTTTTGCTAGGGCTTTGGTAGACCAAGGAGTTCTAAGCTCACAAGTTCACATGGAGGCACAGTCTCTCCAACTCCTCCAAGTTCATCTCTCACCTGAGTGAATATGGATAGTTATTGGACAATAGTTTCATTTGTAAGCTTATCTATCAATGATAGTTTCTTGGCATCGTTTTTTCTTTCAAATAGGCTTTTGAGAGCTTCCCAAGTTTCAAATTCTCTTTTCCATGCAAATTTGAAACCACATGGTCTTTGCCTCCCTTCAAGAGAATTTGTGTGTACTCTAGTATGCCATTTTCATCTAGCACAAATTCCATCCCATCTTTCAAAGCACAAAGATTCGAAGTTCCCTCCAATGAGGACTCAAGCCTTAATCCATTACAAGAAAACGTTCCTGCACTGAAGAAAAACATGCACGACAAATATGTTATTCAAAATTTCTTGAGAGATGATTAGGAAATTGGTTTTTATTCAATTTTCAATAGATTTGATACAATGTAGATATAAATTGAAATTTGCAGTTGCTAATGAAATCAAACTAAAATCAATAGACATAAATTTCTACTACTAAATTCTATGGAAGGAAAATTGACAATAGAAAAATTGCAATCATTCAATCACAATGAACACAGTTTTTACTAGGGAACCCAACTAGGAAAAATATCTCCTCTATTTTTATTATATCAAATGAGAACAATGATATATTACAATGATTGCTTCAATGCTTGAAGCTCAACTTGCACTGCAATATTGATCTCCTCCTGTCCTTGTTCTGGCCAATACTTACCCAAAATAGGCCTCCCACTTCCTCCAATTTCCTTGCTCAATTCTTGCTCCTAAAAAATAGGGAAATCTCCTCTTTCCTTGCGAAAATCCTAACATAAATGGATCACCTAATACATCCAATAACTGTACACTCACTAGTATACAATAATGATTAAAATTATGCCTTCTTCCTCCACTTCACTAGGAAATTCAAATTGCATGCATGATTAGGGCTATTTTTAGTAAATTGACTAATTAACTAAGAGTTAGTTGAGTTTACAACAATTACAACTACTCAAATCAACTCACATTGACTCTAATCTATACTGGAGATCATATAACTAACTTTCAGTAATGATAACACTTCTTGATAGCTATATCTTAGCCACCAACTTTCAAACAACTATACTTCTAGCCCACAAACTTGAATTGAATGACTTACCTGAGTGATAATTTGGCCATGTCACTCCTGTTAATTGCCTGAAAACACATCCTTCTCAGTGGAAATTCGAATTTCTTCTTTTGACAAAGGCATAAGTCAAATGAAGCCTTTTCTTGCTACAATTTAACAACATGTATGTTCTTGAGAGTTTGAAGAAACTCTTCACTCTGCTTGTTGGCATAAAAATGTCATCAGGGAAAGACCCTGGGTTTAGGCACAAGGAGCCAACAAGGGACTTCTGTAGTCTAGGACAATGCTGACGTTTTCACCCTACCATAAGGGATAAGGAGTCTCACCCGAGACATTCCGTGACAGAAACTAAGAAGGATTCAGAAGTATATCAAGGATGACCCAACCCTTACTCTACGTACAACTTAAAGCATACATTCATCATGACATTATATCATTATAGAGATAACATTCATATGAGGAAAGACCTTCAACATTAAAATATTTTGAGGAAGCCCATCAATCACAACATTACACATAGATAATACTATGCAATTGGTCCAAGTACTCATTCATATTAATTCAACAAAAGATCCATTACAACACACATTCGGCATGAAGCCATGAGAAAATACATAAAATACTGCAATCACAAAATGTTTTAGATTTTAGACCGAGCCTAGCTATGGGCTTCTCGCCACTACTCCATCTTCTAATTAGGTTCTTCTGTGCTCCACACTCCCTCAGATACTAACCCTCTTCTGTTCTCTCCTTTTATGTATTCCTCTGCTGCTCGAATTACCAGTTCCATTCAGCTATCTATCCCCTCAGCTACTGCTCTTCCTCCTCCTTGTTCACTTGGTTGTTTTTGCTTGTTCCAAACACCTTGCCACAATTATCCCACGACTGCATGGTCTTGCTCCCTTTCCTAGATGTCTTCGCTGCAACTTGATCGTTTCTCCCGTCACTAGTTTTTCCCTCTTCATATCTTCAAAAAGTTCAAAATTCAAAACGAAGGCCCTAACAGGGCCCGACCACAGTTCTTTGAATCGTCTCGAAGTCAATCTATATCTAGTGTTGTGGGTCCTGTTGTTGTTTCTGCGGGTATTTCTGCTTACAGATGCTCCTATTCTTCCCTATGAGGGACTACTGTTTCATCTTCTTCTTCTATAGTTTCTAGCCTCCTTCTCCAAACGAAGGCCCTAATTTAGGAACAACTGTTTTTATTTCCTGAACTTATTGTATTCGCTCAGTGCTATTTTCCACACACTTGCTATGGAGTCAGAATGTTTGATGAATTCCTCTATTGTGCTAGATGTTAGCTGACCTGGCCTGATGATTTTTAGTTTGTTCCACTGATCTTCGATGTTGTTACAGACTTCTTTCAGGGCAAGGACATGTTGGTGGACAGGAGGTTTGAGGTCTCTGATTTTCTTCTTTGTTTTTGAAGATTCCTCCTCTATTTGTTCGACTTGGGCCTCAAGGGTGGAAATTTCTTCATCAATCTTTTCTAGTCGGATGAGGTATGTTCATATTTTGCTGTCGGTAAGTGAAACTTGAATTTTTTCTCGCAGAGGATAGACAGGCTGATTCTTTATGGCTAGGCTGCCCGACTAGTCATGTACTTTATCCATTAGGGAAAACCCATCAGCCAATGCTTTAGCGAGTGATTCTTTTGCAGTGGTGACGATGTTGATCTTCTCATCTATTGTCTTGGCATATATCTCAGTTGGATCAGGCAATGCCGATCTGACTACCTCCAATTTTTTCTTCATGTCTATATTCGTGGCTGTCAGACTCGAGCATGTCACCTAGATGTGGTTGCAATAATCGACCAACATGTAGGATGTAATATCCTTGGGAGCTTCTACGTCAATATATGATATGGTCGGCCACTGATCCAAGTCCGGGTGTGAAGAAGGACCTTTCCAAGGCCTTTTACTTTCGTGATGTGTTAAAATTGCATTTTAAAAGAACATCAATGAATACATCTACATGTTGTAAAGAAGAGGAACATAAAAATCATCAGCACATGAAAACTCAAGACATGATAACGTAGTTCGTCCAGGAGGGACTACGTTTCCGGGCCTCGGTGTCAAGATGGTGTAGGCTGCTGCATTAAGTGCTGTCAATAAAGATGATGTATAGAAGAGATGATGTCGCGATCATACAAGGAAGAATTCCCTCACACAAGAGTGTCTCTAAGATATATCCCACAACTTGGAACTCTCAATCAAACTCCTATCAGTATGACACAAAAACATGCATGGTGAGCATCTCTCCAACATGGCACAAAAGGGATTTCAAAACAAAACACATGCATGACGACAACAAGAGTATCCCAGAAACATACAACAAGGGATCTCAAAGCATAACATAATGAGTTATGACAACAATTACATCACATAAAAGATTCCACATCAAATCAAGCAAGGAATCATGACAACATGTAATAAACAAGATCTTTCATCAACATCAATCAAGGATCTATACAACATAATGCAGAAAGAAGAAGTACATGAACACATAATATACCTCACAACCAAGGGCCATCTGAAGAAGTGGATGTCACACTGCTGAAGCTGCTCGGACCATCGATCTCAAGGCTTCGATCGCATGAAGATGGCCGCTCTCACATGAATGTGGAGATCTGAACTAGCACTTAGAAAAGTGACTAGAAGAAGAAATGAGAGAATAAGAAATCTAAAGAAACCATCAGATTTGTGGCGTCGAGTAGTGTTGAATCAACTGCTGAATCAACTGTCCAAAATCTGAATTCTGAGAAGTTGAGAATTTTGGGCTCAAGGAATCTTTTAGATTCCCCCAAGATTCCTCAAAGATTCTGCTCCATGGATGGACTGCAAATCTGCAACTCATATGATGAATCTGATCTCTCCATTGTGATCCCTGCAGAAAACCATGAAAAACAGGTATAAACTTGACTATATTCTGAAATGTCAAAATTTTACCTCCTTAGGAAAATTTCATGGCTCATGGTTCCACTCCCTATTTTTGCTGAAATCATGGTTCCACATGCATTCTATAAATGACTAGAAGATGCAGACCTATGATGAAGAAACGGACAGTACCATTATGTTCGTGGCGATGAGAGGTGTAAAATAAATATAAAATTTGTCAAATTTTGACAAAGTGAGAATTTTTCCCTCCTGCAAAATTCATGGTTCCTGCATTAAAATATTAATTAATCTACCTTCTACATCGAAATCCATGCCTGCAGTCCCTCTCCTCCTTGAACTTTGTGAAGAGGTAAAAATACTGAGTTTTAAATAAAAACTTATTGGCAGATTCACCAATGTAAAGCAGTTGGTGTAATGGCAAGTAAGGCATATGGTTGAAGAGAGGGCGGGGGATCAAATCCCGCCCCTCCATATATAATACACCACAATTTCTTTTGAACCGAAATAATGTATTAATGGGGTTGGGTTCGCATTGGGCGACCTGCCCCTTAAACCCTGTGCTAACACTTTATCGCTTTAACTGCTGTCGACATCGGTGCTTTTCCCAAAATATCAGCGATCGGCCTTTTCAATCGGCGATTAATGTGGGATCACGCTATTAAATTGGTGCGATATCAGGGGTTCTGCCGATATCATTATTGGCGATATATCAAAATCGGCGATCGGTGCTTTCATCGGCACATGTGTTGGCGATTAGCATTCCAAATCAGTAATCAGCATGGCAGTTGGCGTATTAATCGGCGCGATAAGAGGTGTTGGGGTGATATATTACATGCGGCATATATATAACATATATGGTTATGCGATATATATATATATATATATATATATATATATATATATATATATATATATATATATATATATATCTAGATATATATATATATATATATATATATATATATATATATATATATATCTAGATATATATATATATATATATATATCTATATATATATATAGATATATATATAGATATATATAGATATATATATATATCTATATATATATATATATATATATATATATAAAAAATCATTGTTGCCATTTGCGATAAGGGTCGTTTAAAGGGTTCAGCAGGGTTGTGACCGCCAATCTCGAAACCATATATTTACTTGTTTTTATATAGTTACATTAATAACTATATTAAAATAAATTTTGTTTCATGGTTATTTAATAACCATATAAAGATGATTTTTGTCTCTTATGCAGGTTTAGGAGACCAATGAAAGAACGCCAAGTGCCAATGGCTGATGGGCTGCCATGTGGTATACTTTGGGCCCCACTTTTCCCTATCATGTCAAACTTTGAAGAGTTCTATCTTTTGCATACGAGCTCAGTTTGAAGAAACGTTCACACCTCTGCGATCATGACGATGAGATACTTAACATGAATGTGTTTCGAGAATAATCCAAACACTTTGATTTTTGAGCCATCTTTGTCCTATGTGTCTCTCTAGAGCCACTTGGATTAGTCACAGTAATCGAAATTTATTTGTAACCTGATCTACCTGGGCCTATACATCATTATTTTCTTGTTTCATCTAATATCTTTCTTCCGTGACCTTCTGTAACTGTCTTCTCTACTGTTCATGTTCATGGACAAGGTCATCATGTAATTTCTCTGCCCTCTATGTAGCTTGTTGGATGAAACCAAAAAACCACGTCGATGACTAATGCTGCAAGGTTTCTTCCTGCATTGTATTTGGATTTGTAAAATTACTTTGAATAGGTAGGCTGTTGGCAATGGACCTGTCTGAGTGAGATGGTAGATAGTTTTCATGTTGCAAAGACGGGTGAACTGAAGTGTAGGTGGAATAATGGTAGGGTTTGGATCAACAGGAAATTTATAGGGAATGTTGTCTAGTACTTCTTAGTTCCCACTGACTGTGGAGTAGAAACCATTGGACCATCTCCTAGTAGTGGGCCCAACCCTAGAAGTAGGGATACCGACGAGGATTCTTGAGTGTCATTGCCTTGAAGAGGCTCACAGTACTGTTGGGTAGATTCCACTTCCATCTCTTTTGTGGCTACATGCATACCAGGGGGGATTGTTTCAAATAGGGTCGCAGAGGTGGAGGCTGTATGCGGGGATGGATCCTGCGACCCTGGTGAGAATGCGAATGAGGTTTGAGGATTTTCTTCAATGATTGGGGATGCAGATACGGACTGACTGGCCTTGCCAGTGAGGTCAAAAATTGGGACTACAATGGTTGTCTTGGGCTTCTTGGGGACCGAATTTTTAATTCCCCTTTTATGCTTTGGCTTTGGGATTGTTGGCCTTTATTGTGCATGGGGGCCAACATTGGGAATTTCTACAACTAGAGGAGTGGTTATTATCGGATTAAACAGAGTGGAACCTTGAAAAGCCATGGATTGTGTTGCCTCACCTGAAGGTTCAGTGAAGTTCACAATTATTTGTTTGAGGGACGACATTCATTGCTCCATCCGAAGAACCATCGGCTCTACGTCATCCTGTGCTTGTCGTTTCCTGCTACTCCCTGCTGCTTATTTTGTTTTCAATTTTGGCCTCATCCCTTCAAATAAATATCTGTATTTCCCTTCGGTGATCTCACACGCAACCCCCGGCCACAAACCAACCTCGCTATGGAATGCTGCTTCTGATAAAACAAATCTCTGCTGCCTCATTTGAAATGTTTTTGGGTGGACACATCTCGGCCTGATGTATGTGTGCCCATGGGTAACCCCAAACCAGATATCTTGTGAAAACTCATCCAACTGCTATCTAGGTATTCTTTCTGTTGTCCTGATTGTGATCAAAATCAACCCATACCATTCAAAAACTGCCGCCTCATTGATTTCTTTGTTGTTGGGGTCCCCTGAAGATATCCATGGATCATATCTAAGCATAATGGGATAGTCATCTCTAATTTGTATCATTTCTCTTCCTCTCGGTGGTCACCATTTCCACATTTCTAGAGTCATCAGTATGTAGCCAAATATGAAATTTGTGCTCCTTTTGTAAATGTCCTCATAGGATTCAAATAGCTCATTCATTACAAAGGCCGACCAGTTCAGCACCTCCCCTTGGCAGTAGTGTTCTACAACTGAAATTGCGTCTAGGGTACATTCGTTCTTGGTAAAATTCCTCATTATTTTCACAGCTATTATGTAGAAGGAGAATCAGATTTCATCCTTGGTGATAAGATCAATCTTCGCGCCTCTACCCCTGCACTTGGTCTTGTATTTCTCGTAATAATCCTTGTCTCCTTTCTTCGCTCACTTTGTTCCTCCTTGGAACGTTTTAGCCATTGTATTTACTCCTACAGAGAGTCTTGTCAGGCGATGGATGTCATCAATGTGAATGGGGTATTCTTTCTCGAGCCATAGCAATCCCCCATGCATCCTGCTAGCTAAGAGATTTTTGCATTGCATCACTACGAATTGCGTGCTGAACATAAGTAGGCTTCTAAGATTAATCAACGTCGATCGTTGGAGGCCTCTGAAATATTTTTTAACATTGGTTGTAATTGTGCCATCTCCTTTTGGCACATCTTCCGTGTATACTTCCCGCTTCAACGATGGAAATTGGAAACAATCGAAGAGATTATTATCTACTAATGTTGCTTTGTCATACTTTCCATATAGATTTTCTACCATTGTAATTCACTCATCCAGCCAGTCATTTGGGATTGAAATAATTTATTTTGTCATCTTTGTGCGCCTTTGGTAGAAAACCGTGATCAGAGATTTGGAGTCTCTGTCTCTCTGTTTCTATTGGTTCTCAGAGTAAACTTGAAGTTTTTTTTTCACTTGCATTTGAAATTTTGAAACTCCCTGCATTTCCATGCAAATTAAGTAGACAAATTTCTGAATGGACTTGATAACTAATTACTACAGAAAATTTCCCTATGTTGCTTAATCATGTTATGCCACTGTCTGCTGACCTAGATCTGATTGGTATGACGTAGCACGGGAAAGGGAAGAGTGGGCCGCATGGTTAATAAAGTTTCCATAATGGTGTGTAATTATTCGCTGATTTATTCTCAAACTGGAAAAGATTTTACATAACTGTGTCTGGTAGGTGTATTATTGCTTACTTATTATGGAAAAGACCTATAGTACGATGGAAAAGAGTCGTGGAATGTGTGACTATCCCCCCGCCCCACCCCCCCGACCACAAGTGGGTTGCAGTGACATGATATGATTGCCACAACCAGATTGACATGTGCTATTTATTTTTGAAAAAAAACGAAAAAAGACATGGATTGTAAAGGAGTATGCTACTGACTCATGCGACTCACTATGCATTTATTATAGACTGACTATGTATTATTGACTAAAACCTACTTGCGGGCTTGTTTATGAGACCCCTTCAATTTGATGACACGATTGTGGATTTGTAGAAATGATTCAAGTGTGTGTTGTTCACCCATCCAGGAAACAGTATCCCATCCAGTTTCGCTAACTTCACTACCCAAAAATCTTTAATCTCTGCAACTATGAACGACCCCAACCAATGCATTTGAAGTTTTCCCAAAATTTTTTGAAACTTACTGTGATACAATAGAGCATGATCCCCTATCTTTAAGGTTTTCTTTTTGATGTGTCTAACGTGCCAAGCCTTCTGTCTTATTTGTTCAACTAATTGGTGGAACTCTGCTAAAAACATCGATTCATCCAACTCCATCAGTTGTTCCATTCTCTCTTTCAAAGCTGCATCATCTGTCATTTTGGTGGCTTGAGAGATAAACTTGCTCGGGACAATGAATTATGCTAGTACTACTCCCTCTCTACTGTATACTAGTTGGAATGGCATTTTATTGTGTGTCCTCTTTATTGTCATTCTATAAGCCCATAATGTTGCTGGTACCTGTTCATCCCAATCATCTCGGTTTGCTGAAACAATTTTTGTCAGACCCCTCTCGAGTATTTTATTAAAGGCTTCAACCATTCCATTGGCCTACGGGTGGTACAAGTTGCATTTTTTATGCTAGACCATGAAGTTCTTTAGGAGAGAATTGATAGTTTCATTAATGAAATGCATCCCTTGATCATTGGTTAATATTTTTGGACATCCAAATCTGGATATAATGCACTCAAAGATGAATCTTGTTGCAGTATCTACTGTACAATCCTTGACTGGCGCTGCCTCTGCCCACCGAGTAAGGTACTCTGTAGTGGTTATGATGTATCTGGAATGGGAATGATGTGTTGGTGGTGTGATAGGGCCGATGAAATCTACTGCCCATTTCTCAAAGATTTGTACCGTGTGAACTGGATTTAAGGGTAGTTTATCCTGATGTGATGGTTTCCCGACTCTTTAACAAACATCACAATTTTTTGTGTATTCTTTAACATCCTTGTGGATGGTAGGTCACCACAACCCATCTTGCAGTATCTTCCTTACAGTAGCTTTGCCCGCGACATGGCTTCACGTGACCCCAACATGGCACTCCCATAGTACTTCCTGCCTTTCATATTAAAAGAGACAGTGTCACAGAACTTGATTGAGGCCCAACTTGTATAGGTGTCCTACAATTAGTTGATAATATGTCACTCTCACTATTAGGTGTTGCTTCTGTGTTGACGTGTATCCCTCTGGGAAGTATCCTGTTGTTAGTAACACAAAAATCTCCTCTAAGTAGTCTGGAATGGCTTCTATTTGGAACAAGTCAGCATCTGGTAGTTGGTCGTCTAATGGTCCTTCATTTTCTCCTGATTCTAACCTTGATAGATGGTCTGGCCCCACATTTAACCTTCCCAGTTTTATGACCACTTCGAAAGTGAATTCTTGGAACAATAGTAACCACCGACAGATTCTACCCTCCAACATTGGCTTGTTCACTAGGTATTTTAAAGCTGAGTGGTCTGTGAAGAACTTGAATGGTGCCCCCAGTAGATAGTGTCTGAATTTTTGTAGGGAGTAAACCATTTCCAGTGCTTCCCTCTCTATTGTTGTGTAGTTCTTCTCAGTTGTTGATAGTTTCCTACTAGCGAAGTAAATTGGGTGATTCATGTTTCTTTCCCGAGGTTGTGCCAACATTGCTCCTAATGTTATTCCCAATGCATAAATATGTACGTGAAACTACTTATTCCAGTATGGGTATACAAGAATAGGGAAACTTAGTAGTTTTTCTTTTAATTTGTTCAGTGTCGCTTGACAGGCCTCCATCCACATGAAATCTTCTGTCTTCTTCAATAGTTTCTCCATAGGAGCCATAATTGAGGCATAATTTCGAATAAATCGATGGTAATATCATGTATGGCCTAGTGTTGATCGTAGTTTCTTTACGTTATTTGGTGGCTCCATATTCACAATTTTCGCAACCTTTGCGGGCTCTATGCACACACCATCTTTGAAAACAATATGGCCTAGTAATGTTCCGAATGGAATTGCAAAGATGCATTTCTTAAGATTTAATGAGATTTGTAACTTCCTGCACCTTTCAAACATGACCCGTAGTAGACCGGTGTGTTTCTTTAGAAAACTGTACATCATTCAGTCGTCCATGTATACTTCTATGAACCTGCGAATATAATCTCTAAAGGTAGTTATGACAATTCGTGAGAAAACCGTTGACGCTTTCTTCAGACCGAATGGCATTACATGATAGGAATATGACCCCCATTCTATTGTGAATGTTATTTTCTTCTTATCTTCTTCCATTATATGGACCTGATGATAACCTGAAAATCCATCGGTGAAGGAATATGCCTCATTCCCCACAACATTGCCCAGAATTACATCACTAAATGACATTAGGAATAGATCATGTACACATGCATTGTTTAGGCTCCTGTAATCTACACAGACTCTGATTTCTGTGGCATCCTTCTTGTTCTGTATTACAATCGGGCTAATCCATTCTGCTTCATCCACTGGGAATATAAGTCCGGCTTCTAACATTTTGTCAATATCTTTCTTGAACTTCTCCTTCACTCTTAGGCTTAGCCTATATGGTTTGTGTTTCACTGGACTGGCATCTAGTTTCAACATGATCTTCATTTCTCTAATGTCCCCTTTTATCCCTTTTAATTTAGCCACAGAGGTTGGAAATAAGTCTTCGTATTCATGCAACAGATCAAAAATATCCCTAGTTGTCTGCTCATCCCAATAATCTCCAATGGATGCCATCTTAGGTTTATTCTCTGAGCTGATGTTATGCTTCCGCAGTTTCATTGGGAGAAAGTGTGCAACATCTCCTGAAGGGCTTTCTTGAATATCTCGTTCACCTTCTGTTTCTTGAAATGTTAGGTGTCTAAGTCCTTCTAGATCATCCTCCTTTGGATCCACTTTTACTTTGCCATAAGACATATATTCTGGATGGCCTACTTCATAGGAATACTGTAGGAATTTCTTGTGAACGCAACTTCCCATCACTGTCTTTGAGTAAATAGGATCCTTTTAATGGCATACAAGGTTTTAGTCATGCGTCGATCACTATCTTTGAATGAGAAACTGCTGTTGAATTGGCTAGCCATGATATCCCAATTTGTTGTCTGTCTACGAATTTCCTCCTATATATACCATGCTTGTGGGATTGTACCTAGGGTATGTATGAATAAATGCACCCAGATTTCCTTCGGTACTTTCTCTTTTTCCCATTTCTCTATGCAATCCTCTAAATGTTTTCTAGGATCTGAGTTTCCTCTATACTTCACCTTGTCATGCGACTGGTCTCCTTCTTGTCTAAACCTCTCTCTCATGGCTCGCTTGATAGTCTCCCATTCACACAAAGTGTTGCAATGCGCTTTCCACCACCTTTCTAGGGTGGCATGTAACACAATATCTAATAGTGGGACTTTGTGATCTTCTCTTATGTTTCTGTCCACTTTATTTAAAAAAGTGTCTACTGATTCAATATCATGGAAGGTAGGATAGTTTCTTACCTCTGCCCCAATCTAGTTTATCCTACATATCTTGGTGCAGTGTCTGGTATCAATCTCGTATCCTCCTTGTTTCCATGCATCCCAAGCGGCTTCTGAATCAGCTTCTGAACTTTGTATGCTCCTCCAACTGACCGATCCTCCTGCTATGGGATTTATGTAGTCTTCTCTTTTTCCTACCATTAGCTTGTACAATTGATCTAACATTCCCGGCTCGTCTCAGTCATCCACAGGTTCCATGAACCTTGGTCCTTGATATGGATCTAGTGGTTGTATTACCCGCATTCCTTCTACTTCAAATATCATCAACTCTTTCTTCAGGTCAATGATAACATAGTTCTCATATTCCCAGTTGATATCAAGAATTGTTGGGTATGGGTCCTTATCACCTGTCATATCAATTACTTCAAATTCAGTATAAGTTTTTACCCCTTCTACATCCACTTCTACATCTTCCAACCTTCCAATGGGAAAGATGCAATATTGATTCACCATCTGCATTTGTACTGGTGAATATTTAAGTTGCGACTTCCCCAACACTTACCATGTCTTTATGGGTAGAATATTTACCTGACCCTAGATCTAACATTGTATCCTTAATTTGGAATCCCGCGATTTGAGCATCAATCCAGAATCCTCTACCAGTTATCTTCTTGTTTCATCGTACCCTTCTTGAATTTCTTTCCAGTAGGTTTGCCGATATGGTTTCCCCCTTTTCTTCGTCTTCTAGAAATACTGCTTTCAAACTCCTATGCAACTCCTTTAGCATTTGTTCATTCTCAACAATATGCGAAAACATATTAAACCATTCTTCGATTGGTCGGGTGTTACCTGCTATGTGTGAGTCATGTTTCTTGTCTCTTTTTATCTTTGTTAACCCATCAAATAACTTGGCCGCTTCCTGATAGTATTTATTTTGTTGGGTGGGGTTGTATGACTGCTTTGGTGATGCTACCCAAACAATTGAAGGCTAGTCTACCATATCTCGATCATCCCTTGTATTCTTACCCCCTATGATAACTATATTTATATTAGTTACTGGAATCAATTCAACGATTCGTGGTTCTGCATTGATCAAATTAGTCCCTCTCTATCTCGTTTTTTCTTCACGTTTTTTGATTAGCTTGGGACAATCTTCTGTGGCATCTGTATTGACCCTGCATTGTGAGAACCAAAGTATTCTTGGGAGTTGACAGTCTCCGGTGACATGTCCCTCCTAATCATAATTATAACACCTTACAGGTCCTCTTCCCCATGTTGTTCCTCCTCTCATACCTCCTCCTCGTCCCCCATGACCAGATTCATTGATTTTGAAGGTGAATTTATCTAGCAGCTCTTCTAAGGCATCTAATGCTAGGCATTATTCAGTGTGGTGCATTGTTGATGCATGAAATTGACAGTAACTACTGTTAGGTGTGTTGGAATACCTTTTTAGTATTAGACATACCCATGGGGAATGTCCATAGTTCCTACAAACTTCATAGTAGCCTTGTGTGTTTCGGTCCAGGAAAGCTCCTTGCGATCCCATTGCCGTAATGACTGATGTCGGCGGGGCCCGTGATGATCCTGCAATTCCCCCTAAACTATTTGTGCCTCTCAACCTCAAGTATTCAATCGCCACATGGCCTTCCACCAGGCAGTGAATACATCATACATTGGGTCTTACTGGTTGAATTGGTTGTAGGTCCTTTAATTTCTCTGTTAAGCTGGCGATTTGATTTTGGAGGCCCATGATCGATGGGTCTTGCGATCCCATCCCTCCTCAATACTCATGTGGGTATGTTTCCATGGCTTCTATGCATGACGCTTGTTCTAAATCATCTTGAAGAGTTTCAATATTTTCTTGTGTCAATGGTGTTCTTGTAAAGGGTAGGAGCACTTTGATGAACCAATCCCTTTGGTGATTGGATCTATGGTATATCTTACCTTGCCAATATAATCCTTAAACCTATGCATCAGTTCCCAAGAAGTATCTCCTTCTTTTTGCTTGATTTCCGATAGTTCGGACAGTCCCTGTTCATCTGTTTGCGACACCTTAAAATCTTGAACGATGACTCTCTTAATATCATCCACTAAAGGATTTTGGTTATGTTCTACCCATTTGATAAACCATATTAAAGCTCTTTCTCTTAATGTGGTACGAAACTCGATTGACTTTACATTATCCGGTGTTTGGCCTACTTGCCATATAGCTTCACACATATACCAATGTTGTTCTACGTCTTCATTCCCTCTACCAGCGAACTTAGGGTATTTGGTAAAGGACCCTGCCATGTTGATTCGGGTGTGTGCTAGGAGAACAAATGCTTGGTTTCCGGGTTGTTGAGATACTTGTAACCCCAAATTACTAACATTGCTGTTAGATGTATTATAACTCGCTTTGTATTTTCATGCACACTATCTACTCATATTACTTTAATAAACTTGGCAACAATTTTGTCAGGGTTTTTGTAAAGAACTAGGGGAAGGTTGGGGCAAACACTACCTGAGCTTTGGGCTGGTGAACTCTAGATGATGTATCATCTTCAATGAACAATCTTCTCATCACATCACACATCTCATCATCTATCTCCTCCTTGTAGTTGATGCAAGAGCTTCCTTCTGGCATCTTCCTCACAACCTGTAAGGGAGAGTCCTTGTCATTCTCCTGGCTCCTATCTGTCCAGTCGACATCCCTTTCTTGTTCTGTGTCTTTCTCCATACTCTTTCCTTATTTTGGGTTCCCTGACACCACTCTTGCTTGGTGGGGTCCCATACATCTTTTCTTTAGCGCTTGTACCACTCTTTCCTTCCACTTATCTACTAGTAGCTCTCTCCTTTGTGCCCTAATATATATAGCTCTTCACAATCCTTCTATGTCCATTCGTTCAACAACATCTACATTTCCCCAAATGATAGCATTTTCCCCTTAGGCCCTTCCCCTAGTATTGGGGTTTTATGCTACCATAGTTACTTCAAGTAAAGGTAACAATCCTTCTTCCACCATCAACATCTTAATCGAGAAAGGCACTTCATTCACTAGTTTCCCTCTTAATCCCGATTTGAACACTACATCCGCCTTTGAAAAGGACTGACAGTTTTCTGCAGCAAATTTGACTACATACCCTTCTGTGGTAGTCTGTACCCAAAATTATACTACCCTCGTCATCTCACTATACAAGTGTTGAAGTGTTGTGAGGTCTGCAGGAACCTAGTTGCAACTCCTTCTAGTCGACTCTTTACTTTCAGCCTCTTTACTTACACCAAAAGATCTTGTACTATTCACTCATAACCTCTGAGTACAAAATATCTATGCTCACTCTAGCAATAGGTTGGTTTCAATAGGTAGCTTGCTCTGATATAAACCGATCTACTCTATTATCCCACCAATCCCTAATCTCCTTCTTAAATATCCTTGACACCATATTCCAAACCAATTCTTGAGATTTCAGGTCCCGACAATGGAACCATTTGTTGGCACAAAAATGTCATCAGGGAAAGACCCTGGGTTTAGGCACAAGGGGCCAACAAGGGATCGAGGTGTGCTGTGAAAAAAACTAAGAAGGGTTCAGAAGGATATCAAGGATGACCCAACCATTACTCTATGTACAACTTAAAGCATACATTCATCATGACATTATATCATTATAGAGATCACATTCATATGAGGAAAGACCTTCAACATTAAAAACTTTTGAGCAGGCCCATCAATCACAACATTACACACAGATAATACTATGCAACTGGTCCAAGTACTCATTCATATTAATTCAACAAAAGATCCATTACAACACACATTCGGCATGAAGTCGTGAGAAAATACATAAAATACTGTGACCACAGAATGTTCTAGATTTCAGATCGAGCGCAACTCTAGTCTTCCCATCACTGCTCCATCTTCTAATCAGGTTCTTTTATGCTCCACATTCCCTTAGGTACCAACCCTCTTCTTCATGTTGTTCTCTCCTTTTATCTATTCCTCCGCTGCTCGAACTGCCAGTTCCGTTCGACTGTCTATCCCCTCGGCTGCTTCTCGTCCTCCTCCTTGTTCGCTCGACTATTTATTCTTGTTCTTGACACCTTGCTGCAACTATCCCATGACTGCATGGTCTTGCTCCCTTTCCTAATTTTCTTTGCCACAACTTGACCGTTTCTCCCGTAACCTATTTTTCCCTCTTCATATATTCAAAAATTTAAAAATTCAAAACGAAGGCCCCAACACCGCTATTGTAGGCCATGAACACAAGAAACTTCTTTATGCACGGTGAAATATCCATCATATAGCTTCCACATGATCTCCTCAAGTGTTGTTACTTCATCGAGTATCGCTTTACTCATCTCCCCCATTGCGGAAACTACATTTTGCGGAAACTACATGAAGCCTTTCTCTTCTTTCACCTTTATTTTATTTTTCATTTTTTTTCATTTTTCAAAGAACTCTGCATAGGAACCTATTTATTTCATGAGGCAGAAGAGGGATCCTAACTTATTGAGAGGAAAAGAGGTTTTCCCTTTAGAGAAGGATATTTATATATACCTCTGACATACTTGTTAAGGTCCCCCCCCTCCTTACTCTACCTGACTGAGTTAACAAGGGTTAATTGAATATAGAAAAACCAATTAGAGTAGGCGGTACTAGTTCAGAGTGCAAGAATAGTGATTCCAACATGACTCTCTCTGAAAGGAATGAATTTTCCATTAGGGTATCATCAACTAGAAGAAACGAAATGTTTTCATAAAGAGAAGGAATAGACAGATAACCAAGTGTTGATAGTTGTACAAGTTCCTCTTGGATTTCACCCTACTTGTCTAAGAAGCCAAACATAGTTTCATGCGGAAACCAACCTACAGGTGAAAAAGAAAACAAACAAAGGGAAGAAGCAAGACAAAGAAAAACAAAGTAAACAAATTAGGAAACAATTAAGAAAATAAAACACTGCTCCTACTCCTAACCTAAGAAGAGAATATGCCAACTCACATAAAGTGATACTTCCAGGAAACCATCGGCACATTGGTTGGCCTATGTAGGAGAAAGCATGATTGAAAAGGAAGATATGCAGCAAACCAACCAACAATAAAGATACAAAAATGTAAACCAATACGTTCAAAGCTTGAATGCATCCACAGAAAAGTAAAGACTGAAAGCACATGAAAGGCACTCTGCGGATGCATCATGGTATTCTATCACATTGTGCGTGGAGGACAAGAATGTACACACCTTTGAACTTGAAAAACGAGAAAACATAAAGAAAGAAGAAAACTTATGTTTTGTAACAGTTATTTCTACGTATGACTCCTCCAATGCTTGAGCAATAGGATCGTTTGATTATAGTGGGGGATGAGAAAATTGTGAAATTGATTGATTTTCAATGTGAACAATAGAGTGATGAGGAGCCTGTACAGATTCAACAAATTTATGATCATAAGTGGAACTGACCTCAAGGAAACAAGAACCTAACATAACCATCAACTTGGGTTGAAGTGTCTCGACAGCTTGAGGAGTTTCCACTTCATCATAAGATGGATCATTAAAGACCGATGGCTTAGAAAGATAAACATTGGACAAATCAAAATTGTGATTAGATGAATGAATGAAAAGATCACAACAACCATGATTAGAAATTTCAAGTTGAGGGATAGAGGCATCTTCATGATCAGACGAATCATAAATAGGGGATGATGAAAAACGAGAAATTTCACCCTCTATGTTACCGAAAATGTAATATGAGAGATTGAAAAGATATGGGATGATAGGTTTGTCCTTTCCACAATCAAATGAAAGAATGGCATCCCACGTGTTCTACGAATGGTTGGAAGTGTAAAAATATGGAAATGAATTTTCACAAGATGGAAGAGAAATGGAAGAATCGTGGAAGATGTTAGGATAAATAAGATGAGGTGCAGACAGAAGGAGGTCATCCTTCACCACAGATTCTTGTTCAGTTTCCCACACATACTCATAAAAAATAATAGCGCAGGTTGGCTGTTCAACACCAACTTTGTCTAGAACTTGATCCTCAGGAACATCACATGTGAGTTCTGAGATAGATGAATACAACACCAAAAATTGAAGGATCAAAGGGACCAAAGGATAGAGGATAAGGAGATAAGACCACATGACAATGATCATAGTTAAAGTCCAAATCTGCGCAAGAATCCTGAGTAGGTGGGGTAGGAGGAGATGCTGACAGATCAACAAGTGGATTTACTTCTTCTCCCATGTCAACTTGCGAAGCTAGAGATGTTTGATGAGAAGGGGACGAGGGGTCACTTGGGACAACAACCTTGTCCGTCTCATATTTAGAAGCTCTAACACCGAGGTATGTTGGGAGAGGTTTGAAAGATTCTAACTCATGTGGATTCTTAGAGATGTAAACAAGATATTAGAATATTTCCTCCAAAAACTCCTAGTTAACTTCAACTTCTGGAAATTCATAATAGTACTAAAGAAAAAGATCGTGAAAATATTCAAGAGATTCATTAGGTGATTTTCGCAATTTATTTATTAAGGGCTTTACGGTCATAAAAAACAAAAGCATGAAATAATTCTCTAAACATGTGATAAAAAGAGTGTACAGAGGCTGCAAGAAATTCGTGACACCATTTCTTTGTGTGCCCTTCGAATGTGAAAGCGAACAACCCATAAAGAATGTCATCTGACGAGACATCATGCCTATCATAGATTCCAACAAGAGCAACTGTGTGTTTGAACAAAGTTGTTCCATCCTCGCCATTGAACTTATATTTGGACAAGTGATATATAATTCTCACCATCACATTGAAATCAACAAAGTTAAAGAAACATGTCGAGGTTATGATTTGGACATAAGTCATGAAAAATGTGCAGAAATTCAAAACACCTTCAAGGGCACAACTTGTCATCTGGCCCTCCTTCTAGTGCCAAAAATGTTGATGGTGCTGGACCCGCAAACATTCAGGGGATATCCCTAGTATGAGGTCCCAAATAGACCTCAAACCATTTAGAGTATGAGTCCCAACAATGGGTTGTAGTGTAATGCCTTGACCACGGTAATGCACAAAGGTAAATATGATAACTTTGGGTGAGAGCAAGTGTGTGACCCTGTGGAGAGTCAAGTGTGATGCATGAAGATTCTAACACAGAGGGGAAAAGAAAGTGTGACCCTTAGAATCCTGTAATAGTACGTAGCTTGAAAGGAACACATGTGTGGAATGACATCACAAGCTAAAATGCAGAATAGTCCACAAATTAAAGTGATGAGTTAATCAAACAACACACATTCAATAAGATTTTTACAATTTCATACAAAGTAGTTCATAATCAAATGAATAAGTTAAACAACATACATTGTTAAAGCAACCAGAATAGTCCAACTATAATAACAACATATGTAAGAAAGCGTGTTAGCTATGATATTATAATTATAAGTGAAAGTTCCATTCATACATACACCATTGATGACCACTAGCCCCAATAGTGGAACATTATAGTCGAGAACACCTGCTCCACCAAAGAAGTATACTCACTGTATGCTATGGAGAAGCCAAGGCTCGTCACAATTCTCCCAAGCCTTTTCTGATCCTATGGCTAGCCAAAATCTTGGCTCCCAAAAGCCTCTTCTATGAGTTATGAGGTTCTATTTATAACAAAGGGTGGGGTGACCCTTGACATTCCCCTTCGTGACTCTTTGAATACCCTCATGACTCTTCAAATTCTTTACAAGTAACTCATTACATAACATGACGACCTTTCACATTTCAATAATGACACTTGGAATTTCTCTTACAACATATTTACAAATAATATTACATTTTCCACATGTACCCATGTGAGACAAAATAGGCTAAAGACAACCTAACAAGACAAAACACTATGATTCTGAAGTTTGATAAAAGACCAACTCATCAGCTTCAACTTGGTGCTTCTCGGTCACATATTGATGCAAAGCTTGGTACTGCATGATGGTGTCTTTTTTAAATCAAACTCTTGCCTCCATGGCATCTAGGTATATGGTCTTAGAACTTGTATCCAACTCATTTTGAAGCATGTGCAACATGTTGTTAACCTTTACCAGACCACCGATGTACTACTGCATGTTATGTGCGTTTAGTTCTAAGTCTTGCTTGGTGGCCTCTCATCTTAGTTTCTCCATGTAATCATCGATCTCAAGCCAGACTTGGTTATTGGGTTTAGCCTCGATGAGGGAATAATTGATCGGATCCTGTGTGCTCTCACCATGACATCCAAACTATTGTACAACTGTGCATATGAGGCTTGTATGCTACTGATGAATGGGGCGAGCTGCTCATAGTTCTGGATCAACATCTGGACCTTTGATTTCTCCAGCTCTTCCTATGGCTTCATCTTCTTAACTAAGTCAAGTGGGCCCCCCTTGTACTGCATTATACACTCTTGTACATGGGTGATGGAAACATCTATGTTCTTGAGAGTTTGAACAAACTCTTCGCTCTGCTGTTGTAGGCCATGCACACAGAAAACTACTTTATGCACGGTGAAAAATCCATTATAGAGCTTCAACATGGTCTGCTCAAGTGTTGATACTTTAGCGAGTATCTCTTTCATAATATCCCCCATTGCAGAAACTACATTCTGCGTTGATGCTCGAAGTTGTTCTACCTCTTTCCTAGTAGCCTGCAATTTCTTTGTCAGTTTTTCATTCTCAGCCACCAGTTAAAATTTTAGCTTGTTGCTCCTGCTTAGGTCAAGATGCCTTTAGAAAGGGAAGTTGGATGTTTCCTAGTGTCTGACATGATCACCCTTTCCTTGATGAATGCATGTGATGCATGATCATCTGAGAAGTTCTTCCTCTACGCTTGTACAATCATCTTCTGTAGCTCATCAAATGATAGATTGTACACATCCATGACTAGATCATCATCAAGGAGAACAATATCTCCTTCCTCGATTGGGACTGGTTTTGATACTGGAGGTGGTGGAGACTAAGAGATGAACTTTGGTGCTCTCAGCATATGGTCAATATCTTCATTCTGGCTCTTGTTCCAACTCCATGTCTGTCACTTCGATTAGTTGCTCAATCTGCTGAGTAAGCTCCCGATCCTACATCTGTTCATCGTCTTCCTCGTTTGCTGGCTGTTTCGGCTCATAAACCTGTATGGGCATTGTTTTCTCTATCATTGTGCCTTTCCTTTCTTCTTCCTCCTATTCCTGCTTCTCTTCCCTTTCTCTCCTCCTCAGCTCCTGTTCTTCCTTCAGCTTCTTCTCCATTTCTCGCAACTTGAGTTCTGCTTCCACAACCTTTTCTTTTCTCTCTTCCTTCGCTCTGCTCTCTTTGTCCACTTCTCCCTCTTTGATTCCACTACCAAAGTTGCTTTCTCCACGAGAGGATATGCCTTCATCTTGCAGATTTTCTTTGCCTCTAGGTTCTCAACAATCTTCCTCTTTCCTTTGTCCTGCATTGGATTTTTGCTTATTGTTGTTATTGTTGTTGCATTATGTACTGCTACCATATGCAGAGCAACCTTCCAATTTCTCTCTATACTCACTGGTTCGTGGAGCTTGGAGGCATTGTAACAGTACCTCCAAGGGTCCTCCTTGTGCCAGCGAAATGTCTCGTGGATCCATGGATAATACACCTTCACGCAATGGTCCTTGTACATACCGTGGGGATCATACGAATTAAAGTATTTTGTGCTAAAATCTAATCTCACTATATCCTTAGCTTCGACATACGCATATTTCAAGCTCTTAATATTGTATAATCTGATTCACAAAGGAAGAGCGGGTTATGGTGCTTTCTTCTTCCTATGCAGTTCTGCAGAAAACCCTGTGGAGAGGTGATATGAAACCTCGTGCATGATCAACTTGTTGGTGGCATAAGTTATTAGAACATGCAGAGGATTCTCTCTACCAAACACTCTGATGAAGGTGCCACCTGGTGAAGCATACCAATTCGCAATATTTACTATGGCCTCCATTGCCTCTCGGGACATGCAAGGTGGATCTTGCTCAAAGATAAGCTTGTATAATGAGATGATAAAATGGTCAATTAGCCTTGCCATCACTCCTCGATAGTTGCAGTTGGAAAACAACTTGCTATAGATGTTGACAACTGTCTCTTTTGGTGTCCATGTCTAGCTCATGCCAAGAAACTGTTGCTGGGCACAAATTGCATCCAATAAGTATGTAGACATGTAAAACCTTGCTTGTTCATTCTTGGGTGGATTCCGAGTGCTAGTCAAATGGATCTTCAACTGATGATCCAAAAAATTTGACTAGTTAAAAGGATTTCCATCACTCGCCAACAGGTACAGTACGACTATCCAACCTTCAGGAAAGGTTTTTGTGCTCTCTTGATCGTATATTTTGCAAGAAAAGATGATCAATAATTGATAAGCCTTCCCGAGAGAATTTTCTTGTAAACATGATTGGGTGTCTTTCTAAACTTTGATGGTTCTTTCACCCAATTCTTGACGATATCCCTAGTGTTCCCAAAGATATGGGTGGCATCGAAAAATGAGTCCATGCAGTTCACTAGCCGGGGTAAATGATACATCTGCTGAAATTTCTTCGCCTTGAAGGTGGCAAGCTCTATCCCACTAACACTACTCAATGTCATGGTCTATTCATCTGTGTGTGAGACAATCCAGCTGATAATGTCCGCACATGGGAAGGTGGGGTACCTACATCAAACCTTGTAATCCTTACAATTGGAAACTAATATACACTTGCCAGTCCTCTAAGTATTCCTTGAAGTCCACTGTGAAAGTATCTTTGAATTACTGCCATGTTAACTTTATACCCTTCTCAATGAACAACTGAGTATCTGCATAAACTGGTATATCAACTAATATCTGCTCAACTTCTTCGCTAATACCGCTCTTGGAATTTTCATTTTATGCAACTCTCTTGGATGCCATGTTAACTGTAACTACTTGAGAGATGCTCAACAACTGTTTTACCTGTGGGACAGAGAGGACACTCATGGTAATCAAATGTCAGCTTAAAAACCAAAGCAAATTCAAGACAAGATCAAGAAACAATTTTGACTCACAATGGGAAGTACTGCACAATTCTGGATGAAAAAGGTCACTTTCTTACTGTGGGAACCGTGCATTGCATAGTCCCTGTTGGATAGGTAAATCCCCTCTATGGACAGAGGCGATCCCACTAGCCTAAAACAGAACTAGCCACAATCAAACCACGCTGCCACGCAAGTTCCTAGTTATGCACCAAAGGTAAATTAAGAAGACCAACCTGAAATCCAACGCTATGGTTGAAGCAGAGTTGATATTCCCGCTCCCTCGCTCCAGCAGATCATAAACAGACACCTGCACATGCAAAGGAAGAGACAGATACCAACATAAAATCTACCAAGGCACAACTATATTTCAGTCAGAGAGGAAATAAATCAACACATCACCATAATAGACGATGAGATTGGAACTATAATAGCAGTCGCTCATTAATTAATCATAAACAGGAAAAGTTACAACCAAGGTTCTGACGTTGAACCTCTCCTGGCTGGGCAAGCAACTATATGTGTCTTGCAATGTATCTCCTCTCCGGCAGCATAACCTCTCTATGCTTCATTATCCCTCATGATAACCACAACTAGCATTCCTCCATGAACTCAAGAACTCAACATCTAGCACTCCATGACTAGCTTGTCAAATGCATAAGGACAAGCTTATATAGATGAAGAAGGGAGGAGGATACGATGAACCGGGACACCTATTGTGGATTAACATTATCCCCAAAAGCCATTAAAGATGGAGATAGGATAGAACTCGACATAAGACTGATTTTTTATCCTCAAAAAGCTCCATGTAATGAAGGAAACAACAGTCGGGCGTGCGTTAAGGCAAAAAGCATGACCGAACTTGGTTGGCGTGACTGTTGCTCTAAGACAGAGCGCCAATGGTCGCGCCCTCTTTTGAGGATCTCCATGATTGGCACGGGTAAGATACTGTGGACCTGCGCCAATGGAAAAAGAGCACTTTTCAGGGATAATCTGTAGAAGGTGTCTTCAGGGAACATGAAGTACATACTCAGGGGAACATAATGCAAGTGTTTTTAGACTTTGTCACTTCTTATAACTCCCAGGATGAGTCCTCCAAAGTACGACAAGAGGAGTAACAGGGATGGTGACAAATTACTGTGTAACAGATGCCCCCTAAAGCATGAGGTTCGAGAGGTGGAGAGGGGTGAAATGCTTTACAAGAACACACAAGAACACATATAGAGAGCTGCCACCGAGGATCTGTGTTAAGAGACATGAATGATAGTTCAATTACATGATGTACGTGGTATGGTCACAGCCATCCATAAGAGAGTACATAAATAATCTAGATCCATAGTATGGACGCAGCCATCTGGTTAGGATCAATGAATAGACTCAGACATGGTCGCAGCCATCCTGTGAATGAGTCAAGTATCAAGAATCACGCCTGGATTACAACAGACACAATCCAGGGTCTTGCGCTCCATCTCGACCTGAACAAGAGTACAAGTTCAAGCATGTGAATATATGAGCTGAAGTCGAACATGCACGAACATCGTCTGATTACCAGTCAATAGTGGAAACTGTTAACAGACGCGAGAAGTACCACCAATAATGACAATGGCCTTCAAGGTACTATAGGTACAATCTACGGCGTGTGAATTAATGATCTGAAGTCGAACACCCGTAGAATCGTTCGATCGGAGGCCAATGATGAAAACCTCATGTCGAACACGAAGAACTTGCCATTGAGGCATGCAGGCTCCAAGGCACCGGAAAGGAGTCTCTAGATCAACTTCTTGGATAATGAGCTGAAGTCGACAGGAAGTGACCTTGATCGAAGGTGGGCCATAATGTTTCCCACATCATCGACACGAGACAGAGAGATAATGTTGTGAATCAAGATTGTGCGAACTATCAGAGGGAGGTTGTTTCTTTGCAGAGGTCAACTTCTCTTGAACATATCGGCGGCACATTAATGGAATCAGCAGTATTTGACATCAATGTATCAAAGGTCATAATGACGAGGCAATGAGTGGATGGGAGGTCAAATAAGGTACCCAAGTCCATGGAAGCAAGTGAAAGATATGAGAGGAGATATCCCTACCCTGGACATGAAAGCAGAAAAGTGCCATGTTCAAGAGCGACATACTGCCGTCACGGTAAAATTATGGTTCAAAAATTCCCCCCCCCGCCATTTCTGGCGAGTACCCCAGTTATTTTTAACAAGCTTGATGGGGATAGCATATGCTTGTGTTGTGACAAAATCCGATGTCATTAAGTTTTAACGAGTCTGACAAAGGAAGAACTCGGCGTCTTTTCATGTTTAGAGAGTTTGAAAAGACAGCAGAAAAGGAAACTCCAGGGATGTCCTTTTTCGTAAAGTTGTGTCTCTCGGGCCCGAAAAAGTATAAAATAATACCCGAAAGAACCGCCCGATCATTACGATCAAGGAGTACTTTTCATAATTAGTGATTTCGACCTGAAAAAGTAAAAAGTGGTCAAAACCACGTCGTTTCGTGACCATTAACGAGTTTGAAACGACAAAAACCCGGTAATCTTTTTATGTTTTAACGGTCGACAAAAGGAACTTAAAACGACCGCCCCTTCTTAACATTTAACGAGTCAAGAGGAGCGACTCGGCAATCTTTTTGTTTTTAAACGGTCAGAAAAGAGTTGAAAGCAGACCTCCATTTTTATTCTCTTTAACGAGTCAAAAAGGAAAAATACTCGGCAATCTTTTCATATTTTACGAGTCAGAAAAGAGCGTAAAGGTGACTCGTCCTGAAGGAACGAGTGGTATAAAGGGTAGCGACTGGTTCCAGTAACGGTGGAACTTGCTCGAAACATGTAGAGGTTAAGAGGTTGGCTAATAAAACCACTCATCGCTGCAGTTCCTCAGGAAAGGATAAACAACCAGGTGAAAGCATATGATCGGCCAAAGAGATGGTGGCAATGGAATGAAACAACCAAGGCTCATCTAGCAGAATTTAGCAGATAAAAGGCAATCACGGGATGTAAATCAGGTATGGGTTCATTTTTTCCACAAGCTTGAACCATGGAGAACTCTGCTTGGATTCGGTTTCATGTTTACACAAGCTTGAAACGAAAAACTATGCTTGCTATGAATTTGCATGCCCCCAGCATGATAATGCAAATCGAGGTACATGCCCCCCAAGCTTCATGGCATGCACGGAGTGGATGGAATGAAGGTTTACTTGGAAAGACTCGATTTTGAAGGAGGATGCATGCCCCCCCCCCGGGCCTCAGTCACGCGCCCGGGTCAGCTGCCGTTATCAGAATGACGGAGTGGATGTTGGGGCATTTCCTGTGGAAATAAGACCATTTAGGAATGGTAGATGACTATATGTGAAGTGTGAACCGGGGAATGAAAGTTGGTCTACGACCTTGATCGTCCTTCCTTCATGCGGAAAACACATCACTCTAAAGAGTGAGGACACAATTGCACGTATGCGATAAATATAGTCCCGTCCAAGGAGTAAATTGTAATCTAACGGACCTTGGACTACCATGACGCCCATTTGAACAGTCTTCCCTTCTGATGTGATAGGTACATTGGGAAGAATTCCTAAAGGTCGAGTGGTTTCTCGATGGAAACCTGTAAGGTTTCTCATCTCAGGCAAAAGCAGTGGGGAACCAAGTGCTTCCCAAGCTGTTGAAGAAAGGATACTCACAGGAGATCCCTCATCAATAATTGTACCGGCCATAACCATGCGGTAGACTTGGACTATAATTCGAAATGGTATGGAGGCTGGTAACCGAGGATTGCCTAGTTGATCCCAATTGAAAGAAACAACTAGATTGCTTGGAGGTGGGACTGGATAGATAGCCGGATATGATTCTGATGGACTTTCTTCCTGGTGCGAAGGAATGAGAGGGATGCTCACTTGATCATTAGAGTCTATGTTGATGAATAGAATTTGGACGGTGGTGTCGTCATTCTTTGCAGTGATAACATCATCTGAGGAGGGAACTTCTGAAGGCAAAACCGGGTCACTTGTAAGCTGGACCTTTTGACTTTTGTCTGGTTGGGATTCAGATGTAAGATCATCGAAGGATGGAACTTCTGTAGGCAAAACCGGGTCACTTGTAAGCTGGACCTTCTGAAAGACCGGGTCAACTGTAATTTGGAACTTTGGACTTTTGTTTGGTTTGGACTCAGGTGGTTCATCTTTGATGATAAGGTGGCGCATAGATGATGAATGTAAATCAACACTCGTTCCGACCAGGGACTGGTCTGGAATAGGTGGAGCACAGATAGGTTCAGGAAGAGAAGGCTGGACCAAAGAGGAATCATGCTTGATCACTTGGTTAGTGGAGAAATGATCTGTAGTTGCAAAAAGACGCTGATATCCAGCGGGTAGCTGGGGTAAGGGAGCTGACAAACTTTCCAAAAGACGGGAGGCTTCACCCATAAGTGGACAAAGGCGAAGGAGATGATTACCTTCACAAAGTCGACAAGGGAAACGAACCTTCCCTTTTCTCTTACCAACTGATAAGGTATCGTCGATCTGCGACGACAAGGGGTGAGTCGGGTCACGAGACCATATATCTAGGATCCTGGGAATACCAGGACAATCAGAAAGAAAATGGTCCTCCTTGCATAATCGACAAGGAGACTTAGCCTTCCGCGGAGGAGCAGAAGGTGGTTCCACTTCAGATATTTTCATGGTAGATGCGACCTTTCCCTTAGGAGACTTCTTCTTTTTGGTCTTTTTCTTCTTCTTCTTAGCCACCTGGTTACTGAAATCCAAGGATTCACCAGGCGAAGTAGAAGATGAGGACGCAGCAATGGGCGAAGAAGGGAAGGGGTCCACCTTAGAATCAACATGGTGTTGTTCGGGTGGAGGTGGTGGTGGAACAGGAGTTATCACACTCGAGACCACCGAGTTTGAAAACAACCATACGGGTAAACCAATGGTCAACCCAGGCAAAGACAATGTTGCGATATATTGAACACCGACATTTCCAACAGAAGGAAATGGACGAGGGTTCCCATCAGGAGGAACACCTTGGCCGGTGGGCACCGAGAAGGCTGCCATTGAACGAGAAATAATGCTACTCAAGCTAACGCAAACAAAATCTAATTGGGTAGATGTTATCGTGGCCAATAAATTTTAAGACATTGAACTTAACCTTTTCATTTTTTAAGAGTCGAGAAAAGGATAAAAGATGACTCTAGTCTCCTTCGAATATTTAATGAGCACGAAGTGACAAGACGCTCACAGGCACCTTTTCTTTTAGGGAGTCCGAAAAGGATCAAAAGTGACTGCTCTGGAATTCTAGGTAGAGGGTGTGCCAAAATTTTCGCAAAACCACAGAATACTTTTTAGGGTACGGGTGGTCGATCTTCGTGAATGCTGTGTTCACTGCATTGCGAATCGTAGGGCGGCAGACTCGGCTTCCTATGGATAAAGGATAATATTCTAGTGGGGTCTCCCGTATATACGCGACAGTACGTGGGAGCTCAGTCCGGATTGGCACCTATCGTTTCACCGTGGAGGAATCACCCAACCACTCGACGATAAACTACCAGGTTTAAAGACGCCGGAACACGTCTCTAACCTAGACCTCTAGAGTATTTGCGTTATGTTCCAATGCGTTGTTATGTTCATTGAGTTTATTTTAAAGTTTATCTTCGATTATGTTTCAGTTTTTTGGTCCTATCGTATGTGATATCTCAAAAACTTCTTAAATGCAAACTATATGCCAAAATTATATCATTTGATTCGATGAATTCTATCTACAGGAGGGTTGAGATCTTTACACAAACGAAATGATCACTCAACAAACAACAAAGATCCTAATGCAGCTAATAACAAGAAATGAAATTTTTTCTTTTTCTTTTTAATAGCAACAAATAACAACAAATGTTAACTAATAGAATGCAAAAGATATTTTGTTTTTCTTTCCTTTAAGATGGCATGATGCATTTAAACAAATCTTAAGAGATATGCACAATCCAAGTTCACTCAATGAAATAGAACCAATTCCGAAACACCAAAATGAACTATGCAAGCAAGGAAAAACACCAAGACTTTCAATGAACCATGTAATCTAAGTTCGAATGAAGTCAAGTAAAATCCAAAGAGGCTAGAAGTGAATCACTCAGAGTATAGAAGATCAAGCTTTAACAAATCACTGGATAGGTGCAGAACACAACCAACAAGTTGACTGGATAATCAAGAGATCGAAACTTCCCACAGAAGGCTAGACATGCAAAGTCACTAGATGTTCTAGGGCTGAGACGAAAATCAATAGAAATAAGCAAACAACTGAAGGATAAAGGCTAAAACCAGTCAAACAGAGGTTCAACACACTTCCAGAGGCTGTAAGAGATATAAAAAGAGGCTGAAAAAGCTTTCCACTCACACACAGGCAAAATTTACAGGGCTGGCGCGACTGTCAGCCTGCAACTTGCGCTACCACAGGATTGGCGCGAGTTGCTTTTGAGCAACATGCGCCAACTGGCGCGACTGTCAGAATAATAACCGCGCCAATTAAGCTTGCCGGCTAGAAAAATAAATAATACGACCTCAGGTCGGGTTGACAGTGCTCAGATGGGTCAAACAGTAAAGAATAAACTCAGAACTGACCCAGGAAGCTCATTCACTCAAGCAAGCCGAAGAAAATTAACATGCAAGACAAATTCCAAATAGCTCCTCCCCAGCGGAGTCGCCAAATTGTTGGATAGGTAAATCCCCTCTGCGGACAGAGGCGATCCCACTAGCCTAAAACAGAACTAGCCACAATCAAACCACGCTACCACGCAAGTTCCTAGTTATGCACCAAAGGTAAATTAAGAAGACCAACCTAGAATCCAACGCTATGGTTGAAGCAGAGTTGATATTCCTGCTCCCTCGCTCCAGCAGATCATAAACGGACACCTGCACATGAAAAGGAAGAGACAGATACCAACATAAAATCTACCAAGGCACAACTATATTTCAGTCAGAAAGGAAATAAATCAACACATCACCATAATAGACGATGAGATTGGAACTATAATAGCAGTCGCTCATTAATTAATCATAAACAAGAAAAGTTACAACCAAGGTTCTGACGTTGAACCTCTCCTGGCTGGGCGAGCAACTATATGTGTCTTGCAATGTATCTCCTCTCCGGCATCATAACCTCTCTATGCTTCATTATCCCTCATGATAACCACAACTAGCATTCCTCCATGAACTCAAGAACTCAACATCTAGCACTCCATGACTAGCTTGTCAAATGCATAAGGACAAGCTTATATAGATGAAGAAGGGAGGAGGATACGATGAACCGGGACACCTATTGTGGATTAACATTATCCCCAAAAGCCATTAAAGATGGAGATAGGATAGAACTCGACATAAGACTGATTTTTTATCCTCAAAAAGCTCCATGTAATGAAGGAAACAACAGTCGGGCGTGCGTTAAGGCAAAAAGCATGACCGAACTTGGTTGGCGCGACTGTTGCTCTAAGACAGAGCGCCAATGGTCGCGCCCTCTTTTGAGGATCTCCATGATTGGCGCGGGTAAGATACTGTGGACCTGCACCAATGGAAAAAGAGCACTTTTCAGGGATAATCTGTAGAAGGTGTCTTCAGGGAACATGAAGTACATACTCAGGGGAACATAATGCAAGTGTTTTTAGACTTTGTCACTTCTTATAACTCCCGGGATGAGTCCTCCAAAGTACGACAAGAGGAGTAACAGGGATGGTGACAAATTACTGTGTAACAGTCCCAATAGTCAGTTGGGAAGCTTGCTGATTGGAACTGCGCAATGTCTAGTTCAGTCTAGGGAAAGTATGGGAGAGACTGCACATTATGCAGTCTCAGTGGCCAAGCTGGGAGGATGGCTCCTGGAACCATGCAATGCATAGTTGGAGCTAGGCCAGGACAAGCTCTGCACAATTACAGAAGCCAAGGTAGAGGCCTTGAGCTCCCATATTGCATAGTGCATGTAGTGAAGTGTGAGATCTAGGAAAGGGGAGCATAACTTCCCATGGGGAGTGTGCAAACAAAAAAATATGAAATATGGTGTGATGTTGATTGTAGATCTGACTAAGTGTTGATGCATGCATGTGAAACAAGTGTAGGAATCAATAAAACTGAAGGAAAATGGAGCATGTGAAGAGAGTTTCCGCAATGATTATTGTTGGTGGAAAAAAGGGAAAAATACATGTGACACTTCGGAAAGACAATCTAAAAGTTGAAACAACACTTCTAAAATATAAAAAAAGTTAAAATGGTAACATTCGTTTGTAGAAGCAAGTGAAACAACACTCTCACAAGATAAACATCAAATAGTGATAGAAAAAGCAACAAAATACTAGAAAAGAAAAACTCACCCGGAAAAGCAACTACGATCGCACCGAAGGTCCTTGATATCCTCGGGAATCCCATAGATCCAAGATCGAATGTGCAAATGATCTCTAGCAACATCGATTAAAGAGATTTTTCCAAGTGACGGTTTATGATGTGAATGCCAAAAATTAAGGAAAAAGCGACACTTGGCAGAAGTTTCCAAAATAACTCAAGTTCCTCCTTTAGGTTGCTAAAAATAGATCCCTATTCTTAGGTTTTTTTTTTTTTTTTTTTGCATGGAAACCTACCATGCATTGCCCAGAAATATTTCACAGCTATGGGAAGGACCAGGTAACTCTCTCATTCATGCATTGATATTTTCCTGAGCACAGTGGGTTCTATGCAATTTCTGGGCTGAGTGGCTCTTAGCTACCTCTCATGTCTATGCAATTTCCCATCTCAAGGTTGGCTGTCATCCAATGCTGTGAAATTTTTGAGCTCAAGGCTCATTGGCAATAAGGATTACACAATTCCTGAGAGCAAGGCCAGTTTCCCTCAAGAATTGCACAGTTCTCTAATGCAAGCCCAAAATTGTGAAAATACCAAGTCAAGAGATTGGCTTATGGGTTAAAAAATAAATCAAGTAAGAAAACACAAGGAAATATACAAAGGATGAGGCTCAATCAAAGTACAAGTACTAGGATTAGTGCAAGATGAGTTGTTTTGGTTTAGAAGGGAGGCTCTGAAATGAAGCATAGGAAAATTTATGGAGGGTGGTTGTAGCCACTACTACAACATGTATATTTTATGTTATTTATTTTTTATTCAGCCCCTTTTAAATTGTACAAAAACATTTCAAGTGTTATGTTTAAAATAAATTAGATGAAAAATATCATATGAATTCGAAAGTTTCAAATTCATATGCCATTGGATAGAGGATTCTTTCATGAATGAAATATGATCAACTCCACCACTCAAGGACAATTCTCGCCCTAAATATGATAGGGTACAAAATTGGGTTGCAAAGAAATCTGCATCTATTATACCATAGAAATCCTTGATAGGAGTTAGATGAAAATATGCAAGACACCTCCAACCCCCTTCATATATGGGGTTAAGATGGAACTTGGTCATACTACACCTTTCATTGACTCTACCAAGTTTTGAAAATTGATCTGGAGTCTTTAATACCTTACACACTATCATCTTAAAATCTCCTATGCAGTTGGAGTAGTTTCCATGTACATGTAGAAGCCGCATGAGATACACTAGAAGGTAGAAAATCATATTCTTTAATATCTCAAGGGGAATACTAGCTTTGGTTTACACTATGAAGTAGGGTCTTCCTTAGAACTTGTTGGATACATATGTTTAGACTAGGATGGAAATAACATAGATCAAAATTCAACCTTCGCATGTGTTCTCTACCTTGGATCTAATATAATACAATGGTCAAGAAATAAGTAGCCAACTATTGCCTTATCATCAATATAGGTGAAGTATTTGGGTGTGGTGAATACTACCACTCAATATATATGGTTGTATCACATTTCCATAGAGTTGGGTGTTTAGTTTCATTGTTCTACAATTATATGTTGTGACAATCAAAATACACTCGAGTTTTATAGAGATCTAATATAATGGAAACAAACCAAGCAGCTTGATGTGCACATACCCTTTATCAGAGGAAAAAATCATGATGGGGTCATTGATATATAGTACAACGCTTATTTAAGTATATTATAAACATATTCACTAAGATTTTCACTGGAAAAAACTTCATATAATTAGTCTATTAGGGGTGATGGACACAACAACTTAGAAATTGATATTTTACATAACACCCTTGTTTGAGGGGGGATTTTCTTTCCATTGGGTTTTCCTTCTTTACCTCACCTTTTTGTTTTGCATATATGTACATGAGTACCTAAAAATGCCACAAATTCTTAAGGCTCATATATTTTTTTGGACTTGATTACCTAACAAGGTTAGAAATTGTTGGGACTCATATTTTGTGTAGACAAAATTTGTGGTTCAAGGGGGGTGTTGGAGTATATACATATTACCTACCCTACTTTTCCCACCCTTTAGTGTCACTTTATATTTTTATCACTTACTATTTATAGTATGTTTATTTTGAGTAGGGGTGACATGTAGGATGATAGGTGGTGGTGATTAGACACTGACTAAGTAATGACATGGATTTTCCCTCTCTAGTAATGTGCACTTCATACCTTTTAGGAATAATATCTACAAATTCACAACTCCTTACTATTTTGTAGGACAACCTTACCCATAATGCTATCTACTCATGCCTTAAATATAGGAAGCCTTATCCTTTGACTTTCAATATTATTTTTGGATATTTTCTTCATCACTTGTGTTAGGAACCATACAAGTGATTTCTATATTTTTCCTCTCACTTAATTTTAGCATATTTTATCTTTAGTCAACTATATTATTGACCATAACTCTATTTTAGACCCTACAACCCCATTTTTTGCCCAGATAACTAGAACTAAGGGAGAGTTTTTTTCTACTAGTTGTGCATGCACTTCGAACCAAAATTAGTGCATATTATTCCTCTCTATGAGAATATTATTTTATTGTACTCAAGTCAAGCGATAGTCATAAAGTGAAATCAAATTGGTTCTCTAGTCACTTAGTCTATTTGAGCATTAATTTATTTCCTTTTCCCTCTTTCTACTTGCAATAACTAGTGTAGTATTTTATTACAACTACACTATGTTCTTGTGCTTAAAATATAGAACTTTCAAGAATATTCTAGAGTGTCCAAAATCATAACCATAATAAGGAGTTAAGATATGTAAAAACAAAAATCATAACCTTATATGACTATCAAACCATGTTAAATGTTGGGATACTAGGAAAGGAAGGGGTCCCATTCTACTTGCATTGTTTATTACTCCAAACTTGAGTAGAACATATAGAAATGGGATATGGAATCATAATATAGGAAGTATAAGATATTGTAACAAACATTCAAGAATTTTTTTTGATGGAAAATTCATAGTGAGTGCACTTTATTTGTACTTGAATTTCATAATTGAAAGAAAATATTAAGAGCATAATCCTCACCTTATAATTGCAATTTTCCATATTGAGTTTTCTTAGGGTACATGTTGTGTTCTTTATGTAGATGGTTTTCTAATTAATTAGCTTCATTTTGTTGCAATATTTCATGCATCAAACCAATAATATCAAATATGAATCTAAAGAAAATCACTACATAATAACATATTTCAAAATATTGTAAGAATTTTTATGAACTATTATAGTGGATTATCCACAACAATTTATAGATCGTGTTGGTAGTAGAGAAATAAGCAAGAAAAAAATACCATGTTCCAGTGCCATCATTTCTTTCTAATCTTTCCTTAAAGTGGAAGAAAACGTGGACATCAAGTTTTACCATGGTGATATTGATGTTGTTAATTTGACCCATTTGTTACAATAGTTATAAGTTATTTTCAATGTTCATGGGATAGGAGAAAATGAAGGATTCCATTTTCCTAAATAAAGGGAGAGGGCCATGCCCAAACTTGATGGGAAATTCACATTTAGATGCTTAGGTTGGAGGGTGATCTCCACTACAATAGTCACTAAACATTCGTGCACTAAACAACCATTGTAACCATTGCAATATTTATTGTCAAACTAAATATAAGTGTTGGAAGCTACATTCAAAGTTGAATCCAAAGAAATGTAAGAAGCATTCCAAGAATAGGAACATACAAGTCAGACTCAAATAAATAGGTAGATGAAAATGTAGGTGTCTATGAAAATATTCTCAGCAGTATAATGCAAAAGGATGTGAATCTAAGAAGCCTCCATCCAAAGTAAGAGGAGATGTCTAAAATTTCCATATAAATATTCAGGTCAAGAATTCAAAGGTTGATTCTCTATTTGATTATCATTCATAGACCAATTTCATAATATATCTAGTCAACAAGATTGGATTATAAGTTCATAACCATCCTAACCCATATCCATTCGAATGGGTAAATAATGATGAATAGCTCATGATCACTAAGTAGTGTTAGATAAAATTTTCTATAAGTGCAAATTATATTGATGAATTTATTGGGTCCCTATAATACTAGTGATTACCCCATTACTATTGTAGTTATACCCCTTATTAATATTTTTTTGCCCCTATTGCCCCCATATTGTTATTACTGTGCCCCATAGAATCCCTCTATTGTTATTTTTGTGGCTTTATATTATTATTGTTAGGTCGACTGGATTATATTGTGACTCCTTAGACTCCTATATATAGAAAGGAGGTTTTGTCATTTGAATCATCCAAGAATTGTTCATTTATGTAATGTAAAGGAGGTTTCCCCCTCGAAGAGGCTGAATTCTAAGGCGTTGATCTATCTTTTCTATCTTTTCTTGAGCTGGTTTCATAACATTTGGTATCAGAGCTTTGGATTCTAGGGTTTCGCTGCTCCAAACAGGTCATCGTGGCATTTTCACTATAAATTTTTTCTGTGACGTTTCAGAAGTCGCAAAAAAAACCCATTTGAGAAGAAATCACGCTGAACCTTGGGTCCAAATTTCAGAGCTTTTCGCGCGATATTTGCGGAGATATGATCTGAGGAAGTTGGTCTTTTTGCAGACTCCTGAATTACATTCAAAACAGGTGACCTGGGAAAATCGTCATAACTTTCTCTCTAGGGATCGGATTGAAATTTCGTAAGAAGGTACAGAAAGAGGACGGACTGTAGTTTCTTGTATGCATGTTTCAGATCCAAAGGTCGAAACAGTGACTCGTGGCACGTCGTACAAGTTCGCTCTACTGAACTAGTCTATAAGCAAGTCACTGTGGGAGATTTCACATAACTCTTCCTTGGAGAATCCAATTTGGGTCAGACTTGTGGCATTGGAAAGAGGACACAGAGGGCTACTACAGGTCACAAATTTAGAACTAGATGATTGGAAAGTACAGAGATACATCAGAGGCAATATCAAGCTCCTACAAAGTGAAAAAAGGTGTGTAGATTTTCTTAAATTTTTGCTTAAGCTTGGTTTGAAAATTTATTTTGAAGGAATTCAAAGGGCATAGTAGAGCATTATTATCGGTAACTGATGCCCCGAGGAAAGAAAATGCAAACACCTAGTAAGGAACCTGAAAGCTCTAGCATGACTCATGAAGAAGAGGAAGAAATGCAACATGATATATCAAAATTACAAGACCAAGTGCAACAACTGTCCCTTGCACAAAATGAACAGAATCTAAGATGGATGGTTTAAAGAAAGATGTAGAAGCTAAGATGGATGGTTTAAAGAAAGGTGTAGAAGCTAAGATGGATGTTTAAAGAAAGGCATAGAAGCTAAGATGATTGACGTGGAAGCTAAGATGGATGATTTGAAGATAGATTTGAAGACAGACATGGACGAATTGAAGATAAATATGAATAAGTTGCTACAAGAAATGGTCACTAATGGTGAAAGGGTAGTAAAGGAAACTCATGATGAGAACAAAAGAAATGTTAATCATGATTCCATAGATGCTAATGTTGGATCGAAGACTCACCATATTCCAAAAATCGATATGAGGAAGTTTGATGGCAAGGATCCCGCCACATGGATATTACAGATGGAGCAATTCTTCGATCTCAATAATGTGCAAAACACACAAAAGGTACGTATGGCAACTTTATATTTGGAACCAAATCAGTTTGTATGGTATCAATGGCTTTGCTCTCGTAAACAATTTATCACTTGGGCAATTTTTACGGAAGAATTGATAGCACATTATGAGGATACAAAAAGCAACACTTTTTTTAGCCAATTGATAAGTCTCAAACAAAAGGGTTCAATAATGGAGCACATTGAGGAGTTCCAAAAATTGAACATAAGGGTAAAAGATATTCCAGAGGAGCATAGGATTGATGTGTTCATAGGGTCTTTAAAGGATAATATCCAACATGATGTTCGCCTTTGGGAACCTGATTCATTAGAGAAGGCATTCAGGTTAGCAAGAAAAATGGAAAGCAAAATTATGGCAACCAGGAAGCATACCACTCACAACTATAAAGACGGAAGTGTTGTTGCCCCTAGTCTTCCACAACCTATAAGGTTGACACCACAACAATTGGAAGAAAAAAGAGCAAAAGGGCTTTGTTACAGTTGTGATAGCAAATACACTAAAGGTCATAAGTGTGCTGAGAAGAAATTATTCTACATAGATTGTGAAGAGGAAGAAGAAAAGGAGCAAGAAAGGTCAAAAGAAGAGGATATACTCCAGGAACAAAGCCTAGATGAAGAACAAATAAATCCGACCATATCTTGTAATGCATTGGCGGGAATTACCACTCCTCAAACCATCAAGATAGAAGGACAAATCAAGAAGAAAAAGGTAATAGTGTTGATTGATTCAGGAAGCACCCACAATTTTATTCATTGTAAGGTAGCAAAAGAATTGAATTGCTTCCTATATCCAGCACCAGAGTGTCAAGTGATGATTGCAAATGGAGGAACAATAAATTGCTCTGGAAAGTGCCATAATATCAAGCTATCCATGGGAGAATATGTATTGACTAGCCCAATGCTTTCCATTCCAATGGGAGGTGCTGATGTTGTACTAGGAGTCCAATGGCTACAATCCTTGGGTACAATAGCTTTTAATTTTCAAGAACTTTTCATCAAATTTTCTACGGAAGGAAAGGAAGTTGAATTAAGGGGTATTGCAGGGAAACCAGGAAAGATAATCAGCTCTAATGGTATGACAAAGCTTCTAAAAAAGGAGCAAAGAGGTGTAATTGCACAATTATGTTCGCTAGATGTTTCCACATTGGAATCATCTATTTCTCCAGATCTCCAAAAAGTCCTGGACAATCATTCCAAGGTATTTGAGACTCCCAAAGGTCTCCCACCTATGCGTGATCATGATCATGCTATTCATCTGATTCCAGGAAGTGTTCCTCCAAACATCAGGCCGTACAGATATCCCTATGTCCAAAAGAGTGAAATTGAACGTATGGTTGCAGAAATGCTAGAGGCTGGTATAATTCAACCGAGTCAAAGTTCTTTCTCTGCTCCAGTAGTATTGGTGCACAAGAAGGATGGATCATGGCGCATGTGTCCGGATTATAGGGAGCTCAACAAGCTCACTATTAAAGATAAGTTTCCCATTCCTGTCATTGATGAATTACTGGATGAATTGCATGGATCAATTTACTTCACCAAGTTGGATCTTCGTTCAGGATATCATCAAATCAGAATGAAGATTGAAGACATTCCGAAAACAGCATTTAGAACTCATGAGGGTCATTATGAATTTTTGGTCATGCCTTTTGGCCTTACCAATGCACCTTCAACATTTCAAGGTTTGATGAATTCAATTTTCAAACCATTCCTTAGAAAATTTGTGTTAGTATTTTTTGATGATATACTAATCTACAGCAAGTCTTGGAAGGATCATGTTGAACATGTTGACAGGGTGCTACAACTATTGGAGGAGAAACAATTATATGCAAAAAGATCCAAATGTTTCTTTGGAGTCCAGGAGGTGGAATATTTGGGTCATATTGTATCTCATGAAGGAGTTAAGGTAGACCCTAGCAAAATTAAAGCCATTAAGGAATGGAAAATCCCCACATCCATAAAGCATCTGCGAGGATTTCTTGGGTTGACAGGGTATTATCGCAAGTTTGTTAAGAATTATGGGAGAATAGCAGCACCTCTAACAACATTATTGAAGAAAGATGCATTTTCATGGACTCCGGAAGCAACAAAGGCCTTTGAACATCTTAAAGAGGCAATGTGCCAAGCACCGGTCTTAGCTACACCGGACTTCACAAAAACCTTTATTGTGGAATGTGATGCTTCAGGAAATGGAATTGGTGCTGTTCTAATGCAAGATGAAAGACCCATTGCTTTTGAAAGTCGTCCAATCAAGGGAAAGTTTTTAAGCAAAGCTATTTATGAGAAGGAAATGTTGGCAATACTCCATGCACTTAAGAAATGGCGACCCTACCTAATGGGAAGACACTTCAAGGTAAAAACGGATCATGATAGCCTTAAATACTTTTTAGAACAAAGATTATCCTCTGAAGAGCAACAAAAGTGGGTCACAAAGATGTTGGGTTATGACTTTGAAATCATCTACAAAAAAGGGAAGCAAAATGTGGTGGCAGATGCACTCTCAAGAAAGGATGAGGATGTGGAAGCATTGTTGTGCGCCATTTCTATTATCCAACCAGATTGGATAAACGAAGCAAGGGAGGAATGGAAGAATGACGAAGAAGTGTGGGCACTTATTCGAAAGTTACAACAAGATTCCAGTACGTCTGATACATTTAGCTGGCAAAATGATTCGTTATGGTACAAAGATCGCTTATACCTCTGTAAGAATTCCCAGCTAAAACAAAAGATTCTTATGGAATTGCACACTTCTCCCTTAGGAGGGCACTCAGGATTTTTAAAAACTTACCACAGGGTTAAGAAGGAATTTTTTTGGGATGGCCTTAAATCAGATATTCAAAAGTTTGTGGCGGAATGTTTGGTTTGCCAACAAAATAAAGTTGAAACAATTAAGACACCGGGTCTATTACAACCTTTATCCATTCCAAGCCAACGTTGGGAGGAGGTTTCAATGGATTTTATCACAGGTTTACCCAAGTCTGAGGGAAAGAGTGTCATCATGGTGGTAGTTGACAGACTTACCAAGTATGCACACTTTTGTGCATTATCACATCCATTTAAAGCCAGTACAGTTTCTACTGCATTTATGGAAACAATTCAAAAGCTACATGGAAACCCAAAGATTATTGTAAGTGACAGAGATCCCATTTTCACTGGAAATTTTTGGACAGAATTATTTTCTTGTCTTGGTACTCAGTTAGCTCATAGCTCATCTTATCATCCTCAATCTGATGGGAAAACTGAGATAGTAAACAAATGTTTGGAAGGATATCTTCGTTGCTTTGTATCTGATAAACAGACACAATGGGTCAAATGGTTGCCTCTGGCTGAATGGTGGTATAACACTTCCTTCCATACAGCAACAAAAATGACCCCATTTATGGCACTTTATGGGTATCAACCACCATCCATCACATCATATTTAAGAGAAAATTCTAAGGTTCAGGCAGTGGAACATCACATCGAACATCAACAACAAGTCCTCCAACTCTTAAAGGATAACCTCGTGTTGGCACAAAATAGAATGAAACAACAGGCAGATCAACATCGCAGTGAAAGAAGTTTTGATGTAGGTGATTGGGTATTCCTACGGCTACAACCATATAAGCAAATGTCCCTCAAGCAAGCTAAGAAGGATAATAAATTATCACCAAAGTATTATGGTCCGTACAAGGTGTTGCAAAAGATTGGTACTATGGCATACAAATTGGAGCTTCCTGCAGCTTCTCGATTGCACCCAGTTTTCCATGTTTCATGTTTAAAGAAGGTTATAGGCGACAAGCTCCCAGTTCAAACAATATTGCCAGAACTTGACGAGGAAGGAAAAATTATATTGGAACCGGAAGCAGTCACAGAAACAAGAACTCGACAGCTACGAAATCGATCAATTTCAGAGTATCTTATCAAGTGGAAGAACTTATCCGCTGAAGATTCCACATGGGAGGATGAGAATTTTATGCAGAAGTATCCAGAACTACTCAAGCGTTGAGGACAACACTTTTTTGAAGGAGAGGGGCATGTTGGGTCCCTATAATACTAGTGATTACCCCATTACTATTGTAGTTATACCCCTTATTAATATTGTTGTGCCCCTATTGCCCCCATATTGTTATTTCTGTGCCCCATAGAATCCCTCTATTGTTATTTTTGTGGCTTTATATTATTATTGTTAGGTCGGCTGGATTATATTGTGACTCCTTAGACTCCTATATATAGAAAGGAGGTTTTGTCATTTGAATCATCCAAGAATTGTTCATTTATGTAATGTAAAGGAGGTTTCCCCCTCGAAGAGGCTGAATTCTAAGGCGTTGATCTATCTTTTCTATCTTTTCTTGAGCTGGTTTCATAATGCAAAAGGATGTGAATCTAAGAAGCCTCCATCCAAAGTAAGAGGAGATGTCTAAAATTTCCATATAAATATTCATGTCAAGAATTCAAAGGTTGATTCTCTATTTGATTATCATTCATAGACCAATTTCATAATATATCTAGTCAACAAGATTGGATTGTAAGTTCATAACCATCCTGACCCATATCCATTCGAATGGGTAAATAATGATGAATAGCTTATGATCACTAAGTAGTGTTAGATAAAATTTTCTATAAGTGCAAATTATATTGATGAATTACAGAAAGAAAAAGTTGATGGGCCTTTGTAATGAGTGATTTGAGGGCCTATATATAGTGCAATTTTTAACCTAAACAATGTATTTTTTTACCTTGTTAATATTCAATTTTTATATTTTAAATTATAAGTCAAGAAGTTAAGAAAGATACTCAATTAATGTGGTCCTGCATATGTTTTTGTTGTTATTCGTAAAAGTAGTGCATTAAATGTGGTAGATTATTGTGAAGGACCTTTCACTAGTAGCCTTACAAGAGAACAAGGATCCTAATCTAGAGATGACTAACAATTAAACTAAATATACTCTAGTTACTGAAGGATACACCAATAGTTGAAGATCAAATATGCTAGTAGTATTAGCTATGGAAGACATATTCCTCCTAATCTTGGTATTTTTGGAGGGAATGAACCCCACCTATCATGGAGGATTATTCCCTATTACATGTATAAAATGAGGAATCTAAGAAATCTTCTATAATTTATGTTCTTATCCCTTTTTCCTATTTTATCATATGTTTATAAATTGTTATTACGTGATTTCAATATTTGCATTTGTATATTGTCCTATAGAAAGATAATTTCCATGATATAACTACTATATTGAGAAAAAATCTAATTGTTAGGACTTGCCTTAGGTTAGTCAAGTAGTTTTAATCAACATACATGAATTTATTTTCTTTTTACTTATGTCTTTAAAAAACTAGGAAATTTCCCTATAGCAACACACAGTTTCCTATAGCCCTATAATTTTTCCTTTAGAAAAATAAAAAATCCTCATTTTTAGCATATTTCTCGCCAAAATTCAAATCTTGTCTACAACACCATAAATGGCAGCGTAAAATTAGGTTCAACCAAATGAAAACTAGGATTTAGGTAGATAGAATGCATGGCTCATATAAGATATAAGTTAGGGAAACCTCTACCAAAAACCCCTACCTGTGAACCACAAACTATTAATCAACAACAAGAAGCTGGTTGTGATATTACCTCTTATCCAATTGAAATATAAGACCTTCCAATTTTTTTGGAGCGGACAACTGATGCAGGAGCATCCAGCTCAGGGTGAACAGAAAACGGATGTGTTTGTTTCACGGGTTTACATGTAGATAGGTTGACAGGTCATTGTACCTGAGTCTTTTAAATTCCTTTAATTCCTAGCATTTAGGACTTAACAACACGTTATGTTTTTTTTTTAATTTCATTTTAATTTCCTTTAGTTACTGTTTTGAATTAATCATAGAATTTAGGTGAACAGAAATTGACAGTTATCCGATGTAACTTCTTGTAACTGTTGACAGTTTCTAAAACTATTCAGCAACTCACACAAAAAAAGAAAAAATGAGACATTGGAAGGATTGATTCCATCATAGCAGAAAACTGAAATACAAATCATACAAGAATTTATTTCAAGATCATCCGAGTCCATTCGCAACTGAGTATACTTTCTTTTTCGTTACATGATAATATTGGATGCATTATAAATAGTGGTAGGAACTGGTAAACAGTTGTTTTCTACAGGCACCAAAGGAACAACAGAGTCGATGGGGCCGAGAGCAAGTGGGCGTGAGTACAACAAACCCACGGACGGAGTTACAGCCAAGTAACAAGAAAAAAATTCCAGAAACGCTACAGGTCTACAGCTACCAGAATACATTGATCGTTTTTTACAAAGGCAATCACCAGAATAACCAGAGGGTTCCACACAAGCACAAAATCATTACAATAACCATTAGGTATCATTCCCACTGAAGCACTGTAAATTTTTTCATGAAAAATTACACAGTAGCATTTATATAAATATCTGAAACAGTAAAATTCCAAGGTAGATAAATTACATTGCGTGTTTGATAAATAAACTGGACTCAAAACCCCAACATTGAAAAGATAAGAAACCTAACTGTAAGTGCCAAGACTAGAACCCAGAAAATGCTCGTTTGACAGGCTAAGAGTTGTGACTGCACACAGTACTAGAACCATTACAAGCAGAGAGCTTTCATGCCAAAACCTATTGACGGAGTCGACCTAGTAGACAACAGAAAGGAGAGCCGAAGCTCTAACTAGAAACCCTAAGTGCTAACAAGTAAAAGCAGGACAAGACCCTACCCGTTTGGGCCAGCAGCAACAGAATCGTAGACCACACCTTAAGCACCAATGAGCCACCTGCAAGAACAACCACAAAATGTATTAAAGACCTGAAAGAATTGAAGCCTGAAAAGGAGTTAAACAGAGCGAGGGTTTGCAAACACAAAACTTACCAGGAAGGCAACGTCGGACTGGAGAAGAGTCTTGACCGGTCGCCAACCAGCAAGGGAACCCTGCTCACACAGGAGCAAGTCCCTTAGTACCACAGAAAAATTGACAGAGCAAATAAAACATGGAGGGAGGACTTACCATCGTTTTGCTAAAGAGTTGAGGTAGAACACTGAGACCCCTGACGGCGGAAACCTGGTACATTGCAGACAAATAGCAATTAAACAACAGAGAAATTTGGTGATGAAAAAAAAGCAGCATGACAGCAAGTGCATATATGAAATAGTGACCACGAAAAGCATCCACGAGAACGAGAAAGTAGAGAAACCTAGTAGCAGACCACAGAGGACCAAGAATCCAAGCCCCTCGAACCCATTGATGAAGCGAAAGACAAGCATATAACCATTGTGTAAACAAAACATAGATCGTGGAGCCAGGTAGGACTCAAAACCACCCACAAAACTAGTGACTGGAGCAGAGGCCGAGGCCAGAGCGCCATTGAACCAAACCAACCACAGTCACAAAGGAATAGTCGAGAAACCATCTGGGACAACAGAGAATGAACAAAATGCCAAATGAATGGAGAGTGGGAGAGTAAACCAAAGGCAGGAATGTGCATCTTGAGAACAAGATAGGTGTTCCCTCATAGTAAATGCCAAGTATTGAGTAATCAATACGATAATAAAAATATCTAACATTAAATCGCGGGGAGTCTTATCTGCATAATCACCATGTTAATCATTGTGTTAATCATTTAATAAAATCATGAAGTTTCAAAGGGCTGGTCCCATCAAATTTTTGTATTAGAGCAGGTTTGAGTTTTCATAAGAAATGGAAGTTGGAAGACGAGGTCGTGGGAGAGGTGCTCAAAGAGTAGCAAAGGAAGGATTATGGGAAGAGATTAGGATCCTAAACGCCCATTTGGCAGCAGTAGAGGCAGGAAGGAGAAGGGATCTGGAAGTAGGAGATGACAGTGAAGAAGAAGTTATAGTTGCAACAGATGGATTAGATGAGGAAGGACCTGAAATCAGGTTATTGAGGTCAGTCTTGTTGGCTAGCAGTAAGCCAAAGCCTGAAATTCCAAGCTATGATGGCAGTTTGTCCACATAAGTGTTGTTGGATTGGATTAGTGAGCTGGAGAAATATTTCGAATGTGAGGAGGTTAGCGAAGATAGGAGAGTTAAATTCGCTACTACCAAGCTGAAAGGACACGTAGCCCTGTGGTGGGACAATGTCCAAGCAAAGAGAAGAAGGATGAATAAGTTACCAATTAGGAAGCGGCCTAGAATGGTCGCCAAGATGAAGGGCAAGTTTTTGCCCAAGGACTACCAGATTGCTCTGCATCGACAAGTGCAGAATTTGAAGCAGAGAGGAATGACGGTGAAAGAATATACTAAAGAATTCTACCGGGTGAATTTGAGAGTTGGGTACACGGAAGACACCCTGGAAAAAACAACAAGGTATGTGAATGGCCTAAGGCTGGAAATATTGGATGAGATAAGCATTCTCTCCCCAAGGAACATAGAAGAAGCATACCAGAGTGCCATAAAGGCAGAAGAGAAGATCACAAGAAAACAGAATGCCAGGAGAGGACGAGGAACTGGTAGAGGGAGAGGACAATCCTATGGCAGAGGATGAACTGCCAACAATAGTGAAGAGGGCAGCAGTTCCAAGACTTCAGGGACAGTAGAAAAAGGAGACAGCACTCGAGGAGGAAGGCCATATCAGTGAGGAAGGGGAAATGGGAGAGGTAGAGGAGTTGCCTACTAGTGCTACAAGTGGGGGCGCATGTCCTTTGAGTGTCCTGAAGGAGAACAGGCTGGTCCAAGAGGAGCATATGTTGCACAGCCAGAGGAAGCAGAAGCACCACCTCAGGAAGTAGAGAATGTGCCAGAAACAGGGGAAGCCTTAGTTTTGAATAAAGTACTACTGAAGCTAGCAAAGGAGACAGCTGAACAAACTCAAAGGAAGGCATTATTCCAGATAGTTTGTAAGTCACACGGAAAATGTTACAAGATGATTATCAACAGTGGGAGTACGGATAATCTAGTTGCCACAGAGATGGTGGAGAAGTTGGGTTTGAAGCAGTTGAAGCACCCCACCCCCTATAAGGTGTCGTGGTTGTAGAAAGGGCATTAATTGTTGGTTGATGAATAGTGTGAAGTTGAGTTCCATATGTAGGAATTTATAGGGTAAGTTCCACAGAAAGAATACCAAAAGGACACCGCTCACAACCAGATCTCAAATCAATACACCAGTATTTTTGACGTGGTTAAAACCCTCAGAGTGCAAGGAGGGAAACAGTCCACGGCCTGTCCCAACATGGGTACTACAGGCAATTTATTAATCAAAGAATGAAAATTTACATAAGCTTCTCTCATGCACGGATTACCCGAACAATGACCCTCCATGCGCTTTAAATAGAACTCATGGACCAATCGGGTGTCAAGCCACGGATCAAGTGTCGGTAATACCGAGGTGAGAGTGAACCGTCGGATCACTACATATCGTGACCGTCGGATTGTAAGTTACAAAATGTACAACGGTAAAGAAACACACTTTACCTAACTCTAACCTAACTCTATACTAGACCAAGTTGAACTTAACTATATCCTATGTGTCGGAATATCCTAACATCCCCCCTTAAGAACAACTTGGGATAGGATTGAAGGATTTACAAATATGACACAATAGGAGAAGGAAGGAGGCACTAGAGCCTATCCCCCCTTAGTGACAACTTCCTGAACTCCAAGCATATATCGAAGTTTAGTGAACTTCGCCTCTGTGAGAGCCTTTGTGAAGATGTCTGCAACCTGATCATCTGTTGGACAATATTGCACTTCAAGAACATGGTCATGAATGAGCTTTCTGATGAATTGCATGTGTAGTTCAATGTGTTTGCTGCGCTGATGCTGGACTAGATCTTTGCATAGCTGAATGGCACTTTGATTATCACACCAAAGTGTGGTTGAATGCTGCTGCTCAAAGCCAAACTCTGATAGGATCTGACGAAGCCACAAGGCTTCCTTACTAGCTTCCACGGCACCACGATACTCTGCTTCTGCTGACGAAAGAGAAATGGCAGCCTGTTTCTTACAAGCCCATGTAATAGGTCCTGAACCAAGAGTGAAGACATAACCGGCAGTAGACTTCCGATCATCAGGGTCACCAGCCCAATCAGAATCAGTGAAACCAACTAACAGAGGAGCTGCTTTGGCACTGTAATGAATCCCAAACTGTACTGTACCTCGAACATAACGAAGTATTCTTTTAGCTGCTTTCCAATGACTTTCACGGGGGTTTTGCATAAAACGAGCAACAAGGCCAACAGCAAAGGAAAGATCAGGACGAGTATGGGTTAAATACAAGAGTTTTCCGACAAGTTGACGGTATAAGGTAGCATCAACTTCAGGAGAAGTACAAGAGACTGAAAGTTTGACTCCAGACTGAAAGGGAGAAGGGGCTGGCTTACAGTCTTCCATGTGAAAATGACGAAGAATATCACAAGCATACTTGGACTGGGAAAGAAAAATACCCTCTTGGGATTGCAAGACTTGAAGACCGAGAAAATAGTGTAATGTCCTAAGTCTGTCATTTCAAATTTCTTTTTAAGGCTGGACTTCACATGGTTTATAAGGTTGGGATCACTACCAGTAAGAATAAGATCATCAACATAAAGAACAAGGATGATAAGAGAGTTTCCCACTTTCTTGGTGTAGACAGTATTGTCAGAATGACACCTAGAAAAGCCAGATTCTAAAAGAAAGCTATCCATTTTGGCATACCAAGCCCGAGGAGCTTGCTTGAGGCCATAAAGGGATTTCTTAAGTCGACAAACAAGGCTGGAGTCTGTTTGTATGAAACCAATGGGTTGTTCCATATAGATTTCTTCCTGCAAGTCCCCATGCAAGAAGGCAGATTTAACATCCATCTGATGGACTTCCCATTTTAAAGAGGCAGCAAGGGAAAGAACAAGGCGGATGGAGTTCATTTTTGCAACAGGGGAAAAGGTTTCAGTGTAGTCAATGCCTTCAACCTGTGAAAAGCCCTTAGCAACGAGACGAGCTTTATGTTTATCAACTTTCCCATCTGGTCCATACTTGGTTCTGTAAACCCATTTACATCTAACAAGTTTGCGTCCCTTTGGTAGAGGAACAAGATCCCATGTATCATTTGTCATCAATGAATGATATTCTTCATTCATAGCTGCTTCCCAATGTGGATGGCCTGAAGCTTCTGCAAAAGTGTCAGGATCATGATTTACTGGAGCTTGAGCCAGTAAAGAAGAGGCTCTTTCAAACTGAGAACGTGTACGTCGCTGATCTGTAGGATCACCGGCAAGATCACCTGCTGCATCCCGAGTAGCACGGACCCATCTTGGAAGTTGAGGATCCTGAGAAGGTGGGGGAGGATTATCATCCTCGCTTTCATCATCTGAAGAAGAAATGTTTTCAAAGATAGAAGAGATAGGAAGAGGTGGCACATCCGCCGGACTAGGCTCGCAGGCCGATTTATTTTCATCAAATTTTACATCTCTTCTAATGATAACATTTTTGGACTTAAATGGAATAAGTCTATAACCTTTTACATCTTCAGAATATCCAACAAAAGTACATTTCTCACTCTTAGGTTCTAAAGCTTTATGCTTTTCATCTGGAATATGGGCCCATGCTTCACTTCCAAACACACGAAAGTGACTTACATCTGGTTTAATGGAACTCCAAGCTTCTTCTGGAGTGATATTCTCTAGAACCTTAGTAGGAGTGCGATTGATTATATAATTTGCACAATTAATTGCTTCGGCCCAAAAACTAAGACTGAGTCCTTTAGATTGCAGCATACAATTAGCCATTTCCTTTAAGGTGCGATTTTTCCTTTCAGCTACACCATTTTGTTGTGGAGTGTATGGAACAGTATGTTGCATTTGAATTCCATTTTCGGTGCAAAAGTTGATGAATGTGTTTTTAACATATTCTCCACCATTATCAGTTCTTAGCTTAAGAATTTGATGTCCAGATTGTTTTTCAACAAAGGCTTTGAAGGCCAAAAAGGTGTTAAATACTTCACTCTTGAGTTTTAAGAAGTATACCCAAGTGCGTCTGGAGAAATCATCAATGAAAGTTAAGAAGTACTTGCAGCCAGAGAATGAAGCAACAGGAAGAGGACCACATAAATCACTGTGCACAAGCTGTAAAGGGGCTGAGGCGTGCCAAGAGGCACGTTTGTCAAAACTGTCCCGATGATGTTTTCCGAGTACACATCCGGAACAAACACCATCTCTGCAAGATACCATAGGAAGACCTGTCACCATATTTTCTTTACATAGATGCTGAAGGGAGCGATAGTTTAAGTGACCAAATCGCTCATGCCAAAGTTTGCTCACTTCATCATTATGAGCAACAAATACTGAGGGAAGATTTGATGACCCAAAGTTGTGAAACTTATACAACCTTTTGGAATCATCAGCAAGACCAGTAGCTAGAATCTGTTTAGGATCTTTTAGATCCTTGATTACAACATCATGAGGTGAAAATTCAACAATTTTACCTTCACCTGAATGAGTTATCTGATAGACAGATAGAAGGTTGCAGGATAAGGTTGGAACACATAATACATCATTAAACTGACCATTGTCTAGATGAACAGTTCCAGTCCCTACAACATTAAGAGATCTATCATCACCAATATATATATTTTTGGTGTTACAATCATTTAAAGAAGAAAACATGGCTTGGTTTTTGGCCATGTGACAAGAGGCTCCAGAATCAATGAGCCACTCATGAGAATGAGAAGAAGAAGAAGATACATTTAATGCATAACCAGACTGAGATGATTGACAATGACATGCAGAAAGTGCCATTCCGAAAGTTGAAGTTGAAGTAGGCTCCACATGGATGTTATGTTTCTTCATTGCGGCTTCCAAGGCTTCCATCTTCTTAAAGCATTTAGATTCTAAGTGGCCATCTCGATTACAAAAGTTACAATGTCTATCAGTCTTCTTCCATTTGTTTTTATTGGTCTTATCATTTTGCTGAAATGATCTTTCATTTTGAGGCTGAGATGGTTTAGGACCATTCTTTTGAGGATATGACTTCTTAGGATTCTTTGAATTTGGTTGCTGCTGGGCGGCTAACGCTTTCGTGGAAGAGTTTCCAAGATTAAGAAGACCAAGGTGTAAGAGTTTTTCTTGTTCTCTTATTAAGGAATCACAAAAGGAGTCAAAGGAAGGGGCCTTGTAGTCTTGTCCTTGACAAATGAAAGCTTCCCTTGTAGAATGGAAAGTGGAAACAAATACAGAGTAGGCTGGTCCCAACTTAGTAAGGATGGAATAAATAAGGTTACCATCTTCTTTCTTAACTTTAACACCTTCCAAGAGATATCTAAGGGTCTTGAATTTGGACAAGAAATCTTCAATGCAAGAAAAATTATTAGGATCCAAAGTAAGCAGCTCATTTTCAAGTTGATGGGCTCTAATTTCATTTTTAATCCCAAAAACTTTAGCAAGTTTTTCTAATGCTTCATGAGGAGTCTCAAGTCCTGCAATGTGGAATCTAAGATCAGGAGAAATAGACATCCCTATCAAACCACGTGCTTGATCTTGTCTATTTTCCCATTTTGCCGCCTTGTCTTCATCTTTTGGTTTCTTCTCTTGGTCTGTGGCTATTCTGAAGAGACCTTTACTTCTAAGTAAATCTTCCATGTAGTCTACCCATTGGAAGTAGTTAGTGCTGTCAAGAATGACTTGGCATGGACTTTCCATTTTAAAAAAAAACTGAATCTAAGGATGCTGAAAGTAAGTGTTCCAACGGATAGATCTCGAAAAAATAGGCGGTTTTAAAAAAAACGGCTCTGAAAAAGGCTTCCGGATGAAGAAGTTATGGCTTTTTGAAAAAAAATTGTTGACGTTGCCGGCAAAGTGCGTGAATGTGCGGGAATGAATAAAATCCGCCCCCACAAAATGGAGACTTGAACCCAAGACCTCTACTCTCTTAAAATAGCTTTGAACCAATTGATCTATACAAAAAATTTGAGAGAGAGAGAGAGAGAGAGAGAGAGAGAGGGGGGGGGGGGGGGCCTTGGTTTGCGTGCTTGCCTTGAGAAAGCTCTTTTTCCCTACAAAACACAAAACACAAAACCCAACACGAATATGCAAAGAAAAACGAACCTTGCGGCTCGAAGTTAGCTTTAGCCAAAAAACTAGAAATTTTAAAAAAAATCTCAAAGTTAGCTTTAGCCGAAAAACTAAATATTTTTCTCAATGTTTCTGATTTTCCGAGATCACACTAAGGTGCAGGGAAAAGAGCATACGCATGAGAAAAATCCTTCCTTTCTGTTTCTGATTTGCCCAGATCGCACAGAGTCGCAGGGCAAAGAGCATACACAGAAATGAAAGGTATAGATCCGGTTAAAAAAAAGGCTAAATAAATTGAGACCGAAATAAGCAGAGAGAAAATAACAGTAAACTGCAAAAAAAACATTGTATACCTCCCGATCTGAAAAATGACGCAACTAGGGCTACCGGAAACCTTTTCGCGTGAAACGAAAGAGGTTCCTCACTGGAACAAATGCTCCGAACGCAACAGAGCAGTCCTCTCGGCCCGAAAGCAGTCAGAAACAGCAGATCTAGGAAACGAACAGCCGCATGCAGTTCTACCGGCTTCAGATTTGGATCACCAACGGACGCGGCCCTCAAATAGCTCTGATACCATGTAGGAATTTACAGGGTAAGTTCCACAGAAAGAATACCAAAAGGACACCGCTCACAACCAGATCTCAAATCAATACACCAGTATTTTTGACGTGGTTAAAACCCTCAGAGTGCAAGGAGGGAAACAGTCCACGGCCTGTCCCAACGTGGGTACTACAGGCAATTTATTAATCAAAGAATGAAAATTTACATAAGCTTCTCTCATGCACGGATTACCCGAACAATGACCCTCCATGCGCTTTAAATAGAACTCATGGACCAATCGGGTGTCAAGCCACGGATCAAGTGTCGGTAATACCGAGGTGAGAGTGAACCGTCGGATCACTACATATCGTGACTGTCGGATTGTAAGTTACAAAATGTACAACGGTAAAGAAACACACTTTACCTAACTCTAACCTAACTCTATACTAGACCAAGTTGAACTTAACTATATCCTATGTGTCGGAATATCCTAACACCATATTGGCAGATATAAGGACAAGGTTATTTGTGATATTATGCCTATGGACGTATGTCACATACTGCTAGGAAGGCCATGGCAATATGATAGAAAGGTAGTTCATGATGGAAAGACAAACTGTTACAAGTTTGTCAAGGATGGGATTAAACACACGCTTGTACCCATCAAGGAGGAAGAAGCAGCAGAAACTAGTGGAACCAAAGCATTGCTGGTGGGAGGAAAGGAATTTTTGAAGCAGATCGAAGACAACGAGATAAAATATGTTGTTGTGAGGAGGCCAAAAATAGTGTTGTTACACACTGAGATTGTAGATTTGCCTGAAGAAATTCAAGACATGTTGCAGGAGTTCAACGACATTGTGGTGGATGATTTACCGGATAAATTGCCTCCTAAGAGAAGTATTAGCCATCACATAGACTTTATACCTGAAGCTAGTTTACCGAACAAGGCATCGTACCGAATGAGTCCTAAGGACGATGAGGAGATTATGAAAGAAGTATAGGAATTACTGGATAAGGGGTTGATAAGGGAGAGTTTAATTCCCTATGTAGTTCTGACAGTTTTAGCTCCCAAGAAAGGAGGAGAGTGGTGGATGTGCATAGATTCAAGAGCCATCAATAAGATTACCATCAGGTACAGGTTTCCATTACCACAGATGGATGACATGATGGACTGTTTGAGCGGGGCAACATATTTCTCAAAAATTGATCTGAAGAGTGGTTACCACCAGATTTGAATTAGGGAAGGGGACGAATGGAAGACAGCCTTCAAAACCAATGAAGGACTGTATGAGTGGCTGGTAATGCCATTTGGATTGAGTAATGCCCCTAGTACCTTTATGCGCTTGATGAATGAGATGTTGAAAGAATTCATCGGGAAGTTCGTGATTGTATATCTTGATGATATATTGATTTTCAACAAAACAAGAGAAGAACATTTTCAACATGTTTGAAGTGTGCTAGAGAAGTGACAGCAAAACAAGTTGCTGATAAATCTGAAAAAACCAATAGTGTGTAAGTTATTAAAGACTCCTAACCAATAGTCAAAACCTGATAGAGTCAACGAAAGGTGTAATATGACCATATTATAACTTAACCCGAGATATGAAGGGGGTTGGATTTGTCTTGCATCTTGTCATCTAATACCTATCAAGGATGTTTATGACCAGGGAAAATCTCAAGAATACAAATTTATTTTAAATTTTAGAAACCTTGGTGAATCTTACTAGTCACTAACATGCAAAGTATAAAATGTTTGAAGATAATTTTGTAAAAATATTCAAGTTAATAATGATTTTATATTGTGTGTTAGGGTCCTATAATAATAGGATTCATAATTTTGAATTGGCTATGGTTAGTCTTGTAATATTGTACATACTTTTGCTTTTTGAAAAATGTTTTCCATATTAAAAATAAAAAAATGTAAAGAGGGTATTTCCTAAAAGAATAATCAAAAGACAAAAATAAAGAGAAAAGATAAAAAATGTGAAAAATATGAACCCCAAACAAAAATAGATCATGAAAGTGTGCAAATTCAAATGCCACTACTTTTTACTTTACTATGCAAAATAAGGTTGTGTGCAGCTTGTCATAAATGCCACAGTCCATGATGGTCAAATAGCTTAATCTTGACTCATTCATGCTTTAAATTTCATGTTGATAGATAGAGAATAAAGATCTAGCCAAACTGTTTAACCTTGGCAGATCAGTAGTTAGGTAGAGAAATAAAATGTGCTCATCAGCTTAATCTGAGCCATTGGAAGTTATAAGGTTAGAATTAGATAGTTTGCTTGTCAAAAGAAAAGAAAATAAAGGGTCTGCAAGCTCAAATGCACCCAATAAAGTGAAGAAAAAATGTTAGGATATATAAAGGGTAGGTAGAAGAAAGGTTGCAAATGAGCAAGGTTGTTAAATCAAAAGCACATTTATCATGCTTAATCCTATGTTTCATGTGCAGGAGCATTTATGAGAGTGAAAAGATATTCACAAGCTGATTTGATTAATTTCCCCTCATTTCGTTTCACCCCCACATACTTACTTACTAATTTCCCCATTATCCCATCATTGCTTATAAAATACCCTTTTACCCCTCATTCTGACTCTTACCCCTTGGTTTCACACATTTTCCTATTAAATTACCTTGCAAAACTCATCCCCTTACCCAAAACCCTTTTCCCTAGTGTGAAACCCATTTCCCATTTCAAATATTACCTTCCGCCTTATTAATTTCCCTATTTCCCTTCAAAACCCATTAAACCCCCTTATCCTAAGTTTTTATCCCCTCGCATTAGTTAATTAACACCGCGCCATAATAACCCCTAGTCCAACTCCATTAAACCCGCTGCTTATATTTTAAATCCCTACCTTATGTATTAATTAATTAAAATTATTTGTAATTAAATCATGGGCCCCGCAAATCCTGGTCCCGATTCCCTCCATGCATCTTCAACATGCGACAATTGTCTGATCTCCTACCCCCAGATTTGACGGTGCACATCCATATTGCTCATGTTCACCGTCTGGCCGTTAGTAGCCCAAGAGCATGCGAGATTCGCGGTTTTTCCTGGGCATTGTTCCACTACGTGGCAGCCCCAGGCTAGATCGCGTGCTCGCAAAAAATACCGCATGCCCTCCGAAAGTGGTGCGATGGCCCAAAAAACCACCTCCCCACCCAGACCGAAAATCGTCCACTGTTCATTTTTACTTTCCGTGCCAAAATGTAACCGTTGCCGATTAAAAGGCCAGAGAAGCCCCATTTCACTCTTTTCGCTCATTTTCATTGTGAATGCTGCTCAAGCCATTCTGTGGCACCCTGAACCTCTGCGACCAAAATTGACCACCATTTGCCACCCAAAGAAGCTTCGGACACCTAATTCGAGCATCTAGTTCATAGTTGAAGCCACCGTACCCTCTGCATTCACCATTGAAACCAATTTGGAAACAAGACAGCCAAATTCCAGGTATTCTTGAGAAAAAACGAAACGACCCTCTCAATTTGAAAACATACATTCCAATTAAAAGCTAATTAATTGAAATTAATTAATATTTTCCTAAATTGAAGAGTAATTCACTTGAATACCCTAAGCCCTACTTTTGCAAACTGTAATTACCCTCTCACTGTACCAGAGCTTCCAAACCTTACTTCTGCAGCAACTATAAGCCTATTTCATACCTCTACTCCTAAATATGGCTTCCCAAACCTCTCTAGATTTGAGACCTCTGTCAACCCCTCACCTAGACATTGACCATCTGGCATTAGCAGATAGGGATTTTTAGATAAAAGATACTGCTTCACTAGCCTACCTTCTAAAACTCCACTGCTAGAGTAAGGATAAATTCCTGAACCAAAACAATGACATCCACCTTTGGGAATCTAATTTACCCAAATATTTATTCCCAGAAGTACACCTATTCCCTAACATCATAAATTTCTGTCATGCTTGCTATATCCCTAGCCAAAGAGCTATTATTGCCCCTAACTAGCAGTTGTTATTCACCATCACTGCAGAGTCTATTAACCAAATACTGTAGGTCCAACCAAGCCCTAATGAGACCCTGTTGTCTATTGGAGACCTATTGGACCTATATGTCAAACTAGACCTCGCTAAAATAAGACAAATCTTCTAGACTTTCATCATAGAAGACCACCATACTCCCATAGATAGTCCACCTTATGTTGCCACATTTTTTCAGAGAGAGGCAGACATATAATTACCATGCTCTCTTGCATCCTAGGATATACCTCAAATGAGCATGTGGATGAGGTTATCCTGGCCTTTCTGTCCATATTTACCCCAGGAAAGCCTCCTACTATCATGTACAACTATTCTAAGTTCATTGCAGACAGGATGCATGAACAGTTCACTAGACTGCCAACTGAAAGAGTTTTCAAGTACTCTTCAGTGTTATTTCATATGTTTTTTGTATTATCAATCATATAAATTCCCTGTCAGCATCCAGAAGTTGGATACTAAGGGAAATGAGAGATCAGTTGTTTATTGGACACCCTTGATCCAGAAATACTCCACTGTCTTCACCTATAAGGACTTCATCGATTCATTTTTCCATCTAGTCATGAACATGCTGACCAGTAGCCCTCAGCCCAGAATCAACCAAGAAATCAAAAGGGTGTTACACTTGGCTAAGAACAGCAAGGTGGGAGACTGGTATCTGTACCATAACCACGCAGAAATTAGTATATGGATGCCAACTTGCCCCTTATAAACTGCCCAAATACCTCCCTATGAGGATATTTGCACTGGAATATTTTAGGTAGTTCATTAATTTAGATGAAGTCAACTTCCTTGCTGTTAGGAAGAAAACCCAGTTTAAAATGACAAAACCAATTGGGTCCCTTCATTTGTAATAATGGAGAGGTTGGACCAGAGGACAAAAAGATGTTGCAACATATGAAATTCAGAAACAACTTTATTTGGCAGCATGACCCTCATGGGGTAATAAACAAGTTGAGACTCAAGGTCAAATTGGGACCTTTCATCCACCATCCAAGACCTGATATTGAGATGTTTTCCAACCAATTGAAATGGTTGGAAAATACATTAATTGATATGGATAGCATAGTAGTGGATGTAGAGAATACACTGATTGATCTTGAGAAGCAAATTGATCAAAGTTCTTTCCTGCAGGTTCCAGAACTAGGGGAACCCATGAATATTCCTCCTGTCTTACAGACCCCAGTCAATGAGGAGAGGAATCCAAAGAGAAATAGGGAGGAGGGTTTTAGTTCTTCCATGGAAACCACAGATGAGCATTTTGAGCTCAAAAAAAGGCCCAAGATGAATCCTGTGACTGACCAGGAAGAAAACATTGAATCAGTGGAAACCACTGACACTGAAACAATGGATGAAAGAAGCAAAGGCACATTTGATTCAGGTGAAGAACAACAACCATCGACATCCAACACTAAAATGATTAAGAGACAACTAAGTGTTGAGGTTTCTTCCTTCACCAGGCCAGCAGATAAAGAAAAAGACATTAAGGACATTTACAAGGAGATCAAGATGAGAAATGAGAAGTTGAAGGCTGAAACATATGCCCAATACTTCAAGCACACACCAGCCAATTAGAGTAGATTGATGTCAACTTTTGACATCAAAGCAGGAAAGATGCAAGTGTCCTCTATGGAGCCAACTATCCAATAGCAAAAAGCCTCAACTGTTTATAGAAATATTGATTTTGAGGTGTTGGCAAGGGATGTTCATCCCATTGACTATATATAATTTCACAAATAGGCTGGAGAGATGATCTACTCCACCTTGATAGGAAAGGCCATGGCTGCACACAGGTTGTAGGGTTCACTAGACAACATTACAACCCAATACAAATTGGAAAAGGCCTCCTCACAGGCCAAAGACAACAGGATCAAGTCATTGGAGGACTTGGTAATTGAGTTGGGCCATGATCCAAATGACATCAAAGCTGCTGAAAAGTTGATCAAGAAGAAGAATGAGGATATAGCAGCTCTCAAGAAACAACTAAAGCTGCCTCATTTGGAACACCCATAGACAAAAGAGGTCCTGGAGAGACAAACAAATCATGAAGAGATGATGGACCTGGTGCTACAATTGAATGATCAGTTGAAGGAAATGGAAAAGGGGTTGGATAGCTTGATACAAGTAAAACAAGCTAGTCTTGAGACTACCCTTGCCATTGTTATCCCAAAAGTTACTATTGCAGTACCTTCCACTTTGGCAACATCCTTAGCTCCTACAGATCCAATGGCTACAACACTGCCAACTTCTACACCATCTACATCAGCAATAGGGTCAACAGGAGATGAAGCAAGCAAGTTGGTCAAAGCAGTGGAAGACATGTCCATTCAGATCACTGAAATGAACAAGCTCAAGGAAATGGTGACTAGTCTAGAGACTGACTACAAGTTTGCCCATATTATGCACAAAGAAGAAGTACAAAAATCAACCAGGATGAATGAAAGAATTAAAATCCTGGAGAAGGAATTGACATTGAAGGAACACCTAGGTCAGGCTAAGGAACAATTGTGGGCCAATATCATTGACTTTGTCAATGATATTTGGCCATCCATCCAAGTAATTTTTGAGCAAATTGATTTACTAAAAGAGGCTACAGAAGCCATACAAAGAGTAAAAGCAGAATTGAGAGATATGCCAAAGGAAGTTGCAAGGATCATTCACTTCCTCAACTCCAAAAATAAGTATGAATTACAAGAATTAGAGATACCTGACAGAACATGTACAATTTTGGAAGTGAAAAGGATCCTCACCAAGAGGAATTTAATGTTAAACCTTGAATATAAGTGCCAAACCATGCAACTGGCCATAGAAAGATTCATGGTTAAGTTTGAAATTTTGAGGCAAAAGGGTTTACCAAATCCCTTGGTAATAAACGATAAGTTAATGCCACAGGAGGACTACAATAGAAAAATCAAAGAAGTGGCCTGAGATCAAGTGAATACGTCATCCATGAAGGCGATACCAACTGACAATGTCTTATACCAAACTTTTGAGAATCTGTTTTACCTCTAGCATGAGGTAAAACACCTTTTTGTGAATAAGCCTACTTTTACCAAGTATACAAAGGGTAGATGAGATTTACAGGAAGATGATGAATATCCAATTACCAGATGCCTAAACATGGGAGAAATTAAATGACTCACAGTAGAAATACACAGTCAAAAGGTAAAAATGTACAGTAAGAGTAATAAGGCACAGTAAAAGGATAATGATAGGGCAGCTAGATCGAAGTGTATTAGGTGAAAGTGTATCAGTTGAAAGGTTAGAGTGAATAGAACATACAACGTGAAGATCAAACAAAAAGGTAGAGATTAAAAGGAAAAATATCAAATATTAAAGATAACATAGCCTAATAAACAGGGACAACAAAAAGCAGTTCAATATCTGTCTCTATCTTCTTGCATGAAGATATTTCTTTCTCCTAGATTAATTCCCAAGACAATTTGGGATATTTTGTAAATTATTTTTATATAAATACTTCATAATTCGAAGTATTGAGGGGTGGATTGCTATACATTTGTAGAGTTATTTTGATCATAAACCTAAGGGCTATTGTACCACTTTTCAAGTCAGCAGATTGGAGCAAGTAATAAAGAGATTGCATTACAGGATTCATGTGTTGAGTTATTGCAGTGAAGTATTTTCTTTGTCTGATTTTGTTACTTTCTCATGTATTTCATAAACTTAAATGTTATCTAAAGTTGAATGAATTAACTGGAAATTTATCTCAGAATTTGTTTAAGTACACTCTGTTTTGAACAATTGATCATTTCTATGTTTTCCTCTGATATCCGGATTTGAGAATTCTTAATTTCTCTCCCATCCCGGTTGACCTCTTTCACTTTCTTCATGAATCCCGGCCTAAGGAACCCTTAATTGCTCCCTGGATTTGATTGGAAACCACTTCACCATCTAGCCTCTGAGATCTGTAGTAACCCAGCTATCTTGCCCTGTAGACACTGTTTTTAGAACTTGATCCAGTATTATTTGTTTGACATTTGACCCCATAGCCCAATGGTAAAAACATCCCTATTTTCATCTATGTAAGTGATCCCACCACCAAATCCAAATCAAAACCCAAGTGCAATAATAACTAGCCTAAAATCAATTAACTAAAACAAAGTTAAATCATAAAGAGAGAGCCCTCTCTGAACATTAGGAAGGCTAGATCCTAATCTCCAAAGTAGGTTTGTGGTTACCTCTATCATTTCTTTCTCTAACAACTTCTAAAGAAATTTTGGAGTGATGACATTGTGTTTGTAAAAGCTTGGCAATTTTTAAGGTAAAATAATTTTATAGTATAAAATTTTGATGAATCATTTTTAGAAAAAAATGGAAGTAGGTGAAACTTTTTTTTGGAAAAAACATGGAAAATTAACCCACCTACAAATATTAGCCCCTAAAATTTTCCTTGTTTATGACATACATCTATTTTTCCTACTTGATTCATAAATAATATTGGATTATTTCAAGGCTAAGGAAATAGTGCAAAAGTCCCATCTCTATCATAAAAAACCTATCATGCAAAGTGAACTTCACTACAACAATGGAATGGATAGAGCTACCTATAATAAGTAATCTATAGATAAATATATCAATAAGAGAGAATATGTGTGGCTTACCATATACACATTCATATTTTATTTTCATCTAAGAAAAAATTGGGAATGAAGATATGTATCCATTTTTCCATACTAAGACTTGAGTGCACGATTAAAACCATATAGTGATTTTTTAAGTATTTATACTTTTACATACATTTTTCCTACTCCATCTATATATCATCATTAATTTCTCCATGTATGAAAAAAATTTCACATCCATGTAGTGTACCTCCCAATTTGTAGCTACTATAATAGCTAAAGCCAACATAATGGAATCCACCCTAGCTACTTGTGTAAAATTATCCTCATGGTAAATTCCTTGTAGCTATTAGAATCCTTTGGATACTAACTAATATTTATACTTTGTGATCATCCCATCAACATCCCTCTTATTCTTATAAATTCACTCACATCTAACAAGTTTCCTATTGGATGGAAGAGAAACCAATTCCCATGTGTTGTACTTGATCAAGTAATTTTTCTCTTATTTTATTATTTCCTCCTAGAAGGGGTTAAATTTAGCCTCTACATAAGTCTATGGGTTTGATCCAAGAAAAATATAATAATGGATAGGAAACAAAGGCTTTGTGGAAACAAGAGCTTGTGGAAGGTCTACAAAATATGGTATGGTTCTCCATGGATTGACAAGATTACCCACTCATTCCCCAACTAACTAAAGTGTTTGTATACCTATCATGTTATAATATTCAGATATACAATATCATTGTATTGTTAGAAATATTATATTCTAAAATCTAAATAGAAATATGACATGAAGAAGTCTCTCTGAGATATATGACTATAAGTGGTGGATACGATGAAGTAGATTTCTCCTAAGGGGGCTGCAAGGTACCTTTTTCAAAATTTCCATTATATGAGAAGGTGTATTTAACTAAATATAATAGCATTTATCCATTCACTCCCTTTAGATATCCCATAAATATACACTCCTTGCATTGAGGTTTTTATCCTTCCTCCTACTAGAAGGAGGTTTGGCCAATATATGGGAACCAAAATTTTTGAAGTGAGTAACATTTGATTTCTTCCTTGTCAATGCTTCATAAGGAGTGATTTCCTTTATTGGTTTACAAGGAAATCTATTTTGAAAATAGGTTGCATAGTCGACGACTTCATCCCATAACTTTGGAAGTAGTGATCTTGATTGCAACATATCATTTACCATCTCTTCCAATGTCTCATTATTTATTTCCGCTACTCCATTTCTCTATGGAGAGTATGGTAATATAATTTGCATATCTATACCCACTTATGAACAAATATTCTCAACATATTTATTAAAATATTTTCCTTCATTATCTACATAAATCTTATTCATCCTTTTTCCCTGCATGGTTCTCTTCAAGTTACTTGAAATCCCTAAGGTGTTCAAATATTTCATATTTAACTTTTAGAAAATAGACCCAAGTATATTGTAATGAACTTTGTGAAAATTCCATGTAATAAAAGTTAATAAAGGAAAAATAATAACCATGGTTGATGGACACTTATTCCAAGCTAAATGTTGGGAAAAATAATAGCGATGGGGATCGCTGGTGATTGATTAATGGCTAAGGAAATTGGGAAAGGCTTTGGAAAGGCATGAGGCATTAATTGGAATTTTATTTACAAAAATAATGGAAATTAGGAGAAAATGAAGGTGAAAGGTCACAAGTTTCATGTGAGGAGTAAAATGAAGGAAAAGAATGGAAAATGAAGAAAATAGAGGCCTTGTTAGAGCCTAGATTTGTCTCAGGCTGAAAAGACAAGGTTCTAGGTCCACATCAAACCACACTCAGCCTCATAGCTAGCCCTACGAGGACAGGAGAGGGCTCTCTCCGAGTCGATCTCGGCAAAAGACAAGCGATAGGGCTTGAGATGACTGAAATACAAGCTAATTTTAGGCTAGGTATGAAGTACAAGGGTTTGATTTGAGTTTTTGGGGATTTTGTGTTGGAAACAGGGAAAGGTAAATTGGGCTCGGGGATGAGGCACAGTTTCTGCAGAGTTCTGATTGGGGCAAGGAAGGCAATCGTTTTGATGCTTTAAAGTGAGTGAGATGGCTAGATCAGAATGGTGAGGAGCTAAGGAGAGCAATAAAGTCCAAGAATTCTCCTTAAACAGATGAAAACATGAAAATTTAAACAAATTCAAAGGTAGAGCATAGCAGTTATGGATTCTACCTTAATCACTCATTTGTTCAAATTCAGAAGAAGAAGCAAGAAAATGATACACATAACACTAATGAACTTACAATTACTCAGAGAAGCACACCATCAAAACATAAAGCCACATGGATCCCAAACAGTGATGCAAAACCCTGGTCTTTCCTTTGCAAAAATGTAGAAATGAATGTACAATAGAGTGCCAAACTTTTTCCAAGAGTCCAACCATGAAAATGACTGAGAAATTACATAATATAGACAAGCCTAACTCCTTCCCATGCCTCTAGGGGTCGAGCTCATCATTCTAGGAGCTTTTTGAACCAATTCTAAACAAGGAACTGAAATCTAGGTAGTCAAACAACTTACCCCTATATGCTAGGGAACTGATTCATTCACTCACATTTCACCTTTTGGTGAATGAATATTCTAGAACAAGTAAAAATGTGCCAATATTACATCATGGTTGTTAGATTACATAATGAAGGGTCAAAAGTAACTTCAAGAAGCAAAACCTGTCAAAACTGGGCGAATCGCTGAGCTGAATAGTGAAAAACAAGCCAAAATTCTCTATGCGCTGCGCCAAAATCTGTATGCATCGCGCCACTTTGGAGCTGATTTTGAGGGACTTCCTGAAGTCCAAATTGATCCCAAGTGTTCTTTTTGGAAAGCCTTTCCTGTCGACTTTCCAACCCAAGTGGAATTTCTGAATTTGGTTCCCATTTTCCTTTTCAAAACTTCAATCTCCCAAGACTGCTTCAAGTGTGTCAAAATAGGGGCAGAGTGGTCATTTTTTGAGTGTTTTTGACCTCCTGAGTCCTCAAAACTTGCCCAAAATTATTGGACATGCACCAGAAGTCATGATTTTTGATGCCAAATTCAAAAATACAAACTTTTTTTCAATTTGGAGCTCTCTAGAAAAAGCGCGCGCCACACAAGTAAGGCACGGCGCATAGAGCCTGTGCGTAGTTCTTTTTGCAGGAGACTTTTGGAGGCCTTCCCGGTGTCCAAATTGGGCGCAGGATAGTACGTTGGAAATGTATTTGAGTATGATTTCCAACCCAGCTGGAATTTTTCAATTTGGAGTTCACTTTCCCTGTAAAATATCAAGTCTCCCAAGACTGGTCAAAATGTGCCAAATGAGGTTGCCTAAAGGCAGAGTGCTGTTACAGTCAACTTTTGAATGCCTTCCTCAACTCCAAATTGAGCTCATGATAGCTCATTGGAAAGATATTTGTGTATAGTTATCATTTTACTCATCAAGAAAGTCATTTGGCTGACTCAGATAGGAGAAAACTTGATTTTTCCAAGGTCACTTCAGAGGTGCATCAATTCTCTCGAGGAAATTGTATTTTTTACATTTCTCTAAAATCATGACACCTGTGTAAAACGTGAAGGAGGTTTTTAGTACTTGGCCTATTTTGGACAAAAAACTCTCTCATTTTCTCCAATTTCATCTTTTCTTGCTCAGAAACATCATTTGAGTGAAACCTACCCCAATGTGTGGAACAAGAGATTTGTCGAAATGAAGTGAAATGAAGGGGATAGGGAGCTTCTAAATTCTTGAGGAAATTTTTGGAAGTAGGGAGGGATGTTAGGAAGTAGGGTAAGGTGTAATTTCAAAGATTGACTGAGGGGAAGGGGTCCAAAAGGGAAAAACACAGGCATAGCCTTGAAAATAGGGTTTGTAGCAAGAAATTAGGGTTTGTGGGAAAATGAGGAATTTGGGGGATCTCAGTGATGGGAAGTGTTTAATAAGGTATATTAAGGATAGGGGAAGGTGTATGAACATCAGGATACAAGTTTTGCTAATGATTTGACCGTCCAAGAGAAATTGCCTTCAAAACCCTAGGAGAGGGAAATGACCGTAGCTAGGCGCAACTGAAGCATGAACAAGGTGTAAAATGACCTAGTGGAACTTGACATGATAATGAAAAACTCTGAATGTTGGTACACTCAGCTGAATGGTGACACAGACTGACATTTGGAAAACTTTTGAAGGAGTAGAAGCAAACCCTAGACCTAATACCTAGTGACCAAATTTTGCTTGAAGACTCACTGAATTGACAAAATTTCACCTTAACACCCTAAAATCACCTTGTAAGAGCATGTTTGATCATTGGAGGAAGGCTGGAAAGACTGACACTAACATTGGCTCCAATGGGGATGGTAGCTCCTTGGAGGTGCCAAGAACGACAGATCTTTGGGAGAGCAGACCAGTGCCTTATCCATTGGGCAATGGAATCAAAACTCAAGCTAAAATGAATGACTGAAAACCGACACAAACTAACTTAACAACAAGACTGAAAACTGACTCACAAATGACTCATGACTCAACTAAAAACTAACGCGATACTTAAACACAACCGACAAACTGAAAATGATGCTCAAAGTGGAGCTTATTCATCAAAACCTACTCTAACAGTTTCATTCATCACCTGATCAAGTGAAATGAAAAAACCAATGCAACCAAGTAAGTATCCCATCTACTATTTGAATTCTCTGCAAGTGCTCACTTATGAAAAACAAGAGAGAACTACTGAAAGGCAACTCCCATGACAACTTGGAAACAGATCCATTGAATGCTATGGATTCTCTATCCGCCTCCAAAAAAACTGCATAAGGATCTTCAAATTCATGCACACTGGGACTTAGCTCATCCAATGGATTACTTCTCTTCTCTTCATACCATGAATGCAAACTTTAATCTGAGCTTTGTAACGAGACTCCTGCTGAAAATGACAAAGAAACCAGTGGCCGGGTCAAGTTTATATTAGTACACATTTCAGGCTCACATGTAGTCAATCGAGAAGGACTTTGACTGCAAACCTCATCCAAAACATCAGCTATTGGATCATGAAAAACTTGAAAAGACTGTTGCAACCCATTTTCTATTGCTTCCAATGTGATTACATGATTGCCTACATGCTGCTCATTCTTCACTGAAGATGTACTATGCAATTTTCCCTTCAAAAACTGAAATGATTCGAAACAAAATGGTATGGAATAATCTTGCATCATCTAAGCATATGTTCCAGCTTCCAAGTCTTTATTTGCAACTTGACAATCAAAGGCATTCGGGGGCTGCAAATCTGGATATGAAAAGTCTTGAACAAGGTTTTCATTGCCCTCAAGATGGTCCAAATCAAGACTTGTTGACAATTGATTTCTAATTGCATGGAAGTTGTCTCTGATGAATTGACACGAAGCAAAACAAAAATACAAAGATCATTCACTTACTTCAAAATTTGCTGCACTTTCCTCATCATTGACATAGCTGATATGCATCGGTTGATCACTATATTCGAACTATGGAAAGTGGACTTCTTCCTCCCACAAACTAGTTGCTGATTTGTCTGCAAGATTAGCTTCTATTTGGAGAACATAATCATCATCATATTGATCAAACTGAGGCAAATCATCAGTATAAAAGACATCTTCAAGCATACATGTCATATCAACAGATCTCTCTTCTCCAAGATGATTAATAAGACAATCATTATCAGATCTATAACAATTGGGATAAGAAAGAAGATGTTTTGGATCAACAACTTGTTCTTCTTCAATCAGCAAGCCATGGGCTTGAACATTATTCTCATTCCTTGCGGTGATCCTTTGCATCATCTCTTCCACTACACTTGCCAACATGTCAAGCTTTACCTCTAAAGATGTTGATTCCTCCGGATCTATGTTTTTCGTCTCTTCTTCTTTCAACCTTGCCGTTCGGATCTCGTGAAGTGTTGCAAGGTTCCTTTCTCTCAGCTGAAACTCCATTTCCGAATCAAAGGCACCCGGGTAGTGCAAGAGAGCGGATCTAGGAGGAGGTCTTATATCAGATGGCATCGAAAAATAGACTTGATTAAATCTGGCTGAAAACTATTATATTGTCTCCCCTGGCATTCTTTTCAGCTGGTTATACTCTTCTATAATAAGGAAAAGGTTATGTCTGATCATCCACCTGTTGAGGAAAACTTTGACGAACTGCTGGAAATCTGAGATGCTTGCATCAGGCAGGGTTTTGAACCAACTCTTGAATTTTCCTTGCAAAGAAAGAGAAAAAAGCTTAATACTAACATCTTCGTCATCAACTTCAAAAAGGTCTAGAAAAGTCTCAACATTCTGCACATGTTTTTCAGCGTTGACATTCTTACTTTCACCATCAAACCTTGGCAAGTATAGATCATAGTTTTTTGGGAAAGCATGAAGAACAGAAGGTAAAACAAGAGGTTTATACCTATCCGGGACTATAAAAGGTGTAGGAGTATATACAAGAGCTACGGGATCAGTTTTGGTCTCTTGAGGTTCATTAGTTTTAAGACGGTCATCACAAGATTCAGAAGAAAGACCTTGATCAAGCTCAAAGGTATGCAAATCTTTAGTATTCACAATCTTCAAAGGGAAAGAATCAACTGCAGGCTGAGGATCTCTTCTTGAATACAGTATACTTTGCAAAACATTCTTGACATTCTCGGGAAAAGAGAAGAAATAATTTATAACAAAGAACAAAATGTCTTGGATGAAATTCCAACATGAATACTTGATCTGTCCATATTGTCCTTTCATGTTTCTGCTGGTCAGGATCATCCTCCAATGGAGTCTTTAGATCTGATCTCAAATGTAATTTAGAGTCGCCAGGTGAATGATTTTAGCCTTGCCAGTGTCTGATCATTGTCCACCATCAACAATCAGATCTGAACTTGATACATGTACTGGCAAAATTAACAAGTTATATGTCACATTTACAAGCTAGACCAGAGATTGAATGAAGCAGCGTTTATCTACTTCCGCTAATGCAAAGCAAAAGCGTTTCGAAGGCTACCTGGCATAACTTCAGGCTCTGTCTATAGCTCATAAAAGAAATGACATCAACAAGCAAACCATTTTCTTCCCCAGTACAGTCGCCACTATGTTAGAGCCTAGATTTGTCTCAGTCTGAAAAGACAAGGTTCTAGGTCCACATCAAACCACGCTCAGCCTCGTAGCTAGCCCTACGAGGATAGGAGAGGGATCTCTCTGGGTCGATCTCGGTAAAGACAAGTGATGGGGCTCGAGATGACTGAAATACAAGCTAATTTCAGGCTAGGTATGAAGTACAAGGGTTTGATTTGAGTTTTTGGGGATTTTGTGTTGGAAACAGGGAAAGGCAAATTGGGCTTGGGGATGAGGCACAGTTTCTGCAGAGTTCTGATTGGGGCAAGGAAGGCAATCATTTTGATGCTTTAAAGTGAGTGAGATGGCTAGATTAGACTGGTGAAGAGCTAAGGAGAGCAAGAAAGTCTCAAGAATTCTCCTTAAACAGATGAAAACATGAAAATTTAAACAAATTCAAAGGCAGAGCATAGCAGTTATGGATTCTACCTTAATCACTCATTTGTTCAAATTTAGAAGAAGAAGCAAGAAAATGATACACATAACACTAATGAACTTAAAATTACTCAGAGAAGCACACCATCAAAACATAAAGCCACATGGATCCCAAACAGTGCTGCAAAACTCTGGTCTTTCCTTTGCCAAAAATGCAAAAATGAATGTACAATAGAGTGCCAAACTTTTTCCAAGAGTCCAACCATGAAAATGACTGAGAAATTACATAATATAGACAAGCCTAACTCCTTCCCATGCCTCTAGGGGTCGAGCTCATCATTCTAGGAGCTGTTTGAACCAATTCTCAACAAGGAACTGAAATCTAGGTAGTCAAACAACTTACCCCTATATGCTAGGAAACTGATTCATTCACTCACATTTCACCTTTTGGTGAATGAATCTTCTAGAATAAGTAAAAATGTGCCAATATTACATCATGGTTGTCAAATTACATCATGAAGGGTCAAAAGTAACATCAAGAAGCAAAACTGGTCAAAACTGGGCGAATTGCTGAGCTGAACAGTGAAAAACAAGCCAAAATTCTCTATGCGCCGCGCCAAAATTTGTATGCGTCGTGCCACTTTGGAGCTGGTTTTGAGGCACTTCTTGAAGTCCAAATTGAGCCCAAGTGTGCTTGTTGGAAAGCCCTGCCTATCAAATTTCTAACCCAAGTAGAATTTATGAATTTAGTGCCCATTTTCCCCTTCACAAATTCAATCTCCCAAGACTGCTTCCTGTGTGTCAAAATAGGGGCAGAGAGGTCATTTTTTTAGTGTTTTTGACCTCCTGAGGACTCAAAACTTGCCCAAAATTCTTGGCCATGCACCAGTAGTCATGAGTTTTCATGCCAAATCCAAAAATAGAAACTTTTTTCAGTTTGGAGCTCTCTAGAAAAAACGTGCGCTAGGTGGCGCAGCGCACAGGGAAGGCGCGGCGCATTGGGCTTGAGGCGCGACGCATAGAGCTTGTGCATAACGATTTTTATAGGAGAATTTTGGAGGCCTTCCCGGTGTCCAAATTGGGTGTAGGATAGCGCGTTGGAAAGGTATTTGAGTATACTTTCCAACCCAACTAGAATTTTTCAATTTGGAGTTCATTTGCCCTATCCAAAATCAAATCTCCCAAGACTGGTCAAAATGTGCCAAATGATGCTTCCTAAAGGCAGAGTGCTGTTACAGTCAACTTTTGAATGCCTTCCTCAACTCCAAATTGAGCTCATGATAGCTCATTGGAAATCTCTTTGTATCTAGTTATCATTTTACTTATCGAAAAATTCATTTGGATGACCAAGCTAGGAGAAAACGTGATTTTTCCAAGGTCACTCCAGAGGTGCATCAATTCTCCCTAGGCAATTGTATTTTTAACATTTCTTTAAAACCATGACACCTGTGTAAAAATTGAAGGAGGTTTTTCTTCCTTGGCCTGTTTTGGACAAAAATCTCTCTCAGGTTTCCCAAATTCATCTTTTCTTTCTCAGAAACATCATTTGAGTGAAACCTACCCCAATGTGTGGAACAAGAGATTTGTCGAAATGAAGCGAAATGAAGGGGATAGGGAGCTTCAAAATTCTTGAGGAAATTTTGGGAAGTAGGGAGGGATGTTAGGAAGTAGTGGAAAGTGTAATTTCAAATATTGAGTGAGGGGAAGGGGTCCAAAAGGAAAAAACACAGGCCTAGCCTTTAAAATAGGGGTTGTAGCAAGAAACGAGGGTTTGTGTGAAAATGAGGAATTTGGGGGATCTCAGTGATGGGAAGTGTTTAATAAGGTATATTAAGGATAGGGGAAGGTGTATGAACATCAGGATACAATTTTTGCTAATGATTTGACTGTCCAAGAGAAATTTCCTTCAAAACCCTAGGAGAGGGAAATGACCGTAGCTAGGTGTAACTGAAGCATGAACAAGGTGTAAAATGACCTAGTGGAACTTGACATGATAATGAAAACCTCTGAATGTTGGTACACTCAGTTGAATGGTGACATAGACCGACATTTGGACAACTTTGGAAGGAGTAAAATCAAACCCTAGACCTAATACCTAGTGACCAAATTTTGCTTGAAGACTCACTGAAATGACAAAATTTTACCTTAACACCTTAAAATCACCTTGTAAGAGCATGTTTGATCACTGGAGGAAGAATGGAAAGACTGACACTAACATTGGCTCCAATGGGGATGGTAGCTCCTTGGAGGTGCCAAGAACGACAGATCTTTAGGAGAGCAGACCAGTGCCTTATCCATTAGGCAATGGAATCAAAACTCAAGCTAAAATGCATGACTGAAAACCAACACAAACTAACTTAACAACAAGACTGAAAATAGACTCATGACTCAACTAAAAACTGACGCGATACTTAAACACAACCAACAAACTGAAAATGATGCTCAAAGTGGAGCTTATTCATCAAAACTTACTCTAACAGTTTCATTCATCACCTGATCAAGTGAAATGAAAAAACCAATGCAACCAAGTAAGTATCCCGTATGCTGTTTGAATTCTTTGCAAGCTCTCACTTATGAACAACAAGAGAGAACCACTGAAAGGCAACTCCCATGACAACTTGGAAACAGATCCGTTAAATGCTATGGATTCTCTATCTGCCTCCAAAAACACTACATAAGGATCTTGAAATTCATGCACACTGGGACTTAGCTCATCCAATGGATTACTTCTCTTCTCTTCATACCATGAATGCAAACTTTGATATGAGCTTTGTAACGAGAGTCCTGCTAAAAATGACAAAGAAACCAGCTGACGGGTCAAGTTTATATTACTACACATTTCAGGCTCACATGTAGTCAATGGAGAAGGACTTTGACTGCAAACCTCATCCAAAACATCAGCTATTGGATCATGAAAAACTTGAAAAGACTGCTGCAACCCATTTTCTATTGGTTCCAATGTGATTACATGATTGCCTACATGCTGCTCATTCTTCACTGAAGATGTACTATGCAATTTTCCCTTCAAAAACTGAAATGATTCGAAACAAAATGGTATGGAATCATCTTGCATCATCTGAGCATATGTTCCAGCTTCCAAGTCTTTATTTGCAACTTGACAATCAAAGGCATTCGGGGGCTGCAAATATGGATATGAAAAGTCTTGAACAAGGTTTTCATTGCCCTCAAGATGGTCCAAATCAAGACTTGTTGACCGCTGATTTCTGATTGCATGGAAGTTGTCTGTGATGAACTGACACGAAGTAAAACAAAAAGGCAAATATCCTTCACTTACTTCAAAATTTGCTGCACTTTCCTCGTCATTGACATAGCTGATATGCATCAGTTGATCACTATATTCGAACTAATGAAAGTGGACTTCTTCCTCCCACAAACTAGTTGTTGATTTGTCTGCAAGATTAGCTTCTATTTGGAGAACATAATCATCATCATACTGATCAAACTGAGGCAAATCATCAGTATAAAAGACATCATCAAGCATACATGTCATATCAACAGATCTCTCTTCTCCAAGATGATTAATAAGACAATCATTATCAGATCTATAACAATTGGGATAAGAAAGAAGATGTTTTGGATAAGCAACTTGTTCTTCTTCAATCAACAAGCCATGGGCTTGAACATTATTCTCATTCCTTGCGGTGATCCTTTGCATCATCTCTTCCACTGCACTTTCCAACATGTCAAACTTTACCTCTAAAGATGTTGATTCCTCCGGATCTATGTTTTTCGTCTCTTCTTCTTTCAACCTTGCCATTCGGATTAGCAGATAAGCATCTACATTTACTACACTGTTCTGCATCTCGTGAAGTGTTGCAAGGTTCCTTTCTCTCAGCTGAAACTCCATTTCCGGATCAAAGGCACCCGGGTAGTGCAAGAGAGAGGATCTAGGAGGAGGTCTTATATCAGCTGGCATCGAAAAATAGACTTGATTAAATCTGGCTGAAAATTGTTGTACTGTCTCCCCTGGCATTCTTTTCAGCTGGTTATACTCTTCTATAATAAGGAAAAGGTTATGTCCGATCATCCACCTGTTGAGGAAAACTTTGACGAACTGCTGGAAATCTGAGATTCTTGCATCAGGCAGGGTTTTGAACCAACTCTTGACTTTGCCTTGCAAAGAAAGAGCAAAAAGCCTAATACTAACATCTTTATCATCAACTTCAAAAAGGTCTAGAAAAGTCTCAACATTCTGCACATGTTGTTGAGCGTTGACATTCTTACTTTCACCATCAAACCTCGGCAAGTATAGATCATAGTTTTTTGGGAAAGCATGAAGAACAAAAGGTAAAACAAGAGGTTTATACCTATCCGGGACTATAAAAGGTGTAGGAGTATATACAAGAGCTACGGGATCAGTTTTGGTCTCTTGAGGTTCATCAGTTTTAAGACAGTCATCACAAGATTCAGAAGAAAGGTCTTGATCAAGCTCAAAGGTATGCAAATCTTTGGTATTCACAATATTCAAAGGGAAAGAATCAACTGCAGGTTGAGGATCTCTTCTCGAATACAGTATACTTTGCAAAACATTCTTGACATTCTCGGGAAAAGAGAAGAAATAATTTATAACAAAGAACAAAATGTCTTGGATGAAATTCCAACTTGAATACCTGATCTGTCCATATTGTCCTTTCATGTTTCTGCTGGTCAGGATCATCCTCCAGTGGAGTCTTTAGATTTGATCTCAAAACTAATTTAGAGTCGCCAGGTGAATGATTTCAGCCTTGCCAGTGTCTGATCATTGTCCACCATCAACAATCAGATCTGAACTTGATACATGTACTGGGGCAATTAACAAGTTATATGTCACGTTTACAAGCTAGACCGGAGATTGACTGAAGCAGCGTTTATCTACTTCCGCTAATGCAAAGCAAAAGCGTTTCGAAGGCTACCTGGCATAACTTCAGGCTTCGTCTGTAGCTCATAAAAGAAATGACATCAACAAGCAAACCATTTTCTTCCCCAGTACGGTCGCCACTATGTTAGAGCCTAGATTTGTCTCAGGCTGAAAAGACAAGGTTCTAGGTCCTCATCAATCCTCGCTCAGCCTCGTAGCTAGCCCTACGAGGACAGGAGAGGGCTCTCTCCGGGTCGATCTCGGCAAAAGACAAGCGATGGGGCTCGAGATGACTAAAATACAAGCTAATTTTAGGCTAGGTATGAAGTACAAGGGTTTGATTTGAGTTTTTGGGGATTTTGTGTTGGAAACAGGGAAAGGAAAATTGGGCTCAGGGATGAGGCACAATTTCTGCAGAGTTCTGATTGGGGAAAGGAAGGCAATCGTTTTGATGCTTTAAAGTGAGTGAGATGGCTAGATCAGACTGGTGAGGAGCTAAGGAGAGAAAGAAAGTCTCAAGAATTCTCCTTAAACGGATGAAAACATGAAAATTTAAACAAATTCAAAGGTAGAGCATAACAGTTATGGATTCTACCTTAATCACTCATTTGTTCAAATTCAGAAGAAGAAGCAAGAAAATGATACACATAACACTAATGAACTTAAAATTACTCAGAGAAGCACACCATCAAAACATAAAGCCACATGGATCCCAAACAGTGCTGCAAAACCCTGGTCTTTCCTTTGCCAAAAATGCAGAAATGAATGTACAATAGAGTGCCAAACTTTTTCCAAGAGTCCAACCATGAAAATGACTGAGAAATTACATAATATAGACAAGCCTAAATCCTTCCCATGCCTCTATGGGTCGAGCTCATCATTCTAGGAGCTTTTTGAACCAATTCTAAACAAGGAACTGAAATCTAGTTAGTGAAACAACTTACCCCTATATGCTAGGAAACTGATTCATTCACTCACATTTGACCTTTTGGTGAATGAATCTTCTAGAACAAGTAAAAATGTGCCAATATTACATCATGGTTGTCAAATTACATCATGAAGTGTCAAAAGTATCATCAAGAAGCAAAACTGGTCAAAACTGGGCGAATTGCTGAGCTGAACATTGAAAAACAAGCCAAAATTCTCTATGCGTCGCGCCAAAATCTGTATGCATTGTGCCACTTTGGAGCTGATTTTGAGGCACTTCTTGAAGTCCAAATTGATTCCAAGTGTGCTTGTTGGAAAGCCCTACCTGTCTACTTTCCAACCCAAGTAGAATTTATGAATTTTGTGCCCATTTTACCCTTCAAAACTTCAATCTCCAAAGACTGCTTCCTGTGTGTCAAAATAGGGGCAGAGAGGTCATTTTTTTGAGTGTTTTTGACCTCCTGAGGACTCAAAACTTGCCCAAACTTCTTGGCCATGCACCAGAAGTCATGAATTTTCATGAAAAATCCAAAAATAATTTTTTTTTTCAGTTTTGAGCTCTCTATAAAAAGTGCGCGCCAGGTGGCGCGACACACAGGGAAGGCACGGCGCATTGGGCTTGAGGCGCGGTGCATAGAGACTGTGCGTAGCACTTTTTGCAGGAGACTTTTGGAGGCCTTCCTGGTGTCCAAATTGGGTGTAGGATAGCTCGTTGGAAACGAATTTAAGTATAATTTTCAACTTAACTGAAATTTTTCAATTTGGAGTTCATTTTCCCTGTCCAAAATTAAATCTCCCAAGACTAGTCAAAATCTGCCAAATGAGGCTGCCTAAAGGCAGAGTGCTGTTACAGTCAAATTTTGAATGCCTTCGTCAACTCCAAATTGCTCTCATGATAGCTCATTGGAAATATCTTTGTGTCTATTTATCATTTTACTCATCAAAAAAGTCATTTGTCTGACCAAGCTAGGATAAAACTTGATTTTCCCAAGGTCACTTCAGAGGTGCATCAATTCTCCCGAGGAAATTGTATTTTTGACATTTCTCTAAAATCGTGACACCTGTGGTAAAAATTAAAGGAGGTTTTTCTTCCTTGGCCTGTTTTGGACAAAAACCTCTCTCAGTTTTCCCAAATTCATCTTTTATTGCTCAGAAACACCATTTGAAAGAAACCTACCCCAATGTGTGGAACAAGAGATTTGTCAAAATGAAGCGAAATGAAGGGGATAGGGAGCTTCTAAATTCTTGAGGAAATTTTGGGAGGTAGAGAGGGATGTTAGGAAGTAGGGGAAAGTGGAATTTCAAATATTGAGTGAGGGGAAGGGGTCCAAAAGGGCAAAACACAGGCCTAGCCTTGAAAATAAGGTTTGTAGCAAGAAACTAGGGTTTGTGCGAAAATGAGGAATTTGGGGGATCTCAGTGATGGGAAGTGTTTAATAAGGTATATTAAGGATAGGGGAAGGTGTATGAACATCAGGATACAAGTTTTGCTAATGATTTGACCATCCAAGAGAAATTGCCTTCAAAACCCTAGGAGAGGGAAATGACCGTAGCTAGGCGCAACTGAAGCATGAACAAGGTGTAAAATGACCCAGTGGAACTTGACATGATAATGAAAACCTCTGAATGTTGGTACACTCAGCTGAATGGTGACATAGACCGACATTTGGACAACTTTGGAAGGAGTAAAAGCAAACCCTAGACCTAATACCTAGTGACCAAATTTTGCTTGAAGACTCACTGAAATGACAAAATTTGACCTTAACACCTTAAAATCACCTTGTAAGAGCATGTTTGATCACTGGAGGAAGGCTGGAAAGACTAACACTAACAGGCCTCATTAATAAAAAGGATTTTGAGGATCAGTTGAGAGACTTTTTTCAGGTTCAGTTTTGGAGCTCTTTGTATTCTCTCTCTCTCTCTCATACTCTTGGACACTTAGAGTTTTCTTGGATCACTCTTGGAGGAGTGTGGAATACTTAGATTTTTGGAGCAAGAATGCAAAGGAAGAGCAAGAAAGAGCAAAAGGACATCAGGATCAACAACTACAATGAATTTTTCTTGCAGGTACCAAGTTGCATGTATAGTTTCTTAACTAGTTTTGGCAAGCATGGAATATGCATGCGGCTTATTCATCATGATCTGTCATTGGCATGGAGGATTGTTTGGATTGACAACAGATTTTCCTAGCCTTGTCATTTCCTGAATAACCATGGTTTTGTGGGTTCATTTCTTTGTTTTTTGGTTGATTATCATGTTTCCTTTAGCTTGGGTTGAGTTACTAGTTCCTGGAAGCCCTAGTTGGAGAAACCTTGTGGAAGCCCTATAACATCTTGGGATGAGTTACTAGTCCTAGAAGCCTTGTTTGAACAAACTCTCTGGAAGCCCTTGGTGGGTCGAGTTACTAGCCCTAGAAGCCTTGGTTGGACAAACGCTCTGGAAGCCCAATGACAGTTGTGGGTTGAGTTACTAGTCCTCGAAGCCTTGGTTGGAACAAATACTCTGAAGCCTTGGAAGGATTCGGTAGAGGTTGATCTGATTATGGTTCTATGATGTCCAGCCATGAGGTGGGATCATTGTTTGATGGGTTGAGGAGATTTGGCCTCTGGAAGCCCTGGATGGTTTTGGATTGATGTGTTTTATGAGTTCCCACATTCATGATTAGAATATGGCACGAGGGTGACTGGCTGAAGAGAGATTTGGCTTAGCCATGTTTATGGTTGGGTGGTTCGTGGAAGTCCCACGATTGGTTGGCCTTTTCATCATTAATATGAGGTTATTTCTCCTTGTTATTTCATGAGTATTATACTGGTTTAAATGTGGATGATATGGTTGTGATTTCCTTGGTATTTCTATTGTTATTATGTTGGTTATGAACATGTATTATGATAATGGCTATGTATGGATCTCATCATGGTTTTACTTGTAAATGAATGAACAATGTATCTATGGCCTAATGGATGAAACTTCAGCTAATGTGTTGAGGCATCAATTCTTCTTAGAGATTCTCAGATGAGTATGAGACCCCTATGCTCAGATCTATTGTTTAAACCTGTAGATTACATATTTGTGACATGTTTGACCAAATGATTATCATGGATATTAGGGGTCCAATCAAGTTGTTGTTCAAATAATTGTATGTATATTTGTGTTTTTTTGTTATCTTGCAATTTTGAAAGTGTCATTGAGTTCTGGGCAGTGAACTGGGCTCTAGGCCTAAAAAAGTGGCTAAAATCCTGGAGATGTAGGAACAAAACTGGGCAGAAATTCCCTGAACACATACATACCAATGTTGTGGGAGCGTATGGAGCCTCATCGACACATGCTTGTCCATGTCAAGGGAGCGTCTGGGGGTTTAATGGTCTAAAACTCAGTGGGACCCAGGGGCTGGTTACCTGAGTGGTTGGGATGGTTCTTGGGAGTCTTGTTGCTGATGTGGAAGTTATGTATGGTGTGTTTCCATTGGTTCCACTTCCTTAAGGTGACATAGGAGGTCAAATCATATCATAGTAACTTCTCGTTACATGTTTACCCCAATTGGCCAGTTACTTGGGTAGATGTGGGACGTGGATGTTACAAAGTGGTATCATAGCTTGGTTCACCTCTCAGACTAGATGGGTTGTGTGTTGGTCATGCATTCATGTCGGTTGCATATATGTTTCTTGTGTTGTACGACCATATGCTTGTTGCATTTGTATGGTATGGGTTATGGTTGCGGTGAGGTTTCCATGAAAAGTTGATGGTGTTGTTGTGGAGTGAATCGTCATGAGTGTATGGTTGATTATGCATTCCTTATGCATGTCATTGTTCTCATGTGGTCAAGTGTATAGTGATGTGGTGGTTGTTGTCATGCATGAGTTCACAATATGTGTAGCTGATATGGTCATGCATTGATAGTTGGACTCTAGCTAGAATGATGGTTTTATGCTTATATGCTTATGTGGTATATTTCTATACACTATTTTGATTATTTTATACATGTATTATGTTGATTTATTGATCCTGTAGATGAGGTATCATCCATAAACTATGCTAAGGTATGCTGGTTTACTGTGATTTGGTTTAACTGACATGATATACCTTGTAGGAAGAATATCAAAGATGACTAGCAAGATGGTAGACTACAATTCCTGAGAATCTCCCTATGGATCAGGTGAGTAGTGTGGTGTTGGGAACTCTTCTGATTTGGCAGACACACTGAGGAGCTTAAATGTAGAAATAAGGAGTTGTAAGGCAGGCATTGACAGAATCATACAAGAATAGGAGAAATAAGCATAGATAAATGCAGTGATGTTTCAGAGTTTGTCAAAATTGCAGCGACAGAGACCCCTTCAGATCAACCATGAGTAGGAGAACATAACTAATGGGGCATATGGAAGTAGGTCTCATGGTGGTCACATGTGAGATAGAGATGACATAGTGAGAGATGGTAGGTTGTTGGATACTCCAGATAGGAGAGGTGATGGACACAGGTACTACTTTAGTTCTATTTCTGATAAGCATTGTGGTCATCATCATTATCATCCTTATAGGAGGAGTGCTAGGGATACTTGCTAGATGAATTTAAGAAAGAAAATCCACCTACATTTGATGGAGAGATGAAGAAATAACAGGATGCAGAGGCATGGTTGCTTGGTATGAGGAAGTTCTTTAGGTTGCATGATTACTCAAAGAACATGAAAGCCAAAATAACTACATTCTGTATTAAGGGTAATGATGATATTTGGTGGGAAGATGTTGATATTTGGTGGGAATATGTGAAGGATGTCAGAGGTATTCATGAGGAGGATTTGATTTGGAATGAGTTCGAGAGACTATTCAAGAAGAAGTACCTCTTAGAGAGATACTTTGATGACAAGGCAAAAGAATTTGATGAGCTAAAGATGGGACCAATGACTAATGAAGAGTACACGAACAGGTTCTTGGAGCTACTGAGGTATGTGGCTTACCTTAAGGAGGAGAAGGACAAGATCCAAAGATTCATTTGTGGATTACCGATTGCATTCAAAGACAAGATTGAGTTCAATGAGCCTAGATCATTGGAGGAGGCAATCTGAAAGCTAAAACATTACTATGAGCAATCGAAGCACATATCTGAGACTAAGCCGGACTGGAAAGGTAATGCAAAGAATAAAAGAAAATGGGACAAGAAGCGAGCAACACCTCAAGATGTAGGTAATAAAGAGAATGCAGTTTCATCTAAGAAGTTCAATGCATCTAACAGAGTATAGGGACTTCGATCTGAGGAGAAGAAAAAGGATGTAGGCTGGAAGCCTATAGAGTGTTGGACTTGTGGCAAAGATCATCATAGGAGAGATTGTCCACAACATTAGGGTATTAGACCACTGATCTATAGTACTCAAGAGGCACAAAAAGTGGAAGATGTTGGGCAGAGTATTTCTAGGATCTATGCAGCGCTGGATAATAGACATGCATATCATCAAGAATCTATTATATAGATGGACGATAAGCTTTGTGATCAAGTTTTTTCGATTTTGATTAACCTTGGATCTAACTATAGTTATGTTAATCCTAACCTAGTGGATAAGTGTGGTTTGAATAAATAAGTGCATGCAAAGCCTTGGTTAGTACAGTTGGCTACATGTACAAAGAAGCATGTTCATCATTGGGTAAGAGACTGTACATTTGATTTGAATGGTATGCCTACCTTAGCACATTTGAATGTATTAGCATTGGGATCATATAGTATGTTGTTGAGCATGGATTAGTTGTACCTTCATAGAAAAAATATGGATTTTTATGATAAAGCCATTGAGTTCTTGGATGACAATGGGGAGCAAAGAGTATTGTGAGGTAAAAAGAAAGAAACATCAGTTAGAATGGTGATGGTTATGCAGGCCAAATGTAGTCGCAGGAAAGGGTGTGTGTTATTTTTAGTGCACATTTCTAGTGAAAAAGGTAAGAAAGTTGAGGATGCAGATGTTTTGAGAAGGTACCCAATTATACAACAGTTTAAGGATGTATTTCCTGTAGATATTTAAGAGTTTCCATCTCATAGGGAAGTAGACTTTTCTATTGAGTTGGTTCCAGGGGTAGCTCTGGTATCAAAGGCACCTTACAGGAAGAGTACACCTAAGTTGGTAGAGTTGAAGTTGCAGTTGAAGGAAATGTTGGACAAGGGATACATTAGGCCAAGTGTATCACCATGGGGCACACTGGCACTGTTTGTGAAAAAGAAAAATTGTGCTCTCAGGTTGTGCATTGACTACAGGAAGTTGAACAAAGTGACCATCAAGAACATGCATTCATTACTGAGGATTGATGACTTGTTCGACCAGTAGAAGGGAGAAGTGGTGTTCTCAAAGATTGATTTGAGATATGGACATCATCAGGTACGCATTAAAGAAGAGGACACCTACAAGACAACTTTCTGGACCAGGTATGGGGACTATGAGTTTTTTGTCGTTCCATTTGGTTTAACTATTTCTCCAACAACCTTTATGTGCTTGATGACTAGTGTGTTGTGTCCATATTTGGGCAAGTTTGTTATTGTTTTCATTGATGATATATTGGTATATTCTAAAAATGAAGAAGAGCATGTCGAGCATTTAGCAAAAGTATTGAGATTTTTGAGAGAGAATCAGTTGTATGCTAAGCTCAACAAGTACAGTTTCTTTCACACTGATGTACACTACTTGGGACATGTGGTTTCCAAGGATGGCATAGTAGTGGACCTAGAAAAGGTAAGAGCTATCATGGAGTGGGAAGTTCCCAGAAATGTGGATGAGGTGACATCTTTCATGGGGTTAGCAGGTTATCATAGGAGGTTCATCAGGAAATTCTTGCAGATCACATATCCTATCACATCATTATAGAGGAAAGGTAAGAAGTTTGAATGGAAAGAGGAGTGTGCAGTTAGTTTTGAGCAGTTCAAGCAGTTTTTGACACATGCACCAGCGTTAAAGATTGCAGATCCGGAAAAATATTTTGTAGTGTGTATAGATGCTTACAAGAGAGGAATTGGTGGAGTCCTTATGTAGGATGGATAGGTGATATGATATGAGTCATGGAAGCTGAATGAGAACGAGCATAAGTACCCAACACATGATCTTGAGTTGGCAATGATCATACATGCATTAAAGATGTGGAGGCACTATCTGCTTGGAAGGAGGTTTGTATTGATGAGTGAACATTGTGGTTTGCGATATCTATTAGACCATCTAAATCTAAATGGAAGGAAAGCTTGGTGGTTTGCCATAATTAGTGAGTTCAATTTCAATATCAGGCATATCAAATGTAAAGAGAACATGGTGGAAGATGCTCTTAGTAGGAGGATACAGGTAAATGACATAGAAGCTATGAGCTCCTACAAGACAGATTTATATGATAAGATCTTGTAGGCAGGTCAGTAGCATGTCAGGTATATGGAGATTGTGCATAGGTTGCAAAGAGTTCAGGTACATGTACAGGTGGTGGTACATGTATATGTACAGGTACAGGTACAGGTGGTGGTACAAGTACATGTACAGGTAGTGGTACAGGTACATGTACAGGTACAAATGCAGATGCACAAGATGTGGATTGTCATCTCACAATAGATGGATTAGTTAGATTTAGAGACAAGATATATGTGCCAGACAACAGTGAGCTCAAGAAGATGATCTTGAGGGAGTTTCATCTAAAACCATAATCAAGTCACCTAGGTTATCAAAATACACTGACAGTAATGAAGAAATTATACTATTGGATGAATTTGAAGAGAGACGTAGTAGAGTTTGTGGCTAGGTACTTGGATTGTTAGTAGGTGAAGGCATAGTGTAAGCATCTAGGTGGATTGCTACAACCAATTCCAATTCTAGAGTGGAAATGGGAGGTCATTTCCATGGAATTTATCACGGTTTTTTCGAGGATAGTGAGACAACATGATTCCATCATGGTAGTGGTGGACAGGTTGACAAAGGTAGCGCACTTCATTCCAGTGAAGTCTACATTCTCTGCGAGTGATGTAGCACATGTCTTCATCAGAGACATTGTCAAATTGCATGGAATTCAAAAGAAGATTGTGTCAGACATGGATGCGAATTTCACTTCCAAGTTTTCGAAGGAGTTATTTGCAGGTTTGGGCACAAAGTTGGCCTTCAGTACAACTTATCATCTGTAGACAAAGAGGGTCAATAGGATACTGGAGGACATGTTGAGGATGTATGTGATGCATCAACAATGGAAGTGGGAAGAGTACCTTCCACTGGTAGAGTTTTCTTACAACAATGGGTACAAGGTGTCATTGAGGATGAGTCTGTTTAAGGAATTGTATGGGTGAAGTTGCAATAATCCCATCAGTTGGAGTGATCTGGTGAATAGGATGTTGATTAGACCAGAAATGTTAGAAGATATGGAGCGGGAAATGAAGGTAATCAAGAAGAATTTGAAAGAAACATAGGATAGGAAAAAGAGATATGTAGATCAGAATAGGTTATTCAAGGAGTTCTAGGTTGGGGAACAAGTGTACTTTCACATAAAACTAAGGAAGAGCTCCTTGCGAATTAGATCATGTGCCAAGATGACACCCCGGTTTTGTGGACCTTTCAGGATTACTAAGAGGATTGGGCCAGTAGCCTATGGGCTTGGAGGGGGTTTAATGGTCTAAAACTCAGTGGGACCCAGGGGTTGGTTACCTGAGTGGTTGGGATGGTTCTTGGGAGTCTTGTTGCTAATGTGGAAGGTATGTATGGTGTGTTTCCATTGGTTCCACTTCCTTAAGGTGACATAGGAGGTCAAATCATATCATAGTAACTTCTTGTTACATGTTTACCCCAATTGGCCGGTTACTTGGGTAGATGTGGGACGTGGATGTTACAAAGTGGCATCATAGCTTGGTTCACCCCTCAGACTAGATGGGTTGTGTGTTGGTCATGCATTCATGTCGGTTGCATATATGTTTCTTGTGTTGTACGACCATATGCTTGTTGCATTTGTATGGTATGGGTTATGGTTGTGGTGAGGTTTCCATGGGAAGTTGATGGTGTTGTTGTGGAGGGAATCGTCATGAGTGCATGGTTGATTATGCATTGCTTATGCATGTCAGTGTTCACATGTGGTCAAGTGTATAGTGATGTGGTGGTTGTTGTCATGCATAAGTTCACAATATGTGTAGTTGATATGGTCATGCATTGATAATTGGATTCTAGCTAGAATGATGGTTTTATGCTTATATGCTTATGTGTTATATTTCTATACATTGTTTTGATTATGTTATACATGTATTATTTTGATTTGTTGATCCTGTAGATGAGGTATCATCCCTAAACTATGCTAAGGTATGCTGGTTTATTGTGATTTGGTTTAACTGACATGATATACCTTGCAGGAAGAATATCAAAGATGACTAGCAAGATGGTAGACTACAATTCCCGAGAATCTCCCTATGGATTAGGTGAGTAGTGTGATGTTGGGAACTCTTCTGATTTGGTAGACACACTGAGAAGCTTAAATGTAGAAATAAGGAGTTGTAAGGCAAGCATTGACAGAATCATATAGGAATAGGAGAAATAAGCAGAGGTAAATGCAGTGATGTTTCAAAGTTTGTCAAAATTGTAGCAACAGGGACCCCTTCAGATCAACCATGAGTAGGAGGACATAACTAATGGGGCATATGGAAGTAGGTCTCATGGTGGTCACATGTGAGATAGAGATGACATAGTGAGAGATGGTAGGTTGTTGGATACTCCAGATAGGAGAGGTGATGGACACAAGTACTACTTTAGTTCTATTTCTGATAGGCATTGTGGTCATCATTGTTATCATCCTTACAAGAGGAGTGCTAGGGGATACTTGCGAGATGAATTTAAGAAAGAAAATCCACCTACATTTTATGGAGAGATGAAGAAATAACAAGATTGAGAGGCATGGTTGCTTGGTATGAGGAAGTTCTTTAGGTTGCATGATTACTCAAAGAACATGAAAGCCAAAATAGCTACATTCAGTATTAAAGGTAAAGATGATATTTGGTGGGAAGAAGTTGATATTTGGTGGGAATATGTGAAGGATGTCAGAGGTATTCATGAGGAGGATTTGACTTGGAATGAGTTCGAGAGACTATTCAAGAAGAAGTACCTATCAGAGAGATACTTTGATGACAAGGGAAAAGAATTTTATGAGCTAAAGATGGGGCCAATGACTAATGAAGAGTACACCAACAAGTTCTTGGAGCTATTGAGGTATGTGCCTTACCTTAAGGAGGAGAAGGACAAGATCCAAAGATTCATTTGTGGATTACTGATTGCATTCAAAGACAAGATTGAGTTCAATGAGCCTAGATCATTGGAGGAGGTAATCTGAAAGCTAAAACATTACTGTGAGCTATCGAAGCACATATCTGAGACTAAGCTGGACTGGAAAGGTAATGCAAAGAATAAAAGAAAATGGGACAAGAAGCAAGCAAAACCTCAGGATGTAGGTAATAAAGAGAATGCAACGTCATCTAAGAAGTTCAATGCATCTGACAGAGTATAGGAACTTCGATCTGAGGAGAAGAAAAAGGATGTAGGCTGGAAGCCTATAGAGTGTTGGACTTGTGGCAAAGATCATCACTGGAGATATTGTCCACAACATTATGGTAGTAGACCGATGATATATAGTACTCAAGAGGCATAGAAAGTGGAAGATGTTGGGCAGAGTATTCCTAGGATCTCTACAGCGCTGGATAATAGACATACATATCATCAGGCATTTATTATATAGATGGACAGTAAGCTTTGTGATCAAGTTGTTTTGATTTTGATTAACCTTGGATCTAACTATAGTTATGTTAATCCTAACCTAGTGGATAAGTGTGGTTTGAATGAAGAAGTGCATGCAGAGCCTTGGTTAGTGTAGTTGGCTACAGGTACAAAGAAGCATGTTCATAATTGGGTAAGACACTGTACATTTGATTTGAATGGTATGCCTACCTCAGCACATTTGAATGTATTAACATTTGGATCATATAATATGTTGTTGGGCATGGATTAGTTGTACCTTCATAGAAAAAATATGGATTTTTATGATAAAGCCATTGAGTTCTTGGATGACAATGGGGAACAAGGAGTTTTGTAGGGTAAAAAGAAAGAAACATCAGTTAGAATGGTGATGGTTATGCAGGCCAAACGTAGTTGCAGGAAAGGGTGTGTGTTATTTTCAGTGCACATTTCTAGTGACAAAGGTAAGGAAGTTGAGGATGCAGATGTTTTGAGCAGGTACCCAGTTATACAACAGTTTAAGGATGTATTTCCTGTAGATATTTAAGAGTTTCCACCTCATAGGGAAGTAGACTTTTCTATTGAGTTGGTGCCAGGGGCAGCTCCGGTATCAAAGGCACCTTACAGGATGAGTACACCTAAGTTGGTAGAGTTGAAGTTGCAGTTGAAGGAAATGTTGGACAAGGGATACATTAGGCCAAGTGTATCACCATGGGGCACACTGGCACTGTTTGTGAAAAATAAGGATGGTACTCTCAGGTTGTGCATTAACTACATGCAGTTGAACAAAGTGACCATCAAGAACAGGGATTCATTACTGAGGATTGATGACTTGTTCGACCAGTTGAAGGGAGAATTGGTGTTCTCAAAGATTGATTTGAGATATGGATATCATCAGGTATGCATTAAAGAAGAGGACACCTACAACACAACTTTCTGGACCAGGTATGGGGACTATGAGTTTTTTGTCGTTCTGTTTGGTTTAACTATTTCTCCAACAACCTTTATGTGCTTGATGAATAGTGTTTTGTGTACATATTTGGGCAAGTTTGTTATTGTGTTCATTGATGATATATTGGTATATTCTAAAAATGAAGAAGAGCATGTCGAACATTTAGCAAAAGTATTGAGATTATTGAGAGAGAATCAGTTGTATGCTAAGCTCAACAAGTGCAGTTTCTTTCACACTGATGTACGCTACTTGGGACATGTGGTTTCCAAGGATGGCATAGTAGTGGACCTAGAAAAGGTAAGAGCTATCATGGAGTGGGAAGTTCCTAGAATGTGGATGAGGTGACATCTTTCTGGGGTTAGTAGGTTATCGCAGGAGGTTCATCAAGAAATTCTTGCTTATCACATATCCTATCACATCATTATAGAGGAAAGGTAAGAAGTTTGAATGGAAATAGGAGTGTGCATCTAGTTTTGAGCAGTTCAAGTAGTTTTTAACACATGCACCAGTGTTAAAGATTGCAGATCCGGAAAAAGATTTTGTAGTATGTATAGAAGCTTGCAAGAGAGGACTTGGTGGAGTCCTTATGTAGGATGGATAGGTGATATGCTATGAGTCATGGAAGCTGAATGAGCACGAGCATAAGTACCCAACACATGATCTTGAGTTGGCAATGATCATACATGCATTAAAGATGTGGCGGCACTAGTTGCTTGGAAGGAGGTTTGTATTGATGAGTGAACACAGTGGTTTGTGGTATCTATTAGACCAATCGAATTTGAATGGAAGGCAAGCTTGGTGGTTTTCCATAATTAGTGAGTTCGATTTCAATATTAGGCATATCAAATGTAAAGAGAACATGGTGGAAGATGCTCTTAGTAGGAGGATACAGGTAAATGACATAGAAGCTATGAGCTCCAACGAGACAGATTTACATGATAAGATCTTGCAGGCAGGTCAGTAGGATGTCAGGTATATGGAGATTGTGCACAGGTTGCAACATAGTTCAGGTACATGTACGGGTGGTGGTACATGTATAGGTACAGGTAGTGGTACAGGTACAGGTACAGGTTGTGGTACAGGTACATGTACAGGTAGTGGTACAGGTACATGTATAGGTACAAATGTAGATGCACAGGATGTGGATTGTCGTCTCACAACAGATGGATTAGTTAGATTTAGAGACAAGATATATGTGCTAGACAATAGTGAGCTCAAGAAGATGATCTTGAGGGAGTTTCATGTGAAACCATAATCAAGTCACCTAGGTTATCAAAAGACACTGACAATAATGAAGAAATTATACTATTGGATGAATTTGAAGAGAGACGTAGCAGAGTTTGTGGCTAGGTGCCTGGATTGTTAGCAGGCGAAGGCATAATGTAAGTGTCTAGATGGACTGCTACAACCAATTCCGATTCCAGAGTGGAAATGGGAGGTCATTTCCATGGACTTTATCATGGTTTTGACGAGGACAGTGAGACAACATGATTCCATCATGGTAGTGGTGGACAGGTTGACAAAGGCAGCGCACTTCATTCCAGTGAAGTCTACATTCTCCGCGAGTGATGTAGCACATGTCTTCATTAGAGACATTGTCAAATTGCATGGAATTCAAAAGAAGATTGTGTCAGACATGGATGCGAATATCACTTCCAAGTTTTCGAAGGAGTTATTTGCAAGTTTGAGCACAAAGTTTGCCTTTAGTACAACTTATCATCTGCAGACAAAGAGTGTCAATAGGATACTGGAGGACATGTTGAGGATGTATGTGATGCATCAACAATGGAAGTGGGAAGAGTACCTTCCACTGGTAGAGTTTTCTTACAACAATGGGTACCAGGAGTCATTGAGGATGATTTTGTTTAAGGAATTGTATGGGTGAAGTTGCAATACTCCCATCAGTTGGAGGGATCCGGTGAATAGGGTGTTGATTAGATCAGAAATGTTAGAAGATATGGAGCAAGAAATGAAGGTAATCAAGAAGAATTTGAAAGAAACATAGGATAGGAAAAAGAGATATGTAGATCAGAATAGGTTGTTCAAGGAGTTCTAGGTTGGGGAACAAGTGTAATTTCACATCAAACTGAGGAAGAGCTCCTTGTGAATTAGATCATGTGCCAAGATGACACCCCGATTTTGTAGACCTTTCAAGATTACTGAGAGGATCGCGCCAGTAGCCTATCGACTTGCACTGCCTCTGATAGTAAAAGTCCATGATTTTTTCCATGTGTCATTGCTTAGGAAGTATGTTAAATATGTTGATCATGGGATTTATTGTTTTGTATTGCAAGTGGGGCCAGAAGGAGAAATCCAACTGGAACCGCAATGTATTTTGCAAGGAAAGATGCTCATACTCTAGAACCAAGCAATCAAACAGGTTAAAGTGCAATTGAAGTAGCTTGGGCCTGATGAAGCTATGTGGGAGATGCAAGATAAGATGCGGGTTATGTATCCTTCCTTATTTGCTGGTTGAGCAGATGTTTTGGTATATGTCTTTGGTATATGTTTTTGGTACATGTTTTGGTGATGTTTGGTATATGTGCATATGTATATGGGTGTAAATACTGCCATGAGCTATGTTATAAAGCTCCAATAATAGATATGGATATCATGTCATTATGATGCCATACTTGTTATGTTGTCATGTTGGTTTTCTTCTTAACATGATGATCGTTGTAAATATTGCAACGAGCTAAGTTATAAAGTTCCATGGGAAGTATGTTTTTCTTATAGTAGCCTTATTGGTTGTAGGTGTTGTTGAACACTGAGGATGGTGTCCTTCGAAGGGGGAGGATTTTGTAACAACCCTAGTGAAAATTCCATGGAATACAAGTTAATAAAGGAAAAATAATAACCACGGTTGATGAGACACTTATTCCAAGTTGAATGTTGGGAAAAAGCATAGTGATGGGGATCACTGGTGATTGATTAACGACTGAGGAAATTGGAAAAGGAAATGGAAAAGGCTTTGGAAAGGCATGAGGCATTAATTGGAATTTTATTTATGAAAATAACGGAAATTAGGAAAAAGGGAAGGTGAAAGGTCACAGGTTGCATGTGAGGAGGAAAATGAAGGAAAACAATGGAAAATGAAGAAAATAGAGGCCTCATTAATAAAAATAATCGTGAGGATCAATTGACAAACTTTTTTTCAGTTCAGGTTTGGAGCTCTCTCTCTATTATCTCTCTCTCATACTCTTGGTCACTTAAAGTTTTCTTGGAGCACTCTTGGAGGAGTGTGTCATACTTGGAGCTTTAGAGCAAGAAGGAAAAGGAAGAGAAGGAAAGGACAAGAGGACATTGGGATTAATAGCTACAGTGGGGTTTTCTTGCAGGTACCGAGTTGCATGTATGTTGTCCTCACTAGTTTTGGCATGCATGGCAGATGCATATGGTTTATTGGTCATGATTTGTCATTGGAATATAGGATTGCCTCAATTGACAATGGATTTTCCTAACCTTTCCATTTCCTAAATGTCCATGGTGTTGTGGGTTCATTTCTTTATTTTTCTGGTTGGTTCTCATGTTTCCTTTAGCTTGGGTTGAGTTACTAGTTCCTGGAAGCCCTGGTTGGAAAAATGTTCTGGAAGCCCTGCAACTACTTGGGTTGAGTTACTAGTCCTAGAATCCTTGGTTTTAAAATGCTTTGGAAGCCCTTAGTGGGTTTAGTTACTAGTCCTGGAAGCCTTGGTTGGACAAATGTTTTGGAAACCTATCGACAGTTGTGGGTTGAGTTACTAGTCCTAGAAGCCTTGGTTGGAACAAACACTCTGGAGGCCTATAAGGCTTGGATAGAGACCAATATGATGATGGTTTTGTGATGTATGACCATGAGGTGGAATCATTGTTTGATGGGTTGAGGTGGTTTGGCCTCTGGAAGCCCTTGATGGTTTTGGATTGATGTGTTTTATGAGTTCCCACATTCATGCTTGGAATATGGCACGAGGGTGATTGAGTAAAGAGAGATTTGGATCATTTATGTCTATGGTTGAGTGGTTCGTGGAAGTCCCACAATTGGTTGGCCTTTGCATTATTATTATGAGGTTATTTTTCCTTGTTATTTCATGAGTATTATACTGGTTTATATGTGGATGATATGGCTATGATTTCCTTGGTATTTTTGTTTCTATTATGTTGGTTATGAACATGTATTATGATAGTGGTTATGTATGGCTCTCAACATGTTTTTACTTGTAAATGAATGAACAATGTATCTATGGTCTAATGGATGAAACTACAACTAATGTGTTGAGGTGTCAATGCTTCTTAGCGATTCTCAAATGAGTATGATGCCCCTATGTTTAGATCTGTTGTTTAAGCCTATGGATTACATAATTGTGACATGTTTGAAAAACTGCTTGTCATGGCTAGTTGGGGTCTATTCAAATCCTTATTCAACTAATTGTATGTGTATCATTATTATGTTGTTATCTTGAAATTTTGAAAGTATCATTGAATTCTGGGCAGTGACCTCAGCTCTAGGCCTAAAAAAGTGGCTCAAATCTTGGAGACACAAGCACAACACTGGGAAAAAAAGTCCTTTGACACATGCATACCCATTTTGTGAGAGCATCTGGAGCCTCCTAGACACATGCTTTTCCATGTTAGGGGATCGCCCGGGGGTTTAACGGTCTAAAACTCAGTGGAACCCAGGGGTTGGTTACCATAGCGGTTGGGATGGTTCCTGGGAGTTTTGTTGCTAATGTGGAAGGTCTGTATGGTGTGTTTCCATCATTTCCACTTCTTTAAGGTGATTGAGGAGGTTGAATCATATCATAGTAACTTCTCGTCACATGTTTACCTCGGTTGGCTGGTTACTTGGGTAGATGTGGGAGGAGGGAGTTACATATACCTTGGTCAATCATCAATAAATGAGTACATTATTTGCTTTTATCATGGACATGTGAAGGAGAGGACCTATAATGTCATGATGTACCAACCCTATAAGTGTAATAGTGCTACTTGCTTTTCCTATGTCAAAATTCTCCTTAGGATGCTTACAAAGAATACATCAACAGAAAACTTCATCTATGTATTTAATTTTGTATACCTTCAACCATTTCTTCTTTACATACCTTTTCCAAATTTGTATAATTTAGAAATCCAAACCTCTCATGCCACAACCTTTTCTCCTCATTTGTGTGGGTAAGAAGAGAAACAAAATCTGGTTTTCAAATAAAGTGAGAGAAGAAATACAACCTGAAATGGTGGTTAGCCTTACCAACTACTATTCTAAAACCATTTTCCATATTGAAATTCACCATTTCATTTGGAATGATGTCAACTTGTTTCCATGAACCTGAGTATGTTATCTGGTAGATAGGAACAACTAAGAGCTTAGGTACACGAAGCACATTATGAAAACCCATAATTTGGATCTATTCTTCCTTCTTTCGCAACCTCAATAGGAGAATGATCTCCCATAAAAATATGTGGTCTAGTGCAAGTCTCTAAGTAAGAGAAAGTATGTGATGATGAAGCAATATGGTGAGTGGATCTTGAGTCAATAATCTAAGTGTTAGGATAATAAGGTAAGGAAATCAAAGAATGAACCTTACCTTTGTATTTCGGTGGCCAACCCATTTTCTTCTTCTTGGCATTATTTGGAAAGAAGTCCTTAAGATGATGTTGATGAAAGACTTGTGCCATCACCTCAATTATCTTCTTCATGCATGCACTTTTTGGATGAGATCCCTTGCTACAATAAACACACTTTTACCTCGCATTCTTGGAAATTCCCCCCTTGGAAATCAAACTCTCCTTAGTTGGATTATGTTTTCCCTCTTTCTTTTGTTATGGTCCCCTTGTTTTTATACTTTTTCTTCTTACTAGCTTCCTACACTGTAAACACATGAGCCTTGGATGACTTTAAATACCCATGTGAATTAGCTTGTTCTACTCTTGAATTAATGATTCCATAAAGCTACTCAAAGGAGGCATCTTCAAATATTTACCCATGGAGAGTTTAGTAGTGGTAGTAAGAAATAAATAGTAAATACTTAGGTCCTATATTTGAAAGAACTAAAAGAATTAACTACTCTTCCTTTCTATCAATGCCACAAGTTTTAACCTATTGAAGAAAAATATTGAACTTGGCGAAGAAGCATTGTAGGGTGTCAAAGTTGTTGGGATCAAAGCTATGAGCTCATTCTCTAGATAATGTCCTCTAAACATGTCATTCTTGCTAAACAAACCCTCCAACTTGGTCCATAACTTGTTGGGATAAATACAAGAATCAATGTGAGAATAAAGGTCTAGATAAATGGACAAGAATATGAACCTAAGGCTTCTCGATCTCGTTGAATTAATTTGACTTTTATATAGCTAAATTGAGCTCTACTTCAATCTCCATATTGATTCTATAGAATCCTTTACTACGCAGTAGCAATAGGATCATTAGCTTCTAATCAAAGTAGCGGAATGAAGTTAGAATGACACATATAGTGAGTTTATTCATCTTATTCTATTTATCTAAAGTTTTTTGAACTACAATATTATATAACGTAATTCTCACAAACTCATTAATGCTTTGATACCATGTTGAATCTACAACACAGGCACAAGATCTAGTTGCAATAAAATGCTTGACTTGAGTACAATTAAATAACCTTCTCATAGGGAGAAGTAATGTGCACTAAGTGTTGTTCCAAGTGCATGCACAACCAATAGCAAAATGACTCTCCCTTAGTTCTAGTTAATTGGGCCAAAAATGGAGTTATAGGGTCCAAAATAGAGTTAGGGTCAATAATAGAGTTGATTAAAGATAATATGGTCTAAAATTACGTGAGGACTAAATGTAAAACTCAACCATATAGTTCCCAACTCAAGTGGTGAAGAAAATCCTCCAAAATTAAGACTAAAAGTCAAAAGATAATGTTTTCTACATTTAAGGGATGAGTGGATAGGGTTACGGATAAGGTTGTCCTCCAAAACAGGAAGGAATTGCTCACTTGTGGATAGGGTTGCTAGACAATAGGAAGTGCAAATTACTTGATAGGAAAAATGTATGTCACTACGCACTCAATGTCTAGCCATTACCACATGTCATCCTACATACCGTCTCTTACAAAAAATAGACATACTATAAATAGTAAGTGCCAAAAGAATGATCCTAAAAGGTAGGAAATGTAAGGTAGCTAAGGGTAGGTAATGTGTATGTACTCCAAAAGAAAGTCCATATCTAACTAGATCCACATGTGTGAATAATGTGAATTGGCATGGCATCAATATAGAATCATGGTGGTAAATAAGATAAATCAACTTACATGAGGCAAAACTTCCATATATAAACTCCAATTGAGGTGATTTTTGCATTGCTGGAAAAGGTACTCTTGATGAGTAGAAGAACATTAATATGTTGGGAACTTTTTTCTTTTATTTTTTACCCCGAAAATGACCATTTAGAGCCTCAAATTGGATTTAGAGTTTTTGGACCTTAAGTCACTAAAGTAAGACATACCCTCATAATGAACCCTACAATCCAATGCTTCTAATTTTCCACCTAAAAAATACCCAAAATAATTAAAAAATTATATAATAATGAAAGTTTTCAATTCAAAATGTTTCATAAACTTTTTTTAACCCAAACCATAATAATGAGCCTAAGTGGAATTTGAACCCAAAAAAAATTCAAATAATAATATCATTAAAGTGTATCACATATACTAACTCATTCATTAAACCAAAAAAATTTAACTCATTCATTAAACCAAAAAAAATTCAAATAATAATATTATTTAAGTGTATAGCATATACTAACTCATTCATCCAAAGGAAGTTACATAGAGATTTTATCGAGTGGAATATCATTACTTGAAGGAGTACTTCAAATACAAACTTGCTTGATCCTTTCAACGAAATCATGCTCATAGTCACCTCCCTTTTCAATTTTTAAAAACCAAGTTAGTAAAATCAACCTCAATTTGATAAATAATCATTATAAAAATTTAATGTCGTTATGAAATGTGTATAAAGCTTCATAAAGCCACTAAACACTAAAATGAATATCAAATAATTAAGGGAAACCATACATATAGATCCATCTCTAATCAATAATCCATTTGCATGCAAACTTTATTGTCGCTTCTCAATCAAAAGAATTTGACTTTATGCTAAATCTTTAATCTAAGTATATGCTAGCTCCTTCACAAAAATAAGGGACGACTTATAGTGCTCCATTTTAATATAGGGAAGTGGTGTTAATTAAATGTAAGGCTATATAGATGAGACAAACAATGTCATTTATAGGTTAAGATATGACAGGGTTAGTAATGATTGTACAATAATATATTAGGGAGTATTGAAGGTAGCCACACATCCATGGACCAAGCACATAAAGCTTCAATAACATTCCATTTAAAAAAAGTGTGGTGACAAGATTTGAGCATTCAGCAATAGTAGATAACATATATTTTAACAAGATTAGAGCATCAAGTTTAGTGTTATGCTTACTGTGTTAATGTTGAAACTTGTTCTACTCATATGATATTATTAGGTGATTTTGCATACTTAGTATTGATGATGGAGAATATTTTTTACTTGAATAAAAATTATTTTCCCTTTCTTAATAAGAACAGTTGAAGTGTCTTTTCACTCTTCGAAAATATGTTTTTAACTGTGTCTTAAATTCAATTAAGAAGGAAACCAACTTAACAACAAAGTCGACAATTAACCCTACTCTACAGCTGGGCACTCCAGGAACCTAAATTTATAATTAAGTTGCTCTCACGACAATGAGACTTTACAAAATAGCGATGCTTGTGCCTCCCCATCTCATTGACTTCCGTACCACCCTTCAAATGAATTTTTCAATAATCCAAAGCAACTTTGGATAGGGAAAGGTTTCTAGGTTAGTGCAATAGAAATCATTGTTACAGAGACTTGATAAATTGAATTACAGCAGTTACAGCGTTTTGGCTAACCAGCCGAGAAAAGACGGCAACCTCATTAGGTTCAGAAGTTTCCCCTCCAGCCAAATCAGAAAGAGATCTTATTGCTATGAATGGCAGTCTTTGTTGAAGGCAAACCAGTGCTACAGCTGCACTTTCCATGTCGATGGGACTTATATTGAACTTGGTATAGAGGAAGTTTCTGTACGCTGCATTGTCCACAAACACGTTTGCACTCGCTCCTCTTTCTACTAGAACAGCCTTGGGAGTATATGGCAGACAAGTTGTTGAGTTCAAACATCCTTCCAACTCCAGAGTCTGAATAAAGACAATCAGAACTATCAGCAAATTTTATTATAAAAACACAGATAGTGTAGAGTGTTTTTTTTTGGAAATTAAGATAAATCTAAACAATACTTGTATGAGACCAGATCTGATAGATGCTTGCTTGATTACAAAGAAATATATACATACATACATTTCCTGAAAGAACTAGTAAATACCTCAAGGTTCTTTGCAATCTGATAATAGTGCTCATCCACAGGCACCCAAAAAGCATGTTGCCTGACCTCTGGAGTTCCATTTACTGGAAAAACTTCCTCAGGTTGATACCACACATTATTAAGGAGGTTGCTTGAATTCTGATCTGATGGAGTTGTGGAGTTTGCAAAGTGAAGGTACCCGTATTGTCGTGTGTAATCCCCATTTGATTCCTGAGGAAGTTCATCATTGGGTCCATCTCCATATCTCTGAACCAACACATCTAAATTCAATCACAAGATAGTTTTACCACCGTGTCTACTTATCAGGCCATAATATCATCTTTCTAGCATTTACATAAATAAACATAAATATTAACCTGCCAGCTCCAGAGGCCGGTATGAGCCCAATAACGAGGAACTGCAACATCTGCGAGCTGCAGAGAAGAGTTGGCGTTCCCTGCAATTCCATAGTGGATGACTCCTTTCACTTCGAAGAAACTCAGCAGCAACTGAGTTGTTAGTCGTGCATTCAGCTACATAAAACAAAATATAGTATGTTAAAAGGGTAGAATTATAGATTGGGTTATAGCTATGGATTCATACAACATAAAAATCAAAGCACTGATATCAGTAAACAAAATTGAGACCAACCATTGCCAATCCTGACATGACAATGATGACTTTGTGCTTATCAACGCTTCCTATATGAAATCTTCTCCCTGCAAAGAAAACAACAACAAAAAAGATTTGATATCATTTTTTATTGTATTAATTGAAGTCGTCGTCAACAAAAAAAGATTTCATGTCAATTTTTTATTGTATTAATTGAAGTCGTCGTCAACAAAAAAAAGATTTCATGTCAATTTGTTATTGTATTAATTGAAGTCTTTTAGGTTTTCTTATCTGAATTGCTGATTCCCTGAATATTTGGCAATCAGATTGATATAGAGATGGTTAAATAATTAACCATGCCCATGTTCCTAGAATTGCTTAATTGAGATAAAAATACCCTTAATTGAAATAAAAATACCCGTCTTTTAGGGGTGGAGATTTTGAAAGTCATCCAAAAAGATAATGTTAGTTGTTTCTCCCCTCTTCAATATCAAATTTCAAAATATTTCCAAAATTTATCGATATAGTTACAACTTGCTCTACCTCTCATGTCTCTTCCATAAGTTATGAGATTTAACTTATCATGTCTCTTCCATAAGTTATGAGATTTGTTGTGTGAATGTATTTCCTATAAAAATCTCATCTACATACTTATTAAGGGCAAAATAGAATAGATCTCTGATTACCAGCGATATCTAGAGTCTTGGAGACATTGAAAGACGAAGATTGCAGAAGACGGTCCATCTCGAAAGCGTTGGGAACAACGATGCCGAGATAGGGGCCATCGCCATTGATCTTGTCGATGCTTCTCTGAACGTTTGGCGATGCAATTAGGGCATCCACTGATGATAAATCCACCATTAATGATACTATGATTAACGCCCATATACAGTGGACTGCACTGATAATCTTCATCATGCGTTCAAAACTGAATTCCTGTCCCTCTTCTGCTTGCGTTGGAGAGATTTATGGGGAAGCCTGTAGAATATTCAAATCTGTAGGTGAGAGATCAAGGAACTTGGGAGTGTGGAAGTAAGGAATCCTACCCAGCCATTGGTCTTCTGGCATGCGTTTCCACCGAGGGTATCTCGGAGAGTGTATAGGGAATCTTTTACCTATTGTTTATGATATTTTATGTTAAATAGATTTTCTGAGTAAAATTTAAAACTCCAAACAGATCCGTCAGCATCACTCGCTTCAGACCCAGTGGAAAAAACTACCTGCCGTGGATAATTTAATTTATATCACAAAGCGTTGACTTATGAAATTAATTCGAGCCATTTCACAGCGTGGCTATGCGTGCAACTTCCAGAGAACACTGAATGAGTAAGGGTAATTATTTTTTAAATTTTTTTTTAAAGGAATTTATTAAAATCACAAATTCATACCTAATAAAAATATTTTAGAGATTTTCAAAATGCTAAATCTATATGGTCAGAAAACCAATACGTATCATTGTCTAAGTCCCATTATACTACGACTTTTGACGGCCTAGGGCATGGTGTCACGAGCAGGTATCAGTCACTCTCATAGAGCTGTTAGCAAATTTGAGTGATGTATGTATAGCTCATAGTTTTTTAACATGACAAGTTACGTAAATATTAATATATAAATAATTCAGCGATCTAGATTAAATGATGGGTAAAAATAATAGATATTAATTAATTTAGGATAAGTATTAAAATATATAAGCAGGTTTCAGAAGGCATCACTCAACAACAGACCACTTTGTTATGCTTAGGATCATTGCGGAGGAATGTCGTAATGATAAATCCAATTTATTTTGTTGTTTTGTGGACTTTAGAAAGGCTTTTGATACGGTTCCTAGATCCAACCTTTGGAATAGATTAGAAGAGCTAAAGGTTCCTCTCGAGTTGAGAGCTGCCGCTATAAGGTTATACGAGAATGTAATTGCCAAGCTAAAGAGCAATGAAGGGTGGTCGAAGATATTAAGTGTAACATCGGAGTTAAACAAGGTTGCCCCCTCTCCCCTACCCTATTTGGCATTTACATCGATAAGCTCGAAGGCTATTTAGAGGAAGCAGGATGTGATGGCACGATCTTAGCTGGGATAGTCGTCATCCTTCTTCTTTATGCTGACGATATTGTTCTTTTGGCAAGGTGCCCATCTGATCTTAATAAGCAACTCAGGCTTCTTAAGGATTTCTGCTCTACCATGGGTATGACTGTTAACACTGACAAAACAAAAGTTATGATTATCAAATCCAAGAAGGACACTTACGCTAATTTTATGTATGACAATAATAACTTGGAGGAAGTGTATTCTTACAAGTACCTAGGAATTGATATTCATCACAAGCTCAACTGGAACCATAGCATTGAGAAAAGGATTAATGGGGGGTGGAAAGCTTACTATGGTCTTGAAAATAATTGTAAAATCGCAAACCTTGTAATGTGGGATAAAAAGAAGTTCCTCTTTGAAACTTTAGTCACTCCTGTTATCTTATATGGCTGTGAGGTTTGGGGTTGCAGCATCTCTAGAGAATCATGGAGAAAGATTGAGCAAATCCAGAAGCGTTTTATAACTTATAACCTGAAAATTAAAAGTAATACACCCTATCCTATTCTCCTTATAGAAGCAGGTCTTTCCCCTATTGAGAGCCTAGCTATGCTTAGGTTTCTGTTGTACAAGCACAAAATCAGTAACATAAACGATCATAGACTTCCTAAGCTAGCTTTAAATTCTAGCCAAAACCACCTAAGGCTCAATCAAGGGTGGCATAAAGACACAAGGGCCTGGTTAAACTATTGGGAGATCAACGAAAATGATGCATTGCAAAACATAAATAACATTAAAGATATTGTTACTTCTAAGTTCAAAGAAAAAATGTGGTGTGAGAAAGACTTAGCGGCTGAAAGAAAATTAAGTTATTATCAGAAGGTCATCAACCCCACCCTAGAAGATCAAAAGTATCTCTCTATTTTAACTAGCTCAAAGAAGAAAATTAATATAGCAAAGATTAGAACGAATTCTCATGAGCTCCATAGTGAAACAGGTCGTTGGGCAGTTCCTAAAACGCCATGGATGGAAAGGATCTGCCATATATGTAAGAATAGGAACATCGAGGATGAAAACCACTTCCTCTTAGAGTGCCCCGCGTATAACCACATTAGATCTCAGTTTCACAATCTTTGTTACAATACTGACCTTCCTAGCCTTTTACAATGTCAAAATTATAGTGAGCTCGGGAGGCTTCTCTCCAAGCTTTTTGAGCATAGGAATAAAATCTTAAATCAAAATAGATAATTTGTTTCTTTAGGTCCGATAGACCATTATTTGGTCTCAGCGGACGTTAACCATCATCATCATCATCATCATTATTAAAATAAAAATCATAAAAATTAATTAAATTAAAATTTTATTTTAAATTATTATTATTGATTATATTAATTTATTCATTTTAATTCTGGATTAAATCTCTTTAACTCAAATAAATTTTCATTTAAAAAGTTTCATTTTTCTCATAGTAAATTCAGATTAGTTTTATTATTATTATTTATAATTATTAATTATTACTTTTGTATTTTATTTTATTATTATTTTTAGTTTTATGTAATTTGACCAAGTTAAATTTTTATTGATAATTATCATAATTATTTATTTATTTATTTATTTATTTGTTTTTTTTTTTTAATTTTGACCAAATGAAAATGTTTACAGGGCATTACAACATCTCTACATACTAGGCTTGAGAGTACCTCACTAGGCAATTATTTTTAACTTTTTTATTATTTTTAATTGAGCCCACATGTAAATGTTTACAAACATTTACACCACTACAACATCTTCCCATAGCTTTTGACTTTTAGATTTAACTTTAAAAATGTTATGAAATAAAATAAAAATAAAATATTTATAAAATGTTTTGATTTTGAAAATGAGTTATGATTTTTGGGCAAGTGGTATTGAGAAGCCATGCTATTGGCCAATGTTATTGTCACAAAGTCTATTTCCAAGTTAATGATATCCATAGTAAAATAAGGGTGAATATACATGGTTAAGAATCTTGTTATATTGTTTGTTTATGGTGAGTTCTAAATTTCAATTTTAAAATTGTTATAAAATTAAATTAAAATTAAAAAAAAATATTGGTTTTAATTTTTATTTTGATATGAGTTATGGTTTTTGGATATGTGGTATTGATAGGCCATGGTATTGTAAGAAATCCTATTGAGAAGTTAATAAATCCATGGCCAAATGAGGGAGAATATTCATGTTAATTTTTATGTACTTATTAATTAAATTTAAATATTTTGCTATTTTAAATTGTAAGGTAAAATGGATGCTAATTTATAACTACTAAGTTATATATTTTAATGTAATATGTATATTGTGATTTTCATTTATGTAAAATGAAAAATAAAAAATAATATAAAAAAATCAATTTAAAAAATATTCATGTCTAGCATCTAACATCTAACATCTAACACATACACATCTATCCTATACTAATAAATGAATTAAATATATATACAAACATGTAGTAAGATTGTTAAATTATAAATATGTTTTTTTAATACTATAGTTTATCAATACCATATGCCTAGAAAATCATAACTATTTCATATGACACTTCTTCATATAACCTTTTTATAATTAATCAATTTAATTAAAGGGGTAGATATGGCATAACTACTTTTGACTTTTTATAATTAATCAATTTAATTAAAGGGGTAGATATGGCATAACTACTTTTGAGATAAATTGATGAGGCTCGGTATTGCAACAAGAATGCTGCAACTCCCAAGGCTACCAACTTTAATTATCAACCCAAGGTTCATACAAACTTAAGAGGCATCGACACTATATGTGCAGCATACAATGTGTCCTTCTTTTATTGTCATGCGATAAAAGAAATGTTGTCTATTTGCAGGAATGAAAGACTGAATTTAAAAATGCTCATAAAGTAACATGAAATCCTCTATCTACTTATTAACACACTTTGCTTGCAAAATAACCCTATTTAACCCTATTTATCACATGTGATGTTTTAACTAATCTAAGCATGAAACCTAATCTAGAGAGTACTAACTACTGTGTGCATGTGTAAATATAAAATAACTTATTTTTTAAATCTTTTTGCTTTATAAATGCAAATGCTAATCTTTCCTTGATCTTTGGCAGGGGAGACAGGTGTGGAGGAAGAGGGGTACACTGATTTTGATGGCTTGAAGGTCAAGTAGGGGCCTAATCCCAACTTCAATGATGATTTTTCTTAGTTCGGGCTCAAAACAGGCCACTACAGGATTTCCTACATGATGTATTAGTTCTCCTACAGGATCCCCTATTTTACTACAAGATGTTACAAATTTACTATACGAAATTATAATTCATTGAATGACCAATCAAATCAAATCCAAATTGGATGGGACAAATTTTGTTATCGACTAGGATGTCTTCGGTCCCCATTCCAAGTGGAATCATTCAAAAAGACCTTTGTTAACCCATGCTAAAAAATAGTAAAAAATTACTGGTCGAAAATCTAGAAATTCGAGAACTAGTGAGCTAGTAAATCCATCAAATGCCTAACCTAATCAAGTGAAAATGCAATGAGGTAATTGTTGTTATGAACTAGAATGTTTTTGTGATCTAATGCAAGTGGAACCAACTAGATTGAAGTTTGTTAGCATGCTCTTAAAAAAAGCAGAAATTTATTGCTCTTTGCTACAAAGGAGTTCCAGAAATCTACATTTGGGAATAAGAAGACTAATTCAAATAGATCAATGATTACTATGACCTTCCAAATCTTTTCCAAGGATGAAATGATGATTTTTATCCTGCAAAATAACTTACATCTACCATTTAACCCAATCCTACAACAAGAAATCATTAATATTAAATGCATAAATAAAAATAAATAAAAACAAGAGATGCATGTGAATAAGAAGTGAAAAGAAGGAAAGAAAATGATACAAAAGGGCTCTGAGACCCCTGGGATGGCCAAGCCCAAGGAAACTCAGAGACCTATGGAGGAGAACAATATTTAGAAGCTGAACATGACACCAATCCTCATTATTTTCATCAATACAATTACATCCTTGCAAGAAAATACAATGAAGCTACAAAAATATGAGTTCTCTCCACAATAACACTAATAAAAATCCCCCCCTAGAGGAAAATTCGACTTGGTACTTATACAAAATGATTAGGAATCATTCCCCATGAATGGAGGAAGCTTTCCCCACCAAAATCCCTTGATTAGTGGATATGGTTCCCAATACTAGGAATCTGCGCTAAATAGCAGGGAGCACATTCCTAGATTTTCTCAATCATTGGAGTCCCACAATCTGTGCCATAATTCCATAATATCTTCTTGATTTATTATCTAATAGGGATCCTTCTCTAGTAGCGAGCAAGTCCCTAAATTATCTCCTCCTCCAAATCTTCATAATCTGCCCAATATTCTCATAATATTCCACAAAAATAAATAATATTAGGCACAAATATGCAATTATTCATAAACCTCCCTAATAAATACATTAAAGTTAAAAATACATTATCTAATGCAAAAAGAGAGGTTTAATGTGTTGAAGGATGGTCATAGGCCTTAATTTATGTTTAATTTAGAGGCATGGGCCTTAATTTATGTCTAATTTAGAGGCCCATCATAAATCTCAACCTTTGATTTGCTGCTACTATTAAGAATATTCTAGAATATTTATTAGAGATTAAGTTTCTCCCATTCACCTAGTAATTATTGATAAATAAATTAAAATTCTAGACGCCCTATTCCAAAATAGACATGCTTAAACATAATAAATAAAATATATTAAAAAAGCATCCACATCATGCTATATAAAAAACACATTCACATCAAGTTACATTGCATAATTTAGTGGGTCTAATGTTTAAAAATATATGTGTTCTCTTAAAATGCTATCATGAAATAGGGTAGAGTAGTGTGTACACTTTCATAGACTTCAGTAGTGAAATAACTATTTAGATGATTCCATACAAATTATACTATAGCATACAATATACACAATTCAAGAATGTAATAATTTTTATTTGAAGAATAAAAAAGGCTCAATAATGTAACATTTACTATGCGTTACTCCCTTTCCTCTTTAAAGCTTCTCTATTTTGAGTGTTGGTTTGGAAAAAACGAGATAAGATGGAGAATGGAATTAAAAAAGAAAATATTGCAAAGACACCACAAATTACAATATTGAAAGAAAAATATTACAATGAAACCCAAATTCTATTAATGAATCCATTAGGAAAAATCATTATTATGCACATACCAAGACAACATGGCTAGAATAGGGATAGTTTGTTTGACACATTGAATACTTTTGTTAGTCATTGGAGTACTCCATATAGAAATATTTACTTAATTAACCAATTGTTATTCTAAATTATATTTTTAATGATGATATAATTAAAAAAATCAATATGCACACACAAATAGTCTCACAAATAAAAAACATATTTTGAATTCATTTATCAACCTACACAAAAAAACGCATTCCTTATACAAGAAAATATTCTATTTTATGTAAATAAACACAACCCCACCATTTTAGTTGCTAAGAAGAAATTCATTACACAATTATATGAATCAACTATGGATAACACCCTAGGTCAAACCATGATACCATTAGGACAAAGGAAGCTCCTACTAGGCTCTAATCTTGCTCGGCACAATCCATATTTTTCATGACATATAAATTTTGTTTACTGCTAAGCACTCTAAGCCCTTGGTCCACCATGGCGCTCTCTTCTTTTTTAATCATGGCACAAGGAAGCTCTTACCATGTTTTTCTTAATAGTTTTTTGGGGAATCTTCTTCCCTTCTAATGCAAGCAAAAAGAGTACAAGGCTATTGATTTCATGATGTACAAATAGTTAACTTATGACTTATCCATTTTATCGATATGAATCCTCTATGAAAAAAGAATTTAGTGTCCATATGAATCCTCTATGAAAAAATTTTTAGTGTCCCTTTGAATTGACTTCATTATTAATATAAATTTTAGACTAAGTACAAAGCTTATTTCTCACTATAATTTCTTTGGAAATTGAAATAAAGCTCCTCTCATTCCTCTCTCTCTATCAATGAATTCACAATACACCCTATAGCCTTACACAACTATTTCTTTTCTATTATGCTTACACTAAGTACTATTATTGTTCTATTGTACTTATATTGAGTGTTATTGGTTTTTAGCAAAAAAAACTTTCATTTAGTTAACACACTAACATTGTAATCTATCAACCATGGTTGTAGGTGTAATTTATATAAACAACCACAATATACATAATTTCCCATAATCAATGCATGGTTAATAATATAACCTGCCTTTCTTATTGTTTCCACAAAAACATTATACTAGACATGGTCAATTAACCATTTGAAGATGATGAAAATGTGGGATCCTCCAACTAGTTTTCTATGGAAAAACAATTTAAGGAAAAACATGGGGTGACACATGATTTAGCATAATGAGTCATCCATAAAAATTTATGCACCCATGGCAATGAATGAATGTATAAACATGTGGATGTAACAAGAAGTTACACTACTAAGAAATTATTCAACCACACATAGTTTGTAGCATATTGATTTTATTCAATACAATTGATAGTGAGGAACGGGCTTACATATCACATAAAGACTATTGTAGAGTGGGGTTGTGATATTTCATTTGCACAAATCTTATTCAAATCTATGATAAATACATTTGAAGAATAGGAACAATAAGATAGATGTGTGTCATATTCAATTACAACCCCTCAAACCAATAATCAAGTTATCAATATTTTTTGAAACATAATTTATTATTCAACTTCCCATTGGGCTAAAATGCATGAGAATGTTGAATGGAGTAACTAATAGTTTGTTAGAGAATAAAGGAAACCAAATCAGTATGTTATTAAACTTATAGCTTCCCATTGAATTAATCAATAATGAAATTTAACTATTGTTATAAGCAATAGATCAAACAACAACCAAGCAAACAATAAATAGGTAGTGGGAAATTGTAGAAATAACTCGAAATTTGAAGCTACTAATGAAATCAAGCTGAAATCAATAGACACATATTTATTCTACTAAATTCTACAGAAGAAAAGTTGACAATAGAAACACATGCAATCATTCAATCACAATGAACACAATTTTTACTGGGGAACCCAACTGGGTAAAACCCCTCCTCTATTTATATTATATTATGTGAGAATAATGATCTATTACGATGACTGATTCAATGCTTGAATCTACACCTGCACTGTAATACTGATCTCCTCCTGTCCCTGCTCTAGCCAATACTTAGCCAAAACAAGCCTCTTGCTTCCTGCTATTTCCTTGTGCAAATCCCTAGAGAAATGGCTCAATTGCTACATGCAAACATTGTACACTCACTAGTATATAAAATTGATTGAAATTATGCCTTTTTCCTCCACTTCACTAGGAAATTTGATTTGCATGCATGAATAGGGTTATTTTTAGTAAATTGACTAGTTAACTAAGACTTGGTTGAGTTTATAAAAATTACAACTACTACTCAACTGAACTCACACTAACTTTATTCTAGACTAGAGTTCAGATAAATGACGTTCACTAAATATAACACCTCTTGATATCTAGATTGTATCCACCAAATTTAACACAACTCTACTTCTAGCCCACAAACTTGAATTGGATGACTTAGTAAAGTGATTTGGCCATGTTACTCCTACTAAGTTCTTGACAACTCATCCTGCAGAAGTGAAAATTAAAATTTCTTCATTTGACTAAGGCATAAGTCAAATGAAGCCTTTTATTGCTACAATTTGACACTCCCTCTTAGCAAGAAAAGGGTTTTGAACAACCCCAATCCTTCTCATGACTTTATTCTAGACTAGAGTTCAGATAAATGACATTCACTAAAGATAACGCCTCTTGATATCTAGATCTTATCCACCAAATTTAACACAACTCTACTTCTAGCCCACAAACTTGAATTGGATGACATAATAAAGTGATTTGGCCATGTCACTCCTACTAAGTTCTTGACAACTCATCCCGCAGAAGTGCAAATTCAAATTTCTTCATTTGACTAAGGCATAAGTCAAATGAAACCTTTTCTTGCTACAATTTGACACTCCCTCTTAGCAAGAAAATGGTTTTGAACAACCCCAATCCTTCTCATGGGGAACTCAAACTTGCCTCTTGACAAAGCCTTTGTTAAGATGTCTGCATCCTTATCTTTTGTAGGAAACACTGAATTTTCAGAGAGTTTTATACAAATCTGATCATCACAATGGATCAATGTATGTTCCATCCCCTAATTGAAGAGACCAACCTAGATCTTCCTCATCCAAATAGCCTCACATGCTTCTTGACTAGAAGCTATATACTTGACCTCTACTCAACTAAGTGCTACAAATATTTGTTTCCTACTATACCAAGAAACTGTTGTTGACCCAACACTGAAGACTACTCCTGATGTGCTCTTCCTATTTGAGAGACTCCCTACCCAATATGCATCTGTGAAGCCTTGGAGCTTCACTCCATCAATCTGCCTATACCATAAACCAAAGTCTCTTGTGCCTTTGAGGTATTTAAGAACAAATTTTGTTTCTTTTGAGTGAAGCTTTGTAGGATCCACCATGAACTGACTAAGATAGTTCACTGAAAAACAAATATCAGTCCTTGTTTTCACCAAGTACATCAAGGACCCCACCAATTGTTTGTTGATATTTCCATCTACTTCCTCTCTTGTAGAAGCATCCTCTTTCCTTGAGTTAGTACCTAAAGGAGTATCCATGGGTTTTCAATCCTCTATATGGAATCACTGAAGGATTTCAGAGGTGTACTTCCTCAATCAAACAAATATCTCTCCATCTTCCTGTCACACCTCCAATCCAAGGAAGTAGTGAATTAAACCCATATCCTTCATCTCAAACTCTCTTACAAGCTCCTCCTTGCAAGATTGGATCAACCTGTCATCTCCTGTTAGTATCAAATCATCCACATAGAGAACTAAGAGGAAAAAACTTCCATCTACCATAACGTAATAGATATTGGAATTTTCTTCACTCTTAGTGAAGCAGAATCCATTGAGATAAGCATCTATGCCAGTGTACCAAGCACGAGGTGGTTGCTTGATACCATATAGGGCTCTCTTGAGCCCACACACACTTGTCTCCTTGCTAAAGGTATCGAACCCCTCAGGCCACTCAATGAACATCTCTTCCTTAACCACTCCATTAAGGAAAGTAGTCTTAACATCCATTTGGTGGATCGTCCACCCCATTTGTTTTGTCAATGCAAGTATGGTCTTGATAGATGAGTATCTTTCCATAGGGGAAAATTTATCCTCATAATCAATCCTCTCCACCTGTGAGAAGCCTTTGGCCACAAATCTGGCCTTGTACTTCTCAACACTTCCATCAGCTGTATGTTTCACCTTCTACACCCACTTGGAACCAATAATAGATTGTACCTTAGGTCTAGGCACAACCTGTTAAAATATGAAATTGCAATCAAATTCCACTTTGGACAACTCACTTGATGGATATAATGATTTCATTGAATTCCTATTTTCATGAGGACCAAAATCGACCTAAAGATCACTCAAAAAGGATAAGGGAAAGTACACTTATGAATAAAATCCATGTGCATATTTGATAAGGTCAGCCCTAAATCAAAGTTTACACCCTTGGAAGACTATAAATACAAGTAACCTATTATGAGACACTCTTATATCTTGGTTTTTTCTTGTACAGGTCTAAGGCTCTTCCGCAAAAGGACAAGTTCGCTCGAAGATGAAATTGTAGGGTCTCAAGCTCGCATCTCAGTTTTTAGGGTTTTGGGCCTGAGTTGCTAACACATCACAAGAATAAGTCGACCATAATCTCTCGCATAGAATATCATCCGTGGGTCTGGAGCCTTCTAGTCACACAAACAAATGTCCATCCGTGCGAGTGGGAGTTAGGGTTTCAGAATCTCAATCATTTTCCTACCACAGTCCGTATCCAATCACAGTTGCTTGCATGCCAGGCTTAATGGAACAAATGAGATGCTACAGTCACTTAGATGACTCCTCCTTTGTGCGATTAAGACATATAAGTTGAAATTTCGGTCTACCAAATTTTTCTCTCATTGACCGTAGAGTTCGATAGTTGACCGTAGACAATGATAGTTCATTTTAGGTTTCTGAATCAGGATTTTGAGTATAAACGTGTTTGGGTTCATTTCATAGATATGGGTTAGCTGATTTTTTTTGTATAGTTGTATGGATGAAGATATGGATCATCGTACTCTCTCTTTGTTGAACATTTTAATCAAATCTAATAAGAAGAAGAATTTGGAAGGGTTTTCCCCCTTGTGGGGTTTTTCCTGATCTCCAACCAATCCTGGTGTCTCTATGTGTGAATTCATTTCTTTTATTGTTCCTTTATGTTTCACTGCATTAATAATGATGATATTGTTCTTTCTACATAGTTGCATATGTTGTTGAATAATGATGTAAATTTGCATAATGTTACGATGTTATGGGGTGAATGTAATGTGTTAATGAATAAATGCAATTATCAAATCATAGGACAATATAACCCTAAGAAAAGTTAACATGGTATTAGATCTGGGCTGAAGAAAAGTCATGGAGATCACCCCTAAGATGACACCATTGATGGATGCAAGAAGAGGATGGTGGAGAACCCTAGGAAATTTGGTTATTAGGGTTTTATTGATATTATGAGGTTAGGGTCTGAGAGAAAACGTGGTTTATGGAAAAGATTTGAGATTTTCAATCTAGAAGCCCTAGCATGGTCAATATGAAGTTGCTTAAGCACTTGTGTCAAAATTAATGAAGCCCTAAACGTGATAGTTTCTATTAGGCCTGGTTGTTGATAGAGTTGGTTGAAATATTGAAGGCAACATTGTTATATGGACAATAGACAGTGATGGCTCTTGAAGGCTGGTTCAAGAGGGAGACAATCTCCTTTCATTAAAGACAAGTACTTTTTGATTTATGATGCTTCTTTATGTCCTTACCTTTGTTTATACTTATGCATCTGATTTTTTTTTTATTATTACTTATGCTTCCTGCATGTATATTTGAGTATTTGAATGCTTCTAACCTCTTGATGAGTTGTGATAAGTGGATCCCTCTTGAGGATCATGGCTAGTATAGGAAGAGAAGACCTAGCTTTGGAAAAGAGGCTCTTGATGAAAAGGTGACAAAGTGCTACAACTGGCCGATGTAAAATAAGAAAGTGCACAGGTATCTAAACATTACAAGGTATGTATGGTATTATGTTTCAAATTCAATATTGGTGGCAAGGTAAGCCCTAAGGCATGATGAGAATGCCTCTTTCACAAATGGCTCATGAAAGTGATTTGGATTCATGGTTCTTATGATGAAATTGTGCTCTTGGTATTGAACAAGTATCTTGATCTTATTGATTCTATGAAGCTACTTAATATTGATCATTGATATAGTGGTATACTTGATATTTGGCTAACACCTATCATTTCAAATATCTTGATCCCATAAATAAGGTTAGCACCTTGATTCTAGTACATGGTAACTTGACACTATTTATTTGTGAAAAGCATGGTAGCCATGATGATAGAAGTATAAAAATGAGATTGATACTCAGGAACTTTTGTTGACCATGGTTATGTTTTGATGTGCTTAGTAATTATGGCATGTGGTAAAAAATTGAATGCCATGACTTGATGGATTGAGCTATGCGACAAAGAAGTAATGCTTATGATCATGATTCTTGAAGTCTACTCCTATTAGCTCTTTGACGCTAACCCTTGATGACAGATTGATGTCATGATGAAGTAGTTGATGACAACATGATATAACCATGATGAATATGTGATATGGTCTGAGTTTATGATCTGAAATATATGTTGATGCATGACAATATTATAGACAGGTTGATGACTTGAATGAATGACTTCCCATTCAGAGGTAGAATATCTCCATAAGATCTCTTCTCCTATTATCATTTGCATTATATGCATATTATTTACTGTTGAAGTATGATTTATGGACATGAATAGACAAATATCTAACATTATTTTCTAATTTAGTAACCGGAGAACCCACAGTAAAAACAACTCTTCCTCAACGTTTCAAATCCCAATAGGGATCCATCATCAGGACATTCTTGAATGATGATAGTAGAAGAGCTTGAATGAGGGTATTAAATAGATTTTAATAGTTTGAAGTGAGAAGATTTAAATAGATGTCGATTGTTTTAATCATTTTTATTTATTATAATCCTTTTTTTTAATAATTTTAAGAATTTTAAAGTATTTTCAAAAGATTATTTATTAATGTAATAATAAATAAATACATTGATTATTTAATCTTTACTACTAAATGTTTAAATTTATTATTAAGAGTTTACTATAGCTAATAAATTCAATAGTAAATCCAAATAATAATTAATCAAAATTATTATAATAAATATATATTTTTTTACATTAAATATTAGTATTAATATTCAATATATATTAATAATAATATGTGAATATATAAATATTTAAATTATTATTACTAAAAAATAATATTAGTGTATTAATATTAAATATTAAATACTAAAAATATATTAATAATATTAATGTTAATGTATTAATAATAATTAATAAATAATAACTAATAATTATTAATAATATTAATGTTAATGTATTAATAATTAATAATAATATTAATGTTAATGTATTAATAATAATTAATAATTAATGTTAATGAATTAATAATAATTAATAATTGATAACTAATAACTAATAATAATATTAATGTTAATGCATTAATAATTAATAACTAATAATTAATAATAATATTAATGTAAATGTTATAATTCATACCTAATTATTATTAATACATTTACATTAATATTATTATGAATTAATTATTATTAATTCATTAACATTAATATTATTATTAATTCATTAACATTATTATTATTATTAATTATTAGTCATTAACATTAATATTATTATTAATTTTTAATTATTATCAATACATTAATATTATTATTAATTATTATTAATACACTAACATTAATATTAATTATTAGTTATTAATTATTAGTTATTATTTATTAATTATTATTAATACATTAACATTAATATTATTAATATATTTTTAGTATTTAATATTTAATAATTAATATCCACACACTAATATTATTTCTGAGTAATAATAATTTAAATATTTATATATTCACATATTATTATTAATATATATTGAATATTAATACTAATATTTAATGTAAAAAAATAAATATTTATTATAATAATTTTGATTAATTATTATTTGGATTTACTATTGAATCTATTAACTGTATTAAACTCTTAATAATAAATTTAAACATTTAATAGTAAAGATTAAATAATTAAATATTAAATAATCAATATATTTATTTATTATTACATTAATAAATAATTAAAAAAAAAAAAAAAAGAGATTATAATAAATAAAAATGATTAAAGCCCATAATATTAATTTTCAATACTATTAGGTATGAATTATAACATTTACATTAATATTATTATTAATTATTAGTTATTAATTATTAATATTATTAATACATTAACATTAATATTATTATTAATTATTAGTTATTAATTATTATTAATACATTAACATTAATATCATTATTAATTATTAGTTATTACTTATTATTAATACATTAATATTATTATTAATTAATAATTATTATTAATACATTAACATTATTAATAATTATTAGTTATTAATTATTAATTATTATTAATACATTAACATTAACATTAATATTAATATTAATTATTAATTATTATTAATACATTTACATTAACATTATTATTAATTATTAGTTATTAGTTATTAATTATTATTAATACATTAACATTATTATTAATTATTAGTTAGTAATTATTAATTATTACTAATACATTAACATTAATAATATTATTAATTCATTAACATTAATATTGTTATTAATTATTAGTCATTAACATTAATATTATTATTAATTATTAATTATTATTAATACATTAACATTAATATTATTAATATATTTTTAGTATTTAATATTTAATATTAATACACTAATATTATTTTTTTAGTAATAATAATTTAAATATTTATATATTCACATATTATTATTAATATATATTAAATATCAATACTAATATTTAATGTAAAAAATAAATATTTATTATAATAATTTTGATTAATTATTATTTGGATCTACTATTGAATCTATTAAACTCTTAATAATAAATTTAAACATTTAGTAGTAAAGATTAAATAATCAATGTATTTATTTATTATTACATTAATAAATAATCTTTTGAAAATACTTTAAAATTCTTAAAATTATTAAAAAAAAAGGATTATAATAAATAAAAATGATTAAAACAGCCGACATCCATTTAAATCTTCTCACTTCAAACTATTAAAATCTATTTAATACCCTCATTCAAGCTCTTCTACTATCATCATTCAAGAATGTCCTGATGATGGATCCCTGTTGGGATTTGAAATGTTGACAAAGAATGGTTTTTACTGTGGGTTCTCCGGTTACTAAATTAGAAGATATAAACCACAGATGTCTTAAATCCAGAATCTTACATTATTGATATGCAACAAAGTTATGATATGAGAAGAGAGAGTTTTCCCTTATGCTAAACCTCAGTCGCACGAAAGCACTCCTATAGGTGCCACTGTAGCCTCTCAACCGCACGGAAGTAAGGTCAAGGATGCGACTGTAGTCTCCCAACCACACAGAAAAAGGTCTATGGGTGTGATTATGCCTGCAAGACACAAAAATGAAGTTTTGTGCATGAAATAAGATGTTCACCTTGTTGAGAAATGACAACAATAAATTTCAGTTTAATTTGTCCTTGAATTAAACTGAGAATTAAAATCAAATTCTATTCTCATAGCAACTTGTAAATAGTTAATTAAGTTTAATTAACTTAATTATCTTAGGAATTTCGAGTTGGAAGTCTTTCTGTAGTCATGTATATGTTCTCCCTAAATTTTAGGGGTCTAGTATGAGTTAAATTGAGTTGAAAATTAGATCACTCAATTTACTGAGTTAAGTTCAGTTAAATTAGTTCCAAACTATTTGAGGAACTAATAGAGAGTTAACAGTCAGTTGGTGCACTAGTGCATCCACAAGTTTCACTCTAGTTAATTGAATATTCCCTCATCAGAAACTCATGCATGTCGATTCTGAGAAAGACCCAGTTGAGACTAGAGTGCAGGGACAATGTACTAATAGTGGTATTATTTACTGGAGTGTAAATATCATGCATGCATTAGAGATTGATCCTATGTTTTGATTGCATAGTTTTGGAAGCATGAATTCCCTTTAAATACAGGTTATTCATCCTAGGAATTACATAAGAGATTAAGGGCTTGGAGAGTGGCATAATTGGCTAAGTGTTGGCCAAGAGTTAGCTTGTGAGCTAAGAGAGTTGAACATACTTGTGTGGAATTGTTCTAGTGAGAAAAAGCTTTGTATCTTCACTCATATTTCTGATATATGCAATACCAATAGTGGGGTTTTGAGCAACGGATTTCCCTAGATACATCTTGTGTTATGTGCCATTGATTTACCTTCTTCTTGTTCATATTGTTTTCATCGATCTATTGGTTTCCGCTGGTTGAAAGTAGAAGTAGATTCTTGTCCTGTGCTTTAGTACATTGCATGAGATCGTGAATCTACAGGGTTTTCTACATGGTATTAGAGTTGAGAACAGTATACTAGAGGAGATTTTGAAGTTTTGATTTTTGGGTTATAGGTGGAATTTGAATTTGCAATACATACTTCAGGATTGGCAGATGATGTTCTACGGTTTGCGGCTCGATTATGCCTTGGAAGGAAGCTCGAATTTTATAGTTTGGAGGGACATAATAGAGGTTGTGCTAGAGGATAATGGCTTGAAGGAATTCGTTGATCAAGAAATTCCTAAGCTAGCAACATCGAATGCACAAAATTTGGCCAGATGGAAGAAGTGTGTGGCGAAGGCGAGGCAGGTAATCCTTGAGGGAGTTCGAGACCACATTGTCTCGTGTCTCCATGGTAAGGAAACTTTGTATGCTATGTGAAAAATATTGATGAACTTGTATTAGAATAACAGTGACCAAAGGAAATTGGCACTAAAGGACAAACTTTGAAAAATCAAAATCGAGAAAGGCGAGATGATTCCAAAATACTTGATCAAGTTCACTCAATGTCATGATGAACTTGGAAGTGTTGGAATCACGGTTTCCGAAGATGATATGGTGAACTGTATTTCTCTTAGAGGATTCCCAAATAGTTGGCATAGTTATCAGGACTCTGTCAATGGTTGGGAGAAGCTGCCGGATTGGGAATGACTATGGTTGGATTTGATGTAGGGGGAGATCAGAAGGAACACCAGGGATGGCTCTTCGTCAAAGATTGATGACGAAGAGAACTGTGCCTTAGAAATTAAGGCGAAGAAGGGGAAAGGGAAATATTCCCATTCCAAATCAGATTTTTATCATGGAGGTAAGAGGAAAGACATGAAAAAAGTTAAGTTCTTTCATTGTCATGAGCTGGGCCATTTTGCTACAAATTTTCCACTCAAGAAATCCAAGAAGAAGTCCTTAGGAGGAGCGACGAATGATGCTTTGGCCTCTCAATTAAAATTGGACTTTTCCCTCATTGCATGCATGGTGTCATCAATGATGGGAAGTGTATGGTACTTAGAAAGTGGCACTTCATTCCACATGATTGGGGACAAAGAGTTATTTAGTGACCCGGAGGAGAAAGATCTCCAGATGCATATCGAGATGGGTGACGACGGGAAGTATAATGTTACTGGATTGGGCACGATTACTTTTCAGAGGGAGCATGGGACTCCACTCACCTTGAAGAATGTTATGTATGTGCTCAGGCTAAAGAAGAAATTGGTATCTATTGCCATGCTTGAGGATAGAGGCTATGATGTGATCTTCTCGAAAGGAAAGGCATTCCTTCGACACATAGCCACAGGTCAAGTAAAGAAGATAGGGATTCGGGTGAAGAATCTCTATAAGCTGGAGGTAGAGGAGTGTGCTTCTTTGAGCACAAAAGCAGAAAGGGTGCAGAGTCAAGACATTGACAAGTTGTGGCACAGGCGATTAGGCCACTTGCATCATGGGGCTTTGAAGATATTGCAACAGATATCTATCGGTCTTCCCAAAGGTACACTTGAGCAAGTTGATACATGAAAGGGGTGTACTTTGGGAAAATACACCAAGTCTTCCTTTCACGACAGAGACAGTTGAGCAGAGGCTATTCTAGAGCGAGTCCATTCAAATGTGTGTGGACCATTCTCGATAGCATCCATGACCAAACATAGGTATTATGTTATATTTTTTGATGATTATTCTTGTAAATGTTGGATATTTTTCATGCAAAAAAAGGATCAAACTTTCAAAAAGTTTTGTGAGTTTAAAGCATTGGTGGAGAAAGAGTTAGGCAAGAAGGTTAAAGCTCTACAGAGTGATAATAGTGGTGAGTATGTCTCAAACGAGTTTAAGAACTTTTGTGCAATAGAAGGGATTAAACGGGAGTTGACAGAACCCCATAAGCATCAGCAAAATTGGGTGGCCGAGAGGAAGAGAAGAAGCATAGTAGGGGAAATGAGGCCAATGTTACATCATCAAGGCTTACCACTACACTTGTGGTCTGAGGCATGCAACACAATGGTTTATGTTCAGAACCATAGCCCACATTAGATACTTGAGATGAAGACACCAGAGGAGGCTTATTCTGGTAAGAGGCCAGATATTCATCACTTTAGGATTTTTGGGTCATCGATATATTTCCATGTGACCAAAGATGCATGGAAGAAGCTTGATCCGACAATAGAGTTGGGGATATTTGTGGGGTACACTGATACACCTCACAACTATCGGGTGTACTTGCCGACCAACAGGATGATAGTGGTTCACAGGGATGTCAGATTCGATGAGGAGAAGGCCATGCGAGTTTCCCTTGAGAGGGAGCTTGAGCTACATGCGGATGAGGAGATTTTAGCTCCTAAGGTTGAGGAGCCTCATATTAATGTGGAGAAGTCACATACAGAGGATCCGAGAGTGGAGACATCCACTTAGGCAGAGTCTTCTAGAGAGGGAGGAAAGCACACTAGAGAGGTTGACATGTTGGCACAAAAGGGACATCAGGGGAAGACCCTGGGTTCAGGCACAAAGGGCCAACAATGGTTTGTTGTAGTCTAGGAAAACGCCAACATTTTCACCTTACTCAATAGATAAGGAGTCTCACCCAAGGCGTGCCGTGACTGGAAGTAAGAAGGGTTCAACATAGGGTCAAGGATATATCAACCATTAGTCTGTAAGTGGCTTTATGCATATACTCAAGCTAACATTATATTAATCATTACAATGAATCTACCATGTGCATAAACTTGCAATGCATTCAAAATTTTAGTAGGTCCATATAACATAAGAAATTACACACATTATACCAAGAAACTAGTCCATTTCTTCATTCATCTTAATTCAACAAGATAGCAGTACATGATACATTGGCCTCAGCCACAATTAAATACATGAAATACCTTATTACATGACCTGACTTCCTGCAACAGACATATCCCGCTTCTCAACTACTACTCCAGTCTTTAGCTCAGTTGCTCTGAGCAATCACATCCTCCTTGCTGCTTGTCTGTGACTGGAACACTACCACCAAACCATCAAGCCTCAACCAACCCCTTTCTCCTTGCAACTTTCTCCTTTTATATTCCTTCTGCCGCTTGCAGTTCTAGTTCTCACTCGACTGTTTCTTTCCTTGGCTGCCTCTCGTCCGCCTTGTACACTCGACTGCCCCTGCTTTCTGCTAACACCTTGCCACAACCATCTCGTAACTATCTGTTCCTATATTCTTCCCCAATTGTCTTTTCCACAACTTGACCATTGCTACCGCGACCCTTTTCCTCTTCTTTGTATCTTTGAAATCTTACAAAATCCTTCAAAATAAAAATGAAGGCCCCAACAGGCCCTGACCACAATTCTTTAACTCTTCCTCGAGTCAATTCATTTCGATCTCTACAGGTCCTATTGGTGTCTCAGTAGGTACTCTTGTCAGTGGCTGCTATGCTTCTTCCGGCTGATGAGCTAATGCTATCATTGTCTCGGTTGTCATTTGGTGGGTGGTTTATTCTCCCATTGTGCCTTCTTTCGCTTATTGTTCTTCTTTTCCAAACGAAGGCCCTAACTCAAGAATAACAGTGGTCGTTTGCTGTCTGAATTCATTATATTTTTGGAGGGTAGCTTCCCATCCGACAATGATCGTGTCAACCTATTTAGTGAAGTCCTTAGCTGTGTTGGACATTAATTCGGTTGGCTTTTTACTCTACAGATGGTCCCACTATTATTTACTATTGTTGCAGACTTCTAGGGTACACTAACTGATTCTTTAGTGCAAGGCTTCTCGGCCAGTTGTGAACTCTATCCATCAGGGCACACCCATGCGCTAGTGCCTCAGTGAGTGCTTGCTTCTTGGATTCCACTTCGTTGATCTTTCCATATATTGTTCTAGCATATATTTCGACCAGGTCTAGCAACGCTAATCTTCCTGTTTCCAGCTTCTTCTTCATATCATCGTTGGTTGTTGCTACATTTGAACATGTTGCTTGAATGTGATCGTAGAAACTTGCCAGTGTGCAGGCTGTAATTTCCTTTGGAGCTTCTATGTTGGAATCTATGATTGTTGGCCATAGTGACCCAAACTTCTCTATTACCCGATCAACCTGCACCTACAAATTTGTATTTTCTTATTACAGTTGATCTCTTTCCTCTGTTACTTCCTATAGCTTCTGCTTTTGCTGCTCGTGCTCCCTGGCCAGATAATCATGTATTATTTTGGCCCTTTGTGTCGCTTATTGAATAAATGCAAACAAATGTGCCGAGGACCAGTGCTGTAGGATGTCGGCCTGTATTGTGCTTGGTTTTGGAAAATTTTGTTGAATTAGTAGGCCACTAGAAATGGACTTCTCGAAATGGGAGGTGGGTGAATGAAATGGCTATGATTGTGGGGTGAACTAGGGAGTGGGAGGAATGATATTAGGGTTAGGGACCACTGGGAAACTTATAGGGAATAACGGTTGGTACGGTTCGCCCCCCCTTCCTGCAAAAGGGTTGTGATCGGTCCTTTCTCCTGGAGTGGGTCAGACGCAAAAAGTAAAGAGAATAGTGAGGTCTGTTTAGTGCCACTACTGGAGGTGGCCCCTCTAAATAGCCGTGTCAAATCAACCTCCATATCTATAGTGGCTAGTTGTGTGTCGGAGGGGATGGTTTTCGACAGGGTTTTGGAGGTGGAGGTCGTGTGGGGAGAAGATTCCTGTGACTGAGGTGGAATGGTAGAGGTATTTGGGGGAATTTATTCAACAATCGGGGATGCAGATACTAATTGTCCAACCTCATCAGTAAGGTTGACGAAGTGAATTTTTGGGGTAGTCCTTGGATTCTTAATTGTCGGGTTCCTAACTACTCTTTTCTTTTTGGGTTTTGGGACTGTTGGATGAGATGGGGTTCTAGTGCCACCAGTGGGAATTTCCATGGCCAATGGAGTTGTAATTATCGGTGAAAACATAGTAGAACCTTGAAATTGCATGGGCTGGTTAGTCTCACCTGAGTGCTCATCAAATCTTGTGATCATTTTCCTTATCGCAAACATTTGTTGTTCCATTTGCATCAACATTGGGTGTATATCATCTTCAGCTGGCCTCTTTCTGCTACTTGCAACTGTGGCTTTAATCCACCAAACAGATATCAGTACTTTCCATCTGTAATTTCACAAGCGACCCTTGACCATGATCCAATCTCGGTATGGAGTGCCGCTTCAGTTAAAACAAATTTTTGTGGCCTCATCTTGAAGGTGTCAGGATGGACACATCAGGGTCGAAGGTAAGTGTGCCCATGTGAGGCTCCAAACCATATTTCCTCGGAGAACTCATCCAGAAGTGGTTTGGGTATTCTCTCTGTCAACCTGATTGCAATCAACATCAACTCATACCATTCAGTGAAAGCTACCTCATTAATTTCTTTACTACTTGGGTCCCTCGAAGCTCTCCATGGCTCATACCAGAATGCTAACGACTATCCTTCAGTAATATGCATCATCTCCCTCCCCCTTGGTGGCCGTAATTTCCACATAGCCATAGACATCAGTATGTATCCAAACAAGAAATTGGTACTCCACTTGTAGATATCTTCACATGCTTCGAAGAGATCATTTAGCATGAAAGCATACCAGTTGAGAACTTCTCCATTGCAGTAGTGCTCCGCAACCGAAACTGCGTCTAGAGTGCATTCATTTCTTGCAAAGTGTCTCATGGTCTTGCTTGATATGATGTAGCAGGCAAACCTTATCTCAACTTTTCTGATGATGTCAATCTTGTCTCCCCTTCTGCTACTTTTCATTCCATATTTTTCATAATAATCATCTTCTCCCTACTTCTTTTCTCTTTTCATTCCTGCCTAAAACGCTATGTTCTCTGCATTTCCTCCTGCTGATAGCCCTGTGAGATGATGGATATTGTCTACGTGAATTGATCAACATCGACCTCTGTAAACCTCTGAAATCCTCTTTGACTCTGGCTATTCGGGTGCCATTTTCCTTTTGAATTTCTTTTGTATAGAACTCTCTTTTCAGCGTTGGAAACTAGAAATAATTAGTAAGGTCATTGTCAACCAAGGTAGATTTGTCATATTTTCCATATAGATTTTCCAACAGTGAAATTCTCTCATCTAGTTTATCATCTAGGACTGAAAGAATTCCCTTTGCCATTGCTCTCCGTCTCTTATAAAAAATCGTCACTTGAGGCTTCAAACTTCTGTACTTCTGTTGTTGTTGTTCTTTAGAGCAGAATTGGAGTTTCTATGCTACCTGCACTTGAAATTCTGTAGCTCCTGCATTGTCATGAAAATTAAGTAACGGAACTTGATACGACATTTCCTAAATGGAATTTGGAAACTAATTACTATGACAACATTCCCCATGTATCCTAACCATGCTTTTCCGCTGGCGGCTGACCTGGACCTGTCATTTATGACATGGACAGGGGAAGGACAGAGTAGTCCACATGTCTTAATAAATTTTCCTTAATGGAGGGTATTTATTAGCTAGATTTGTTCCTAATGGGAAAATATTATGCTTCCACTTGACAGTTGCATTATTAGTTACTTATTATGGAAATGACTACTTGTACAATGGAAAGGACACACAAAGCGTGCGACTATTAAGACTGAAAAATTGTCTACCTACATGTGACTTAAAAACTGGAAAAGTATACGCCTATGAATGAATATTAAATCTCCCTATTCCCCCTACCACAAATGGGTTGCGGTATCATGAAATTTTTTCCACAACCGTATTAACGCTTTTGCTTATTCTTGCTAAAAGATGATAAAAGACACAAACTTCAAATGAATATTGGAATGACTTCGCTAACTTTTATTGACTACTACCTACTTGCAGGATCGTTTCTGAGACCCCCTTAACTTGATAGTGTGTTCTTTGGCATGTGGAATGGTTTCTGGCATAAGCGGTTTACCAAACCTTGTAGCATTTCTCCATCTAATTGTGCCAACCTTACAGCTCCAGAATCTTTGATTTCCGCAACTACGAACAGGCCCAGCTAGTGCAGCTGCAACTTACCCGAGAATTTTTGGAACTTGTTGTCATATAATATGCATGATCTCAAACTTTGAATGTCTTCCTTCTGATATGCCTGTCATGCTAAGCTTTTTGCCTTCTTTTCTCTACCGACTGGTGAAATTCGGCCAAGAATCTGGATTCATCAAGTTTCCTCCATTGATTCAGTCTTTCTCTTAATGCCACATCATCTGTCATCTTTGTTTCCTGAGAAATAAACATGCTGGGCACTATGAAATCTGCTGGGACTACTTCTTCCTTCCCATATACCAGCTGAAATGGTGTTTGTTTATGAAGTCTTTTCACTGTTGTTCTATATACCCATAGTGTTGTTGGTACACACTCATCCCAGTCGTCCCTCTTAGCTGATACAATTTTCATGAGACCTTTCTCTAGTATTTTATTGAATGCCTCAATAGTCCTGTTGGCCTGTGGATGGTATGGAATACTTTTATGATGTTGAATCATAAATTTCTTGAGAAGAGACTCAATGGTTTCATTAATAAAATGTGTTCCTTGATCGCTTGTCAGGCTTTTTGGGTATCCAAATCTTGAAATTATATTTTCAAAAATGAACCTTGCGGTAGTGTCGGCTGTATAGTATTTGACTGGTGTTGCTTCTGCCCATCTAGTGAGATATTCCATGGTCATTATTATGTATCTTGCGTGTGAGTGTCGTGCTAGTGGTGTTATGGGTCCGATGAAATCTATTGCCCACTTCTCGAAGATCTGCACTATATGAATTGGGTTTAAGGGGAGTTCATCCCATCGTGAAGGCTTCCCAACCCTCTGATAGACATCACAATTCTTAGCATAATCCTTAGAATCTTTGTGGAGGGTTGGCCACCATAATGCTGCATGCAGTATCTTCCTTACAGTGGATTTTCCTCTTACATGGCCTCCTGGGACCCAAGTGTGACATTCCCAGAGCACATCTTCTCGTCCATACTGAAGTATGTAGGGTCTTAGGACTTTATCCAGGCCCATCTTATAGATATGTCCTGCAATTAGTTGATAGTCTGATTCCCTTACTATTAGATGTCACTTCTACATTGGTATATACCCCTTCGGGTAGTGCCATGTTGTTAATAGCCCAACAATTTATTCTAGGTAGTCCAGAACTGCTTCTATTCTAAATAAGTCAACATCAGGTAGCTGATCATCTAATGACCCTTCATTCTCTCCAGTCTCTAGTCGTGATAGATGATCCAGCCCCACATTCAGTCTTCTGGGTTTGATGACTACCTCGAAAGTGAATTCTTGGAAGAGTAATAACCAACGGCATATTCTGCCTTCTAACACTAGTTTGTTCACTAAATACTTTAGTGCTGAATGATCTGTGAAAAATTTGAATGGCGCTCCCAACAAGTAATTTCTAAATTTTTGTAGAGAGTAAACCATCGCCAGTGCCTCCCTCTCTGTTGTCATATAGTTCCTTTCTGCATTTGACAATTTCCTGTTGGCACAGTACACTGGGTGATCCATATTTCTCTCACCCAGTTGCGCTAATACTGCTCCTAATGTGACCTCTGATGCATCAATATGTACATGAAATGTTTTGTTCCAATCTGGGTACACAAGAATCAGAGTTCTTACCATTTTCTCTTTCAATTTATCCATTGCTTCTTGACAGTCCTCCGTCCAAGTGAATACTTCCATCCTCTTTAGTAACTTTTCCATCGGGGTTGTGATTGATGCATAACTCCTAATGAGCCGTTGGTAATAACCTATATAGTCCAGAGTGGACCATAGTTTCTTTACATTGTGTGGTGGTTCCATGTTAACGATTAACGCAACCTTTCTAGGGTCTACGCACACTATGTCTTTGTAGACAATGTGGCCTAGTAACATTCCAAACGGAACTACAAAAATTCACTTCTTTAGGTTCAAGGAAATTTGCAACTGTCGGCACCTTTCAAACATGAACCTTAGTAAGCTTGTGTGTTTCTTCAGCAGACTATATATTGTCCAGTCATCCATGTACACTTCCAAGAACCTGTGAATATAGTCTCGAAATGTAGCTATAACAATCCTTGAGAAGACAACCGATGCGTTCTTCAAACCAAACGACATTACATGATAAGCATATGACCCCCATTTGGTGGTGAACGTTGTCTTCCTTTATTTCTATTTTGCTATTCATACTTGATGGTAGCCCGGGAATCTATCCGTGAATGAATATGCTTCATTGCCTGCTACATTATCTAGGACTTCATCACTAAAGAGTGTTGGAAAGGGATCATGCACACATGCATTGCTCAGACTTCGATAATCAACACAAACTTTGATCTCTCTCGCACTTTCTTGTTCTGTATGACTGTCAGATTGATCCATTCTGCTTCGTCTACCGGAAATATAATCCCATCCTCTATCATTTTTTTGATCTCCCTCTTAACCTTTTCTTTCGCTTTGGGGTTTAACCTATATAGCCTATGCTTTACTGGAAAGGCATCTGGCTTAAGAACAATATTCATCTCCCTTATGTCCCCTTTTATCCCTTTTAGCTCTACTACCGACGCTAGGAACAAGCCTTGATATTCCTGCAACATGTCAAAAATCTCTTTTGTCATCTGTTCGTCCCAATAATCCCCCACAAATGCCATTTTGGGTTTATCTTCTGCTCCAATATTTTTCTTTCTCAATTTCAGCGGTAGTAGTTATGCGACTTCTCCTATGAGAATTTATTGTATATCCCTTTCCCCTTCTGTTTCCTCAAAGGTCATATGTCTCAATCCTTCTAACCCATCTTCGTCTGGTTCTACATCTACCATGTCACATGCCATATATTCTGGAGAACCTGTGTCATAAAGATACTATAAGAAATTTTCATCAACGCAACTTTCCCATAACTATCTTGGGGTGAAAAAGATTATTTTAATAGCATATAATGTCTCATTCATGTGTTGATCATCAACCTTGAATGAGAAGTTGCTGATGAAGTGGGTAGCCATGGTATTCTGTTGGGTCCCTATAATACTAGTGATTACCCCATTACTATTGTAGTTATACCCCTTATTAATATTTTTGTGCCCCTATTGCCCCCATATTGTTATTACTATGCCCCATAGAATCCCTCTATTGTTATTTTTGTGGCTTTATATTATTATTGTTAGGTCGGCTGGGTTATATTGTGACTCCTTATACTCCTATATATAGAAAGGAGGTTTTGTCATTTGTATCATCCAAGAATTGTTCATTTATGTAATGTAAAGGAGGTTGCCCCCTCGAAGAGGCTGAATTCTAAGGCGTTGATCTATCTTTTCTATCTTTTCTTGAGCTGGTTTCATAACATTTGGTATCAGAGCTTTGGATTCTAGGGTTTCGCTGCTCCAAACAGGTCATCGTGGCATTTTTGCTATAACTTTTTTTCTGCGATGTTTCAGAAGGTAACAAAAACCCATTTGAGAAGACATCGCGTTGAATCTTAGGTCTGAATTTCATAGATTTTTGCACTATATTTGCGGAGATATGATCTGAGGAAGTTGGTCTTCTTGCAAACTCCTGAATTACATTCCAAACAGGTGACCTGGGGAAAATCATCATAACTTTTTCCCTGAGCATTGGATTAAAATTTCGTAAGAAGGTGCAGAAAGAGGATAGACTGTAGTTTCTTGTATATATTTTTCAGAGCCAAAAGATGAAACAGTGACTCGTGGCACGTCATACAAGTTCGCTCTACTAAACTAGGCTATAATCAGGTCACTGTGGGAGATTTTGCATAACTCTTCCTCGGAGAATCCAAATTGGATTAGATTGGTGGCATTGGAAAGAGGACACAGAGGGCTACCACAGGTTGCAATTTCAAAATTGGATGATCTGAAAGTACAGAGATACATCAGAGGCAATATCGAGCTCCTACAAAGTGAAAAAAAAGGTGTGTAGATTCTTTTAAATTTTTTCTTAAGAGTGGTTTGAAAATTTATTTTGAAGGAATTCAAAGGGCTAGTAGAGCATTATTATCAGTAAGTGATGCCCCGAGGAAAGAAAATGCAAACACCTAATAAGGAACCTGAAAGCTCTAGCATGACTCATGAAGAAGAAGAAGAAATTCTATATGATATATCAAAATTACAAGAACAAGTGCAACAAGTGTCACTTGCACAAAAAGCAACAGAATCTAAGATGAATGGTTTAAGGAAAGATGTAGAAGCTAAGATGGATGGTTTAAAGAAAGGTGTAGAAGCTAAGATGGATTGTTTAAAGAAAGGTGTAGAAGCTAAGATGGATGTCATGGAAGCTAAGGTGAATGGCATGGACGCTAAAATTGATGGCATGGATGATAAGATGGAAGAATTGAAGCTAAATATGAATAAGTTGCTACAAGAAATGGTCACTAATGGTGAAAGGGTACTAAAGGAAACTCATGATGAGAACAAAATAAATGTTAATCATGATTCCATAGACTCTAATGTTGGATCGAAGACTCACCATATTCCAAAAATCGATATGAGGAAGTTTGATGGCAAGGATCCTGCCACATGGATATTACAGATGGAGCAATTCTTCGATCTCAATAATGTGCAAAACACACAAAAGGTACGTATGGAAACTTTATATTTGGAACCAAATCAGTTTGTATGGTATCAATGGCCTTGCTCTCGTAAACAATTTATCACTTGGGCAATTTTTACGGAAGAATTGATAGCACATTATGAGGATACAAAAACCAACACTTTTTTTAGCCAATTGATAAGTCTCAAAGAAAAGGGTTCAATAATGGAGCACATTGAGGAGTTCCAAAAATTGAACATAAGGGTAAAAGATATTCCAGAGGAGCATAGGATTGATGTGTTCATAGGGTCTTTAAAGGATAATATCCAACATGATGTTCGCCTTTGGGAACCTGATTCATTAGAGAAGGCATTTAGGTTAGCAAGAAAAATAGAAAGCAAAATTATGGCAACTAAGAAGCATACCACTCACAACTATAAAGACAAAAGTGTTGTTTCCCCTAGTCTTCCACAAATTATAAGGTTGACACCTCAACAATTGGAAGAAAAAAGAGCAAAAGGGCTTTGTTACAGTTGTGATAGCAAATACACTAAAGGCCATAAGTGTGCTGAGAAGAAATTATTCTACATAGATTGTGAAGAGGAAGAAGAAAAGGAGCAAGAAAGGTCAAAAGAAGAGGATATACTCCAGGAACAAAGCCTAGATGAAGAAAAATAAATCCGACCATATCTTGTAATGCATTGGTGGGAATTACCACTCCTCAAACCATCAAGATAGAAGGACAAATCAAGAAGAAAAAGGTAATAGTGTTGATTGATTCAGGAAGCACCCACAATTTTATTCATTGTAAGGTAGCAAAAGAATTGAATTGCTTCCTATATCCAGCACCAGAGTGTCAAGTGATGATTGCAAATGGAGGAACAATAAATTGCTCTGGAAAGTGCCATAATATCAAGCTATCCATGGGAGAATATGTATTGACTAGCCCAATGCTTTCCATTCCAATGGGAGGTGATGATGTTGTACTAGGAGTCCAATGGCTACGATCCTTGGGTACAATAGCTTTTAATTTTCAAGAACTTTTCATGAAATTTTCTACGGAAGGAAAGGAAGTTGAATTAAGGGGTATTGCAGGGAAACCAGGAAAGATAATCAGCTCTAATGGTATGACAAAGCTTCTAAAAAAGGAACAAAGAGTTGTAATTGCACAATTATGTTCGCTAGATGTTTCCACATCGGAATCATCTATTTCTCTAGATCTCCAAAAAGTCCTGGACAATCATTCCAAGGTATTTGAGACTCCCAAAGGTCTCCCACCTATGCGTGATCATGATCATGCTATTCATCTGATTCCAGGAAGTGTTCCTCCAAACATTAGGCCATACAGATATCCCTATGTCCAAAAGAGTTAAATTGAATGAATGGTTTCAGAAATGCTAGAGGCTGATATAATTCAATCGAGTCAAAGTTCTTTCTCTACTCCAGTAGTATTGGTGCACAAGAAGGATGGATCATGGCGCATGTGTCCGGATTATAGGGAGCACAACAAGCTCACTATTAAAGATAACTTCCCCATTCCTATCGTTGATGAATTACTGGATGAATTGCATGGATCAATTTACTTCACCAAGTTGGATCTTCATTCATGATATCATCAAATAAGAATGAAGATTGAAGACATTCTGAAAACAACATTTAGAACTCATGAGGGTCATTATGAATTTTTGGTCATGCCTTTTGGCCTTACCAATGCACCTTCAACATTTCAAGGTTTGATGAATTCAATTTTCAAACCATTCCTTAGAAAATTTGTGTTAGTATTTTTTGATGATATACTAATCTACATCAAGTCTTGGAAGGATCATGTTGAACATGTTAATAGGGCGCTACAACTATTGGAGGAGAAACAATTATAAGCAAAAAGATCCAAATGTTTCTTTGGAGTCCAGGAGGTGGAATATCTGGGTCATATTGTATCTCATGAAGGAGTTAAGGTAGACCCTAGAAAAATTAAAGCCATTAAGGAATGGAAAATCCCCACATCCATAAAGCATCTGCGAGGATTTCTCAGGTTGACAGGGTATTATCGCAAGTTTGTTAAGAATTATGGGAGAATAGCAGCACCTCTAACAACATTATTGAAGAAAGATGCATTTTCATGGACTCTGAAAGCAACAAAGGCCTTTGAACATCTCAAAGAGGCAATCTGCCAAGCACCGGTCTTAGCTACACCGGACTTCACAAAAACATTTATTGTGGAATGTGATGCTTCAGGAAATGGAATTGGTGCTATTCTAATGCAAGATGAAAGACCCATTACTTTTGAAAGTCATCCAATCAAGGGAAAGTTTTTAAGCAAAGCTATTTATGAGAAGGAAATGTTGGCAATACTCCATGCACTTAAGAAATGGCGACCCTACCTAATGGGAAGACACTTCAAGGTAAAAACAGATCATGATAGCCTTAAATACTTTTTAGAACAAAGATTATCCTCTGAAGAGCAACAAAAGTGGGTCACAAAGATGTTGGGTTATGACTTTGAAATCATCTACAAAAAAGGGAAGCAAAATGTGGTGGCAGATGCACTCTCAAGAAAGGATGAGGATGTAGAAGCATTGTTGTGCGCCATTTCTATTATCCAATTAGATTGGATAAACGAAGCAAGGGAGGAATGGAAGAATGACGAAGAAGTGTGGGCACTTATTCAAAAGTTACAACAAGATTCCAGTACGTCTGATACATTTAGCTGGCAAAATGATTCGTTATGGTACAAAGATCGCTTATACCTCTGTAAGAATTCCCAGCTAAAACAAAAGATTCTTATGGAATTGCACACTTCTCCCTTAGGAGGGAACTTAAGATTTTTAAAAACTTACCACTGGGTTAAGAAGGAATGTTTTTGGGATGGCCTTAAATCAAATATTCAAAAGTTTGTGGCGGAATGTTTGGTTTGCCAACAAAATAAAGTTGAAACAATTAAGACACCAGGTCTATTACAACCTTTATCCATTCCAAGCCAACGTAGGGAGCAGGTTTTAATGGATTTTATCACATGTTTACCCAAGTCTCAAGGAAAGAGTATCATCATGGTGGTAGTTGACAGACTTACCAAGTATGCACACTTTTGTGCATTATCACATCCATTTAAGGCCAGTACAGTTTCTACTGCATTTATGGAAACAATTCAAAAGCTACATGGAAACCCAAAGATTATTGTAAGTGACAGAGATCCCATTTTCACTAGAAACTTTTGGACAAAATTATTTTCTTGTCTTGGTACTCAGTTAGCATAGATCATCTTATCATCCTCAATCTGATGGGAAAATTGAGATAGTAAACAAATGTTTGGAAGGATATCTTCGTTGCTTTGTATCTGATAAACAGACACAATGGGTCAAATGGTTGCCTCTGGCTGAATGGTGGTATAACACTTCCTTCCATACAGCATAAAAATGACCCCATTTATGGAATTTTATGGGTATCAACCACCATCCATCACATCATATTTAAGAGAAAATTCTAAGGTTCAGGTAGTGGAACATCACATCGAACATCAACAACAAGTCCTCCAACTCTTAAAGGATAACCTCGTGTTGGCACAGAATAGAATGAAACAACAGGCAGATCAACATCACAGTGAAAGAAGTTTTGATGTAGGTGATTGGGTATTCCTACGGCTACAACCTTATAAGCAAATGTCCCTCAAGCAAGCTAAGAAGGATAATAAATTATCACCAAAGTATTCTGGTCCATACAAGGTGTTGTAAAAGATTGGTACTATGGCATACAAATTGGAGCTTCCTGCAGCTTCTCGATTGCACCCAGTTTTCCATGTTTCATGTTTAAAGAAGGTTATAGGTGACAAGCTCCCAGTTCAAACAATATTTCCAGAACTTGACGAGGAAGGAAAACTTATATTGGAATCGGAAGCAGTCACAGAAACAAGAACTCGACAACTACGAAATCGATCAATTTTAGAGTATCTTATCAAGTGGAAGAACTTATCTGCTGAAGATTCCACATGGGAGGATGATAATTTTATACAGAAGTATCTAGAACTACTCAAGTGTTGAGGACAACACCTTTTTGAAGGAGAGGGGCATGTTGGGTCCCTATAATACTAGTGATTACCCCATTACTATTGTAGTTATACCCCTTATTAATATTGTTGTGCCCCTATTGCCCCCATATTGTTATTACTGTGCCCCATAGAATCCCTCTATTGTTATTTTTATGGCTTTATATTATTATTGTTAGGTCGGCTGGGTTATATTGTGACTCCTTATACTCCTATATATAGAAATGAGGTTTTGTCATTTGTATCATCCAAGAATTGTTCATTTATGTAATGTAAAGGAGGTTGCCCCCTCGAAGAGGCTGAATTCTAAGGTATTGATCTATCTTTTCTATCTTTTCTTGAGCTGGTTTCATAACATATTCCAATCTTCCCTTTGTTTACGGAGCTCCTCTTTTACATACCAAGCTTGCGGGAGGGTACCTAGGGTATGTATAAATACATGCACCCAAATTTCTTTTGGAATCCTTTCTCTTTCCCAATTTTCTATGCAGGCTTCTAAGTGCCTCTTAGAATCCGAATTACCTCTATATTTCATTCTAGCTCACAGGCGATCTTCTTCTTTACTGAACCTCTCTCTCATGGCTTGATCTATAGTTCCCCATCCATGCAATGTGTTGCATGTGTCTTCCACTACCTTGCTGATGTGGAAAGTAATGCGATATCTAGTAATGGAACCTTGTGATCTTCCCTTACTTCTCTGCCCCTATCCAATTTATCCTTCCTATGTTTGCACAACGTCTGGTATCACGTTCATATCCCCCTCTCTGCCATGCATCCCACGCAGCTTCTGAACTAGCTTCTGAGCTTTGAGTACTCCTATAGCTGACCGATCTTCATGCTATAGTATTTATATAATCCTCTCTCTTAGCTAATGTTAGTGTGTATAACTAGTCTAGAATTCCCGGCTCGTCCCTGTCATATACAGGTTTCGTGAACCTGGGTCCTTCATATGGGTCCAAGGGTTGTATCACCTACATTCCTTCTACTTTGAAGATCATTAGTTCCTTCTTCAGGTCGATGACATCGTAGTTTTCATAGGCCCAGTTGAACCCAAGGAGCGTTGGATATGGGTCCTTATCACCCATTATGTCAATTAATTCAAATTCAATGTATTTCCTTACTCCCACCACATCCACCTCTATGTATTCTAGCCTTCCAATAGGTAGAATACAGTACTGATTCACCATCTTCAAATGTATCTGTGAATACTTCAGTTGCGGCTTCCCCATTGCCTCCCATGTTTTCCTAGGAAAGATGTTTACATCCGACCCCAGGTCTAGCATCATGTCTTTGACCTGGAATCCTGCAACCTAAGAATTGATTTGGAATTCCTTTGTGATTCTCTTTTTATTCCACCACACTCTCCTTGTGCTCATCCTCAATGATCTGTAGAAATAAATTAAACCATTCTTCTATTGGGTGAGCATTTTTGAGTGTGTTGTTATTTTGTTTTTGTTTCTCCTTTATCTCCATCATTCCTTCAAACAATTTAACTGCCTCTTGATAATATTGTTTTTGTTGTACATGCTTGTATGATTTCTTCGGGGATGTTTCTTTAACGATTAAGGGTAGGTCCACCATACCCCGATCTTCCCCGGTCTTCTTTCCACCTCTTGTAACTATATTTATATTAGTTATGGGAAAATCATAATCTGTACAAGGTTCAACGTTAACCAGGTTAGCCCCTCTCTGTCTAGTCCTTTCCTCCCACTTTGTGATGAGCTCTGGGAAATCCTCTGTGGTGTGCATATTGATTCTACATTGCGAACACCATGGTCTCCTAGGGAGTGGACATTACCTGGTGACATGCCCCTCTTGGTCACAGTTATAGCACCTTACGAGACCTCTTCCTCCCGCTCTTCCTCCTCTCCCATTTCCTCCTCGTCCTCCCCTATTGGACTCATTGATTATGAATGTCGACTTGTCCAGTCGTTTTGCTAAAGCATCCAATGCCCTACATTAGTCAGTGTGATGCGTTGTAGAGCAAAAAACTCATAATAGTTGTTATTAGGGACATTGGAGTAATTTTATAATATTTGGCACATGTCTGTACATCCTACAAATTTCACAGTATTCTTTATTATTCCATCTGTGGAAAGCTCCTTGCACCCCTATTGCCACAACTCCTCCTGTTGGTGGGGTTCCTAATGGTCCTACAATCCCCCTGAATGGTTAATTCCCTAAAACCTTGGACATTCTATCACAACATGTCCCTCCACCATGCAGTGTGTGCACCATACGTTGGGTCTAGCTGGTCGAACTGGTTTTAGATCATTTAGTTTCTCCATTAAGTTGGCAATCTGATTTCAAAGGCCCATAATTGATGGATCCTACAGTGTCGCGCCCTCCCCTCTGATATTCATGTGGTTATCTAGCCATGGCCTCTATACTTGACCCTTTTTCTAAAGCATCTTGGAGAGTCCCGATCTTCTGTTGCATCAATGACGTTCTTGTAAGGGGTAAGAGTACCTTAATGAACCATTCTCTCTGGTGATTAGGATCTAGGGTGTAACTCAACTTAGAAATAACATCCTTAAATCTTTGCATTAGTTCCCAAGAAGTTTTGCCTTCCTTCTGCTTGATTTCCCATAGCTTCGATAACCCCCACTGGTCAGTTTGAGGTACTTTAAATTCATTCATGAACCTTCTCTTGATTTCATCTACTGTGGGATTTTGGTTATGTTCTGCCCATTTTATAAACCAGTGTAGAGCTCTCTCCCTCAACGTGGTCTAGAATTCAACTGATTTAGCATTGTCTAGTGTCTGACGTGCTCTCCATGTAGTTTCACAGAGATACCAGCTGTGTTCTACATCTTCATTTCCTCTACCCGCAATTTCTAGGTATCTGGTGAAAGAACCCACCATGGTTATTCGAGTATGTGCCAACAACACAAATCCTTTGGTTTTAGGCTGTTGAGATCCTTGCAGTCCCAGATTACTAATACCATCAATTCCCCTGTTTTTTACTGTATTGAAACTGGCCTTATATTTCTCATATACAATGTGTACTTGTATCGCTTCAGCGAATTTAGCAAATTTTTTTTCTAGATTATTGTAAGGCACCAGTGGAAGGTTGGAAGGGATACTACCTATACCTTGGGGATATTTATGCTAACCTCTTTTGGATGTTTCATCTTCGGAAAATAACCTTCTCATGACGTTACCCATTTCCTCTTCTCTTTCCTCTTCGTGACTGCTCGACATCTATTCCTCCGCTATCATTCTCGCAACTTGTAAGGAAGGACCCTCTTTGTTATCCTGGCATCTGTCTTTCCTATCACTAGTATTATCTTTTCCTACATCTTCTTTTATTTTGTCCCTCTCTTCTGATCTCCCCAACACTGCTCCTACTTTGTGGGGTCCCATTTTTCTCTTCTTTAGATTCTGAACCACTCTCGCCTGCCACTTGTCAGCTAAAAACACTCTCCTCTACGCCCTAACATATCTGTTTTTCTGCAATACTTCTACATCCATTCCTTCAGCCACATCTCTATTACCTAACCGGTAGCATCCTCCCCTTAGGTCCTTCCCCTAGTACCGGGTTTTTATGCTAACATCATTGCTGTAGGTGAGGGTAGCAGTCCTTCTTCTACCATGAACATATTAATCCACAATGACACTTCCCTCACCAACCTTCCTCTTAGTCCTAATTTGAAGTCCGCTTCCACCCTTGAAAAGGATTGATAATTCTCTGCGGCAAACTTGACTATGTACCCCTCCACTGTAATCGGTACCCAAAAGTCAACTGCCCTTGTCAGATCATTGTCTAACTGCCGAAGCGATACAAGGTCTAAAGGAGTCCAGTTGTGATGAGGTTACATCGTTCCCTCTGATTGACTTTGCACTTTTAGCCTTCTTAGTCAATTATACAGGTCTTTTGGAAACTTGCACCAGAAGATCTCGTACTGGTCACTCGCACCCTCAGCATACAAAGTCTCTCTACTCACTTTGGCAATTGGTTAGCCCCTTTGAAAAACTTGTTCTGCAATAAACTGATCTACTCTTTTATTCCACCAATCTCTAATCTCTTTCTTGAATATCCTCGACACCATATTCCGAATCGTTTCTTGTAACTTTAGGTCCCAGCAACATAACCATTTGTTGGCACAAAAGTGACATTAGGAGAAGACCCTGGGTTTAGGCACAAAGGACGAACAATGGTTCGTTGTAGTCTAGGACAACACCAACATTTTCACCTTACCTAATTGATAAGGAGTCTCATCCAAGGTGTGTCATGACCAGAAGTAAGAAGGGTTCAACATAGGGTCAAGGATATATCAACCATTAGTCTATAAGCGACTATGCATATACTCAGGCTAACATTATATTAATCATTACAATGAATGTACCATGTGCATAGACTTGAAGTGCATTCAAAATTTTAGTAGGTCAATATAACATAAGCAATTACACACATTATACCAAGAAACCAGTCCAGTTCTTCGTTCATATTAATTTAACAAGATAGCAGTACATGATACATTGGCCTCAACCACAATTAACTATATGAAATACCCAATTACATGACCTAACTGCCTACAAGAAACTTAGCCCGCTTCTCAACTACTGCTCCAGTCTTCAGTTTAGATGCTTTGAGCAATCACATCCTCCTCGCTACTCGTCCATGACTAGAACACTACCACCAACCCATCAAGCCTCAACCAACCCCTTTCTCTTTTTGTATTCCTTATGCCACTTGCATTGCCAGGTCTCACTCAAATGTTTCTTTCCTTGGCTGCCTCTTGTCCACTCGACTGCCCCCGCTTTCTGATGACACCTCGCTGCAACCATCTTGTAATTTCCTATTCTTATCTTCTACCCCATTTGTCTTTTTCGCAAGCTGATCGTTGCTGCCGCCACCCATTTCCTCTTCTTTGTATCTTTGAAATCTTACAAAATCCTTCAAAATAAAAATGAAGGCCCGAACTTGACATATTGTTGGATGATACACAGGAGAATGTGGGAGCACCCACTTCTCAGTGCAGGCAGAGGAGGTCACCTAAGAGGTACACTAGATACATGGCTCTTATGGGTGAATTTGTTGTGACAAAGCCATCTTACCTTAAGGAAGAAGTGCAACAACTAGTTTGGTTTGATGCCATGGTGGAGTATGACTCCATAGTTCGTAATAGTGTTTGGGTTGTGGTCCCATAACCGAAGTACAAGTCATTCATGAGATCTCGTTGGCTTTACAAGGTAAAGAAAGCTGCAGATGATAGTATGGAGAAGCATAATGCTAGATTTGTGGCCTGTGGATTTTCACAGGTAGAGTTGATTGACTATGATGAGACCTTTTCTCCTGTTGCAAGGTACTCAACTCACCAATCATATCTATATTGGCACTATTAACACAGATGGGTTGGAAGATAAATCAGATGGATGTGAATAAAGCCTTTCTTAATGGGATGATTGAGGAAGAGGTGGACATAGAGAAGCCTGAAGGTTTTGAGACCTTTGATCGTGAGTCACATGTGTTCTGGCTCAACAGAGCATTGTATGAGCTGAAGCAAGCACCCCATGCTTGGTTTACACCAGGATAGATAGCTACTTCACTAGGTTGGGCTTCACGAAGAGTGAAGTGGATGCGAACCTATACCACATAGTGGTGGAAGGTAAACTGTTGATCATTGTACTTTATGTTGATGATCTCATACTGATAGGTGATGATTAGCTAATCAAGTCTTGCAATGAGGACCTTGCAAGAGAGTTTGAGATGAAGGACATGGGGATCATGCATTACTTTCTTGGCATGGAGGTATGGCAGGGAGATGGGGAGTTGTTTGTGTCTCAAGGCAAGTATGCCAACGAGAAACTCAAGAGATTCTGCATGGAGAGAAACAAACCCATGGAGACTCCTCTAGCAGGTAACTAGAGGAAGGAGTATGGTACTTCAGGGGACATAGTAGAAGCTACTATTTATAGGCAGCTTGTGGGTTCAGTCATGTACTTGGTGAACACACGATTGGATATCTGCTATGCAGTTAACTAGTTTAGTTTAGCGATGGTTAGGCCTACCAAGCTCTATTGGACAATGAAAAAGCATGTGTTGAGATACCTCAGGGACACTTCTTAGTAAGGATTATGGTACAAAAAAAAACAGAGGGAGTGAATATTCAATGATTCACTAATGTAGATTGGGTATGGATTCCATATGACATGAAGAGCACATCAGGAGTGATATTCAGTATTGGGTCAACGATAGTTTCTCGGTACAGTAGGAAACAAAGGTCGGTTGCACTCAGTTCGACAAAGGCAGAATACATGGCTACGAGTCAGGTAGCATGTGAGGCCATCTGGATGAGGAAGATCCCGGTTGGTTTGTTTGGTTAGCAGATGTTTCCAACTGTGATTTACTACGATAATCAAAGTTGTATCAAACTCTTTGAAAATCCAATTTTCATGATCGATCCAAGCATATTAATATCCGATATCATCATCTCAGAGATTGTGTAATGATATAGATTATGTTGTTAGAGTACATTCCCATGAAGGAGCAAGATGCTGACATTTTGACAAAGGCATTGTCAAGATGTAAATTCGAGTTTCATAGAGACAAGATCGGGGTAGCTGATAATCCCTTTCTTGTTGAGAGGGAGTGTTGATAAATGGAAACAAGAAATTCCAATTTAATTTGTCCTTGAATTAAACTGAGAATTAAAATCGAATTCTATTCTCATAGCAACTTGTAAATAGTTAATTAAGTTTAATTAACTTAATTATCTTAGGAATTTCGAGTTGGAAGTCTTTTTGTAGTAATGTATATGTTCTCCCTAAATTTTAGGGGTCCAATATGAGTTTAAATTGAGTTGGAAATTAGATCACTCAGTTTACTGAGTTAAGTTCAGTTAAATTAGTTCCAAACTATTTGAGGAACTAATAGAGAGTTAATAGTCAATTGGTGCACTAGTGCATCCACAAGTGTCACTCTAGTTAACTAAATATTACCTCATCACAAACTCATGCATGTCGATTATGAGAAAGACCCAGTTGAGACTAGAGTGCAGGGACAATGTACTATCAGTTGTATTATTTACTAGAGTGTAAATATCATGCATTCATCAAAGATTGATCCTATGTTTGGATTGCGTAGTTTTGGAAGCATGAATTCCCTTTAAATACGGGTTATTCATCCTAGGAATTACACAAGATATTAGGGGCTTGGAGAGCTATAGAATTGGCTAAGCATTTTCCAAGAGCTAGCTTGTGAGCTAAGAGAGTTGAGCATACTTGTACGGAATTGTTCTAGTGAGAACAAGCTTTGTATATTCACTCATATTTCTGATATCTGTAATATAGATAGTGGGGTTTTGAGTAGTAGCTTTCCCCAGATACATCTTGCATTATGTGCCATTGATTTATCTTCTTCTTGTTCATATTGTTTTCATCGATTTATTGGCTTCCACTGGTTGAAATTAGAATTAGATTCTTGCCCTGTTGCATGAGCTTGTGAATCTATAGGTTTTTCTACACACCTAAAGGATGTCAGTCCTATAGACATGGAGTAGAAAAAAGGTTCTATGAGCAGGGAAGTTTGAATGAATTACAATAATGTGAATATGTTGACTAAAATTGTATTTGCAGGTGATCGAGATATGCATATTGTGATTTATCCGTTGAGGCCAGTGTACAACATTATTTGATAATAGTTGTAAGGGTTTGACATGATTTGGCTGATTTTTATAGGTAAAATAGTGTTTGAAGTTTCAACATAATGTTTGATAATGATTTATAACTTTGACTTAATGATTGATAGATCTCACTGTGATAGAAAATTTAGGATTTGACCTGATGACTAACGATTTGATTTGATGATTGATGATTTGCCTTGATAACAATACTATATGGGCATTGTGACTTTAAATGACTAATATTGATATTCAATAATGGTTTTGTACTGGCCTCCTTGTTCTTAGCACAATGGTTGAAGTATTGACAGTTGTGATTCAATGTTAAGTAATCTCACAATAAATGGATGGAACCTATTCTTAGTATATGCATTTTCATCTAGTGACTTATATTATGATCATGGGGATGACTTGATGAAGCTTGGTTTGATAATTAAATGACAAATTGTTGGCATTGTAATATATGAATTCATGACTTGATGAGAGATATACCTGTCCCTTGGTATAAAGAATCTAATACTATGGTATTGATGATTTTGATATTGGTTATGATATGGTATCTAAACTTTGATAAGCTGACTTAGTTGATTTGATTGTACATTATTGAACATATTGGTTTGGTAAAGTGTTATGTTTGAAGAAAGCACTATATGAAGCAATCTCCCTAATCTTGATATGTCTATATTTATAGTTATGTAGTGAAGCCAAGATGACCTATCAATCCAAACCTCTACTTTAAAAGTGTTCCAAGCTATGAATTTTATTTTGGTTTTGGTTTTATATGCTGACGGTCTACTATTTATAGGTAACGAGCTTCCGATAATCTAAGTAAGAGGGATATGGCTTCCTGAAGATCAAAATAATGAATCATGGCATGATGAATTGATTTCTGAAGTTGAGAAAAGATAATCTATATTGTGAAGCTATTGAAGAAGTATTGGAAAGTGGAAATACAAATCCTTGGACCTCCAATTGAATTTCAAGAAGTTGGAAACTGAAATTTGATTGAAGAATTGATGTTCCATTTTGAACACCCATCCGTGTGTGTGTGTGTGTGTGTACCCCGCCCGCCCCAACAAATCAACAATTATGAGGATTTGAATACCGCAGAAAATAAATCTTCATTTAACAGCAAAGCAGATCTCCTAAACCAAACTTCTCCGACTATAGATCGCGAAGCTAAGACACCAATGTCCCAAGACCCAGAAGAGATGAAGGAGATGCAAGACAAAGGAAGTTGGAAGACCGTAGAGAAAAGAAAGAAAGCTACAACACCAGTCTCGCCAAGAAAGACGAGGAGCCAGACAAGTAAAAATTAAGAAAATTGTAGGTCCGATAGACCAATTTGGTCTCAGTGGACGTTAACCATCATCATCATCATCATCATCATATATATATATATGATGTGCATATAACATGAGTCGATTCATGATTGATCTACTTCATACACATTGAGTTTCCATCGATCAACCTTTGAGATATTTGCATGGAATGAACAATTTTTGGACTAAGATATTATTCCTGTGATATGTGACTACATGGATGTTCTAATTATGATTTGGATCATTATTAACGAGATGAGCACATCTAAATGCTTCCTTAGTATGATATCTAACATGATATGATAATTTTGTTGCTTTAAGCATGCCCGAGGCTGAGTACAAGGTTGCTAACATGACTAGCCATGAGGAAGGATGAAGAAGCCTTTTGGAAAGATGTTTGAGGAAGTTATTGATATGACATGGGTACATTGATGACAAAGAATCCCATATATATAGCTGGGACTGAAATATCTTCATATATTGAGACAATGCTGCTATTCGAGACAAAGCTTAGGCTTGTGGTTGGCACCTCCTTGAGAGGGAGGATGACTATGATATCATTTTTTTGATATATATGATTATTTAAGTTCTAATATGATATTTTATTTGATGAATTGCATGAAAAGGGGACCATTTCTATTGCAACCTGAACATGAAGATGATACCAGATATGAGTATGATGAGAGCATCACTGATCGAGGACACTGAACCAAATCTTCCTCCTTGTTGAGCTTCCAGGGTGTGGAATTGAGATAGAGGGATCCTGGGGTTGAGGGAACTTTAGAAAATAGGGTCGTAGATGTTGCTCTACTATCTGTTACCGATAGGTTTGGAGATGTTTCTTCCATATATACCCATAGGGTTGGAGATTTTTCCCTCCTATCTTGGTCTTTGTAGAGTATACCCCAGTTGGCATCATAATCACAAGTTGGGCTTGTTGGGAATATTGCTCCCCATTTGGCCAATGGGTTAAGAGTGTACTTGGGGTTGTACAAACCAAGTTGATTATGATGAAATTTGTCTACCACATGATTGATTAGAGTCATCGATGGGAAGATCAACAAGAAATAGGATTGGGTTGGGATTTTCTCCCCTATGTAGTTCCAGATTGAGAACGAGCCCCCTGATGTGATTCTAGGTTTGAGATGTGCTCTCGTGTGTTTGGATATCCTATTGCTGAATATGGGGTTGTATATGTATAACTGCCCCATGAGATTCCAAGTCGAGATGTGCTCCCTGATGTAGTTCTAGGTTGAGATGTGTTCCCTAATTATATGCTCTCTGATGATGATGCATGTTGTAGAATTTACTCCCCACTGATGTGATTCTGGGTGGTAGCAGTGGCTCTCTAATGAATAGAGGGTTGTAGAATAAGCTCCCCTCCGGTAACAAATTCTTATTCTTTTATATTTGAGAATGTTCAGCATATGAGCAGGGAAAATCAAGAGACAAACATGAATACAAAGGCGATGAATTGAGATGATCAATAATGATATGCTATGATGAGATACTTGAGACTCGATATGATTTGTTGACAATATACTCATGACATGATGTAGGTGGAATTATCCCTAGTTGAGAGGGAGTGTTAAATATGCAATTGCAGTCAAATTCCACTTTGGACAACTCACTTTATGGAGATAGTGATTGCATTTAATTCCTCTTTTTGAGAGGACCAAAATCAACCTAAATATTACTCAAAATGGATAAGGGAAAGTGCACTTATGAAGAAAATCTCACATGTGCACATTTAATAAGGTCGACCCTAAAGCAAAGTCAACACCCTTAGAAGACTATATATACAAGTGTCTTATACCTCATTTTGACACAAAGGAACAGGTTTTCTCAAAGATGAAATTGTAGGGTTTGAAGCTCACATCTTATTTTTTAGGGTTTTGAGCCTCAGTCACTGGCACAACAAAGGAAGAAGACAACCAAAGTTTCTCACATAAAATCTCATCAGTACAAGTGAAGCCTTCCAGTCGCATGGACAACTCTCCATCCATGCGACTAAGAGCTAGGGTTTTAGAATCTCAATTGTTTGCTTGCCACATTCTAGATTTGACCCCAGTCGCTTGCATGTCAGGCTTAAGGTAGCGAATGGGATGATACAGTGGCTCAAATGACTCCTCCTCCATGCGACTGGGGTCTAGAAGTTGAAATTTTAGTCTGCTAAAGTTTTCGCACGTTGACCACAAATAGTGACAGTTCATTATAGGTTTTTGAATCATGGTTATGAGTATAAATATGTTTGGGTTCATTTCATAGATATTGGTTAGCTTATTTTTGCTATATAATTGTATGGATGAAGATATGGATCATTGTACTTTCTCTTTTCTTAACATTTTATGAAAACCTAATAAGAAGAAGAATTTGGAAGGGTTTCCCCTTGTGGGGTTTTTCCCTGGTCTTTGACCAATCCTAGTGTCTCTATGTGTGAAGTCTTTTATTTTTTGTTCCTTAATGTTCCACTGTATTGGTGACGGTGATATTGTTATTTCTACATAGTTGCATATGCTATTGAATAATCATGTAAATATGAATAATGTTATGATGTTAGGGGTGAATGTAATGTGTTAATAAAAAAATGTAATTATCAAAGAAAATAACAATATAGCTCTATGAAATTTAACACAACCTCCCAAGTACCATTCTTCATGATGGAGTCATACTCCACCGTGGAATCTACCCACACCTGTTGGGAAATAACCTCTTCAAAAGAAGATGGATTAGAATCTATTAAGTTTTTCATGAGTGCCATATATCCTGTATGTTTGTTTGGTGATTTCCTTTATCCGCGTAAGGAGCTAGGAGTTTCAACCTACTCCTAAGCTTCCTGCACCAATCTGTCAACCATCTTGGTCCTCTTCCTCGCTTCTTTGGAAGGATTTGTGTGAGGGGGTGTCTACACTCGGTATTCTCTTTATTCCTCCACATGTGGATACTCGACATCATCCTCTTGGAATGTCCTCTTTCCTTTAAGCAATATCTTACTCTATGGATATGACTGAGGCTCCTCCTTTAGAGCTGGAAGCTCCTCCTCTGGTGGTATGCTTAGACCTCACATTATAGAAATCCTCATGGATTTCTCCTCATTAGATCTCACATCCCTCCTCATAAAAATCATCATGAGTGAGGGGATGTACACCTGGTAAATATGAGGTGTCTTAGTATAGCCTACAAATACCCCCCTTTGTGAAGTGGGCTCCAACTTTTTCCTACTATCTTTGGATATATAACAATAAACTATGGATCCAAAAATGTGAAAGTAGGAGATATCTTACTTCCTCCTAGTGAAAGCTTCTTCTAGTGTAATCATTACAAGAATTTTGTGAGGGCTCCTATTTTGCAAGTAAATAATTATCTTGCAAGATTTTTCCCACAAGGATAGTCACAGTCCCTAGTCATGCAACATTTCTCTAGCAACTCCTACAATAAGTCTTCTATTTTTCCTCTCTATAACCATATTTTTCTTTGGGTTGTGGGGTGCAGTCAACTCCCTTCTAATACCTTCCTTGGAACATAATTCATTGAAGGCATTAGACACATACTCTCCTTCGTTATCACTTCTTAGGGATTTAATTTTCTTTCTAGTCTCATTTTCAACTAAGGATTTAAATTCAACAAACTTTGAATAAATCTCATATTTCTTCTTTATAAAATAGATCTAACATTTGCAAGAAAAATCATCAATGAAGATCACATAATACCTATGATTTACAATTGAGACTGTGGAAAATGGTCCACACACATATGAGTGAACTCACTCCAAGATGAATTCATCTCTGCTATCTCGGCCTTGGAAGGAGGATTTAACATATTTCCAAGAATGCATCCCTTGCAAACACAATGTTGATCAAGGGTGCATTTTGGAAGTCCAATGGTGATCTATTTCATTATTTTCAAAGCTCCATGGTGTAGATGTCCCATGCACCTATGCTAGAGCTACCCAACATATTGGTCATGAACATGTTCTGCCTTGCTACTAAATGCAATGCATGCATCCACCTCTAGCTTGTAGATATCTTTAACTCTAACAATGATCTAAATGAAAAGTGGCATCTACCCATGGTATTCATTCACCCATGGTATTTACCCACCAATGGTATTCATCCACCCATGGAATATACCCATGGTATTGTAAGTGGCATCCACCCATGGTATTGTAAGTGGCATCTACCCATGGTATTCATTCAACCATGATATTTACCCACCCATAGAATTTACATGTGGTATTGTAACTAAACAAAGACTATAAGTAACAATTCACATTTTGTAAAATGACAAATTTTCCATCACAATTTATCTTTTACAATTATTCTCTATTTTAATAAAAAAAGATTCTTTGTGGTTTTATTTACTGTGTGTTCTCTCCTTTTATTCTGGCATTTCAATTTTTCAGATCTTGGCCCCGCCCCCAAGATCTATATTAGTGGTGTCAGATTCATGTTATGGCTCTATGCGAATGAGAGTTTGATGCATATTTTAGTTTCAAATTTTTGTAGTAATATTCAAAAAAATTCATGCATGTGCTATGACCTCCATAGAGCACTTTCTTGGGCAAAGCAGGAAGAATTTTTTTATTTTATTTTTTCATTCTTTTTCAAGAATTTTTTGGGTGGAGAGTTTGTAGACCATATATGAAACTTTTGGTGCAAATTTTAAAAATAAAAATAATTGATATGTATTCCTCTCGAAAATATACCCAAATTCAAAAAAAATATCAGCCAAATCGGAGTCTGAATGAGGGAGATATAGCTGATTTAAAATCAGCTGTGTTGCAAAACATTTTCTGGCGACATTTTGTGGATGATGGATCTCCTATAATTTTTTTCCATTTTTATGCAGAATTTTAGAAAACTGATTGCAGATATGAGTTCCTCTTGAAAATTCACCCAATTTCAAAAAAAATAATTGGTCGAATCAGAGTTCTGATGAGGGAGATATCACTGATTTAAAATCGGCTATTTTTTCAGTATTTTTGTAACGGTGGATAGTTGTTGTGTGAATTTGAGTTTCCAGATTGTCTAGATAGGGATTTCAATAACATGGAAAGATGCAGAATGGTCATTCTATTATCAAAAATAGGTTATACTAAATATTCTGAGTTATATTGACCGAGTTATGCCTATTTTAAATTAGTTTTTATATATGGAGCAACATTCAGAGCGGGTTCCCTTTGGATACGTGCCCTCCCACCCCACTTTAGGAGGCATCTGCTTCACGTTCATCAGTTTCAGCGTAACAACATTAGACTTGGGTTCATTGGAGACATGCCTTCCTACCCCAAGCTATGTAGACACCTTCTACTTCATCAACAATCAACATAATGGTTATGGGTCAACCACACAAAATCCTTGTCATCAAAGTCCATTTGCTAGGCCGCATACGGTTAGTATCACAGTTGGTCACAAGAATCATAGGGCATCTTTATCCTTGAATGTTTATTTTTCATGGTTATGGGTCATCCACAAACCCATACTTCATCGAAGCCCATTTTCTAGGTCGCACACTGTCAGTATCATAGTTGGTCACAAGCATTATAGGGTATCTCTATCCTCGGACTTTCGTTCATCACAATTATGGGTTAACCCCACAAAACCCTTCTCTTTAGTGGCTCTTCATACTTAACACAAAATTCTCAAGAGGGAACTTCACGCAATGGGGACCATTGCTTATTAAGGAGGGAGGAATGATCTGAATGGAAGGTGGCATCTACCCATGGTATTCATTCACCCATGGTATTTATCTGCCCATGGTATTCATCCACCTATGGAATTTTACCCATGGTATTGTAACTGGAATCCACCCATGGTATTGTAACTAAAAAAAGACTATAAATAACAAGTCACGTTTTGTAAAAGGACATATTTTCCATCATAATGTAGCTTTTACAATTATTATCTATTTTAATTAAAAAAAATTCTTGTGGTTTTATCTACTATGTTTTTTTTTGTCATTTCAATTTTTTAGATCTTGGGGCCCTCCCTCAAGATCTGGATCAAACACCAGTTGGTTTTACTTGTCCAATAGCAACATGCTTTAGATAGGCCTTCCTTCTACTGAACACCACATCATATCCTCTATCTTCAAGTATAGCTATAGAAATTAGATTTTTCTTTAGACCAGGCACATACATTACAATTTTTAGGTGAATATGGGAGCCTAAATCACTCTTAAAGGTGTTAGTTCCAATCCATTTGGCACTATACCTTCCATCATCTCTACGATCTATGTGTAACTATAGGTCCTTCTCCTCTAATATGCTAAATAACTCCTTATTTCTTTTCATATGAAATGAAGCACTAGAGTCTAAGTACCATGCACTACCTCATAAAATACTTTCCATGCATGCAATGAAGGTGAAATCCAAATCAAATTGTGATGTTTGAGCATATCCCCTTGCTCTTATTGCATGTTTCTTATTGGATTTCTTGTGTGGAAACTTGGTTACATAGTGTCCATACTCATGGTAGTGAAAACCTTTAATTTTAATGAGGCCTTTCTTCTTTCCATGGTTCTGGATGGATTATACCTTGCCTTGGGACTTATTTCCTTTGGCTTTCCTTCCTTTGTTTGCTAACGAAATTTTTTCGTCCTCATCAGTTATGGATGTGACTCCATCTCTAGTTTTTCTTCTATTCTCCTTCTGCAGCAAGTCAGACCAAAGTCTCTCTCAATCTGGGAGCTTATCTCTTCCATTAACTAAATCTAGATAGTTTTTCTAGGGCTTTGGTAGACCAAGGAGTTCTAAGCTCACAAGTTCACATGGAGGCACAATCTCTCCAACTCCTTCAAGTTCATCTCTCACCTGAGTGAATATGGATAGTTATTGGACAATAGTTTCATTTGTAAGCTTATCTATCAATGATAGTTTCTTGGCATCGTTTTTTCTTTCGAATAGGCTTTTGAGAGCTTCCCAAGTTTCAAATTCTCTTTTCCATGCAAATTTGAAACCACATGGTCTTTGCCTCCCTCCAAGAGAATTTGTGTGTACTCTAGTACTCCATTTTCATCTAGTACAAATTCCATCCCATCTTTCAAAGCACAAAGATTCGAAGTTCCCTCCAATGCAGACTCAAAGCTTAATCCATTAAAAGAAAATGTTCTTGCACTGAAGAAAAACTTGCATGACAAATGTGTTATTCAAAATTTCTTGAGAGATGATCAGGAAATTGGTTTTTATTCAATTTTCAATAGATTTGATATAATGTAGATATAAATTGAAATTTGCAGTTGCTAATGAACTCAAACTAAAATCAATAGACATACATTTCTTCTAATAAATTCTATGGAAGGAAAATTGACAATAGAAAAAAATGCAATCATTCAATCACAATGAACACAATTTTTACTAGGGAACCCAACTAGGAAAAATCTCTCCTCTATTTTTATTATATTAGATGAGAACAATGATATATTACAATGATTGCCTCAATGCTTGAAGCTCAACTTACACTGCAATATTGATCTCCTCCTGTCCTTGCTCTGGCCAATACTTACCCAAAATAGGGCTCCAACTTCCTCCTATTTCCTTGCTCAATTCCTGCTCCTAAAAAATAATGAAATCTCCTCTTTCCTTGCGAAAATCCTAACATAAATGGATCATCTAATACATCCAATAACTGTATACTCACTAGTATACAATAATGATTACAATTGTGCCTTCTTCCTCCACTTCACTAGGAAATTCGAATTGCATGCATGACTAGGGATATTTTTAGTAAATTGACTAATTAACTAAGAGTTAATTGAGTTTACAACAATTACAACTACTCAACTAAACTCACATTGACTCTATTCTATACTGGAGATCATATAACTAACTTTCAGTAATGATAACACCTCTTGATCACTATATCTTAGCCACCAACTTTCAAACAACTATACTTATAGCCCACAAACTTGAATTGAATGACTTACCTGAGTGATAATTTGGCCATGTCACTCCTGTTAATTACCTGAAAACTCATCCTTCTCAGTGGAAACTCGAATTTCTTCTTTTGACAAAGGCACAAGTCAAATGAAGCCTTTTTTTGCTACAATTTAACAACATGTATGTTCTTGAGAGTTTGAAAAACTCTTCGCTCCGCTTGTTGGCACAAAAATGTCATCAGGGAAAGACCCTGGGTTCAGGGACAAGGGGCCAACAAGGGACTTCTGTAGTCTAGGACAACGCTGACATTTTGACCCTACCCCAAGAGATAAGGAGCCTCACTCAAGATATTCCGTGACAGAAACTAAGAAGGGTTCAGAAGGATATCAAGGATGACCCAACCCTTACTCTATGTACAACTTAAAGCATACATTCATCATGACATTATATCATTGTAGAGATAACATTCATATGAGGAAATACCTTCAACATTAAGAGATTTTGAGCAAGCCCATCAATCACAGCATTACACATGGATAATACTATGCAATTGGTCCAAGTACTTATTCATATTAATTCAACAAAAGATCCATTACAACACACATTCGACATGAACTCGTGAGAAAATACATAAAATACCGCGACCACAGAATGTTCCAGATTTTAGATTGAGCCTAGCTATGGTCTTCTCGCCACTACTCCATCTTCTAATTAGGTTCTTTTGTGCTCCACACTCCCTCAGATACCAACCCTCTTCTTCATGTTGTTCTCTCCTTTTATGTATTCCTCCGCTGATCAAATTACCAGTTCCGTTCATCTATTTATCCCCTCGGCTGCTGCTCTTCCCCCTCCTTGTTCACTTTGCTGTTTCTGCTTGTTCCAAACACCTTGCCACAATTGTCCCACGACTGCATGGTCTTGCTCCCTTTCCTAGATGTCTTCGCTGCAACTTGACCGTTGCTCCCGTCACTAGTTTTTCCCTCTTCATATCTTAAAAAAGTTCAAAATTCAAAACGAAGGCCCCAACAGGTCCCGACCACAATTATTTGAATTGTCCCCAAGTCAATCTATATCTAGTGTTGTGGGTCCTGTTGTTGTTTCTGCAGGTATTTCTGCTTATGGATGCTCCTATTCTTCCCTCTGAGGGAGTACTGTTTCATCTTATTCTTCTGTAGTTTTTGGCCTCCTTCTCCAAACGAAGGCCCTAATTTAGGAACAATTGTTTTTCTTTCCTGAACTTATTATATTCGCTCAATGCTATTTTCCACACACTTGCTATGGAGTCAGAATGTTTTATGAATTCCTCTATTGTGTTGGATGTTAGCTGACCTGGCATGATGATTTTTAGTTCGTTCCACTAAGCTTCGTTGTTGTTGCAGACTTCTTTCAGGGCAAGGACATGTAGGCGGACCAGAGGTCTGAGGTCTCTGATTTTCTTCTTTGTTTTTGTAGATTCCTCTTCTATCTATTCGACTTGGGCCTCAAGGGTGGTGATTTCTTCATCAATATTTTGCAGTCAGACGGAGTATGTGCATCTTTTGTTGTCGGCAAGTAAAACTTGAAGTTGTTCTCACAGAGGATAGACAGGTTGATTCTTTATGGCTAGGTTTCCCAACTAGTCATGTACTTTATCCATTAGGGAAAACCCATTAGCTAATGCTTTAGCGATTGATTCTTTTGCAGTGGAAACGGTGTTGATATTCTCATATATTGTCTTGGCATATATTTGAGTTGGATTAGGCAATGCCAATCTGACTATCTCCAATTTTTTCTTCATGTCTGTATTCATGGTTGTCAGACTCGAGCACGTCACCTGGATGTGGTCGCAACAATCGACCAACATGTAGGATGTGATATCCTTGGGAGCTTCTACGTCAACATATGATATGGTCGGTCACTGATCCAAGTCTGGGTGTGAAGAAGGACCTTTCCAAGACCTTTTACTTTCGTGATGTGTTAAAATTGCATTTTAAAAGAACATCAATGAATACATCTGCATGTTGTAAAGAAGAGGAACATAACAATCATTAGCACATGTAAACTCAAGACGTGATAACGGAGTTCGTCTAGGAGGTACTACGTTCCCAGGCCCCAGTGTCAAGATGGTGTAGGCCGTTGCATTAAGTGCTATCAATAAAGATGATGTACAAAAGAGATGATGTTGCGATCATACAAGGAAGAATGCCCTCATGCAGGAGTGGCTCTAAGATATATCCCACAACTTGGAACTCTCAATCAAAATCCTATCAGTATGACACAAAAACATGCATGGTGAGCATCTCGCCAACATAGCACAAAAGGGACGTCAAAACAAAACACATGCATGATGACAACAAGAGTAACCTAGCAACATACAACAAGGGATCTCAAAGCATAACATAATGAGTTATAACAACAATTACATCACATAAAAGATTCCACATCAAATCAAGCAAGGAATCATGACAACATGTAATAAACAAGATCCTGCATCAACATCAATCAAGGATCTGTACAACATAATGCAGAAAGAAGAAGTACATGAACACATAATATACATCACAACCAAGGGCCATCTGAAGAAGTGGATGTCACACTGCTAAAGCTACTCAGACCATCGATCTCAAGGCATCAATCGCATGAAGATCTCTGCTCTCACATGAATGTGGACATCTGAACTGGCACTTAGAAAAGTGACTAGAAGAAGAAATGAGAGAATAAGAAATCTGAAGACACCATCAGATTTGTGGCGTCGAGTAGTGCTGTATCAAATGTCCAAAATCTGAATTTTGAGAAGTTGAGAATTTTGGGCTCAAGGAATCTTTTAGATTCCCCAGGATTCCTCAAAGATTCTGCTCCATTGATGGACTGCAAATCTGCAACTTAGATGGTGAATCTGATCTCGCCATTGCGATCCCTACAAAAAACCATGAAAAACAAGTATAAACTTGACTATATTCTAAAATGTAAAAATTTTACCTCGGGAAAATTTCATGGCTCATGGTTCTATTCCTTGTTTTTGCTAAAATCATGGTTCCATGTGCACTTTGGAAATGACTAGAAGATTCAGACCTATGATGAAGAAACAAACAACACCATTGTGTTCATGGCTATGGGAGGTGTAAAATCCATAAAAAAAATTTCAAATTCTGGCAAAGTGAGAATTTTGCCCTCCTGCAAAATTCATGGTTCCTGCATTAAAATAGTAATTAATCTGCCTTCTGCCTTGAAATCCGTGCCTGTAGTCTCTCTCCTCCTCGAACTCTCTGCAGAGGTAAAAATACTAAGTTTTAAATAAAAACTTATCGGCGGATTCACCAATGTAAAGCAGTTGGTGTAATGGCAAGTAAGGCATATGGTTGAGGAGAGGGCGGGGGATCAAATCCCGCCCCTCCATATATAATACACCACAATTTATTTTGAACCAAAATAATGTATTAATGGGTTTGGGTTCGCATTTGGTGGCCCGCCCCTTAAACCCCGCGCTAAAATTTTATCGCTTTAATTGTTGTCGGCATCGGTGCTTTTCCCAAAATATCGGCGATCGACGCTTTTATCGACGCATGTGTCGGTGATTAGCATTCCAAATCGGCAATCAGCATGGTAGTTGGCGTATTAATCGTCACGATACACGGAGTATCGCCGATATATATGGCGCGGATAATATTGGCGCGATAAGAGGTGTTGGGATGATATATTACATGTGGCATATATATAACATATATGGTTATGCGATATATATATATCTATATCTATATATATATATAGATATATATATATATATATATATATATATATATATATATATATATATATATATATATATATATATATATATATATATATATATATATATAGATATAGATATGCGAGATATGTGGAGGAGGGTTCGGCAGGGGTTATTGCCGCCGATCCCGAAACCATATCATTGTTGCCATTTGCGATAAGGGCCGTTTAAAGGGTTCAGCGGGGTTGTGACTGCCGATCCCAAAACCATATATTTACTTGTTTTTATATAGTTACATTAATAACTATATTAAAATGAATTTTGTTTCATGGTTATTTAATAACCATATAAATATGATTTTTGTCTCTTATGCAGGTTTAGGAGACCAATGAAATAATGCCAAGTGTCAATGGCTAATGGGTTGCCATGTGGCATACTATGGGCCCCACTTTTCCCTGTCATGTCAAACTTTGAAGAGTTCTATCTTTCGCATACGAGCTCAGTTTGATGAACCATTCACACCTCCGCGATCACGATGATGAGATACTTAACATGAACCTGTTTCAAGCATAATCCAAACGCTTTGATTTTTGAGCCATCTTTGTCCTGTGTGTCTCTCTAGAGCCACCTGGATTAGCCACAATGATCAAAATTTATTTATAACCTAATCTACCTGGGCCTATACATCACTATTTTCTTGTTTCAGCTAATATCTTTCTTCCATGACCTCCTGCAACTGTCTTCTCTACTGTTCATGTTCATGGACGAGGTCATCACGTAATTTCTTTGCGCTCTGTGTAGCTTGTTGGATGAAACCAAAAACCATGTTGATGACCAATGCTACAAGGTTTCTTCCTTCATTGTATTTGGATTATTAAAATTGCTTCGAATAGGTAGGCTGTTGGGAATGGAATTGTTTGAGTGAGATGGGGGATAGTTTTCTTCCTGTGAAGACGGGGTGAACTGAGGTGTAGGTGGAATAATGGTAGGGTTTGGGATCAATGGGAAATTTATAGGGAATGTGGTCTGGTACTGCTCAGTTCCCACTGACTGCAGAGTAGAAACCATTGGCTCATCTCCTAGTAGTGGGCCCAACCCTAGAAGTAGGGATACCAATGAGGATTCGTGAGTGTCATTGCCTTGAAGAGGCTCACAGTACTACTGGGTAGATTCCACTTCCATCTCTTTTGTGGCTACACGCATACTAGGGGGGATTGTTTTAGATAGGGTCACAGAGGTGGAGGCTGTATGCGGGGATGGATCCCACGACCCTGGTGAGAATGTGAATGAGGTTTGAGGATTTTCTTCAATGATTGGGGATGCAGATACGGACTAACCAACCTTGCCAGTGAGGTTGACAATTGGGACTACAATGGTTGTCTTGGGCTTCTTGGGGGCCAAATTTTAATTCCCCTTTTATGCTTTGGCTTTGGGATTGTTGGCCTTTATTGTTCATGGGGGCCAACATTGGGAATTTCTATGACTAGAGGAGTGGTTATTATTGAATTAAACAGAGTGGAACCTTGAAAAGCCATAGATTGTGTTGCCTCACCTGAAGGTTCAGTGAAGTTCACAATTGTTTTTTTAAGGTACGACATTCGCTGCTCCATCCGAAGAACCATCGACTCTACGTCATCCTATGCTTGTTGTTTCCTGCTACTCCCTGCTGCTTGTTTTGTTTTCAATTTTGGCCTCATCCCTTTAAATAAATATCTATATTTCCCTTTGGTGATCTCACACACAACCCCTGCCCACGAACCAACTTCGATATGGAATGCTTCTTCTGATAAAACAAATCTCTATTGTCTCATTTGAAATGTTTTTGGGTGGACACATCTCAGCCTAATGTATGTGTGCCCATGGGTAACCCCAAACCAGATATCTTGTGAAAACTCATCCAACAGCTATTTGGGTATTCTTTCTGTCATCTTGATTGTGATCAGCATCAACCCATACCATTCAAAAAATGCCACCTCATTAATTTCTTTGTTGTTGGGGTCCCCTGAAGCTCTCCATGGATCATATCTGAGCACTATGGGTTGGTCATCTCTAATTTGTATCATTTCTCTTCCTCTCGGCGGTCGCCATTTCCACATTTCTAGAGTCATCAGTATGTAGCCAAATATGAAATTCGTGCTCCTTTTGTAAATGTCCTTATAGTATTAAAATAGCTCATTCATTATAAAGGCCGAGCAGTTCAGCACCTCCCCTTGGCAGTAGTGTTTTGCAACTGAAATTGCATCCAGGGTACTTTTGTTCTTGGTAAAATTCCTCATTGTTTTCCTTGCTATTATTTGAAGGAGAATCACATTTCATCCTTGGTGATAAGATCAATCTTCGTGCCTTTGCCCCCGCACTTGGTCTTGTATTTCTCTTAATAATCCTTGTCTCCTTTCTTCACTCGCTTTGTTCCTCCTTGGAACATTGTAGCCACTGCATTTCCTCCTACAGAGAGTCCTGTCAGGTGATGGATGTCATCAACATGAATGGGATATTCTTTGTCGAGCCATAATGATCCCCCATGCATCCTGCTGGCTAAGAGCTTTGTGCATTGCATTGCTACCAATTGCGTGTCGAAAACAGGTAGGCTCCTAAGATTTATCAGCGTCGATCACTGGAGGCCTTTGAAATATTATTTAACCTTGGTTGTCATTGTGCCATCTCCCTTTGGCACATCTTTCATGTATACTTCCCACTTCAATGATGGAAATTGGAAACAATCCGAGAGATCATTATCCACTAATGTTTCTTTATCATACTTTCCATACAGATTCTCTACCACTGTAATTCGCTCATCCAACCGATCATTTGGGATTGAAATAATTTATTTTTTCATCTTTGTGCGCCTCTGGTAGACAACCGTGATCGAAGGTTTGGAGTCTTTGTCTCTCTGTTGCTATTGGTTCTCAGAGTAAACTTGAAGTTTTTCTGTCACTTGCATTTGAAATTTTGAAACTCCCTGCATTTCCATGAAAATTAAGTAGACAAACTTGACACGACGTTTCTGACTGGACTTGATAACTAATTACTATAGAAACTTTCCCTATGCTGCTTAATCATGTTATGCCACCGTCTGTTGACCTGGATCTGACTGGTATGACGTAGCATGGGAAAGGACAGAGTGGGCGCATGGTTAATAAAGTTTCCATAATGGTGTGTAATTATTAGCTGATTTATTCCCCAACGGGAAAATATTTTACGGAACTCTGTCTGACAGGTGTATTATTGCTTACTTATTATGGAAAAGACCTATAGTACGGTGGAAAAGACTCGTGGATGTGTGACTATCCCCTCTGCACCCCCCCGACCACAAGTGGGTTGCGGTGACATGATATGATTGCCACAACCAGATTGACATGTGCTATTTATTTTTGAAAAAAATGAAAAAGACATGGACTGTAAAGGAGTATGCTATTGACTCATGTGACTCACTATGCATTTATTATAGACTGACTATGTATTATTGACTAAAACCTACTTGCGGGCTTGTTTCTGAGACCCCTTCAATTTGATGACACGACTGTGGATTTGTAGAAATGATTTAGGTGTGTGTTGTTCACCCATCTAGGCAATAGTATCCCATCTAGTTGCGCTAACTTCACTACCCCAAAATATTTAATCTCCACAACTATGAATGACCCCAACCAATGCATTTGAAGTTTTCCCAGAAACTTTTGAAACTTACTGTCATATAGTAGAGCATGATCCCCTATCTTGAAGGTTTTCTTTTTGATGTGTCTATCATGCCAAGCCTTCTGTCTCCTTTGTTCAACTGATTGGTGGAACTCTGCTAAAAACCTCGATTCATCCAACTCCATCAGTTGTTCCATTCTCTCTTTCAAAGCTACATCATCTATCATTTTGGTGGCCTAAGAGATAAAAATGCTTGGGACAATGAATTCTGCTAGTACTACTGCCTCTCTACCGTATACCAGTTGGAATGGAATTTTCTTGTGTGTCCTCTTTACTGTCATTCTGTAAGCCCATAATGTTGTTGGTACCCATTCATCCCAATCATCTCGGTTTATTGACACAATTTTTGTCAGACCCCTCTCGAGTATTTTATTAAAGGCTTCAACCGTTCCATTGGCCTACGGGTGGTACGGGCTTTATTTTTGATGCTATATCATGAAGTTCTTCAGGAGAGAATTGATAGTTTCATTAATGAAATGCGTCCCTTGATCACTAGTTAAGATTTTTGGACATCCAAATCTAGATATAATGCACTCAAAGATGAATCTTGTTGCAGTATCTACTGTATAATCCTTGACTGGCGCTGCCTCTGCCTACCGAGTAAGGTACTCTGTAGTGGTTATGATGTATCTGGAATGGTAATGGTGTGATAGGGACAATGAAATCTATTGCCCATTTCTCAATGATTTGTACCGTGTGAACTATATTTAAGGGTAATTTATCCCGATGTGATGGCTTCCCAACTCTTTGAAAAACATCACAATTCTTTGTGTATTCTTTAACATCCTTGTGGATGGTAGGCCACCACAACTCATCTTGCAGTATCTTCCTTGCGGTAGCTTTACCCGCGACATGGCCTCACATGACCCCAACATGGCACTCCCATAGTACTTCTTGCCTTTCATATTGAAGGAGACAACGTCACAGAACTTGATTGAGGTACAACTTGTTTAGGTGTCCTACAATTAACTAATAATATGTCGCTCTCACTATTAGGTGTCACTTCTATGCTGACGTGTATTCCTCTAGGAAGTATCCTATTGTTAGTAACACAAAAATCTCCTCTAAGTAGTTTGGAATGGCTTCTATTCGGAACAAGTCATCATCTAGTAGTTGGTCGTCTAATGGTCCTTCATTTTCTCCTGATTCTAACCTTGATAGATGGTCTGGCCCCACATTTAACCTTCCCAGTTTTATGACCACTTCGAAAGTGAATTCTTGGAACAATAGTAACCACCAACAGATTCTACCCTCCAACATTGGCTTGTTCACTAGGTAATATAAAGCTGAGTGGTTTGTGAAGAACTTGAATGGTGCCCCAAGTAGATAGTGTCTGAATTTTTGTAGGGAGTAAACCATTTCCAATGCTTCCCTCTCTATTGTTGTGTAGTTCTTCTCGGCTGTTGATAGTTTCCTACTAGTGAAGTAAATTGGGTGATCCATGTTTCTTTCTCCAGGTTGTGCCAACACTACTCCTAATGTTATTCCTAATGCATCAATATGTACGTGAAACTACTTATTCCAGTATGGGTATACAAGAATAGGGGAACTTACCAATTTTTCTTTTAATTTGTTCAATGCTGCTTGATAGGCCTCCATCCACATGAAATATTCTGTCTTCTTCAATAGTTTCTCCATAGGAGCTGTAATTGAGGCATAATTTTGAATAAATTGACGTAATATCATGTATGGCCTAGTGTTGATCGTAGTTTCTTTATGTTATTTGGTGGCTCCATATTTACAATTTTCGCAACCTTTGCAGGATCTATGAACACACCATATTTGAAAACAATATGGCCCAGTAATGTTCCGAATGGAATTGAAAAGATGCATTTCTTAAGATTTAATGAGATTTGTAACTTCCTACACCTTTCAAACATGACCTGTATTAGACTGGTGTGTTTCTTTAGAAAGCTATACATTGTTTAGTTGTCCATGTATACTTCTAAGAACTTGCGAATATAATCTCTAAAGGTATTTATGACAATTCGTGAGAAAACTGTTGATGCTTTCTTCAGACCGAATGGCATTACATGATAGGAATATGAAACCCATTCTGTCATGAATGTTATTTTCTTCTTATCTTCTTCCACTATATGGACCCGATGATAACCTGAAAATCCATCGGTGAAGGAATATACCTCATTCCCCTCAACATTTCCCAGAACCGCATCACTAAATGACATTGGGAATAGATCATGTACACATGCATTGTTTAGGGTCTTGTAATCTACACAGACTCTGATTTTCGTGGCATCTTTCTTGTTTTGTATTACAATCGGGCTAATCCATTCCGCTTCGTCCACTGAGAATATAAGTCCGGCTTCTAACATTTTGTCAATCTCTTTCTTGACCTTCTCTTTCACTCTTGGGTTTAGCCTGTATGGTTTGTGTTTCACTGGATGGGCATCTGGTTTCAGCACGATCTTCATTTCTCCAATGTCCCCTTTTATCCCTTTTAATTCAACCACAGAGGTTGGAAATAAGTCTTCATATTCACGTAGCAGATCAAAAATATCCCTAGTTGTCTGCTCATCCCAATAATCTTCGATGGATGCCATCTTAGGTTTATTCTCTGAGCCGATGTTATGCTTCCGTAGTTTCATTGGGAGAAAGTGTGCAACATCTCCTGAAGGGCTTTCTTGAATATCTTGTTCACCTTCCGTTTCTTGAAATGTCAGGTGTCTAAGTCCTTCTAGATCATCCTCCTCTGGATCCACTTTTACTTTTTCGTAAGACATATATTCTGAATACCCTGCTTCATAGAAATACTGTAGGAATTTCTCGTCAATGCAACCTTCCCATAACTGTCTTGGAGTAAATAGGATCCTTTTAATGGCATACAAGGTTTCAGTCATGCGTCGATCACTATCTTTGAACGAGAAACTGCTGTTGAATTGGCTAGCCATGATATCCCAATTTGTTGTCTGTCTACGAATTTCCTCCTATATATACCATGCTTGTGGGATTGTACCTAAGGTATGTATGAATAAATGCACCCAGAGTTCCTTCGGTACTTTCTCTTTTTCCCATTTCTCTGTGCAATCCTCTAAATGTTTTCTGGGATCTGAGTTTCCTCTATAATTCACCTTATCATGCGACTGGTCTCCTTCTTGTCTAAACCCCTCTCTCATGGCTCACTTGATAGTCTCCCATTCACACAAAGTGTTGCGATATGCTTTCCACCACCTTTCTGGGGTGGCATGTAACACAATATCTAATAGTGGGACTTTGTGATCTTCTCTTATGTTTCTATCCACTTTACTTAAAAAAGTGTCTACTGATTCAATATCATGGAAGGTAGGATAGTTTCCTACCTCTGCCCCAATCTAGTTTATCCTACATCTTGGTAGAGTGTCTGGTATCAATCTCATGTCCTCCTTGTTTTCATGCATCCCAAGCGGCTACTGAACCAGCTTATGAACTTTGTATGCTCCTCCAACTGACTGATCCTCCTACTGTGGGATTTATGTAGTCTTCTCTTTTTCCTACCGTTAGACTGTACAATTGATCTAAAATTCCTAACTTGTCTTGGTCATCCATAGGTTCCGTGAACCTTTTTCCTTGCTGTTAGTTCCAGTCTTCACAGCCTGTCACTAGGGATCAAAATGGGCTATTACTATGTCTAGTTTTCAGAGATGTTTTGCACATGATCTTTAGTGAAAATCATATCCTAAGTATTTCCATTAGAAGAAGCTCAGAAAAATATTTCCAACGGTATATCACACTCCCGTAACCTATTTCTGGATTAGAAGATATGATCGAAATGAATGAGTGATTCTTGGTTATGCATGTTTTGAGGTCAGTTGCTGCACACAATGACAAGTTTAGTACAAGATTAGTTTTTGAAATAATGGTAAGGAATTTTTCAAAAATGAAAGAGGTTTTTGTCCATAACATACCAAATAACAAAAACCACCTTCATTTTATGCACAGGTGCTACTATGTGGGCGATATGCAGTGATATTTGGAGCCTGCATTAAAACAAAGCAAAATTTTCATTTATTTTATTGTTTTAGTCATTTTAGTGCGGTGCAATTTTACAACAGATGGAAAGTAATTTTGAAAAACCCAAGGAGGTTTTTGTTAACCATGAGCCATATTCAGTTTATTCACAAGTTTCATGAATTGGGATATGTGACTAGATCTTTACAGCTCATTTTCATAGATTTAATTTTTAATGATTTTTTGTTTTAGAGATGATTTTGTGGCACAGATTGCGAGCAACTGGAAACGAATTTCCAAAATTTGAGAGAGGTTTTTCTCCAAAATGACCTTATCTACAAAAACTGCTTTTAGTTTTGTAACAGGTGCTATGGTTTAGGAGATAAGAATTCATCTTCAACACCTATTTTCAGAAATTCGTTCCAAGTTTAATGTAACTGATTCTATTTTGAAGAAAATGGTTGAGCTCAATTCCGTTAGTATAGGGATGAGAAAATGTATATATTTTATGAATTTCATAGTGTAGAGGTTGGAATTTAGTAGAAGTGTTGGATTCATTGAACATTTGTATCAACAATTTGGCAAGGAATAAAACCAGGTTTTGCAGCATTTTGTGGGATTCTTTTGGTAATGTGTCTTGGCATTGTTTCTTCCTTTGTTATTTAGTTTCTATTATGTGTATATGTGCCAACATCTACTTCTTTCTTCATAACTAAATGAATCAAAATAAATAAGTGGAATCCATTGATATTCAGTGCTCTGCTTTGAGGATACATTTAGTTTTTAATGTTTTGTGTTGTTTGAAGAGGACTCATGAACCTTGCATGCCCTCTCCAACTCCTCACCAGTCTTAAACTTACCATCACATTCAATTCAAAGTGCCAAAACACTTTCATACCTTGCCCCACATAAACTCCTACAAATCTGAGTTGATTTCCCGGACCCAATCTGCCTTCTCTAATTGATCCAGCAACCAAAACCTAAAATCAAACCAGAAACCCTAATCTACTATACCTAGCCTAAAATCAGCATTCATTTCAGTTATCTCAAGCCCTAGTTGGCAATATCCTAATTGAGATTGACAAGGAGAGGACCCTCTCCTGACCTGGTAGGGCTACCTACCAGGTTAAGCGTGGTTTGATGTTACCCTAGACCTGCCTTCCTTTAGCCTGAGGTAGATCCAGGCGCTAACACTTGATATGGATGTAGTGGTTGTATTACCTGAATTTCTTCTACTTCAAATATCATCAACTCTTTCTTCAAGTCAATGATAAAATAGTTCTCGTATGCCCAATCGATATCAAGAATTGCTGGGTATGGGTCCTTATCTCCTGTCATATCAATCACTTCAAATTTTGTATAAATTTTTGCCCCTTCTATATCCACTTCTACATTTTCCAACCTTTAAATGGGAAAGATGCAATATTGATTCACCATCCACAGTTGTATTAGTGAATATTTAAGTTGCAACTTCCCCAACACTTCCCATGTCTTTCTGGGTAGAATATTTACATCTGACCCCAGATCTAACATTGTATCCTTAATCTGGAATCCTGCGACTTGAGCATCAATCTAGAATTCTCTACCGGTTCTCTTCTTGTTTCGTCGTACCCTTCTCGAATGTCTTTCCAGTAGGTTTGCCAATATGGTTTCCCCCTTTTCTTCGTCTTCTGGCAATACTGCTTTCAAACTCTTGTGCAACTCCTTTAACATTTGTTCATTATCAACAATCTGCAAAAACAACTTAAACCATTCTTCGATTGGTCAGGTGTTACCTGCTATGTGTGAGTCATGTTTCTTGTCTCCTTTTATCTTTGCTAACCCATCAAATAACTTGGCCGCTTCTTGATAGTATTTTTTTTTTTGGGTGGGGTTGTATGACCGCTTTGGTGATGCTACCCAAACAATTGAAGGCTAGTCTACCATACCTCGATCATCCCTTGTCTTCTTACCCCCTATGATAACTATATTTATATTAGTTATTGGAAGCGATTCAACAATTCGTGGTTCTGCATTGATCAAATTAGTCCCTCTCTATCTCGTTCTTTCTTTACATTTTGTGATCAGATTGGGACAATCTTCGGTGGCATCTGCATTGACCATGCATTGTGGGCACCAAATTATTCTTGGGAGCTGACAATTTCTAGCGACATGTCCCTCCTGATCACAATTATAACACCTTACAGGTCCTCTTCCCCATGTTGTTCCTCCTCTCATACCTCCTCCTCATCCCCCATGATCAGATTCATTGATTCTGAAGGTGGATTTATCTAGCAGCTCTGCTAAGGCATCTAATGCTAGGCATTGTTCAGTATGGTGCGTTGTTGATGCATAAAATTGACAGTAACTATTGTTAGGTGTGTTGGAATACTTTTTTAGTATTATACATACCCATGGAAATGTCCATAGTTCCTACAAACTTCATAGTAGTCTTGTGTGTTTCGGCTCGGGAAAGCTCCTTGCGATCCCATTGCCGCAATGACTGATGTCAGTGGGGCCCCTGATGATCCTGCAATTCCGCCTGAACTATTTGTGCCTCTCAACCTCGAGTATTCAGTCGCCACATGGCCTTCCATAGGTAGTGAGTACATCATACATTGGGTCTTATTGGTCGAATTGGTTGTAGGTCCTTTAATTTCTCTGTTAGGTTGGCGATTTGATTTTGGAGGCCCATGATCGATGGGTCTTGTGATCCCATCCCTCCTCAATACTCATGTGGGTATCCTGCCATGGCTTCTATGTGTGACGCTTGTTCTAAATCATCTTGAAGAGTTTCAATATTTTGTTGTGTCAATGGTGTTCTTGTAAGGGGTAGGAGCACTTTGATGAACCAATCCCTCTGGTGATTGGGATCTATGGTGTATCTTAGCTTGCCAATAGAATCCTTAAACCTCTGCATCAATTCCCAATAAGTATATCCTTCTTTTTGCTTGATCTCCCATAGTTCGAACAATCCCTATTGATCTGTTTACGACACCTTAAACTCTTGAACGAAGCCTCTCTTAATATCATCCACTGAAGGATTTTGGTTCTGTTCTACCCATTTGATAAACCATATTAAAGCTCTTTCTCTTAATGTGGTCTGGAACTCGATTGACTTTACATTATCTGGTGTTTGGCGTGCTCGCCATATAGCTTCACATAGATACCAATGTTTTTCTATGTCTTCATTCCCTCTACCAACAAACTTAGGATATCTAGTAAAGGACCTTGCCATGTTGATTCGGGTGTGTGCTAGGAGCACAAATCCTTGGTTTCTGGGTTGTTGAGATCCTTGTAACCCCAGATTACTAACACTGCTATTAGATGTATTACAACTCGCTTTGTATTTTTCATGCACACTATGTACTTGTATTACTTTAATTAACTTGGCAACAATTTTGTTAGGGTTTTTGTAAAGCACCAGGGGAAGGTCGGGGCGAACACTACCTGAGCTTTGGGTTGCTGAACTCTAGATGACGTATCATCTTCAACAAACAATATTCTCATTGCATCACACATCTCACCTTCTATCTCCTCCTTGTAGTTGACGTAAGATCTTCCTTCCGGCATCTCCCTCGCAAACTAAAAGGGAGAGTCCCTGTCATTATCCTGGCTCCTATCTGTCCAATTGACATCCCTTTCTTGTTCTGTGTCTTTATCCATACTCTTTCCTTATTTTGGTTTCTTTGACACCACTCCTGCTTGCTAGGTTCCCATAAATCTTTTCTTTAGTGCTTGTACTGCTCTTTCCTTCCACTTATCTGCTAGTAGCGCTCTCCTTTGTGCCCTAATATATCTAGCTCTTCACAATCCTTCTATGTCCATTCGTTCAAAAACATCTACATTTCCCCAAATGGTAGCATTCTCCCCTTAGGCCCTTCCCCTAGTACTAGGGTTTTACGCTACCATAGTTGCTCTGGGTAAAGGTAACAATCCTTCTTCCACCATCAACATCTTAATCTAGAAAGGCACTTCATTCACTAGTTTCCCTCTTAACCCCGATCTGAACACTGCGTCCGCCTTTGAAAAGGACTGACAACTTTCTACAGCAAATTCGACTACGTACCCTTTTGTAATAGTCTATACCCAAAATTCTACTGCCCTCGTCATCTCACTATACAAGTGTTTAAGTGTTGCGAGGTCTGCAGGAACCTAGTTGCAACTCCTTCTAGTCGACTCTTTATTTTCAGCCTCTTTACTTACACCAAAAGATCTCGTACTGATCAATCACAACCTCTGAGTACAAAATATCTATGATCACTTTAGCGATAGGTTGGTTTCAACAGGTAGCCTGCTTTGATATAAACTGATCTACTCTATTATCCCACCAATCCCTAATCTCCTTCTTAAATATCCTTGAAACCATATTCCAAACCAATTCTTGAGATTTCAGGTCCTGACAATGGAACTATTTGTTGGCACAAAAATGTCATTAGGGAAAGACCCTTGGTTTAGGCACAAGGGGCCAACAAGGGACCGAGGCATGTTGGGAAAAAAAATAAGAAGGGTTCAGAAGGATATCAAGGATGACCCAACCATTACTCTATGTAAAACTTAAAGCATACATTCATCATGACATTATATCATTATAGAGATCACATTCCTATGAGGAAAGACCTTCAACATTAAAAAATTTTGAGTAGGCCCATCAATCACAACATTACAGACAGATAATACCATGCAACTGGTGCAATTACTCATTCATATTAATTCAATAGAAGGTCCATTACAACACACGTTTGGCATGAAGCGGTGAGAAAATACATAAAATACTATGACCACAGAATGTTCTAGATTTCAGACCGAGCGCAACTCGGGTCTTCCCGTCATTGCTCCATCTTCTAATCAGGTTCTTTTGTGCTCCACATTCCCTCAGGTACCAACCCTCTTCTTCATGTTTTATCTCCTTTTATCTATTCCTCCACTGCTCGAACTGCCAGTTCCGTTTGACTTTCTATCCCCTCGGCTGCTTCTCGTCCTCCTCCTTATTCGCTTGACTGTTTTTTCTTGTTCTTAACACCTTGCTACAACTATCCCATGACTGCATGGTCTTGCTCCCTTCCCCAATTGTCTTCACTGCAACTTGACCGTTGCTCCCACAACCTATTTTTCCCTCTTCATATCTTCAAAAATTAAAAAATTCAAAATGAAGGCCCCAACACCGCTATTGTAGGTCATGAACACAAGAAACTTCTTTATGCACGGTGACATATCCATCATAGAGCTTCCACATGATCTACTCATCTCCCCCATTGCGGAAACTACATGAAGCCTCTCTCTTCTTTCACCTTTATTTATTTTTCATTTTTTTCATTTTTCAAAGAACTCTGCATAGGAACTTATTTATTTCACGAGGCAGAAGAGGGATCCTGACTTATTGAGAGAAAAAGAGGTTTTCCCTTTAGAGAAGGATATTTATATATACCTTTGACATACTTGTTAAGGTGCCCCCCCTCCTTACTCTACTTGATTGAGTTAACAAGAGTTAATTGAATATAGAAAAACTGATTATAGTAGGTGGTACTAGTTCAGAGTGCAAGAAGAGTGATTCCAACATGAATCTCTCTGAAAGGAACGTATTTTCCATCAGGATATCATCAACTAGAAGAAAAGAAATGTTTTTCATAAAGAGAGGGAATAGACAGATAACCAAGTGTTGATAGTTGTACAAGTTCCTCTTGGATTTCACCCTACTTGTTTAAGAAGCCAAACACAGTTTCATGCAGAAACCAAGCTACAGGTGAAAAAGAAAAGAAACAAAGGGAAGAAGCAAGACAAATAGAAACAAAGTAAACAAATTAGGAAACAAGTAAGAAAATAAAACACTGCTCCTACTCCTAACCTACGCAGAGAATATGCTAACTCACATAAAGTGATACTTCTAGGATACCATTGGCACATTGGTTGGCCTATGTAGGAGAGAGCATGATTGAAAAGGAAGATATGCAACAAACCAACCAAAAATAAAGATACAAAAATGTAAACCAATACGTTCGAAGCTTGAATGCATCCACAGAAAAGTAAATACTGAAAGCACATGAAAGGCACTCTGTGGATGCATCATGGTGTTCTATCACATTGTGCGTGGAGGAAAAGAATTTACACACCTTTGAACTTGAAAAATGAGAAAACATAAAGAAATAAGAAAAATTCTCTTTTGCAACAGTTATTTCTACATATGACTCCTCCAATGCTTGAGCAATAGGATCGTTTGATTATAGTGGGGGATGCGAAAATTGTGAAATTGATCGATTTTCAATGTGAAAAATAAAGTGATGAGGAGCCTGTACAGATTCAACAAATTTAAGATCATAAGTGGAACTGAGCTCAAGGCTACAAGAAACTAACATAACCATCAGTTTGGCTTGAAGTGCCTCGAAAACTTGAGGATTTTCCACTTCATCATAATATGGAACATTAAAGACCGATGGCTTAGAAAGACAAACATTTGACAAATCAGAATCATGATCAGATGAATGAATGAAAATATCACAACAACCATGATTAGAAATTTCAAGATGAGGGATAGAGGCATCCTCATGATCAGACGAATCATAAATAGGGGATGATGAAAAACGAGAAATTTCATCCTCTATGTTACCGGAAATGGAAGATGAGAGATTGGAAAGATATGGGATGATAGATTTGTCCTTTCCACAATAAAATGAAAGAATGGAATCCCACGTGTTCTACGAATGGTCGGAAGTGGAAAAATCTAGAAATGAATTTTCACAAGATGGAAGAGAAATGGAAGAATCGTGGAAGATGTTAGGATAAATAAAATGAGGTGTAGACAGAAGGAGGTCATCCTTCACCACAGATTCTTGTTTAGTTTCCCACACATACTCATAAAAAATAATAGCGCAGGTTGGATGTTCAACACTAACTCTGTCCAGAACTTGATCCTCATGAACATCACATGTGAGTTCTGAGATAGATTAATACAACACCAAAAATTGAAGGATCAAAGGGACCAAAGGACAGAGGATAAGGAGATAAGACCACATGAGAACAATTAGAGTTAAAGTCCAAATCTGCGCAAGAATCCTGAGTAGGTGGGGTAGGAGGAGATGCTGACAGATCAACAAGTGGATTCCCATCTTCTCCCATGTCAACCTGCAAAGCTAGAGATGTTTGATGAGAAGGGGACGGGGGGTCACTTGGGATAGCAACCTTGTCCATCTCATATTTAGAAGCTCTAACACTGAGGTATGTTGGGAGAGGTTCGCAATATTATAACTCATGTGGATTCTTAGAGATGTAAACAAGATATTAGAATATTTCCTCCAAAAACTCCCAGTCAACTTCATCTTCTAGAAATTCATAATAGTAATGAAGAAAAAGATCGTGAAAATATTCAAGAGATTCATTAGGTGATTTTCGCAATTTATTTACTTTTTTATTAAGGGCTTTACGGTCATAAAAATCAAAAGCATGAAATAATTCTCTAAACATGTGATAAAAAGAGTGTATAGAGGCTGCAAGAAATGCATGACACCATTTCTTTGTGCATCCTTCAAATGTGAAAGCGAACAACCCACAAAGAATGTCATCTGACAAGACATCATGCCTATCATAGATTCCAACAAGAGCAACTGTGTGTTTGAACAAAGTTGTTCCATCCTCGCCATTGAACTTATATTTGGACAAGTCATATATAATTCTCGCCATCACATTGAAATCAACAAAGTTAAAGAAACATGTCGGGGTTATGATTTCGACAGAAGTCATGAAAAATGTGCAGAAATTCAAAATAGACTTCAGGGGCGCAACTTGTCATCTCGCTCTCCTTCTAGTGCCAAAAATGTTGATGGTGCTAGACCCGCCAATATTCAGGGGATATCCCCAATATGAGGTCCCAAACAGACCTCAAACCATTTAGAGTAGGAGTCCCAACAGTGGGTGGTAGTTTAATGCCTTAACCACGGTAGTGCACAAAGGTAAATATGATAACTTTGGGTGAGAGCAAGTGTGTGACCCTGCGGAGAGTCAAGTGTGATGCATGAAGGTTCTAACACATAGAGGGGAAAAGAAAGTGTGCCCCTTAGAATCTTGTAATAGTACGTAGCTTGAAAGGAACACGAGCGGTATGACATCACAAGCTAAAATGCAGAATATTCCACAAATTAAACTGATGAGTTAATCAAACAACACACATTCAATAAGATTTGAACAATTTCATACAAAGTTGTTCATAATCAAATGAATAAGTTAAACAACATACATTGTTAAAGCAACCAGAATAGTCCAACTACAATAACAACATATGCATGAAAGGGTGTTGGCTCTGATATTATAATTATAAGTGAAAGTTCCATTCATACATACACCATTGATGACCATTAGCCCCAATAGTGTAACATTATAGTAAAGAGCACCTGCTCTGCCAAAGAAGTATACTCACTCTATGCTATGGAGAAGCCAAGGCTCGTCACAATTCTCCCAAGCCTTTTCTGATCCTATGGCTAGCCAAAATCTTGGTTCCCAAAAGCCTCTTCTATGAGTTATGAGGTTCTATTTATAACAAAGGGTGGGGTGACCCTTGACATTCCCCTTTGTGACTCTTTGAATACCCTCATGACTCTTCAAATTCTTTACAAGTAACTCATTACATAACATGACGACCTTTCACATTCCAATAATGAAACTTGGAATTTCTCTTACAACATATTTACAAATAATATTACATTTTCCACATGTACCCATGTGAGACAAAATAGGCTAAAGACAACTTAACATGGCAAAACACTATGATTTTGAAGTTTGGTAAAAGACCAACACATCAATTTCAACTTGGTGCTTCTCGATCACATATTGATGCAAAGCTTGGTACTGCATGATGGCGTCTTTTTTAAATCAGACTCTTGCCTCCAGGGAATCTGGGTATATGGTCTTGGAACTTGTATCCAAATCATTCTGAAGCATGTGCAACATGTTGTTAACCTTTACCAGACCACCGATGTACTACTGCATGTTATGTGCGTTTAGTTCTAAGTCTTCCTTGGTGGCCTCTCGTCTTAGTTTCTCCATGTACTCATCGATCTCAAGCCGAACTTGGTTATTGGGTTTAGCCTCGGTGAGGGAACTAATTGATGGGATCCTGTGTGCTCTCCCCATGACATCCGAACTATTGTACAACTGTGCATATAAAGCCTGTATGCTATTGATGAATGGGGCGAGCTGCTCATAGTTTTGGATCAACATCTGGACCTTTGATTTCTCCAGCTCTTCCTATGGCTTCATCTTCTTAACTAAGTCAAGCAGGGCCCCTTTGTACTGCATTATGCACTCTTGTACATGGGCGATGGAAACATCTATGTTCTTGAAATTTTGAACAAACTCTTCGCTTCGTTGTTGTAGGCCATGCACATAGACAACTACTTTATGCATAGTGACAAATCCATTATAGAGCTTCAACATGGTTTGCTCAAGTGTTGATACTTTAGTGAGTATCTCTTTCCTAATATCGCCCATTGCAAAAACTACATTCTGCGTTGATGCTCGAAGTTGTTCTACCTCTTTCCTGGCAGCCTACAATTTCTTTGTCAGTTTTTCATTCTTAGCCATCAGTTACTTAAAATTTTAGCTTGTTTCTCTTGCTTAGGCCAAGATGCCTTTAGAAAGGGAAGTTGGATGTTTCCTAGTGTCTAGCATGATCACCCTTTCCTTGATGAATGCATGTGATGCGTGATAATCCGATAAGTGCTTCCTCTACGCTTGTACAATTATCTTTTGTAGCTCATCAAATGATAGATTGTACACATCCATGACCAGATCATCATCAAGGAGAACAATATCTCCTTCCTCGATTGGGACTGGTTCTGATACTGGAGGTGGTGGAGACTAAGATATGACCTCTGGTGCTCTTGACATATGGTCAATATCTTCATTCTATGGCTCTTGTTCCAAATCCATGTCTATCACTTCAATTAGTTGCTCAATCTACTGAGAAAGCTCCCGATCCTACATCTGTTCACCATCTTCCTCGTTTGTTGGCTGTTTCGGCTCATCAACCTATATGGGCATTATTTTCTCTATCATTGTGCCTTTCCTTTCTTCTTCCTCCTATTCCTGCTTCTCTTCCCTTTCTCTCCTCCTCAGCTCTTGTTCTTCCTTCAGCTTCTTCTCCATTTCTCGCAACTTGAGTTCTGCTTCCACAACCTTTTCTTTTCTCTCTTCCTTCACTCTGCTGTCTTTATCCACTTCTCCCTCTTTGCTTCCACTACCAAATTTTCTTTCTCCAAGAGAGGATATGCCTTCATATTGAAGATTTTCTTTGCCTCTGGGTTCTCAACAATCTTGCTCTTTCCTTTGTCCTGCACTGGATTTCTGCTTATTGCTATTATTGTTATTGCATTATGTACTACTACTATATGCAGAGCAACCTTTCAATTTCTTTCTATACTCACTGGTTCATGGAGCTTGGAGGCATTGTAACAGTACCTCCAAGGGTCCTCCTCATGCCAGTGAAATGTCTCGTGGATCCATGGATAATACACCTTCACACAATGGTCCTTGCAAATACCATGGGGATCATATGAATTAAAGTATTTTGTGCTAAAACTGAATTTCACTATATCCTTGGCTTCGACATATGCATATTTCAAGCTCTTAATATCGTATAATCTGATTCAAAAAGGAAGAGCGGGCTATGGTGCTTTCTTCTTCCTATGCAGTTCTGTTGAAAACCCTGTGGAGAGGTGATATGAAACCTCATGCATGATCAACTTGTTAGTGGCATACCTTATTAGAACATGCAGAGGATTCTCTCTACCAAACACTCTGATGAAGGTGCCACCTGGTGAAGCATACCAATTTGCAATATTTACTGTGGCCTCCATTGCTTCTCGAGACATGCAAGGTGGATCTTGCTCAAAGATAAGCTTGTATAACGAGATGATAAAATGGTCAATTAGCCTTACCATCACTCCTCGATAGTTGCAGTTGGAAAACAACTTGCAATAGATGTTGACAACTGTCTCTTTTGGTGTCCATGTCTAGCTCAAGCCAAGAAACTGTTGCTAGGCACAAATTGCATCCAATAAGTATGTAGACATGTAAAACCTTGCTTGCTCATTCTTGGGTGGATTTTGAGTGCTAGTCACATGGATCTTCAACTGATGATCCAAAAAATCTGACTAGTTAAAAGGATTTCCATCACTCACCAACAGGTATAATACGACTATCCAACCTTCAGGAAAGGTTTTTGTGCTCTCTTGAACTTATATTTTGCAGGAAAAGATGATCAATAATTGATAAGCCTTCTCGAGAGACTTTTCTAGTAAACATGATTTGGTGTCTTTCTAAACTTTGACGTTTTTTTCACCCAATGCTTGACGATATCCCTAGTGTTCCCAAACCTATGGGTGGCATAGAAAAATGAGTCCATGCACTTCACTAGCTGGGGTAAATGATACATCTACTGTAATTTCTTCGCCTTGAAGGTGGCAAGTTCTATCCCGCTAGCACTACTCAATGTCATGGTCTATTCATCTGTGTGTGATACAATCGAGCTAATAATGTCTGCACATGGGAAGGTGGGGTCCCTGCATCAAACCTTGTAATCCTTACCATTGGATACTAATATACACCTGCCAGTCCTCTAAGTATTCCTTGAAGTCCACTGTGAAAGTATCTTTGAATTACTGCCATGTTAACTTTATACCGTTCTTAATGAACAACTGAGTATTTGCATAAACTGGTGTATCAACTAATATCTGCTCAACTGCTTCCCTAATACTGCTCTTGGAATTTTCATTTTATGCAACTCTCTTGGATGCCATGTTAACTGTAACTGCTTGAGAGATGCTCAACAATTGTTTTACCTGTGGGACAGAGAGGACACTCATGGTAATCAAATGTCAGCTTAAAAACCAAAGCAAGTTCAAGACAAGACGATGGGATGAACTGCACAATTCTGGATGACATAGGTCACTTTCTTACTGTGGGAACTATGCATTGCATAGTCACAATAGTCAGTTGGGAAGCTTGCTGACTAGAATTGCGCAATGTCTAGTTTAGTCTAGGGAAAGGATGGGAGAGACTGCACATTATGCAGTCTCAGTGGCCAAGCTGGGAGGATGGCTCCTGGAATTGTGCAATGCATAGTTGGAGCTAGGCCAGGACAAGCTCTGTACAATTACAGAAGCCAAGGTAGAGGCCTTGAGCTCCCATATTGCATAGTGCATGTAGTGAAATGTGAGATAGGAAAGGGGAGCATAACCTCCCATGGGGAGTGTGCAAACAAAAAAATATGAAATATGGTGTGATGATGATTGCAGATTTGACTAAGTGTTGATGCATGCATGTGAAACAAGTGCAGGAATATATCAAACTGAAGGAAAATGGAGCATGTGAAGAGAGTTTCCGCAACGATGATTTTTGGTGCAAAAACGGGAAAAATACATGCGACACTTGGGAAGACAATCTAAAAATTGAAACAAAACTTCTAAAATATAAAAAAAAAGTTAAAACGGTAACATTCATTTGTAGAAACAAGTGAAACAACACTCTCATAAGATAAACAACAAAAATTGATAGAAAACGTGGCAAAATACTAGAAAATAAAAACTCACCCGGAAAAGCGACTACGATCGCACCGAAGGTCCTTGATATCCTCGGGAATCCCATAGATCCAAGATCAAATGTGCAAATGATCTCTAGCAGCATCGATTAAAGAGATTTTTCCAAGTGACGGTTTATGACGTGAATGCCAAAAATTAAGGAAAAAGTGACACTTGGCGGAAGTTTCCAAAATAACTCAAGTGCCTCCTTTAGGTTGCTAAAAATAGATCCCTATTCTTAGGGATTTTTTTTTTTCATGGAAACCTACAATGCATTGCCTGGAAATATTGCACAGTTATGGGAAGGACCGGGCAACTCTCTCATTCATGCACTGATATTTTCCTAAGCACAATGGATTCTATGCAATTTCTGGGCTAAGTGGCTCTGGGCTACCTCTCATGTCTATGCAATTTCCTAGCTCAAGGCTGGCTGTCATCCAGTGTTGTGCAATTTTTTAGCTCAAGGCTCATTGGCAATAAAGATTACACAATTCCTGAGAGCAAGGCTAGTTTCCCTCAAGAATTGCACAGTTCTTTAATGCAAGCCTAGAACTGTGAAAATACCAAGTCAAGAGATTGGCTTATGGTTAGAAAATAAATCAAGTAAGAAAACACAAGGGAATATGCAAAGGATGAGGCTCAATCAAAGTACAAGTACTTGGATCAGTGCAAGATGAGTTGTTTTGGTTTAGAAGGGAGGCTCCAAAATGAAGCATAGGAAAATTTATGGAGGGTGGTTGTAGCCGCTACAACATATATATTTTATGTTATTTATTTTTTATTTAGCCCCTTTGAAATTGTACAAAAAAATTTCAAGTGTTATGTTTAAAATAAATTAGATGAAAAATATCATATGAATTCGAAAGTGTCAAATTCATATGCCATTGGATAGAATATTCTTTCATGAATGAAATATGATCAACTCTGTTAGAGCCTAGATTTGCCTCAGGCTAAAAAGACAAGGTTCTAGGTCCACATCAAACCACGCTCAGCCTCGTAGCTAGCCCTACGAGGACAGGAGAGGGCTCTCTCCGGGTCAATCTCAACGAAAGATAATCGATGGGGCTTGAGATGACTATTTTAATAGCTGATTTTAGGCTAGGTATTAAGTGCAAGGATTGATTTGAGTTTTTTGGGGGTTTTGTGCTGGAAACAGGGAAAGGCAAATTGGGCTCAGGGATGAGGCACAGTTTCTACAGAGTTCTGATTGGGGCAAGGAAGGCAATCATTTTGATGCTTTAAAGTGAGTGAATGGATAGATCAAACTGGTGAGGAGCTAAGGAGAGCAAGAGAGTCTCAAGAATTCTCCTTAAACAGATGAAAACATGGAAATTTAAACAAATTCAAATGCAGAGCATAGCAGTTAATGGATTCTACCTTAATCACTCATTTGTTCAAATTCAGAAGAAGAGACAGGAAAATGATACGCATAAAACTAATGAACTTACAATTACTTAGATAAGAACACCATCAAAACATAAAGCCACATGGATCCCAACAAGTGCTACAAAACCCTGGTCTTTCCTTAGCCAAAAATGTAGAGATAGAATGTACAATGATATTCCAAAGCAATCCCTAGTGTCCAAACCTGAAAATGACTTAGGAATTACATGATATAGACTAGCCCAACCCATTCCCTTGCCTCTAGGGGTCGATCTCATCATTCTAGGAGTTGTTTGAACCAATTCTAAACAAGGAACTGAAAACTAGGTAGTCAAACAACTAACCCCTATATGCTAGGAAATTGATTCATTCACTCACATTTCACCTTTTGGTGAATGAATCTTCTAGAAAAAGTAAAATGTGTCAATATTACATCATGGTTGTTAAATTACATCATGAAAAGTCAAGAACAACATCAAGAAGCAAAACTGGTCAAAACTAGGCAAATTTCTGAGCTAAACAGTGAAAAATGGGAAAAAATCCTCTATGCGCTGCGCCTGATTCTCTATGCGTCGCACCACTTTGGAGCTAATTTTGAGGCACTTCCTGAAGTCAAAATTGAGCCCAAGTGTACTTGTTGGAAAGACCTGCCTATATAATTTCCAACCCAAGTGGAATTTCTAGATTTGGATGTCATTTTCCCCTCCAAAACGTCAATCTCCCAAGACTTCTTCCTGTGTGTCAAAATAGGGGCAGTGAGGTCATTTTTTGAGTGTTTTTGACCTCCCGGGGACTCAAAACTTGCCCAAATTTCTTGGCCATGCACCAAAAAACATGATTTTTCATGAAAAATCCATAAATGTAAAGGTTTTGTGATTTAGAGCTCCCTAGCAAAAGTGCGCGCCACGTGGCGTGGCACATAGGGAGGAAAACCCTGTGTTAAAAATTTCTGTGTGTAGCGCCTTTTTGCAGACCCGTTTTGAGGACCTTCCCGTGGTCCAAATTGGGTGCGAGATAGCTTGTTAGAAATGTATTTGAGTCTACCTTTCAACCCAACTTTAATTTTTCAATTTGGAGTTCATTTACCTTGTCAAAAGTCAAATCTCCCAAGACTGGTCAAAATGTGCCAAATGAGGCTGCCTCAGGGCAGAGTGCTGTTGCAGTCAACTTTTGAAGGTCTTCCTCAACTCCAAATTGAGCTCATGATAGCTCATTGGAAATATATTTGTGTCTAGTTATCCTTTGACTCATCAAGCAAGTCATTTGGCCAACCAGGCTAGGAGAAAGCTTGATTTTCCCAAGGTCACTTTAGAGGTGCATCAATTCTCCCGAGGTGACTGTATTTTTGACATTTCTCTAAAACCATGACAACTGTGTAAAAATTGAAAGAGGATTTTCTTCTTGGGTCATTTAAGGACAAAAAACTCTCTCACCTTTTCCAAATTCATCCTTTCTAGCTCAGAAACACAATTTGAAGAAAAACCATCCCTTTTGTGTGATGAATGGCTTGCTCCTTGGAATGACTTCTCGACCAATGATGGAGATCTGATGTTCGATGATATGAAATGACCTCATACCTTCTGATATCTCTTACACCTCCTCTACTCAGATATCTCTGATCCCATAGCCAACCCTAGCTAAGTGGGAGAGGAAATTAGGGTTTGGGGATTTATGGTTAGGATTTGGGAAAAATGGGAACTTGGGATAGGGGACCAAATATGGGAGTTAGGAAATGGTGGATAAGCTGAGAAAATAAATGGAGGAGTGAAAAGTGAGGGAGTGGTAGAAGGCAGCAAAATGACAAGTACAAAACCCTAGGCAATGGATTTTGAGAAATTGCAAGATATTAGGGTTTGGATTTTCTTTTACACAACCACCATAATATAGCATCAAACTCGGATTAAAAAAAATGATGGAGGCTCTACCCACTTGCCACAAGGAAAATCTGTGCATTTTTGGGCGATTTGAGGCAAGTTCTAGCAGTTTTAGGCTCTCTGGCTGTATGCGCCGCGCGTCCAGCCCAATGCGCTGTGCCCCCCCAGTCCGCCGCGCCAGTGTTGTTTTACACTGTGGAATGCGGCCCAATGCACCGTGCCTGGTGAGTGTGCTACACCTTCTTCCCAGTGCGCCGCGCCGCTGAATTGGAGCGATTTTCACCCAATAACCTCACTTGCTTACCAAAATTGCTCTATGTTGCTTCTCCACGTTTCCACTTTGGCTCTTTGATATATTTAGTATGCAAATGAACTCTTGGAACAAAAAAATGATATATATGCCAAGGATTTAACTCTTGATTTCAGAAACCAATTTGTCATGTTGCAAACTTTGATACTTCACTTTGAAACTCTGTTTTTTGCTTCCTTTATGATTTTTTGAGCTGAATGATGAACCTCTTGTCTTTTTGTGCAGGGATAGCTATCGTTGGATTCGGAAAAGGAGACCAGGGCTGTGCTTGAAGAATTTCACAATTGAAGGAGCTTTGAGAATTACATATTTATTACAAAGATAAAATAGACGATTTTTCTTCAAAACAAAGTTTTGAAGAAAAATCATGATCAAGCATATTGACGATGAAATTTATATCATGAAAACTTATTTCAAACCTCCCTCATATTCCTGCTAGTATTATTGGACACTTTGAAGACAAAATTTGCGAAACCCTAAACTTAATGACTGACATGACTCTTGGCTGACAAAAAGACCATCCATAATGACTGTAAAATTGACTTTGATGAACTTTAATGATCAAACACGAAACAACAGGTACATGACATGAGGGAAGTATGGAGACAAGACCGTTCCGTCAGAAAATCAATGCTCCTAATGGAATGCAAATGACTGGACTGAATGAGACACCTAAAAATGAAATGCAACAAAAGAGATTTTGATCACTGACGGAGGGCTGAACAGACCGACTCTAACAAACTCCACCACTCAAGGACAATTCTCGCCCTAAATATGATAGGGTACAAAATGGGGTTGCAAAGAAATATGCATTTATTATACCATAGACATCCTTGATAGGAGCTAGATGAAAATATGCAAGACACCTCCAACCCCATTCATATATGGGGTTATGATGGAACATGGTCATACTACACCTTTCATTGACTCTACCAAGTTTTGAAAATTGGCCTAGAGTCTTTAATACCTTACACACTATCATCTTAAAATCTCCTATTCAATTGGAGTAGTTTCCATGTACATGTAGAAGTCGCATGAGATACACTAGAAGGTAGAAAATCATATTCTTTAATATCTCAAGGGGAATACTAGCTTTGGTTTACACTATGAAGTAGGGTCTTCCTTAGAACTTGTTGGATACATATATTCAGACTAGGATGGAAATAACATAGATCACAATTCAACCTTAGCATGTGTTCTCTACCTTGGATCTAATATAATACAATGGTCAAGAAATAAGTAGCCAACTATTGCCTTATCATCAATATAGGTGAAGTATTGGGGTGTGGTGAATACTACCACTCAATATATATGGTTGTATCACATTTCCATAGACTTGGGCGTTTAGTTTCATTGTTCTACAATTATATGTTGTGACAATCAAAATACACTTAAGTTTTATAGAGATCTAATACAATGGAAACAAACCAAGCAACTTGATGTGCACATACCCTTTATCAGAGGAAAAAATCATGATGGGGTCATTGATATATAGTACTGCCCTTATTTTAAGTATATTATAAACATATTCAATAAAATTCTCACTGGAAAAAACTTCATATAATTAGTCTATTAGGGGTGATGGACACAACAACTTCTAAATTGATATTTTACATAGCACCCTAGTTTGAGGGGGGATTTTATTTCCATTGGGTTTTCCTTCTTTACCTCACCTTTTTGTTTTGCATATATGTACATGAGTACCTAAAAATGCCACAAATTCTTGAGGCTCATATATTTGTTTGGACTTGAGTACCTAACAAGGTTAGAAATTGTTGGGACTCATATTTTGTGCAGACAGAATTTGTGGTTCAAGGGGGGTGTTGGAGTATATACATATTACCTACCCTACATTTCCCACCCTTTAGTGTCACTTTATATTTTTATCACTTACTATTTATAATATGTTTATTTTGAGTAGGGGTGACATGTAGGATGATAGATGGTGGTGATTAGACACTGACATGGATTTTCCCTCTCTAGTAATGTGAACTTCATACTTTTTAGGAATACTATCTACAAATGCACAATTCCTTACTATTTTGTAGGACAACCTGACCCATAATGCTATATACTCATGCCTTAAATATAGGAAGCCTTATCCTTTGACTTTCCATATTATTTTTGGATATTTTCTTCATCACTTGAGTTAGGAACTATACAAGTGATTTCTATATTTTTTCTCTCACTTAATTTTAGCCTATTTTATCTTTATTCAACTATATTATTGACCCTAACTCTATTTTAGACCCTACAACCCCATTTTTGGCCTAGATAACTAGAACTAAGGGAGAGTTTTTTTCTACTAGTTGTGCATGCACTTCGAACCACAATTATTGCATATTATCCCTCTCTATGAGAATATTATTTTATGGCACTCAAGCCAAGCGATAATCATAAAGTGAAATCAAATTGGTTCTCTAGTCACTTAGTCTATTTGAGTATTAATTTATTTCCTTTTCCCTCTTTCTACTTGCAATAACTAGTGTAGTATTTTATTACAACTACACTATGTTCTTGTGCTTAAAGTATAGAACTTTCAAGAATATTCTAGAGTGTCCAAAACCATAACCCTAATAAGGAGTTAAGATATGTAAAAACCAAAATCATAACCTTATATGACTATCAAACCATGTTAAATGTTGGGATACTAGGAAATGAAGGGGTCCCATTCTATTTGCTTTGTTTACTACTCCAAACTTGAGTAGAACATATAGAAATGGGATATGGAATCATAATATAGGAAGTATAAGATATTGTAACAAACATTCAAGAAATTTTTTTGATGGAAAATTCATAGTGAGTGCACTTTATTTGTACTTGAATTTCATAATTGAAAGAAAATATTAAGAGCATAATCCTCACCTTATAATTGTGATTTTCAATATTGGGTTTTCTTAGGGTACATGTTGTGTTCTTTATGTAGATGGTTTTCTAATTAATTAGCTTCATTTTGTTGCAATATTTCATGCATCAAACCAATAATATCAAATATGAATCTAAAGAAAATCACTACATAATAAGATATTTCAAAATATTGTAAGATCAATTTTTATGAACTATTATAGTGGAGTATCCATAACAATTTATAGATCGTGTTGGTAGTAGAGAAATAAGCAAGAAAAAAAATACCATGTTCCAGTGCCATCATTTCTTTCTAATCTTTCCTTAAAGTGGAAGAAAACATGGACATCAAGTTTTACCATGGTGATATTGATGTTGTTAATTTGACCCATTGGTTACAATAGTTATAAGTTATTTTCAATGTTCATGGGATAGGAGAAAATGAAGGATTCCATTTTCCTAAATAAAGGGAGAGGGCCATGCCCAAACTTGATGGGAAATTCATATTGAGATGATTAGGTTGGAGGGTGATCCCCACTACAATAGTCACTAAACATTAGTGCATATCTAAACAACCATTGTGACCATTGCAATATTGATTGTCACACTAAATATAAGTGTTGGAAGCTACATTCGAAGTTGAATCCAAAGAAATGTAAGAAGCATTCCAAGAATAGGAACATACAAGTCAGACTCAAATAAATAGGTAGATGAAAATGTAGGTGTATATGAAAATATTATCAGCAGTATAATGTAAAAGGATGTGAATCTAAGAAGCCTCCATCCTAAGTAAGAGGAGATGTCTAAAATTTCCATATAAATATTCAGGTCAAGAATTCAAAGGTTGATTCTCTATTTGATTATCATTCATAGACCAATTTCATAATATATCTAGTCAACAAGATTGGATTGCAAGTTCATAACCATCCTCACCCATATCCATTCAGATGGGTAAATAATGATGAATAAATTATGATCACTAAGTAGTGTTAGATCAAATTTTCTATAAGTGCAAATTATATTGATGAATTACAGAAAGAAAAAGTTGATGGGCCTTTGTAATGAGTGATTTGAGGGCCTATATATAGTGCAATTGTTAATATTCATTTTTTATATTTTAAATTATAAGTCAAGAAGTTAAGAAAGATACTCAATTAATGTGGTCATGCATATGTTTTTGTTGTTATTGGTAAAGGTAGTGCTTTAAATGTGGTAGATTGTTGTGAAGGACCTTTCACTAGTAGCCTTACAAGGGAATAAGGATCCTAATCTTGAGATTACTAACAATTAAACTAAATATACTCTAGTTACCGAAGGACACACCAATAGTTGAAGATCAAATATGCTAGTAGTATTAGCTATGGAAGACATCTTCGTTTCTAATCTTGGTATTTTTTGAGGTAATCAACCCCACCTATCATGGAGGATTATTCCCTATTACATGTATAAATTGAGGAATCTAAAAAATCTTCTATAATTTATGTTCTTATCCCTTTTTCCTATTTTATCATATGTTTATAAATTGTTTTTACATAATTTCAATATTTGCATTTGTATATTGTCCTATAGAAAGATATTTTCCATGATATAACTACTATATTGAGAAAAAATCTAATTGTTAGGACTTGCCTTAGGTTAGGCAAGTAGTTTTAATCAACATACATGAATTTATTTTCTTTTTTCTTATTTCTTTAAAAAACTAGGAAATTTCCCTATAGCAACACACAGTTTCCTATAGCCCTATAATTGTTCCTTTAGAAAAATAAAAAATCCTCATTTTTAGCATATTTCTCCCCAAAATTCTCATCTTGTCTACAACACCATAAATGGCAGCATAAAATGAGGTTCAACCAAATGAAAACTAGGATTCGGGTAGATAGAATGCATGGCTCATCTAAGATATAAGTTAGGGAAATTTTTACCAAAAAGCCCCACCTGTGAACCATAAACTATTAATGAAAAACAAGAATCTGGTTGTGATATTACCTCTTATCGAATAGAAATATAAGACCTTCCAATTTTTTTGGAGAGGACAACTAATGCAGGAGCATCCAACTCAGGGTGAAAAGAAACGGACGTGTTTGTTTCACGGGTTTACATGTAGATAGGTTGACAGGTCATTGTACCTGAGTCTTTTAAATTCCTTTAATTCCTAGCATTTAGGACTTAAATGCACGTTATGGCTTTTTTTAATTTCATTTAGTTACTGTTTTGAATTAATCATAGAATTTAGGTGAACAAAAATTGACAGTTATCCAATGTAACTTCTTGTAACTGTTAACAGTTTCTAAAATTGTTCAACAACTCATACAAAAAATAAAAAAATAGACATTGGAAGGATTGATTCCATCATAGCAGAAAACTGAAATACAAATCATACAAGAATTTATTTCAAGATCATCCGAGTCCATTCACAACTGAGTATACTTTCTTTTTCATTACATGATAATATTGGATGCATTATAAATAGTGGTAGGAATTGGCAAACAGTTGTTTTCTACAGGCACCAAAGGAACGACAGAGTCGACGGGGTCGAGAGCAAGTGGGCGTGAGTACAACAATCCCACAGACGGAGTTACAGCCAAGTAACAAGAAAAAAATTCCAGAAACGCTATAGGTCTACAACTACCAGAATACACTGATCATTTTTTACAAAGGCAATCACCAGAATAACCAGAGGGTTCCACACAAGCACAAAATCATTACAATAACCATCAGGTATCATTCCCACTGAAGCACTGTAAATTTTTTCATGAAATATCGCACAGTAGCATTTATATAAATTTCTGAATCAGTAAAACTCCAAAATAGATAAATTACATTGCGTGTTTGATAAATAAACTGGACTCAAAAACCTAGCGTTGACAAGATAAGAAACCTAACTGTAAGTGCCATGACTAGAACCCAGAAAATGCTTGATTGACAGGCTAAGAGCTGTGACTACACACAGTACCAAAACCATTACAAACAGAGGGCTTCCATGTCAAAAACTATCGATGGAGTTGACCTAGGAGACAACAAAAAGGAGAGTCGAAGCTCTAACTAGAAACCCTAAGTGCTAACAAGCAAAAGCAAGATAAGACCCTACCCATTTGGGCTAGTAGAAATAGAATCGTAGACCACACCTGAAGTGTTGACAAGCCACCTACAAGAACAACCACAAAATGTATTAAAGACCTGAAAGAATTGAAGCTTGAAAAGGAGTTAAACAAAGAGAGGCTTCACAAACACAAAATTTACCAGGAAGGCAACGTCGGACTGGAGAAGAGTCTCCACCGGTCGCCAACCAGTAAGGGAACCCTGCTCACACAGGAGCAAGTACCTTAGTACCACAGAAGAATCGATAGAGCTAATAAAACATGGAGGGAGTACTTACCATCGTCTTTCTGAAGAGTTGAGGCAGAACACTAAGACCCCCAATGGCGACAACTTGGTACATTGCAGACAAATAGCAGTTAAACAATAGAGAAATTTGGTGATGAAAAAAAAGCAGCATGACAACAAGTGCATATATGAAATAGTGACCACGAAAAGCATCCACAAGAATCAGAAAGTAGAGAAACCCAGTAGTAGACCATAGAGGAATAAGAATCCAAGCCCCTCGAACCCATTAACAAAGCAAAAGGCAAGCACAGAACCATTGTGTAAACAAAACCCAGATAGCAAAGCCAGGTAGAACTCAGAACCACCCACAGAACCAGTGACTGGAGCAGAGACCAAGGCCAGAGCGCCATTGAACCAAACCAACCACAGTCACAAAGGAATAGTTGAGAAACCCTCTTGGAAAACAGAGAATGAACAAAATGCCAAATGAATGGATAGTGGGAGAGTAAACCAAAGGTGGGAATGCGCATATCGAGAACAGGATAGGTGTTCCTTCATAGTAAATGCCAAGTACTGAGTAATCAATACGATAATCAAAATATCTACCATTAAATTGCTGAGAATCTTATCTGCATAATCACCACATTAATCATTGTGTTAATCATTTAATAAAATCGCGAAGTTTCAAAGGGCCAGTCCCATCAAATTTTGGTATCAGATCAGGTTTGAGTTTTCATAAGAAATGGAAGTTGGAAGACAAGGTCATGGGAGAGGTGCTTAGAGAGTAGCAGAGGAAGGATTACGGGAAGAGATTAGGATCCTCAATGCCCGTTTGGCGGCAATAGAGGCAGGAAGGAGAAGGGATCCGGAAGTAGGAGATGACAGTGAAGAAGAAGTTGTAGTTGTGACAGATGGATCAAATGAGGAAGGACCTGAAATCAGGTTATTAAGGTCGGTATTGTTGGCTAGTAGTAAGCCAAAGCCTGAAATTCTGAACTATGATGGCAGTTTGTCCACAGAATTGTTGGATTGGATTAGCGAGCTAGACAAATATTTTGAATGTGCGGAGGTCAACGAAGATAGGAGAGTTAAATTCGTTGCTACCAAGCTGAAAGGACACGCAACCCTATGGTGGGACAGCATCCAAGCAGAGAGAAGAAGGATGAGTAAGTTACCAATTAGGAAGTGGCCTAGAATGGTCGCCAAGATGAAGGGCAGGTTTTTGCCCAAGGACTACCGGATTGCTCTGCATCGACAAGTGAAGAATTTGAAGAAGAGAGGAATGAAGGTGAAAAAATATACTGAAGAATTCTACCGGGTGAAGTTGAGAGTTGGGTACATGGAAGACACCCCGGAAAAAACAACAAGGTATGTGAATGGCCTAAGGTTGGAAATATTGGATGAGATAAGCATTCTCTCCCCAAGGAGCATAGAAGAAGCATACCAGAGTGCCATAAAGGCAGAAGAGAAGATCACAAGAAAATAGAATGCCAGGAGAGGACGAGGAACTGGTAGAGGAGAGGACAATCCTATGGCAGAGGACGAACTGCCAACAATAGTGAAGAGGGCATCAGTTCGAAGACTTCAGGGACAATAGAAAAAGGAGACAACACTCGAGGAGGAAGGCCATATCAGCGAGGAAGGGGAAATGACAGAGGTAGAGGAGCTGCCTACCAGTGCTACAAGTGCCACAAGTGGGGGCAAAGGTCCTTTGAGTGTCCTGAAGGAAAATAGGCTGGTCCAAGAGGAGCAAATGTTGCACAACCAGAGGAAGCAGAAGCACCACCTCAGGAAGTAGATAATGTGTCGAAAATAGGGGAAGCCTTAGTTTTGAATAAAGTACTACTGAAGCTGGCAAAGGAGACAGCTGAACAAACTCAAAGGAAGGCATTATTCTAGACAGTTTGTAAGTCACACAGAAAACGCTGCAAGCTAATTATTGACAGTGGGAGTAAGGATAATCTAGTTGCCACAGAGATGGTGGAGAAGTTGGGTTTGAAGTAGTTGAAGCACTCCACCCCTTATAAGGTGTCATGGTTGCAGAAAGGGCATCAACTGTTGGTTGATGAACAGTGTGAAGTTGAGTTCCATATTGGCAGATATAAGGACAAGGTTATTTGTGATATTATGCCTATGGACGTATGTCAACTATTACTAGGAAGGCCATGGCAATATGACAGAAAGGTAGTTCATGATGGAAAGACAAATTGTTACAAGTTTGTTAAGGATGGGATTAAACACACGCTTGTATCGATCAAAGAGGGAGAAGTAGCAGAAACTAGTGGAACCAAAGCATTGCTGGTGGGAGGAAAGGAATTTTTGAAGAAGATTGAATATAGCGAGATAAAATATGCTGTTGTGAGGAGGCTAAAAACAGTGTTGTTACACAGTGAGATTGCATATTTGCTTGAAGAAATTCAGGACATGTTGCAGGAGTTCAGGGACATTGTGGTGGATGATTTGCCAGATAAATTGCCTCCTAAGAGAAGTATTAGCCATCACATAGAATTTATAACCGGAGCTAGTTTATCGAACAAGGCAGCATACTGAATGAGTCCTAAGACAATGAGGAGATCAGGAAACAAGTACAGGAATTGCTAGATAAGGGGTTGAAAAGGGAAAGTTTAAGTCCCTGTGCAGTTCCGACAGTTTTAACCCCCAAGAAAGGAGGAGAGTGGCGGATGTGCACAGATTCAAGAGCCATCAATAAGATTACCACCAGGTACAGGTTTCCAATACAACAGATGGACGACATGATGGACTGTTTGAGTGGGGCAACATATTTCTTGAAAATTGATCTGAAGAGTGGTTACCACCAGATTCGAATCATGGAAGGGGACGAATGGAAGACAACCTTCAAAACCAATGAAGGACTGTATGAGTGGCTGGTAATGCCATTTGGATTGAGTAATGCCCATAGTACCTTTATGCGCTTGATGAATGAGATGTTGAAAGAATTGATCGGGAAGTTTGTGATTGTATATCTTGATGATATAATGATTTTCAACAAAACCAAAGAATAACATTTTCGACACGTTCGAAGTGTGCTAGAGAAGTTATAGCAAAACAAGTTGCTGATAAATATGAAAAAATGTTCTTTTCTTCAAAAAGGATTGGTTTATTTGGGTTTTGTGATTGCAGAAAATGAGTTGAAAATGGACCCAGAGAAAATTGAAGCAATCATTAGCTGGCCATCCCCAAAAAATTTGTTTGAGGTACGTAGTTTTTATGGGTTGGCAAGTTTTTATTGTAAGTTTATAAAAAAATTTAGTGAGATCTGCGCACCTATGTTGGATACTATAAAAAAGTCAAGTCAACCTTTCCATTGGACTAAGGCAGCAGAGAAAATCTTTCAACTGCTGAAGAAGAAGATTACTGAAAGACCAATCCTGAGATTGCCATATTTTAACAAGCTTTTTCAGGTTCATTGTGATGCTGGTGGTACAGCTATTAGGGCCGTACTCAGCCAGGAAGACAAACTTGTTGCTTATTTCAGTGAAAAACTAAACGAAAGCTGGCAGAAGTGCACATATTATGACAAGGAGTTCTATGTTGTCGTCCAAGCATTGAAGCATTGGAGACACTATTTGTTGGGGAATGAATTTCTTTTCTTTTCTGATAATTTTGCATTATAGTACATTATCTAGCAACATAAGCTGAACCAAAAGCATGCAAAATGGGTTGAGTACTTGTAGAGTTTCATGTTTGTCTTGAAGCATATCAGTGGACAGGCCAACAAGGTAGCAGATGCATTGAGCAGAAGAGCTTTGCTCTTACAGGAGAGTACGATACAAGTATTGGGTTTCGAGCACCTGACAGACTTGTATCAGACAGATGCAGATTTCAAGGAGGCTTATGAAGCCTGCCAAAATCCTTTGTTGAGGAACAATAGTCCATGGCTGGACTATAACTTATAGGAGAAGTTGTTGTTTAAAGGGGGACAGCTATGTATTCCTGACTGTTCGATGAGGGAGAACATCCTTCGAGAGAAGCACAGTGGAGGTCTTGTTAGACATTTTGGCATTGACAAGACCTTAGAACAACTCAGTCACTTCTATTACTAGCCAAAGATGCGAAGGGATGTGCAACGATTTGTAACTAGGTGTAAAGTGTGTTAGTTGGAAAAAGGACATAGTCAAAATGCAAGACTCTATACACCACTGCCTATTCCAAGTAGACCATGGGACTCAATCAGCTTGGATTTTGTCTTGGGTCTACCAAGAACACAACAAGGTTACGAATCTGTGATGGTGGTAGTGGAACGATTCTCAAAGATGGCACATTTCATCCCTTGTAGGAAAACTAGTGATGCCACTCATGTAGCACACTTGTTTTTCACAGAGATAGTCAAGCTACACGGCCTGCCTAAGTCCATTGTTTTTGACAGGGACGTGAAATTTACAGGATACTTTTGGCACACCTTGTGGAAAAATATGGACACACAGTTAAGATTCAGCTCTGCTTATCACCCAAAAACCGACGCGAAAACAAAGGTGGTAAACAGGAGCTTGGGAAACCTGCTATGAAGCTTGATCAGAAAAAATTCACAGATGTGGGATTGTGTACTTGCCCAGGTGGAGTTCACTTACAACGACTCACTGAATCATAGCACGGGATATAGTCCTTTTTAGATCTTATATGGCATGCATCCTTGCGGAGTGCATGAGTTACGAGATCTAGGACAGTAGGAAAGACAGAGTGCTGATGGGAAAGATTTTGCTAAAGCAATGAATGACCTACACGAGCAGGTAAAGACGAAGTTACAGGAAAGAAGTCAAAAGTATAAGCTGAAATGGTGAGAGGTATAGTTTAATGTGGGGGATGAAGTCCTCACACATTTGTGCAAAGAATGGTTTCCTAGGGGTGAATACAACAAACTGAAATACAAAAAGATTGGCCCTTGCAAAATTCTGTGTAAATTTTCAGCCAATGCTTATGAATTACAGCTGCCACCAGGAATCGACATATCACCTATGTTCAATGTGGCAGATATGTTTCCATACACTGCCAGTCCTGAAGACAACAGTACGACACGACCAGAACGTGATACCTAGACATAAAGTGGTTCTTGGATGAAGCAAATGCCTTCGGCTCAACCCCTTGAGATCGAGAGAATTCTCGACACACAGGTGGCCAAGCGAACTCGTAGAAAAGAGTATCTTCAGTACCTTGTCAAGTGGAAGAACCATCCCATTGAGGACAGTTCGTGGCTTGACATGGCACAGATACAGCGTGCAGGATATTCTGTCGAGGAGCTCATGGAGCGGAGCCATGAATTTTTGTTACCCCGGGAGCCTGATGTAGGAGCATCCAGCTTAGGGTGAACAGAAAACGGACGTGTTTGTTTCACAGGTTTACATGTAGATAGGTTGATAGGTCATTGTACCTGAGTCTTTTAAATTCCTTTAATTCCTAGCATTTAGGACTTAACAGCACATTATGTTTTTTTTAAATTTCATTTTAATTTCCTTTAGTTACTATTTTGAATTAATCATAGAATTTAGGTGAACAAAAATTGACAGTTATCCGATGTAACTTCTTGTAACTGTTGACAGTTTCTAAAACTATTCAGCAACGCATACAAAAAAGAAAAAATGAGACATTGGAAGGATTGATTCCAACTTAGTAGAAAACTGAAATACAAATCATACAAGAATTTATTTCAAGATCATCCGAGTCCATTCGCAACTAAGTATACTTTATTTTTCGTTACATGATAATACTGGATGCATTATAAATAGTGGTAGGAATTGGTAAACAATTGTTTTCTATAGCCACTAAAGGAACGACAGAGTCGACGGGGCCGAGAGCAAGTGGGCGTGAGTACAACAATCCCACGAACAGAATTACAGCCAAGTAACGAAAAAAATAATCCAAAAATGCTACATATCTACAGCTACCAGAATACACTGATCGTTTTTGACAAAGGAATCACCAGAATAACCAAAGGGTTCCACACAAGCACAAAATCATCATAATAACCATCAGGTATCATTTCCATTGAAGCACTGTAAAATTTTTCACGAAATATCACATGTTAGCATTTATATAAATATTTGAATCAATAAAACTCCAAAATAGATAAATTACATTGCATGTTCGATAAATAAATTGGACTCAAAACCCCAGCATTGGCAAGATAAGCAACCTAGCTGTAAGCCAAGACTAGAACCCATAAAATTCTCGATTGACAGCCTAAGAGTTGTGATCGAACACAATACCAAAATCATTACAAACAAAGGGCTTCCATGCCAAAAACTATTAACGGAGTCGACCTAGAAGACAACACAAAAGAGAGCCGAAGCTCTAGTTGGAAACCCTAAGTGCTAACAAGTAAAAGCAGGACAAGACCCTACCCGTTTGGGCCAGCAGCAACAAAACCGTAGACCACACCTGAAGCGCCGATGAGCCACCTGCAAGAACAACCACAAAATTTATTAAAGACATGAAAGAATTGAAGCCTGAAAAGGAGTTAAACAGAGCGAGGGTTTGCAAACACAAAACTTACTAGGAAGGCAGCGTCAGACTGGAGAAGAGTCTCGACGAGTCGCCAACTAGCAAGGGAACCCTTCTCACACAGGAGAAAGTCCCTTAGTACCACAGAAAAATTGACAGAGCAGATAAAACATGGAGGGAGGACTTACCATCGTTTTTCTAAAGAGTTGAGGCAGAACGCTAAGACCCCTGACGGCAGCAACCTGGTACATTGCAGACAAATAGCAGTTAAACAACAGAGAAATTTGGTGATGAAAAAAAGCAGCATGACAACAAATGCATTTAGGAAATAGTGACCACGAAAAGCATCCACGAGAACCAGAAAGTAGAGAAACCCAGTAGCAGACCATAGAGAACCAAGAATCCAAGCCCCTCGAACCCATTAACGAAGCGAAAGGCAAGCACAGAACCATTGTGTAAACAAAACCTAGATAGCAGAGCCAGGTAGGACTCAGAACCACCCACAGAACCGGTGACTGGAGCAGAGGCCGAGGCCAAAGCGCCATTGAACCAAACCAACCACAGTCACAAAGGAACAATCGAGAAACCCTCTCGGACAACATAGAATGAACAAAATTCCAAATGAACGGAGAGTGGGAGAGTAAACCAAAGGCAGGAATGCACATCTCGAGAATCATTGTGTTAATCGTTTAATAAAATCGCGAAGTTTCAAAGGGCTAGTCCCATCAACAACTATAGAATCTAGGAACCTATCTAGATAAGAAAGAGCTCCATCTCACTATACCATGGATGAATATGTAAAAAAACCAAAGGTTTTGGAATTTACTATCAGGTGGATTAATGGAGAAGAAAAAATGAAGAGAATCAATCCTTCTGTACTCTCTCATTTCTATGGATTACCTACTAAAGACCCTACTACCTTCTTGTTTGAGTTAGTTGTTGTGCACATGAATTATGACTACATAACTTATGAAAATAATCTCAATCTCTTTCCCTCCACACTAAAGATTTAGCTCTATGATGGTTCATGAGCTTGGAAAGAAACAACATTTCTAATTGGAATATGATGAAACAAATGTTTAGTAACAAATAAAAAAAATTATTTTAAATCTAGAGATACCAGAGATGAGATGTTTAGAACGACCCAAGGGGAAATTGAATTTCTAAAAGACTATGAGGAAAGGTTTCAAGTTGGCTACAAGAAAGCAAAAAATTACCGTCCACTAGATTTTATGAGTCTTATCGTTCATGAATAGAGCCAACAAGCCACCAAGATAGATAGGGGTAGCCACCCGATGTTGTGAAAGAGTTGAACAATTGACAAGGATGAAGTCAACATAAACATGAAATCGAGGAAGGGTGAATTTTCTTGGAAACATTCTCAAGTCCCTCTTTATACTGAAGAGATGGCCAAACAATAGTTCACTTCAAAAATGAGGGAGGAAGGAATACCAAATGGATTTTTCATTCATTGGCTCTTCATTGAAACCCTAAGACTAATTTGAGGTTGAATCATAAGAGAAACATGCAAAAATTGTGGCTATATGTGTAATCCAACAATTTGAACATTTTTTGTCACATGTGCATGTTGCTCCCTTTCTACTTGAAACTTTCCTTCAAGTTCCCTCTTTGCATCATAACTTTTTTGTTTTTGACATGGATGGACATATTTACTTCTCTAATCACCTTGATGGTATATAAATAGCAATACCACCAATAATGGGATAGGGTAACACTCACAAAATGATCAATACATAGGAATAGAAACAACAGAGTAACACTTGATGTGAGAAGAATAGTGAGAAGGTATGAGAAGGAATACATTGAATTTATAGCATAGATGGAGAAATGACCATAGAGAATGAGTAGGGAATTAAAAGAGTGCAAGTTTTATAGCTACAGGAGCTGAGAAGACATGATGGAAGATCTGTTAGGTATACTTCATGATTGTTTGAACAAAACCCTCCTTTGATACCAATTTTAGACTCACAAGGATGGGTAATTGATTAATGATAAATGTGAGATGAATATTATTAAATGATACACAAATAAATACACTTTTGTGACATTGGTTTCATCTTCCAAGTGGTCTCTTGGACTCCCAATGGTATTTTTTATTCCTTCACACCAACCCTAATGGCTTAGATGTCCAACACCATTAATTATGACATCCAATGCAAGACACAAAATATTTTTTGTTATAGAGTTTTATTTTGTATTTTTTTCCTTTAATTATGGAGGGATTTTCTTTTGTAAAGACTATTTTATATTTTAATAGTATTTAGTATTACTTATGTGTTTCTGCATGGAAAATACACACTTCTCTTTAGCATCATCAAGATGGGTTCTTTCTTTTCTTATTTTATTTTTCTAATGCATTTCTAATTTATCACTCTAGGACTTTGGATTCTAACCTAAAACATAACCCACCCACTACTTGATTTTACACCACCAAAGTGATTACATCTTCTTTTAAAATACTCTTAATGGATTAGTTCACTAATAGGTAGGAAATTACTCGCCTCATATCAATTATTAGAACTATGAAACCCTAAGAGAATTTCTAAGATTTGTTAGTGAGACCCTTACAATTTTGTTATCTTAGATATCAAGACAATTTACATAGCACTAACAAATAGATGAATGCCTCAATTTCTTAATAGTGGGATGCATCACCTAGACATCAAGATACAACATAAACCAAGTATTCTAGCTCTTTCAATGTTTTTGGCCAACCATATATTAAGAGTTTTTTCTTCTATGACTTTAGATGTTAAAAGAGATACAAACATGAAGATTATTTGCTCGTGGAAAGGAATTTATCCCTCTACTTCATCCTTAAGGACAACATTGTGGGACATTGAGGTTTCCTTTTGAGTACTTGTTGTATTTGTTTCTCGAAGGCATTTCTTGGTTGCAAAACTACGTTGAGAAACCAACTCAACCAAAATTTAGGTTCAAGCTAGCCCTAGAAGTAGAGGGGGCTCCCTTAAGTTTTATGAGGCTTTGAATGTTGTTCACCGTCACTGGAAAACAACCTATGAAGCACACAACTGCATCTATGATTTGTATAAGTGGTTGCTGATGAGTATCCAATCTCTCTTCAGAAATAAATTCCTCTCTTGCTGAGGTTATATCAAAGTGCCAAATTCCAGCTTCGACAAAATATCATAAATTTAAAGAGTTTGATAGAGGAATGTAAGAGAAATTAGATAATCAAGTATCCTTCTTGAATATTTAATTATCTAACAAGAGAAATTTTGTACAAAAGAATCTCTGTAACCCACATAAATATGTTTAAGAGACGACAAAAGGAAATAATTTAATGATGCAAAGGTACTAATTCAAACAACCTATTCAATTAGCTAGTCTTAGTGTAGATGATAACTTTGTAGTGGGTTGTCAGGGAGGTTGATCCTCAACCTAGCCTTACCCTAACTTCTATATTACCTCAAACATGAAGAAGTAAATTATGATATCATTGGAAAAAACATACAGAAGAAACAAATTATGTCATAAGATGGAGCCAAAAACCTTTAATTAAAAATTATGCAATAGAAGTCTTTACAAAAATTGCATGGTTTTGGCATCAAAAGCAAACCCTTTTACATTCAAAATCAAAGAATATATAGAACATTAAACCCAACAGACTGTGTATATATTCTTGGAATAAAATCTAAACAATTCACTAAAAATAAAAACAAAATCTAAATAATTGTAAACCAGAATAGGAGAGTAAACCAGTTGCTTGAAAAATAATTAATTCATTCATATTGAGTTAATTAGTTGGAGAAATTCAAGCTAGAAGTCTTTTTGAAGTCATGCAATAATTATCCCTTAAATTAAGGAGATTATCCCTTGATTAAGGTGATAAGGATGAGTTGTATTTGAGTTGTAATTAGTTAGCTCAGTTAACTGAGTTAAGTACAGTTAAATTAGTTCCAAACAGTTTGAGGAACTAATTGTGAGTTCAATCAATTAATGCATGCATGCATGAAACTAGTGTACTCCAGATAACTGAAGATTCTCTCGTAAATAACTCATGCATGTCAGTTCAAACAAAGACCCAGTTGAGATTAAAGACAGGGACATTGTACTATCAGTTGAAGGAATTTTCCTATAAAGGAAACTCATCCATGCAAAAGGAACAAGGTTCCTTGAGGATTGTTCAGTTTTATAGGGTGTGAGATCAGTGTGAGTGATCAGTGTTACACTTGGTAACAATAGGGTCACCTAGGGAAAACAATGCAAGGAAATAGGAGGCTTGGAGGGCAGAGGAGAAGGCTTGTGAGAAGCTTGGATTGCCTGTGAGCATCCAGGAGGATTGTATTGAGAGATGGTTAGCTATGGAAGCTAAGGCTTTGTGTAATCTTGATGTATTTTCACCTTGTATGATAATACAGATAGCGGGGTTTTTAGCTAAGGCTTTCCCCTGAGTATTCTTTTGTGTTTCATGTGCATTGATTCTTCTTCTGGTTATATGTGTTCCGCTTGATCTTGCTCAGATCCATTAAGCTTCCGCAAGTTTGATTGTAGAAGTAGATTAAAGTATTTTTCTCTGGTATATTGCATTATTGAGTTAATATATAGTCAGATTTTCTACATAGATCTCAGAGGTAGATTTGTAGAGATTTTTCAGGAAATTCTAAATGGTATCAGAGGAAAGGTGCTCAGAGCTGTGAATAATATATAGAGAAGGAAATTCATAGTTTGAAGTTCTTGGTTGCAGGTACAAATTGAATTCATCTCATACTTCAGGTTGGTTAATGACATTCTATGCCTTGAGACTCAAGTATGTCTTGGATGGCAGCTAGAATTACATAACATGGAAGGATCACATGGAAGCGGTATTAGAAGACAATGGTTTGAAGGATTTCATTAATCAAGAAATCCCCAAGCTAGCTGCAGCTAATGCATAAGAATTAGCTGAATGGAAGAAGTATGTGGCAAGGGTGAGATGGATCATCCTTGAGGGAGTTCGAGACCATATTGTCTCGAGTCTCCATGGGAAGGAGACTCTGTTTTCAATGTGGAAGACATTGAAGGACCTATATCAGAATAGTAGCGACCAGAGGAAACTGGCGCTCAAGGATAAGATTTGAAGAATCAAGATGGAGAACGTGATACTATTTCCACATATATGAACAAGCTCACCACCTGTAGAGATGAGCTTGGAAGTGTGGGAATAACTGCTGCTGATGATGATATGGTGAGCCTTGCTCTCCTCGGTCTTCCAAAGAGCTGGAATAGCTACCAGGACTCTGTGCATGGAAGGGAGAAACTACCGGATTGGGAACGACTGTGGCCAGATCTCATGTAGGAGGAGATCATGAGGAGCACACGATATGGTTCTTCATCCAAGGAGGATGAAGAAAATATGGCCTTAGCGAGTAAGGCAAGGAAAGGGAAGGAGAAGGATTCTCATCCCAAACTGAATTCTTCTCATGGAGGGAAGCAGGTTGACAAGTCTAAAGTGAGATGCTTTAATTGTCATGAGATGGATCATTATGCAACTAATTGCCCATCGAAGAATTCCAAGAAGGGATCCTCAGATGGATCGGAAGGTGAGGCATTAGCCTCTCAGTTCGATATGGACTTCACCCTCATCGCATGCATGGTGTCATCGATGATGGGTTGTGGTTGGTTTCTTGACAGTGGAGCCTCATTCCACATGACCGGCGATAAAATGTTATTCAATACCTTGGAGGAGAAAGACCTCAAGATAATCATAGAGATGGGTGACGATGAAAAGTATAGTGTTTCAGGAGTGGACACGGTTTCTTTTCAGAGGGAGCATGGAGATTCTATCACCTTGACAGATGTGAATTATGTGCCTAGACTGAAGAAGAACTTGGTATCAGTCGCGATGTTGGAGGACAAAGGCTACGATGTTGTCTTCAGTAAGGGAAAGGTTTTCCTTAAACACATCACCACGGGACAGGTGAAACAGATTGGTTCACGAGTTAAGAACCTGTATGTTCTTGAGGTTCAAGATGCATGCAAAGCCTTGAGGAGCAAGGCAAATGTTAGAGACTTGGTGGTTGAGAGGGAGAGTAAATTACCTCTCAACATGCAGCCCCAAAAGAAGTCTCAAACAATTGTGGAGGAGCCACAATTGGAGATGCTAAGAGGAGACCGAGTGGAGGAATCCACTCATGTAGAGACCTCCAGTAGGGGGAAATTTCAAGCCAAGTGGGCAGAGGGATCACATGCAGCCATATCTTTAGGTGTGAGATGGGGCAATGTGATGTGATAGTTCCAAGAAGGCTAAAATTGGGCAGGGTCCATTCAGAGGTTTTATCTCATGGATCGTACCTTGCTACGGGAGCCCAAAGTACATAGTAGTGGGAGGAATTAGTGGGATTGATGCAGTTAGAGGTCAAAGTGACAGAGGCTAGAGCAGTCAGATACTGAAGAGCGTAGAGAACGATTGACAACAGTGCAGAAAGGCGTCAACAGAAGCACAAAATTTTCAGTTGACAGAGACAATAGCAGTCATAGACTTTGATGACAAAGTCATCATACAGATTCAGGTTGGATATTTTTTGTTTCTGAGTTGTTGGACCAACAACACTAGAGAGAAGTGTTGCACGTAGAACATTCCAAAGGTTGAGGATTAGGATCGAGATGAATCCCTTTCTTGTTGAGAGGGAGCGTTGAGAATAGCAACAAGAAATGATAAAAATAGAAATGTTAAAAATAGCATTCAGAATATTCCAATTTTAATTTGTCCTTGAATTAAAATTCGAATTTAGTCTCACCAATTAATAATAATTAATTCATCTTGAGTTAATTAGTTGGAGAAATTCAAGCTAGAAGTCTTTGTGAAGTCATGCAATAGTTATCCCTTAAATTAAGGAGATTATCCCTTGATTAAGGTGATAAGGATGAGTCGTATTTGAGTTGTAATTAGTTAGCTTAGTTAACTTAGTTAAGTCCAGTTAAATTAGTTCCAAACAATTTGAGGAACTAATTGTGAATTCAGTCAGCTAATGCATGCATGCATGAAACTAGTGTACTCCAAATAACTGAATATTCTCTCATAAATAACTCATGCATGTTAGTTCAACCAAAGACCCAGTTGAGATTAAAGACATGGAAATTGTACTATCAGTTGGAGGAATTTTCCTATAAATGAAACTCATCCATGTAGAAGGAACAAGGTTCCTTGAGTACTTTGCAATTTTACAGGGTGTGAGAACAATGTGAGTGATTAGTGTTACACTTGGTAACAGTAGGATCACCCAGGGAAAACAATGCAAGGAAATAGGAGGCCTGGAGGGTAGAGGAGAAGGCTTGTGAGAAGCTTTGATTGCCTGTGAGCATACAGGAGGATTGTACTGAGAGCTGGTTAGTTTTGGGAGCTAAGGCTTTGTGTAATCTTGATGTATTTCCACCTTGTATGATAATACAGATAGCGGGGCTTTTAGCTGAGGCTTTCCCCTGAGTATTCTTCTATGTTTCATGTGCATTGATTCTTCTTCTGGTTATATGTGTTCTGCTTGATCTTGCTCAAATCTATTAAGCGTCCGTAAGTTTGATTATAGAAGTAGATTAAAGTATTTTGCTTTGGTATATTGCATTATCAAGTTAATCTACAGTCATATTTTCTACATAGATCTCAGAGGTATATTTGTAGAGAATTTGTAGGAAATTCTACAATTAGACCAATCTTCCTCGTTATATTGGTTTCAATGATCGTTGTATCTCTGTGGACTATTCCACTTCATGTTGTACGAACCCTTCTTGTTCGTGTGTGTCTCTACTAGGGTGGTGCTACTACCTCTCTCTTATAGGTTCACATTTCCTCCCCTTCGCAATGAAATAAATTTTACACACATACGATTGAACACTCACTAGGCACACCCCTGTTTATTTTTGAAGGCACCACATGTTCCATTCTCTTGCTAATAATTAGAGCCAAGGAAAATCTATAATAATACATGTAAACTAGGTCGATATTCCAGATGGGAATCCTACTCCAAATGGCATGATTTCTAATTGGGAATTCACATCAGGGAGACCCCTTGGTTGAGGGATTTCTAGCACCATCAAAATTGGTGCTAGAAGGAGGGCCAAATTACAAGCTGATTTTGTTGATTCTAGTTTGAACCTCTTATCTAAAATGGCTCATACTCAAAGCTTACCCCCAGGGTGTTTCTATAATTTTATCCTTTATCAATTTTCAATCCCCAATGAGCCTCTCTATCACTTTTCCCAGTTAAATTTTGATGGTGAGGATGGAACATCCATAACCAAGCACATTTATTATTTTCTTAAAATTTGTGAATCTTATGAAATCAATGATGAAGATTTTTCTTGTATGCTTTTGTTCCTCACCCTTGAAGGTCGTGTTAATCGATGGTGCCATACCTTGCCACCTGCTTCCATCCATTCCCTTGATCATTTCCTCGAGGTGCTTCATCAAGCCTTTGATGGGTATAATTACCAAGATGTTTGTAAAAGAATAAATCTCTTAAGAATGAATCATAATGAATCAGTTGAGGAGTTTTCTGATCAATTCATTCATCGTTGTTGTGAAATTTATGAAGAAGACATGAATCAAGATTTATTGAAATAATAGTTTGAGCGCTTGGTTCTTATCTCTTTACACAGTGAACCTGAACCACCTAATTTTCCAACACCCCCAACTCTTGTGAATCATAAGACACCTCTAGTTTCAGAGGAGGAATTTACTGCTCCTTTTTTCTTTGTCCTCCTCCTTTTCTAGTTCTGATAAAGGTGCCTCTGTGTGATGGTAATAAATTTGGAAAAATTGAAAATCAATTTCCTAATCCATCTTCTCATTCTTCTTCTATTTCTCAGGATTCAGATTCAATGGAGGAAATCTTAGAATGGATCATGAATCCCATGGGGAATACTAACTTCCCCATTCTACAGCACGATGTTATCATTCATAAATCTAGCCTCAAATCTAATCGACATTTCTATAATCCTCTATCATCTACATGTCAAGAATCTTTGTACTATGATCTGCCTGATCAATCTGCTCCACCAGCTAGTCTTTCACACCCTCTTTATTTTTGTGTTGCTGGTTCAAATTGTGATCAGATACAAGGAAGTCACATTACAAAGGTAGAGGAGAAGGAAGGTGAAGATGATTTCAATCTTTCTTCTCTTTTACAAAATCCTTCATGTCAAAAAATGTGATTCCATTATTGGATGTTTCTCAATCTGCTAATCTCAGTAGTGAATCAAATGTAATCAATTATTTTGATCAATATGTAGCCTTAGGAAACAATCATTCCAATGATGATTACTTTGTTGATGTATGTGATCATGAATGCCCAGGTGTATCATCTGATTTTTTGGTTTCTCATGAAGATTTTACTTTAGATATAGAATATGATTCGGTCAAAGAAGATGTGTTTATTGAAACTTCATCTTAGTCTCACTATCCCTTGTGCTCTATCATCTGTGATGCATCTACTTGTGACAAAGATACTCTGTGTTCTTTAATTTATTCATCTAATGAGTTATATTCTTTTTGAGAGTGTTGGAAATCCGTCAACCAAGGGGTCTCCCTGATGTGTAGTCCCAATTAGGCCTCACAACATTTAGAGTAGGAGCCACATCTGGAATATCAGCCCGGTTTCCATGTATCTATTGACAGTGCTGGACCTGCAAACATGTCAGGGGATCTCCCCGGTAAGAAGTCCCAACTAGACCTCAGACTGTTTGGTGTAGGAGTCCCAGCAGTGGGTCATATGGTATCGCCTTGACCACGGTTGCGTGCAGAGGCAAGTAAGATGTCCTTGTTGGTAGCAAGGGTGTGACATGCGCAACAAGCCAAGGAAGGTGCATGAATGGTTCTAACACATGGAAAGTGAGGTGAGTGCAACCCTTGAAAACCTATGGAAGCACGCGGCTAAAAAGGGAACACATGAGCAAAGATGCATCACAAACTGGAAAGAAAGTAAGCTAACAATCCAAAGTGATGGTTAAACCAACAACACATTTTAGTAAGATGCATACATACATATACAACAAGAGTCTATACATACATGCATAAGTAAATAGATACATATATCGTTAGAGTAAACAAGATAGCTAAAAAACAATAACAACATATGCATGAAAAATTCCGGCTCTGTTATATTAAGAAGTGAATGCTCCAATCATCTAGTACAACCATGGTCAACCACTAGTCTCGATAGCAGAACATTACAGTCATTATCGCTTGCTCCTCCAAAGAGATATACTAGCTCTGCACTGTGGAGAAGCCAAGGCTCGTTACAATACTCTCCAAGCTTTCTCTAAGATACTCCTATTAGAAGCATGGATGACCAAAATCCTCTCTAATGAGTTATGACGGACTATATATAGGAAAAGGTGGGGTGACCCTTGACATTCCCCTTTGTGACTGTTCACCTACCCTCATGACTCTTCAACTACTCTATGACTATTACATTCAACTATCAACACTTGAACTTCCACTTGACAAGATGTTACATACAATCTACACATGTACTCATGTGAGACAAAATCAGCTTGAGCAAGCCATGCAAGCTACCACTAACACTTAGACAGTTTTGGTAAGACCAACTCTTCGAAATCCTTGCGATGATCGATGGTGGAAAACTAATGCCAAGCTTGGTCGTCTGTGATGGTGTTCGTGCACTCAATGGTGACATCTTGATGAAAGTGAACTCTTACCTCCCTTACATATGGCTACAATTATATGTCTCCTCTATCGAACTAGTTTGATAATATGTGCATCACCATCTTGAGTGTAAATGGAATAGAAACATATTAATGCATAATGTATGTGTTGATCTCCAAGTGTGTGTTGGTGACGATGCACATCAACTTATCGAAATACATGTTCAGATTTAGTCAGACTTGCTTCTGTCTTCACCTCGGTGAGTGTGCACAATGGGTAGGATTGCATATGTGCGCACAATGACATCTATGCTCCTGAATACTCTTGCATGTGATCGACAACACTACTCACCCGGTTTGGTCCATGTTGACTACTGAATGGATCTATACCCTATATGGGAACAGTTTCATCAATTTGTGGATGTTGTGCCTCATGTTGTACATGTTCTTGCTGCCACTCCTTCTCTCGTCTGTGCATCTCATGTTCTTCCTTGAGTTGCTGCTTCAGCACCTACAACTCCTTCTCTATTTCTCTCTCTACCTTCATACGATCCTCTTGTCACATCGTGGCCTCATAGCCTCAATCTCCAAAGCTTCTTTCATCACAAGTGGATCTGCTTGAGCTTGCAACTTTGTTTTGCCTTTGCACTATCAACAACCTTCCTCTTGCATTTGTCGCATGCAAGTGTGCTACCTTCTGCTATTGCTGATGGTGCTACTCGTTGTGACACCACTACCATTTCATCTTGATATCCTTGTCCATGAACAACTTGATGTCTTCATAGATAGGCAAGTTCATAGACATTTGATTGACTGCATCCCCAGTTGTGCTCTAAATGGTGTCTTCAAATCTGCTCTCCTGGAAGCCATTGTACTTGTGCTGCTGAGAGACAGATGAACACCTGTGATACTTGGAGACATAAAAACATTTGATCATGACAAGAAATCTGTCAGTCGAAAACCAAAACCAACTGGAGGAATGACATGCAACATACCTGTGTGATTGTCTGTGAAGATTGCGTAATTTTCACCTGGAGGCTGGGAGATTGACTACCAAAACTGCGCAAGGCATAGTCTGGGTTGTTAGGAGGCCAATTGACTACTGGAACTGTGGAATATAAAATCTAGCCTAGCCTACTGAGGAATGAAACTGTGCAATGCATAAATTTAGTCAGCAGTGACATGCAAACCTGCAAACTACAATGTGCAGCGTCTCGGGCCAACAAGGCACTACCTCCCATAATTGTGCAATGCAATCCTAGAGGTTAGTGTTGGGTCAGAATTGCACAATTTCTAGAGGGAAGGCATAGCCTTCACTTCTAGAAATGTGTAATGCTAGCTGGGCAAGGCAAGGTCCGAGCCAAGGTAGCCCAGATCTGCCGACGAGCAACTGAAAACATGAGAAGTTTGAATGCATGGTGAGATTGAGTGTAAACAAGAGTGAATGATCATGCATGCAAACAGTAAGTGCGTGATTTAGAAAATGGGAAAGCATGCATGTGTTTGAAGTGAGTCGCCGCAACGATGACTGTCAGTGCAAAAACAGTGTCATGTATGCGACAACAGTGAGATGTGAATGAAAACTGAAACAAGCTAACATACATTGAAATGGCAACAAGTATTCACTGAAATCAAGAAGATAATAGTCACACAAAGAGAAATAGAAAAAGTGAGAGAAACACAACGAAAGACATGCAAAGCGGGCTTACCCCGAAATAGCTGAGCTAAATGTGCCGACAACTCTTAGATGCAACGTGGGATGTCAGAGTTGCAAGATCTATGTGAGGAACGAGCTCTACAGCCTCAGGTTCATAAGTTTTGATAAAATCGAGGTTATGACGTGCATGCCACAAATCTAGGAAAAGCGACACTTGGTGGGAGGTTTCTAAAATGAGCATTGCATGTAACCTCCAACTGCTAAAAATATATCCCTAAATCTAGGGATGCATTGATATGTTGCCTTGGGAAAAGTAGTCCATGCATGAAAATCAGTTTTACTCAGTCCCAGAGGGAATTGGTCAACTTGAATGCACATGCATCGGTCTGCGAGCTTGGGATAAAAATTTCCGCAGTTCTTGGGCTAAGCTGGGCTAGCTGTCCCAGAGGGATTGCACAACTTCTAGGGTCAGTAGGTGACTGCATCCCTGAATTGCACAATTTCTAGGCTAAGCAACAGTGTTGGGTCAGATTACGCAGTTTTCTGGAGGAAGACTGCTTGACTTCTCTGCGCAATTCTGGAGCACAGCAAGCTACCTGGCTGATTTGGCAATTTCTCGAGGGAAGGTTAGTTCCCCTCCATAATTGCGCAATTTTCTGAGGGAAGCCTGACAGATTGATTTATGCAATTCTTGAGCTCAACAGGCTGACTAGTTGATTTGGCAAATTTCTTGAGTGAAGGCTGGTTCCCCTCTAGAATTGCACAATTTTTTGCGAGAGTTTCCTGGTTAGCACATGGTCTAAGTCTTAAAAGGAAGCCTGTGAGGGGAGTGAAGCAAACTAACATGCATAGGCTGACAAGAAACTAAGAAACAACTAAGCCTATATGCTTGACTGTGCAAGACATGTTGCTGAGGATGGTTGGAAGGGAGGCTCCAAAATGAAGCTAAGGCAAAATTTTGGAGGGTGTTTGTAGCTGCTACAATAGTACCTTAGAGATATTCCTTGGCTCTAATTTTCAGCAAGAGAGAGGAGTGCACATGTGCCTTTGAAAAAGAAAGGGGGTGTGCTTCGTGAGTGTTTGATCGTTTGTGCATCAAAGTTTTTTGACTGCGGAGGGGAGGATAAGTAAGCCTCTAAGAGAGAGGTAGTAGTACCACCATAGTAGAGACACATATGAACAGGAAGGGTCCATGCAACATCAAGAGGAATAGTTCACAAAGATGTGATGGTCATTGAAACCAATATAACGAGGAATATTTGTATAATATCTACCAGAATAGTCCACGAGGACGCAACAACGATAATATCAATTAAATCAAATCCTCAATATGATAAGTACCAAAATAATCGAAATAGTTAAACTACTTTAGCATATATGAAAGAAAAGATGAATTACAAACATTCACAAAATATTATTACAAATATCCAAAATCCATGCATGAAGAACGTGTTGGCATTGAAGGATTATGTTATTAAGTAAAAGTTCCAAGACCCATGTATGAAATTAATATCACTAGCTCCAATAGTGGAGCGTTGGAGCCACTCCTTGCTACTCAAAATAACTGATCTATCTCTCTAATGCTTTGCGGGAGGAGCCAAAGTGAAAATTCCTTTGCTCATATAATGAGGGAGTATATATCAACTCTTTGACTACCCTCATGATTATTTGACTTCCTATTACTTTTCAACTTACATGACTCTTTAAATTCCATCTGTGTCCTTTAGACTTCCACTTTAAATTGATTTTGTATACAATATACATGATCCACAATAATGAGGTGGCATATGACAACTCGTGACATGACATGACATTGTTGACATGGACTGCTTGATGACGTGGAAATGTCAAGCCACTATTACTGTTAAGTATTGGATGTCGTCTTGAAGATTCTTTTCTTTCCACCTCTGCATGGCTTGGTGATGAGGAATATTCAATGATCTCAAGTCTTGAATAGTGGTCGCAAACTAGTGTCCCTTCGCTTTCTCTAGATTGATCAACTTGTAAATTCATATGTGAGAGAGTCTTTGAGCATGATTCCTCCCTTCTTCGCCTTCTTCATCATCTTTTCATGACATGATAGGGTACCTTTTCCTGTAATTCACTCATGACGAGATGAAATAAATTTGAAAACCCCCTAGTATAAGATGATGATTTATGATCCACCAATGGAGCCTAGAACAACTGATAGGCTGGGAAGAAGGAATCAATGACTGTGAAGTGTGCATTTCCAATAGCCAAGGGAAAATATTGAGCCCTAATAGTGTGTGGTGTGCAATTTAGGTAGGTTTGAGGGACCAGACTTCGTAGTTTCCAAAGCCAGTGGGACATGTTGAAGGGATAGACACTGGCATAGCTCACTATGTAATTATGGGAGTCAATGAAGGATGGGTTGCTATAGAGCTACACACCTCAAGGGATTAGGGAATGAGCTTTAGGCTTGAGGTTGAGAAGTCCACAATTTAAGCTAGGTTGGGGGACATGATTGCATAGTTTTGGAAGTTAGTTGGATAGGCTGAGCGAATGAGCACTGGGAGGAGACACTACACATTTTTTGGAGACAAGGGAGGCAAGGCTACTGTGGATCTACATAGTTTAAGGGCTCAGGGGATGAGCTTAAGGCTTGTGGTTGTGCAATACATAGTGGAGGCTGGGTTGGGAGGAATGATTAGGCAATTTTGGAGGTGAAGGTTTCATAACAGAAGGTCAGTGCTTGTGCACAAAAACTACGTAGTGCAATAGTCCTGGGAGGCAGAAACTACACATTGTGTAGTACCAAGCAACAAGTTCATAGCTAGAGGACTGAGACTGTGCAGTGTGCAGCTAAAGAGAGGCTCGATGAATCTAGGTTGCTTGGTCGAGAAGTTTTTTTGAAAATGGCTAAGTGTGGGATAAGTGAGATCGACGCAAATGGTGATGAACTTTGACTCTGATCATACACTTAGAATATTTGACGACATGACAACATAGATCAACTGAACAAAGGAACAAATCATTTTCCTTCATGCACCAACTTTACAACAAGTGAAACACGAAAGATGTACTTTGTGGCAATTGTGGTGACAATTGTGTGATAGTGCTCAAAACTTTGGAAATGAGTGCAATGGGCACTTACAAGGTTAGAACAACTCATTTGCACAAATATTACCTCTTAGAACCACTATAATGGGCTTATACATAGGATACGACAACTAACATGCTAAAATACGACACTTTTCCCATATTGCAAAGAGGAACACAAGACTCTAATAAAACAAATGAAATGAGTTTCAAATTTTGTGACAACGACCAACAAGATCAAGGAAGGCTATGAAATTGGGTATAGACCAAAATTCTGGAGGGTGGTGTAGTAACGACAACACTTGGAGACACATTGGTAGAACTCAACTTCTCTGTCTCAGTTGACTTTTATCTATGCATTGCCGTGTTTCTTCAGGGAGTATTTATTCATCATGCAGATTACTTTGATCTTCTCACTTACCCCATGAATAGACATGGTCCTCTTTATTACTTCTCAGTTGAACACAACATAAAATTTAGCGATATCACAATGTTTCAAGTTGGGAAGGGTAGTGTAGCTCGCGAGCTTAATATTTTCAGAGTATAATTTTTCATCTCTAGTGTCTCTATGCTTCGAACGGGCCTGGATAGTACCTTGATGGAGTCATGCAGGAACACAATACTTACTCCGCTGCCAGCAATCCTGGACACGACCCCAAGGAAGTTTCTTGCTTCACCTCTCAGTGTAGGAAGCCTTTCTCTTCTTTCACCTTTATTTATTTATTTTAAGAGGACTGTGCATTGAAACTTATTTATTTTGGGGTGGAAGAGGGATCCTGACTTATTAAGAGAAAAAGAGGTTTTTCCTTCAGAGAATCATATAAATACCTTTGATTTAGTTTCTCTCGTTTAGATTTTCACCTTCTCCACTTTATTGATTGGAAAATCATGAAAACACTGAAACACAAAATCAACTACAAGCATAAGGTTTCCTGATTAGACAAAAGTTCATGGTTGGACCAAAACTCTCCTTACAGATGGATCGTAATTTCCGTTGGAACTTCATCGACCAAAAGATATAACTGACACAAGGAAGACAGACTGGAGGTTAGTCAAATGTTGAAGTGTCACAAGACTCTTTAGACTTTAGCCACAAACATACTAAGAAGCCAAAAAAGGTCAAGGTACAACACTTATTCAAATGATGAAAATAAAAGGAGACAAACAATAAAAGAGGAAAAAAAAGAAACGAAATAAAAGGAAAGACAACACATAACAAGGAAAAGAAACCAAGACAAGAAAAAGAAGCTAAACCAGAGAATAATGCAAGAGAAAAGTAAGAAAATACAAGAGACTAAATAGAACAACATGGTATGAGTGAAAGATAAGGAAAACTAGGATGCAACTAATCCTACTACTAACCTAATAACTAGAACGTCGGGTCACGTATAATAGAATTTCCAATGTAGCCACCGTAATCGTTCCTTACCTGCAATCGTAAATATGTGATCGATTAAAACATATATAAAGCAATGTGAAAGAAAAAATATGAGAGATTAAATAATTTTCACAAAAAATTTAAAGGTCTTACTTGCAGGCATAAAGATGTGTCACAACCACTACTTTCATTCAATCGACATTCTTACCTCTCTGACGGAAAGAATAATCAAAAAAACCTCGAAGACTTCTTGCGAATGCACCTTCTTCTGTGTCATCCTGCTTAGAAAGCATGAGAAAAGGCTGAAACCTATTTATTTCAATGGAGATTTCCAAGAAAGATTGCTCCAACCATTCAATAATTGGATCATAAAATTCATGATGGACCTCTTGAAAACCCCAAAATATTTGAAAAGATGGTTTCAATTAGAGGCGTAGGATTATAATGAGAATATTTTGAGGGAAAATAGATATTATCTTATTTAGCAGTCATGTTGAGATAGTGAGGACCTGACATAACCATCAATGGAGATTGAAATGCCTTAACTACTTGACAAAAATCTGAATAGTGAAATGTTGAACGATGAATATCGAAGGATGTAAAACAAATTCCATTGGATATACTGGTGGGAAAATGATAACATGAATGATAGTTGTCAAACACAGAATAATGATAATATCAGATAATTAAAGCACCAGATTCCCAGTTTGTATTAAATGAAGATAAATGAATTTGAACAATTCTACGAATGCTCTGAACAATCGAACCAAATTCCTTGCAAGCCAAATGTGACAAACCATTTTCCTGTAACTGGTGACAAACTGTGAAAGCATTGTAATCATGAAAATAATTTAAAAGGGGTGGTAGCATGAAAAATACATGAGACCATTCAGGACATGGTGAATGGAGAAGGACTTGATTTGTGCGATGACTCATACATTCATTATTACTCAAGAGGATTTTAGGTGTGATGATGGGGAAGATTTGAAATATAACATTCGTAAAAAAAATAGGAGATGACTATTAAGAGATGAATATGATAGGTATGATTACTTTGGACAAAGATTGTCTTTGAAATGGTCAACTTTGCAATTCCATGACTCTAAGAGAGATACACATTCCAAATCCGAGTTTGATGCAAGAGATTTTCAAGATGATGAATGAACTAAAAGAGATTCCCAAATTTGATCAGAAGTAAAACATTAAAAATTTGAAATAACATACCTGAAATACCAAACCTTTTTCAAACTTACATTGAGTGAAACCATGTAGATAGAAGGGTTGTGTTGGAGAAACCATATCTAGCTTAGTTCGAGGGCCTTATCACAGTCGCAAGATCCTGACATAACCATCAACGAAATTTGAAGTGCCTCAACTCCCTGGAAGGTCCTGGAACTTTTTAGAATTGTAAACTCACATTTTGAAGATTGAACCAGATCATGCATGATTTTAGGATAATTTCTACCACTGGTTTCAATAAATCCACTACTCACCGGATGGAAACCATCTCTGTCACTGATTTGACCAGATTTTTCAACTTCAACAACCAAATTACTCAAGTTGAAATCTTCTTCTGATCGCAAATTCAAAGATAAATGAATCGAGGAAATTTCATGAGAAAGCTGATTTGAAGAGTTTTCTTCATGCAAGTGAAGCGATGATGAAGGGTAGGAAGAGTACTCAAAGATTTGGTTGTTTTCATTTGCATCATGGATAATCTCACTGACTTGTGTTAACTCATGGGATGATGGACTTGAAGAACGTGGAGTACCCTTGTCACAATTAGATGCATCACAAATGATAGAGAGCAAGGGATAGTGAGATGAATAAGAAGTTTCGATAAACACGTATTCTTTGACCGAATCATATTCTGGATCTAAAGTAAAATATTCATTACAAACCAAAAGATCAACTAATACACCTAGGCACTCGTGATCAATAGCATCATCATCATTATAATGATTTCTTCCCAAGGCTACTGATTGATCGAAATAATTAATTACATTTGATTCACTATCGAGATTGGCATATTGAAAATAATCCATGAATGGAAGCGCATCATCTTCACATAGAGGATTTTGGAAAATAGAAGAGGGATTGAAAGCTTCTTCACCTTTCAGCTCCTCCACTTGTGTAATGAGACTGCCTTGTATTAGGTCACAATTTGAACCAATAACACAAAAAACAAGGGAGTGTGAAAGAATAGTTGGTGGAGTAGATTGATCGGGTGGATCACAGTATAAAAAGTCATGGCATGTAGATAATATAGGATCATGAAAATCTAGATCAGATTGGAGGCTAGAGTTATGAATGATAATGTCATGTTGTGAAATTGGGAAGTTAGTCTTCCCCATGGGCTTCATGAGCCTAGAATTTCCTTAATTGAATATGAGTCATGATAAATAGAAGAAGAATGAGAAGGTGGATTAAGAATTTTATTTGACTATTTAACAACTTCAAAATCACCACAAGGAGGCACCACATCAAGATTGGAAAAGGAGGAGGACAAGGAATAATAGGTTCCTCCTCTAAAATCATAGGTGTCTCATGACTCACAAGAGTTGGGGAAGTAGGAAAATCAGGGGGTTTAGGTTCACCATGTGAAGAGATAAGAACCAAGCGCTCAAACTATTGTTTGAATAAATCTTGATTCATGTCTTCTTCAGAAATTTCACAACAAAGGTGAAGGAATCGATCAGAAAAATCCTCAATTGATTCATTAGGCTTCATTATTAATAGATTGATTCTTTTACAAACATATAGGTAATTATACATATTAAAGACTTGATCAAGCATCACAAAGACCTGAAAGGGAATGGATGGAAGAAGGTGGCAAGGTATTGAACCATCGATTAACAAGACCTTCAAGGGTGAGGAAAAAAAGCACGCAAGTAAAATATTCATCATTAATTTCGTCAAATTCACAAAATTTAAGAAAATCATAAATATGATCAGTTATGGATGTTCCATCCTCACCATCAAACTTTAAGTTGGAAAAGTGATAGAGAGGTGTTGGGTGTAAGAATTTTTGTCAAGCAGACTCCCTCAACACTTAATTATCAACTTGGGGGTTTCGTAAACTTAGAGATGAAGCACATGAAATGCCATAAATGATATGAAATTTTCTAAACTCTATTCCTACTTCCTTAATTGCAATCTTGCATAATCAAAAAGAAAATATCACCAGACAATTTACACCAAAGATATTCTAGTGTTGGAATATGAAAGAAAGTACTTTTGCAAGAAAACAAATGAAAGGAATTCTCAGAACTTCTTGCAACAATATTTGAAAATGTAAATATATGTTTATCTTCAGTATAGTTTTGTTCCAGATTAATAATTGAACCCTTGAAGATATATGACTCCTTTTATATCTTCCTCCCTGTACTAAGTTATTATCCCTGTACTTCTGCAATGTGCTTTCACTAGTACCAAAACAAAGTTTAAGTGTTAGGAGTATATTTTACACTTGTACTGAAGATTTATGTCTTTATGAAAGAACTCTAAGCCTCAAGGCTTGAGCACTCTATTCCTGTATCAGGAGATCGATTCCTATACCAGGACAAAGGTTCTTACACCAAGATTTCTAATCCTTCTTTTGAGAAAATAAAGAATGTGTTAACTAAGAAAAATAACTTGCAAAGGTGAAAAAAACTTTTAAAATAAATTCCCTAAATCGAAAGATGCTTCAACTAATATTTTAATGTCTAAAACGAGAATTAATTCTAGAGTGAAAGCAAACTTTTAATTAAAGAACTTCTGCATTTAATCCAAGAGATCATTTAAATATGACAGCAGGCTTCAACCTTGTAATAGCTATCCACACTATTTATCTGCATGCATAACCTTTTAAACCCAGAAATATTTCCTTTAGGAATTATTACGCATGAATCCTATCTTTCCTAAATAGTATAAAGTGCAGGCACAAACTAGTGTGCATCACAACAACATTTTGTTTTAGAAGTGTGTTAAATTCTAAATATCAAAATGACTTCAGAATGGTACTCACGCTTTCAAAATCACATTAAGACTTAATAGAAATCACACTCTTCAGGATCGCATTAAGATTTATTAAATACAAACAAAAGAACATTACTATAATGAATGGAAAGAATCAATATGCGAAACTACAAACGAAATAGTGCAGGAATGTGTGCCTGCACTATCTAGGAAGAAAATGAGATTAAACTTCAAAGAAGGAAATCATAAGATTAAACTTCAATCTAACTTGCACACCACGGATCTATCACACTCTAATGAAATTAGATTTAAACCTTGCAGAAAGATAAAAGAAACATTTGCTTACTTCACACTTTGCATTATAAATAATTAACACACCTTAATAAAAAATGAGAAGAACACAAGCGAGAACAAGCTGGGTTGGCTAGACCCTAGCCAACTAGCTCGTTTCCCTGTTTAGGAAATGTACAAACTCGGATTTTTAATCAACGCATCAACATAGAGTTATATTGCAAGATTGAGAAAACATGGCGCAGTTCCTTTCTATTAATGATCAGCAAATATACATTATCAATTCAAATCCAGCCCAGAACGAGGGCGATATATGCAAAATTACAAAAGGATAGAATCATAGTATCCTTTCTATATCTATCGCTCGCTACCATTTTCTATCTGAGTCCTACATTTTATACATTCATCCAGGCCTACGGCTATAACCAAATTACAATGAGCATTCCAATCTGAGCCTTTCGGCTATAACAAAAATAACAACAACAACTTATGCTGAGCCTTTTGGCTATAACAAAAAACTATTCTAGGTATTCGACTGGTGACCTAATCTCCACCATATCCTTGATTTTCCTCCATGCTCCGAGCCCAACTTGAGTTAATCGTTCCAGAGCATGACGTCTGCATAGAGTGGTGAGCTATCACGGTAGTTGAAGATTCGACCATGCTAACAAAATAGTTAATTCATTGCCCATCAAATACTTTCTAGGAAGAGAATTATTAGTTACAAAGATTTAAAGGCATAAAATCTACGAAAATGATTAATTAAGCACATTCGTAACTCTTAAATATGAAACATAAAGCTAGTGCGGGAAGGGATATGATTCTTGGAATAGTGCAAGAATAAGGGAGTTTGCAAGGTTAAAATAAAGGTATAAGTTTATGGTTTTGAAGGGAAAAGGGTTGAAAAATGGAACAAATTGGCCTACCAACATCCTCCCCTCCTTAAGCTATTGTGGGTCCTCACACAACCCTTACCTCCTGCAAAAAAACCAAAATAGAAGGGCCTCCCTTTAATTCTAAACTTGTATACTAATTCCTGCTTTCATTATTTTTGCCTTCCTACTTCGAATCGTTTTAATTTTCTTGGTCACCTTCTTAAGATGCTCATAACACTTCAAAGCCCGATACTTCCATATCTTAACTTGTAGCTTCTGCTCCTTCACCTCCCCTGCTAATTGTGCATTTGCTCATTTCTGCTTTGTATGTTGTTCCTTCATGGCTTAGTTTAACACCTCCAAGCCATAAACATGTTGTTTTATTTCTTCTACATGACTGTTCAAGAAAAGGGTGGAGTTCTCCTCGGGCACCGACTTTTCAAAAGTCAACTCCAAACATGTGCCATGATTATCAAGGTCGAAATTGTCTTGGCCACCTTTCGGTTCCTGCATTGTAACATCATCAAGGGTTTCGACACCCGGAATATCAATATTACTAAAGGTCTCAGTGCCTTGCATTCTTACCTTATCAAGGATTTGAGTACCCTGCTCCTTAGAGTTATTAAGGGCTTCAGTGCCCCACTCATCTATCTCACCAGGGGTTTCAGTACCCTGTTCTTAAAAACCATTGAGGGTTTCAGCACCCTACTCATTCATCGCGCGAAGGGTTTCAGTACCATGCTCATTCATCATGTCAAGGGTTTCAGCACCCTCTTCATTCATCATGTCAAGGGTTTCAGTACCCTCCTCATTCATCATGTCAAGAGTTTCAGTACCTTGCTCTTCGAAATCGTTGGGGGTTTCAGCACCTTGTGCCTTGTCATTCAGTTGACCCTTTGTCAGGTCCTTACTTGTACTCGACATCACCTTTCTTTTCTTCCTTCTACCGAGGAGGACTGAAAATGGCGTGTCATTGTTGGGCGCGGGATCCCCCAAGGGCAGTTTTGGGGCTTAGAGCCCAGATTTTGGTCCAATTTTGTAATTCCAAGGTAAATATTCTGCATTTTGTGGGCATGGAGTGTGTAGTTGTTAAAGAGTCATAGGGTTGTCCGCCCTTATTTTGATAATGTAATGTCGGTTGTAAAAGATCTACCCATGGCCTGCGGACCATTGGATTGTATAAATAGAGCGAAGCTCTAAGTAGTCAAAGGCATCTAATATCTAATATCTAAGAAAGAATCAATGACAAAGATGTAAGAGAGATAGCTCTAAAGTGTAAGTCTAAGTTTTGGGTCATAGTGTAGTTAGAGGCTCTGCATCTGAATGCGTAGAGGCCTAATAGTCCATAGATAAGTGCGCGGACCCCTGCAGTTGAGTGTGCAGGGTGAGTTGAGTCTGTAATCATCTGGAAGTATTAATAAAGAGAAGTTTCCTATAAATTCTATTTCTTATTTCTTGTTTATGCATATGTTATATTGGGTATGAATTTCACTTCTAATGTTTATATGATGCGTGAATGTGTATAATTGTATTGATTAAGTGAATGCAAGTAATAACATCTATTTACATGAAGCTAACTAAGATCTGGTAATAATATAAGTAAGATACTTAGCCAAGTTTGGGAAATATCGCAATTTGTTGCCCTACTAGTGCGAAAGGACTTCAGCCCCTGGTTAGGGCTGTGCGAAAGCCAAGTGTAACACTTTGTGAAGGTACTGGAGGGTAGAACAGAGTGCGAAGGAACCTGTACGAAGGCAGGAATATTTGGAAATAACCGACATCATACCATCTCAAGGGTGTGGAAACTTGGTTCCAACATTCCCCCCATACTACTTCGGATGAGAGTTCAATCCGCGCTTCGTGAGCTGATTCTGAAAGGGCCAGTAGTGTAGGGATTTGTTTGGCTAATTAACACTGAACTTGGGTCAGGCCCCCTCAAGCCAACAAATGGTTCCATTGTTGGGACCAAAATCTACATAAAGATATGTGATGTTGTATCATTGGAATCCAACTAAGAAAGAAATTGAAGGATGGTTGGAAAAAAGAATTCACGAATTCGCGACACAGTAAAATAGAAATCTGCACCTATGAAAATAACAATGGTTAGATAGCTACTTGTATACAGAGATCCATGAAATATTTTTCGCGTCCTTCCCTACTGAGCTATACGAGTAGATCGCGAAGCTAGCAGATAGCTAAGGAAGGTGGAAACTTAAGAGTCCTATTGTGTGGACCCCGGAGCTAGTGTGAATATTGGAAGCATCGGAGGATAAGATCACACACATCATCGATCATTGGCTCGATCTCATTATAGGAGGATTCGATACTAAGTTGGCTGTCGACACCTCAGTCAGCTACAACGATTTGTAGTGACACTTCCTCAAAGGACCGCGAGGTAAGTACGTAAAGTCTTTGAATACTTGGATTAAAATGATGTTGTGCGAAAAGTGGGTTATGGAGTTAACTTGATGTTCGGGTCTATGCGAAGCGGAAGAATTTACAGGAACGAAGGAAATAAGGGTCCATAAAATAGCCCCTTGATTTCACCTCCACGAGGGGACGAGGAAGAGCTCACGAAGGTCTCTCCATAAAGTGCTATTAATTTTATAAGACAAGGAATTCTGAAAATACCACTTCTGCCCACGCCACCACTCGCTTCACCTCCATCACCTCCAACTACACCCGTACCACCTCCACCACCACCGTGATTCAGTATGGCAAACACAGTGAAGTTGCCTTTGTTCAAAGGCTTGGGAAATGAGGATCTGGACAAATTCTAGTTCGTAGTGAAGGTTGTATGGGAAGCTCAAGGTGTAACAGATGACCATATAAAGAAAGCAACACTTGTTAGCACCCTGCAAGATCGCGTGTTGACCGGGTATATTAAGTACTCCAATGATATCCTGAATGTGAGAGTAGCAAACATCAAAGCACAATTGAATAAGGAATTTAGCAGGCCTAAATCTGAAGCATAGTCGATTATTGGATTCAAAGAGATCACGATTCTACCAGGAAGGACGCCTTGGGAACTAGATCAGAGGATGAAATGTACGATTCGCGAAGCCAATATGAATCTGACAGATGGACAACATTGTGAGTGGTTTGTAGCTTCGCTACTACCACATTTAAGAAGTGCATTGTCACAGTAGAAGATAAAAACTTAGGCAGAGGACTTGGATATTTCTATGAGACTACATGAGACCCCAATGCATGATCCTAATCTGGGAGTCTAGCAGATCCACGCAAAGCTGAAGAATCTGTGACTTGAGATGCAAAGCTTGAAGCAAGATAGGATGGTTTGACCAAAAGTGCACGAAGAAGTATGGTGCGTGAAATGCAAGAGTCAGGGTCATGACAAATACGACTGCCTGGTCTTTATATATTACCTTGCAGGAGGAGGACCGATGCCTTTAAGTCCGGAAGCTCAAATAGGACCTAGTGTGGCACCTATTTTGTGGTGCACTATCTGTCAAGTAGCCGAAAAGCATGCCATGGATAACTACCACTTGTTACAGAAGTATACGCAAGCTCCACAATAGTTGTTCTGTATCTTTTGTAGGTCGGTGGGACATGACGTGTGTACTTGGAGGAGCTATGAATTGATGATGGATAGAATGCTCGCCTACAGAGTTTAGGCTGAAACGTGGCCCCTTGACCAGAATGTAGGAATGGCGTGGACAGGATTTCAAGGGCGTAGAAGAGGTTGAGGTTGAGGAGGCCCTGGTAGAGGTTGTAGACAGTTGATTTGCTACAATTACAGAGGGCCAGGACACTATGCTCGTGATTGCACTAATCCAACGCATCTGTCATGAAAGTATTGCATGTTATTTGATCATGAGATAGAAGATTGTCCTACCCTCATAGCTAGGATATGTGACAAAGGAGCGCTACTAGCTCCCCCGTCTTAGAACCTACAGATGATGAGGTCTGAGCTGTGCAAGGAAGATCCAAACGTAAATATAGTGCTTTGAAGTGGAATCGCGATGGGAGATGATAAGGGGAAATAGCTGGAAGACAATACCTGGGTTCGCAAAGCCCCAATGAAGAAAGTTGAGTTTGATTTGGAGTGTGCTCGGGAAACCTTCATGGAAGCTAAGAAGAGCTTCGCTGAGGCCTCCACATCAGGAAGCAAAGATATGCTTGAACTAGAGACAGACCCCTCTATGCTCACAAATTTCCTGGAAACCTGTATGAATTTATTGTGCGATAGTAAGGCTATGAAAGGGTTATAGGAATTCACCAAAAGATGTTCTAGGACCACGCCAGGAGAACCGTGCGAAGTCCGGAAGATCGCAAAACATAAAAAAAGGACGGGGCGTGAAATGAGACTCACCACGTAGATTGGAGAATATGAGATGGATCAAGTCATTCTGGATTTTGGATCAGATGCGAACGTATTATTGAAACAAACATGGGAGTGAATGGGAAGACCAGCACTGTAATGGTCTCCGATTCAGTTGAGAATGGCGAACCAGCAGAAAATCATACCCATGGGGTGATTTCAGGGAATAACTGTGGATATTGAGGGAGTGAGCGCATTGGAAGATTTTGAAGTAATAAAGATTGTTGATGACAACAATCCCTACTCCATGCTCTTGGGAATTGACTGGGCCATTGCTATGAATGGGGTAATCAATATGAAGATGCAGAAGATGATCTTTGAGAAGAAGTCACTACGCGTAATAATACCCCTGGATCCTGCTGAGGGATCACGCTATACGGAACCAGTCCGTGACTATGAGAGTGATGATGATCTAGATTGCATATACAAGATAACAACGTGAGACCAAGACTGGGTGAATCCCACCACGGATGGGCAGATTACATGGGAGCGTGAGTGTTCCTGCACTTCGGATTTCGATGAAGAAGTAGAACAAAGGAAGAATCAGTTACACGAGGTAACTATGCTAAATTGTAATATGATGACCTGGTCATTGCGCTGTGTGTTGTCAAAAGAAAGATTTCTGCCTACTTATAATGGTCTAAGTGAGGTAGATACCTTCTTAGATTCATTTGAAAGGGAGGTGCCAGAAAAGAAACGCTTCTAGGCCTTGGAGTGGGTACTGCACACTATGACTGCAAGATGGTGGGGTACACACAAAGGAAGCTTTGATGATTGGTGCGAATGTAGGAGAATGATGCAAACATGATTTGGGAAGCATAAGATGCATCTGACAGACAAGTATGATGGGCAGAATAATCTGCGCACATGGATGTAGGTCTATGAAGGAAAGCCCCAACCTGAGTAGGTGCACCTGTGCTCTGTGCTAAAGTACCTGGTCAATAAGCCTATTCTGGGGGGGGGCGAATTTACAGATGGCTTTTATTGTTCCAAGAATACAATTTTGAAGTTTTCGTGAAGCCTGGATGATTAAACACGGGACCAGATCACCTATTGCACATCGAGACATGGGAAGAACCTACTAGTTTGGAGGAAGGATTACCTGACGCATAGCTCTTTGCTGTGCATGTGGCGGATGGACATTTCAAAGATATAATACAATTTATAACAAATGCAATTGTGCTGGAAGAATACTCTATCCAACGGAAGAATGAATTAGTGGTACGCGCAGTAGATTTCTCTGTCATTGTTGGGCATCTATACAAGATGGGGAATGATGAAACACTGTGAAGGTATGTACCTAAGTTTGAACAAAGCAGCATCCTCGTAGACACTTATGGGGGCACTGCGGGAGGACATTATGTAGGAAGAGAAACTATGTAGAAGATTCTACACACAGGGTTGTGGTGGCCAACCCTTCATCAGGATTCAAAAGCATATTGCAAGGCATGTGATGTATGTCAAAGAACAGGAAGACCATCGCAAAGGGATGAAATGCCTTTGAATCCACAAATTGCATTGCAACCTTTCAAAAAGTGGGCAATAGATTTTGTAGGACCCATTAAACCTTAAGGAAAGACAGGTGCGAGGTATAATATCACTATGACAAAGTATCTGACTCGTTGGGCAGAGGCGCAACCGGTGAAGGATTGCACGGGTGCGACTGCAACGAAGTTTCTATTTGAACATGTACTGACGTGATTTGGATGTCTGAAGATCTTAATGAGCGATCATGGTACACACTTCCTGAACAAGACGATCAGCGCACTAACAGAGGAATTTTAGGTGTATCACCAGAAGAGCACACCTTATCACCCATAGGCTAACGGGATAGTGGAAGTGTTCAACAAAGTGCTTGAAAACGCATTGACCAAGGTATGCAATGAACATCGAAGTGATTGGGACCTACGCATACCTGTAGTGTTATGGACTTATCGGATGACATGCAAGAAAATAATGGGACAGACACCTTTTAGGGGTGTCTATGGAGTGGAAGTCGTAATGTCTATGGAATACATCGTGCCTAGTCTACGCATAGCAATGTTTACAAGTATGATGGATCATGGAGCCCTGGAGGAGACGTAGTTGGATGAGCTTGAAGAAGAATGTTTTTTCGCTGGATTTCACCAGCAGGTCCAAAAGCAATGTGAAAAGGCATGGCACGACCGACACATCATGCTGCACACATTCAAGGTAAACGATCTGGTGTTATTGTATGATAGTAAGTTTGATAAATTCCTAGGACAGTTCAGGATGCACTGGTTAGGGCTGTATCTTATTAAGGAGATTACTAATGGAGGCGTGGTAAAGCTGGTCAAGTTAAATGGAGAACCTTTCCCAGGAAAGGTGAATGGCTGTCACTTGAAGCCATACATTGGAAATCCAGCGATGTGACTATATGGAAGCAACATAGTCTCAGCACTCCAGGAAGCTAAAAGGAGGCGTGGGAATATAAAATACTCTGCCCAGGAATTACATGATGTTAGGACTGTGTGCAATAGCGAAGTGTCACAGGGTCTGCATCAGCGTGAAGACAACTGTACTGGCACGTAGGTCTACAGGAAAGTGACCGTTTTCATCATCAGGCAGTTGCTCTGCTTGGTGCATGATGTGTGCTTGTGGCTAGAGGATCCCATACCCATCACAGATCATCTGATTCATCGAATTACATGGCTATCTTTCTCTGGGGAGGATCCAACAAACATTTTAGAGGGAAAAGGTGGCGAGTTGGCCCTTGTGGAGGCAATGAAAAAGAAGTTTAAGTTGGAGAAGAAGAAGCGAGGGTATGCCATCTCCAGCATCAACAACCCTGTAGTCAAGGTCGTGACACAAATATTGGTAGGGAAGGTGATGCAGAAGTGCCGCATGGATGAGGTGCCTACGCCAGTGGTTGCACTAGCGGCGCAATGCATAGAAGGAGTCCAGTTCAACTGGGTGAACTACCTATGCAGCGAGTTCCTTGTGAACTGTTGCAAAGCATAGGAGAAAGGAAAAACATTTCATTACGCATGGCTCCTGTTGTTGATCGTACTGGTGGCATGGAAGCAGCTCGAAGATAACTAGTTCCCTTCGGTCATGCAAGACTTTCCAGAGGCATCGAAGTACGCTTCGCTGTGGGCGACCAAAGACGCACAGAGGATAAAGGAGAGAAATATATGTTGGATATTCATGGAAATGAATATTTGGATGGGGATCAATCGCAAGTCCCGGTTATCGCCCACAGTCTACAACAGTTTGCAGATATTTGTAAAGTTCAAAGTAGATTTCCACCATGTCTTCATCAGGGCACGAAAGGACCCTACGAAGATGTGGCCCTTGAGTCTTGGCCTCCGGAGTGGTGCACTCCAGCTGGATCCGTGGTGGAAATGGAGAAGTGCGCTACACAGCACAAGAAATAAGAGACAAAAATTTGGATGGTGCAGGTGGCGGAAAATCTCAGGAAAGAAGAAGCAGAGGCTAAGGCCCAGGCAGCGCACAATGCTGCGAAGTTGGTAGAGAAGCAGAAAAAAAGACGAAGAGCACGAAGGACATAAGTCACCTTCACTAGAACCAGAGACAAATATAGAATAGGGTGGCATAGAACCGCAAACGACATCCACCCAAATCAAGTGTCTGTGACCACGAGAGTAGACAGTGCCACAAAAGAAGACAAAAGCCTCAAAGACTTCTTTCGACCCAATCACCTTCACTGAGGGGGATTTACATGATTGTTGCACAAAAAAATAGTCACCTTGACATTCTGCAATCTGTGTGAGCTCATTACCACTCATACTTTCCTCCTTTGCAAGTCTAAAGCCTCAGTTCTTCATATCAGGCCTTAAAAGTAAGAGAAAAGCCTTAAAAGTCTCTAAAACTCTGGTTTCGCACTTTCTCTTTGCATTACCTGTGGTCTTGCACCTAATGGTCATGTCCCCTGTGAACCTAACCACTCTGTCCTTATGTTGTGGGTGTGGACCCCTGTAAAAGTTAAAAAGGCGCGATTACATTCTTAAAAACTCACTTTCAGTCATTTCTAGAAGCTTCTGGAAGGAATCTTGAGGTGGCAAGTTCCTCTCTTAAGGTTCATGCACTCCATACCTTAAGGAGCTAACCCCTTGATGTGAGGAGCTTATCCCATTGAAGGAGGACTCTACCCCTTCATAGATGGACCTGTAACCTCCTCCTCTGCACTATAAAATGAAGGATTGGGCTGGTTACTGGGGATGTGGAAAGCTGAATATTTTTGAGGTGAAATGCTGCCAGAACTTAGTCTTCTTTAGTTGAGATTTTATGAGGAGAGATTACATACCTCTTAGATCTCATTTGGAAGAGTGCAAGGCTTGTCAAAGTAAAGGAAATTCCTGTTTCGAACCCCAAGAAGAGCTTGTTCAACATCAAGGCTGAAAGGTTGTAAGGTTCTCCTACTTCAAAGTTAATACAAATAAGTCTATTTTTCTCAATAAACTGTTCATTAATGGTTTATTTTATGGATTCCTTGATCACCATAATAGACATGATTTACAATATTTGCTATGCAAGTGCTATTTGATGTTTGCTTGTTTGTGATTGCAGGTCTTTAAAGATAACTCTTTCGAATGATCAAGGGATGACTACAATGAACAAGCGTTGGATCTAAGGTAGGATCGTAACACCTCTATAGTCTTTATTTGTAAATTGCATATGTCTAGAGAAAGATAGATTTATTTGTCTGTTTGTTGCTAGATTATCTTGTGATACTAGGGAGATCGGTCTTGTCCACAAGAACGATTTATCCGGCCAACAAATTGGTGACTCCACTGGGGAATGGATTTGGTTTTTGGTTTTCCTTTGTTTTGACTTGAGAAAAGTGTTTTCATTTCTGGTTTTTGATTGATGTATACTGGCTTGGGTAGTTTTTAAATCTGGGAGTATTTTTTGTTTTTTTCGAAGTTTTCAGGGGACCGCACTTTCTTTTCACAGACAGTGTAGGCATCTCTGCACTTTTCCTTTAGTAAACAGAGCGGGACTGCACCTGTTACTTCTGGAGCCTGCGGACCCTGTAAATTTTTTTGAAAAACCTAAAATGCCTTTTTCCAGTTAGGTTTAGGTTTGATTTAGAAGCTTTAGGGTCTACCCAGATCTGTGTTTTTCCTGTCAAAAACCTCTTGTGAGTGAGTTCCGATAGTATTTTTGTTTTAGATGATTTTCTAGAAGTTTTGCATGCTTGGAGTGGTTTTCACTTGGTCTCTGTAGTGACTCAAAGATCAGAAGCTTGAGAAACCTTAGATTACCCTGGTGTCCTTTTGTCTTCTTGATGAGTCTAACTTGGTTGTGAAATCTATCCTTTGTGAGAAATAGATTTAGTTTTCTCGTTGCAAATATTTGAACAAATTTTGTTATAAGTTTTGAATTTCATTTTTACGAAAAAAAACATATCTGGATGTTTTTTGGTTGATTTTGTTGAAAAGTGTGCAACAAGAAATGCTTGTTGAGAGTGCAACAAGATGATGGAGCTTAGTGAAAAGAGTCGCCTTCACTAAGTGGGCCCGTAGGCTATTTTTGGCGCAAGTCTATTTTTAGACTATGTCTATTTTTAGACATATGGATCATGTCTATGGATTGCAGGTTGCTGTTTATGGATGATTGGTCAAGTTGGGAAAAATAGATGGATTTCTATTTTTGATCAAAGTGTGAGTGATCAAGGTCTATTTTTAGACTGGCTGTCAAAAATAGAAAAGTCAAATATTATTGTCTCATAATAATATTTGGGCTATAAACTTGATCTTATTCTCTTGGAGCACTTCAGTTTGAGCTACAGAGGTGGCACATGCAGCTGTCAGAAGGAAATACGCTTTTCTTATGATTCAGTTGAGTTGTTGCATGCATGACTTCAGTTAGAACTCAATCAGTTGAGTTTGGTGGAGTTGATTGTGCAGTTGATGGAGTTGTGTTCAGTTTAGCTTTGTTAAACTAGTTGTATTTAGTATAACTAATCAATAGACTAGAGATGAGTTGGGTGAATTAGTTATTAATTAATTCAAAAGTTATTAACTCATAATGCAACTATAGAATACATCAGTTAACTCAGTTGCATGTTAGTGCATGTTCAGTTCAACAGGGACAGGTGGTAGAGAATCAGATTGCTATCAGTTGTGACTATAGTTGTGCACCAGATCTTGCACAATCAAGGGATTGAGGATGCCAATGAGTTTGCTCACGTATTTGCCCAGTATTGTAGCCTTTGCTCACGTCCAACAGAGTGTGAGTGATTATTTTGAGGTGAAATACGAGTTTGGGAAGCCATTCTCATCAGTTCTTGAGCAGGTATTGAGCTGGAGAGGCAGGCAAGCAGTGGAATAGATTTGGAGATCAGAACTGAGCTGTATTGTGTGTAACAGGTGGAGTTGGTACTGGATTGCTTGTGATAAGCATTGTACTTTGTAATGTTACATGATTCAATCAATATAATATACAAATAGTGTGGGGTATTTAGCGAGATGCTTTCCCCGGGATACATACTGTGTTAATGAGTTTGATTGATGCTTCTATGTGTGCCTGTGAATGTTTATGCTTCTGTAAATTGATGATCAACGTAGAGGAGATTATGTATTATACATTTTCCACTTATAATTGTATGATCAGGATAATCTCTGTGAATATGTGTTAAATTATCCAAATTTCTACATGGTATCAGAGCTAGATAATTGTAGAAAAAGTTTCTACATGGTATCGGAGTTGCTTGATTTGTAGAAGAGATTTTTACAGGATATCAAGCAAGGATTGATCATCGGATCTATTATTCAGGAAGTGTTTACATTTTATTTCTTCAGGCAGAGTCTGTAATCGGGCCAGGTAGCCTCTGGATTCATCCTTCTTTTGGAAGGTGAGATATCCGGTGAATGCCCATACAGTCGATCTCTGTACAAGAAATACTTTGTTCTCACGAATTCTAGATCGGAAGCGGTTGAGTTTTGAGCTGGTGGAATTCGAATTTAATTCCAAAGCAAGGGCGAAACTCAGAAACATTCAGTGTGAGAATGGAGATAGTATGCCCCAGTATCTCACGAAGTTCACCCAATGTCGGGATGAGCTGGGAAGTGTGGGGGTGACTGTCGGATGAGGATGGTGAGTCTAGCACTCCTTGACCTTCCTAAGAGTTGGCATAGCTACCAGGACTCGATGAATGGAAGGGAGAAAATGCCAAATTGGGAACGACTATGGTCGGATTTGATGCAGGAGGAGATTAGACAGAGCACCAGAGACAGTTCTTCATCCATACAGGATGAGGAGAACTGTGCCTTAGCGAGTAAGGTGAAGAAGGGGAAGGAGAAGGTTTCTCTTTCCGAATCTTGTTCTTCCAATGATGGGAAGAAGGTTGACAAGTCGAAGGTGAGATGCTTTCATTGTCATGATGGAGACTTGGTGGTTGAGAGGGAGCATACATTACCTCTCAAAATACAGAGCCGGAAGAAGTCTCAGATGATTGTGGAGGAGCCACGACTGGTGCAGCAGCTTCAGGAGGTTGTGGAGGAGCCATAACAAGGGAAGCTGAGAGGAGATCAAGTAGAGACATCTACTCATGCAGAGACCTCCAGTAGGGGGAAACTTCGAGCCAGGTGGGCTAAGGGATCGCATGCAGCCATACCTCCAGGTAGGAGGTGGGGTGATGTGGATTGATTGTCCCAAGGAGGAGGGGCAGGATCCTTGAGGTACCCAACCTCTTGGATGAGACCTTGCTACAGGAGCCCCGATGTGTAGTAGCAGGAACTGACTGATTGGGTAGAGACAGATGCAGATGGAGCGGCAGAGAGAGCGACAGTGCAGGGCATCCTAGGACAGCGCATAGCTAGCAGGCTGTAGCAATGCGAGAGGCACAAGTGTTTTGCACAGTGCTAGGTGGCACAGAGAGATGTGCAATGGTGCGAGATGCATGGAGATGTTGCAGTAACGCAGATGTCAGAGAGGGAGCACTTGTCAGCAGCAGGTAGAGCTTCAGCATCAGAGGGTGTTTCTATCCCAACAGGGAGGTCAGTTGGGAGGTGCAGTGCAGATGCAATGCTGGGAGATAGAACTAGCAGCAGCACAGATGCAGTCAGAGATCAAAGTGACAGAGGCTAGAGTAGTCAGATACTGAAGAGCACATAGATGCAGAGTTTCAGTCGACAGAGGCAATAACAGTCAGAGACTTTGATGATAGAGCAAGTGGACCGGCCAGATGTGTTGCATGGAGAACATTTCAGAGTTACAGGATCGGGTTTGAGAGGAAGCCTTTCTTGTTGAGAGGGAGTGTTGAAAAGTGTGCAACAAGAAATGCTTGTTGAGAGTGCAACAAGATGATGGAGCTTAGTGAAAAGAGTCGCCTTCACTAAGTGGGCCTGCAGGCTATTTTTGGCACAAGTCTATTTTTAGACTATGTCTATTTTTAGACATATGGATCATGTCTATGGATTGTAGGTTGTTGTTTATGGATGATTGGTCAAGTTGGGAAAAATAGATGGATTTCTATTTTTGATCAAAGTGTGAGTGATCAAAGTCTATTTTTAGACTGGCTGTCAAAAATAGAAAAGTCAAATATTATTGTCTCATAATAATATTTGGACTATAAACCTGATCTTATTCTCTTGGAGCACTTCAGTTTGAGCTATAGAGGTGGCACATGCAGCTGTTAGAAGGAAATACACTTTTCTTATGAGTCAGTTGAGTTGTTGCATGCATGACTTCAGTTAGAACTCAATCAGTTGAGTTTGGTGGAGTTGATTGTGCAGTTGATGGAATTGTGTTCAGTTTAGCTTTGTTAAACTAGTTGTATTTAGTCTAACTGATCAATAGACTAGAGATGAGTTGGGTGAATTAGTTATTAATTAATTCACAAGTTATTAACTCATAATGAAACTATAGAATACATCAGTTAACTCAGTTGCATGTCAGTGCATGTTCAGTTCAACAGGGACAGGTGGTAGAGAATCAGATTGCTATCAGTTGTGACTATAGTTGTGCACCAGATCTTGCACAATCAAGGGATTGAGGATGCCAATGAGTTTGCTCACGTATTTGCCTAGTATTGTAGCCTTTGCTCACGTCCAACAAAGTGTGAGTGATTATTTTGAGGTGAAATACGAGTTTGGGAAGCCATTCTCATCAGTTCTTGAGCAGGTATTGAGCTGGAGAGGCAGGCAAGCAGTGGAATAGATTTGGAGATCAGATCTGAGCTATATTGTGTGTAACAGGTGGAGTTGGTACTGGATTTCTTGTGATAAGCATTGTACTTTGTAATGTTACATGATTCAATCAATATAATATACAGATAGTGTGGGGTTCTTAGCGAGATGCTTTCCCCAGGATACATACTGTGTTAATGAGTTTGATTGATGCTTCTAAGTGTGCCTGTGAATGTTTCTGCTTCTGTAAATTGATGATCAATGTAGAGGAGATTATGTATTATACATTTTCCGCTTATAATTTTATGATCAGGATAATCTCTGTGAATATGTGTTAAATTATTCAAAATTTCTATAGATTTGTTATTCTGGACAAATGAATCCTTAGTTTGCCAAACAACTAAGTAAAACATCCTCAAAAATAATTGAAGCTTTCATTTAATTAGATTTTTAAAAGTTTTTAGATCTCAAAATTAGTTTTTGTAGTTTTGAGTGCTTTTCTAGAACTTGTAGATCTCTTTTGAAAGGAAAATTGTTTTTCTTGTAGTTTCGAGTTTTGAAAAGTGAAAGGGATTTATTGTGAGCATTAATTATTAGTCTCATTTTGAGTTCTTATTGAAAAATACAAAAAGATTTTCTTTTCATTCTCATGTTGAAAGAAAGATTTGTTTCTTAAAGAATTGCATTCTTAAACTCTTTCTTTTAGCTAGAATTTCATTGAAAGAAAAACGAATTGCTTATCATTTTAGGTGCATCTTTTAGCATTTGGAGTCGAGTCTTCACACCATCAAAGTTTCATTTCCATACCTATTGACTTAAGGAACAACCCATAAAAGCAACGATTAATTAAAATTGATCTAGTAATCTTTTTTATTTGTAGGGCTCTCATCACCAATATAGCTTAGGCTAGTATCTTGGAGTAGGGAGTAATTAACTCTCCAAGATAGTTAAAACAAACAAGTAGATATATCTTGTGGTAGGAAATAAATCCAATTGTAATTGATACATTCTGGGAAGCTTCTCTTAAAGGAGTCAATCACGAGATCATGTCCGAACCTTTGAGACAATCAAGTTTGTTTCATTGGGAAAGATAGAAGATTTGCGTGTATTATAAACGGTAAACCTCGGATTAACCATTGTCGAGGAGCTTGGGGTCACTTGTTGGTAAACCTCAGATTGATCATGTCAAGGAGCCTTCAAGGGGATTGAGCTTTGTTACTCTACCCTTGCGTGTAGATCGGATCGTAGACTGTTCCCCCAGTTGTATTTGTTGTTGTTGGTAACCTTAGTGTCCATAAACTTAAGATTATTTCCTAAGGTGATGGTGAAGGACAAGTCTCAATGTACCTGGAGTAGACGTCGACTAGAATCACTTGGACTCTCTGGGGGGTTCTCTTCACTTGAGATGGTTTTGTGAAGAAACTTGTGCAAGTCTATTTCATTAAGTAGGTTGTCAGGGTAACTGTTCCAACCGCCCTTTCTGTATTAAATTTCTACTATGTTGGATTTCATCACCAACTAGTGTTTTTAGTACGGGAAGTTACTGCTTGTGTGTGGTTTGAACTCTTAGATTTTTTAGGCGTGTGATTCAATTGTTTGTTTCTTTAGAGACTTTAGGTGGTTTTATTGAAATTTTCTGTGTTTGTGTGTAAATAATTAATATTTAATCATAGCTGAATTACCAAGACAATCTCGTAGACTTCAGGGGAAACCTCCTGAATATTCACCAAGCTAGCTTGAAGGGCTATGAGCTCTTGTATCACCTAGTGACAGTAGAGTTGGATCACCAGAAGCTGGAGAGTCATCTTTAATTGTTCATCCTGATTATCAAATACAAACAACATAGTCTATTCAAGAGCCAATTTCATTTTCCGAAGTTACTAGTAGTATTTCTCCTTCTAGTGAATTAGCTAAAGAACCTAAAATTTCTGAGCCTGACACTGAACCTGCTATTACTCCAACTTCAGGATTTGCTTCCCTAGCTTCTAGTAATCCTGGTTCACATAGGGTAAGAAATATCATTACTCAAAATCTTCCTTTTGGCCTCATTTCTATTAAAGAACTTGTTAATCTAGAAGAAGACGTAACTCTTCCCGAAAACCAATAGATTTTAAATCTTAGGGAGCGTGAAGCAATATTCTACAATCCTTTTAGGGGTGATGCTTGGTATGTTTCATTGAGAAATGTTTTAGAAAATCCAGGTCTTATTTTTTCTCCACCTCAAATTCCTTTTCATCCTACGCCAAGAGGTTATTATCCATCATCCATTATGTCAAGACAGTCATCCATGTTTTCCCAAACACCGGAAACATTTTTATTTGGTGGTCCTTCTATTCCTATAGGGTACCAGTCACTTTCTAGTACTTTTTCTGGAGCATCTCCTCAATCGATTGAACATGTGTTATCATCTGGAAATAATGGAACTCAAATGTTGAATGTAGAACAAATCCTTATGATGTTTGGTAGTATTCCAAATCCTCAACCTCAAGGTAGTTAGTTACCGCCTGGGGGGAAACCCCAAGGTAGTTAGTTACCGCCTGGGGGTCAACCCCAAGGTAGTCAGTTACCACCTGAAGGGCTTCATCAAGTTTATCAACCTTCAGGACAGTACATACCTCAAGGTCAACCTTAGACTTAGTACATACCCCAAGGTCAACCCCAGTTTCAGTACATACCTCAAGGTCGACTCCATTTTCAGTACGTGCCTCAGGGTTATCAACCCCAAGGTTAGTACCCAACTCAAGGTTTCCAACCACCTTCTGATCAACCATTTTTTCAAGGAGCTGCAAATGTACCGCCTAATTTTTAGCCCTATGTTCAACCAGGTTATGGTCCTCCATATGCACAACCTTTTGTGGGTCCATACTCTGGAATGAATATGGTGTGGGATCTGTCTCAAACTCAACAGACTTTGCAACCTAATGTGCAGTTAGTTAATCAACCTAGACAGCCTTTGGTTTCTGGTCCAACCTAGCAACCTGTCCAACCTACTATTCAAACCCCTGCATCTGGTACAGTTTAGCAACCTGGGCCTAGTTCACCTTGTACTCCGCCCCAAACTGCTGCAACTACTGCAACCTCTGTTCAACCTACAACACCTATTTCTGGAGTATCAACAACTCCGGTTTCTACTACCCCTGCATCAGTGCAAATTCCTCAAGTCTCTGTGCCTTAGTCAGGACCTATGGTTTATACTTTGGTCCAGATGCCTGCGAGACAAGCTAGTATGATTGCTACCATTACTACAAGTCAACCACAATTTACGTATCAACTGTACCAAGGGTAGTATCAATTTGGTCCTACTGTGCAAAACCCAGTTTATCAGTATCAACCGTATCCTCGCTATACTTATCAACAGCTTCAACAACCCCAGTTTGGTCCAGTTAATCCTAGTTTCCCAGGAGGTTATAACATTCCTAATGCAAAACTAATTCCAGGTTATCTTGGATATCCTCCTCCAGGAACTGGTCTCACTACTCAAGGTTTTTGCGACCCTAACCGTCAGTTACCATTTATTGCAACTTTGGATTTACCTGATTTGTCGTGCCTTACGAACGATCCGATTTACTATCTTCTGTATTGGCCGCCAATGCCTAATAAGTTGCCTAGTGATATCTCGAAATTCGAGGGTAAGTCAGGATAGGATCCGTCAAATCATGTTATGACTTATCTTCTCTGGTGTGCATCTAATTCCATCATTGATGATTCAATTCGATTGCATATTTTTCAACGAACTCTTACTGGTCTTTTTGCCAAATGGTACATTGAGTTACCGCGAGCCTCTTTTTATAATTTCAATTAGTTAGCCATTGCTTTATTAACTCATTTTCAGTTGCCTGTCAGATACGAAAATGGCACAGAACTGTTAACTTCACTAAAACAATCCACATCCGCGTATATTTCTGATCACATTCATGAATGGCGACGTAGAAGGCGTTTAGTGAAAGTTTTCATTCCGGATCAAATTTTAGTGGAATGGTTCATTAAATCATTGTTACCTAAAATCACTAAAGATGTAGCTAAGGGAGGAGTTGTTATTGAAGAGAAAGTCATTTCTCAAGCTCAGTACCTTGACCTTGTTTATACGCAGTCAGGTAATTTACATGAAAAAATCCTTGATCTTCCAAAACACGGTCAAATAACTGTAGCTCCTTCAGGGTCTCATGCCGCTGATGGTATGATTGGTACAATTAGCACTAAAAGTAAGAAGAAATCTTCAAAGAATTCTTCTCTTATAATAACTTTACCTGATTCCCTTACGGGAGAGTCTTCCACTAAAATTTCTGTCGACATCCATGTCGTAGAATCATCTGCGGCCAAATCAAATTCCGGTAATAAAAAGAAGGGGAAGAAGAAAAATAAACAAAATTCAAAAGATAAAACAGATAAAAATGAATCTACTGACGAAAAACAAAAACCTCGTTATCCTTGTTTCATTTGCGATGAGGATCATTTTACCAAAGATTGCCCACATCGAGCAGAGGTTTCGAAAATCATTAAAGGTTCTCAAACGCCTGCTGTATTGAAGGATCCTTTTCCTACTCAAGATAGTAAGAAGATTGGTTCTTCCTTGAATGCCTCAAAAGAACCCATTATGATGATGTCTCATGTTAGGATTGCGACGCGATCATAAGATTATGGTAGTAAAATTCCTGTTGGTGGGAAAGAAGCAGAATCTTCTAATTCAAACACATCAACTACACCTCCTCCTGGTTCTGGTCCACTATAGATCGAGAAACCCAACCCTGACTTAGTAATTAAACTGCCTGCTGAAGGTATACTTTGGAAATCAGCTTTCAATCCACATGCGAGAGCTGCTCAGAATTATAACATTGTTGAAGACTTAGTTATTTCCCCTTCAGCAATGTCGGCTTTGGAAGTGTTGCAATTGTGCCTGGCACAGCGCAAATTACTATTGTCTGCTATAGGAACTGTTGATATTCAGGATTCGAGCCTAATAATCTTCGATTTAGAGAATAGTACACCCCACCTCCCTCATCAAATTGCTTTCCAGATTCCAGTGTTAGTAAAAAACAGACTTTGTTTTAGGACTGTGATTGATGAAGGAGCTTCTACGTGTATTATGTCAATTTAGTGTTGGAAATCACTTGGTTCTCCCACACTCAATTAGTCTCCAACAATTCTAAAGGCTTTTGATGGCTGCAGGTTCCATCCTTTTGGTATTTTGCAGGATTTACCTATAGGGGTTGAAGGCAAAACTGTAAATCTAGATGTGGAAGTGGTTGATGCCCCTCTAGATTACAACCTTCTCCTAGGTCGTAGTTGGTCTTATGCTATGACTACTATTGTTTCATCGGTCTTTCGGCTTATCAAGTTTCCTCATAATGGAAAGATCGTTACAATAGACCAGGTGACTTATTTCTCATCCGACCCAGCCTCTACAGATAGTATTCAGCATATCGGTAAACGACTATCCCTTACAAGGATGTTGGCATAGGTTTGATTAAAAAAAAATTCTGGTTTACTAGGAACTTTTTCCTTCCCTCCTCCTAATGTATCAGCTTCTATTGCAACTATTCATATGATTTCATCGAATACTCTTACTTTTCATGATCCTTGGATCGTACCTTTTGATTCTGAAGTAGATTCATTTGGTGGCATGATGCCTCTGAGTCCCTTTGAAATTGCATATCAGGCCGTATAGTTGTTTTCTGATGCTTGTTCAACTAAAACTGATCCAATGAATGTGATCCATGGAGAGTCACTTTCAATATCAAACTCAACTCCATCAACACTTTCTGATCCTGTTCATTTTAATGAACAGATTTGTGAACTATTGTCTGTTGATGATTTATGATGGGAAGATCTGCATCACCGATATTCATTTTTACCCGAGCTTGATCATTTTGAAAATGATTTCTCTTCTATTTTTATGACTGAATATGTCAAGGAACCATAGAATCCATTGCAACATTCTAATTCTAAGTTAAATTTGGAAAATATTTCTCGAACAGTTCCTATTGACATTTCAGTTAAGCCTAGAATTATTGAAAACATTCATATAGGTGCTTGTTGTACGGACGATGAAATCCAAACTTACAAAGCCCTATTTCAAGAATTCCGTGAAGTGTTTGCCTGGTCATATGAAGAAATGCCAGGAATCGATCTGTCAATTATTGTCCATGAAATTAAAACATACCCGAATGCTAAACCTGTCTGACAACGCTTACATCAGATACATCCGTGAAAAGTTGCTGCTATCAAAGCCGAAATTGAGAAATTACTTCATGCAGGTTTCATTTATCCAATTCCTTTAACCGATTGGGTATCGAATATTGTTCCTGTCAACAAAAAACAAGGAATGATAAGAGTATGTATCGACTATAGGGATATTAATCGAGCTTGTCCTAAAGACAATTATCCAACACCCTATATCGATCAAATTATTGATGATTGTGCCGGTAGTGAAATGTTTTCCTTTATGGATGGTTTTTCCAGTTACAATCAAATCAACATACTCCCTGCTGATCAAGCTAAAACAACTTTCATTTGTCCATGGGGGACATTTGCTTATTGCAAATTACCTTTTGGATTGAATAACGCTAGAGCAACTTTTCAAAGGGATATATCTTACACATTTCATGACATCAAGCACATTGTGCGGCCTTATCTCGATGATTTACCTACCCATTCATTACATAGAGCTGATCATCTCATTCATTTATGAGCTATCTTTATGAGATGTAAGCATTATTGAATTCAACTGAATCCACACAAATGTGTATTCTGCGTAGAAACGGGTCGCTTACTGGGATTTATCGTATCAAAGGTAGGCATTCATGTCAACCCCTCTGTTATCACTCAGGTTGTTCCCAAAAAGATCTTGAGAAAAGGGAATACGGCCGAGGTAACCACTAACAATTTTTTAGCTGCAGATTCTAGCCAATATGCAACCAGAGAGGGCTCTCTCTTTATGATTTAGATTTTTTTTGTTATATGTTAGGCTACTTATGAATCACAAGTATTTGTTTGGTGTTTGGAAGGTGACATTTAATAGAACAGGGCTGCAAGATAAGAGAAGTTCAGACAATTGGGTTAATCGAGTTAGTTGAAAATGAACCTCTGGTATGGTTTCTTAGGCAAAAGGAGGACTGCAGAGCAAGATAATTAAACACAGAGCAATTTTCAAGCTGGAATAAGATGAAATGAAGTCAGGGAATGAAAGGCAATCAAGAATCTTTCATTATGCTAACAAAGGGAAATTGAATAAACACTACCAAGGAGAAGTTAAGAATTCCTTGATGATATTTAGAGTGAAAGAACCAGGGATACAAGAGCAGTCAAGATTTCTTGCCTATGCTAGTCCTATGGAAAACATAAAAATTAACAGGAATTGAACACAGAGTACAATCAAGTAAATTCTGGGTTATATTTTTTTCCTGCAATTCAGAATATGATATATAGATGATAAATAAACATAGAAACAATAAAACAAGGGTAAAAAGACTTATTGTTCCATGAAGTAACACGAGAATTCTGCAATATATTCTTCTACCATTAATTCCACAACAGAAATTTCACCAGCAAAGCATTCCAACAATCTTTATTCAGAAAGTTTCTCAAAATTACAGCACAGGTCTAGAATGATATTCACCAACCAACAACAATACATCTCATGAGGAGGTATTTATAAAAAAGAGTTACAAAATATCTTATAGACAAAATATCAAGCATTAACTTCATCCATCTACTTCTTTAAAGGCAGTAGGTGGCATTGGAAAGAGAGCGCAATGAATGCAGGAGTAAGTTGTGTTGTGCTGGCTGCCTTAGGTGGTCTGATATCTTTGACTTTTTGACTTATCAAGTCAGCTGGCAACTGTTTCTTTATCTCGCGTTCCTGTGTTGCTATCCTAGCCCTTCCATTTGTGCCCGATTTCTCTATACTGTGTTTTGGCATGAACGCCTTCCTTGCTGTCTTCATATTTATGATAGGTGGCACGCGCATTAAATTTGATTAAATGCAGACAAACAAAAAAGAACTAGTTCCAAAACTACCTCGGTAAAATCTCCAACATGCCCTGCCACCATTGATCTATTGGCAACTGGTGTCTTTGTAGTTTAATTAATGTCTCATCAGCGTCAGCATACCTGTACTAATTGGGCTGGATTTCAAAAAGATGTGTCATCTCACGTTCAATGTAGAACAAATTTTCTAATTTGTCATACAAACTCTGTCCAGAGGGAGGTACTGTCTCTTCTATAGTGCTTGATGATGCTGTAATTTGATTGGTAACATAGGTATTTACCCTGTGAGCATACTACTCATGTGTTAACAGTCTCCCGTTGCTAGTCAATAAGCTGGGTAATCCTTTGCTCTGCAATACTGCAAACTTTTCTCTGAAAGCATTTATTTCTGTCTGCATTTCCTGGCACTTTCTTTCTAAAGTTTGCACAAAATTCGTCATGGTCAGCACCTTTTTTACTGTCAAAATTGTACCTGTTATGTCCTGAATATCTAGAGTTGCTAGCTGCTCTTTGGTATGAGTATTCAAAAAATGAATTAGCTTATTGGCCTATTCGGGCTTGTTTGCCAATAATGCTCTGGCTTTTTGAGTCTCAAATTGAGCTATCCCTATTAATTCAATCTGGTAATGAATAGTTTGTATTGATGTCCATTGATCAGTGATGGACTGGCCAATTTTAGTCCACAAAATTGTTTTGATTTCTGCCAGAGTTTTGTGAAGAGTAAGGTCCTTCTCCAAGGCTTTTACCTTATTTTCCAGAGCCTTTACTTTTCTTGTCTTCTCAGCCACAGTTATTTTTGATTTGTTATAATTCACCTCTATCTTGGCCAGTTTTTCTTTGGCTTCTTTTAACTCTGCCATTTTGAGTTCTAAAGCCTTTATTTCCTTCATCATCTCTTCCATGCTCAGGCTGGAATCTTGTCCTACTGCTGTTGCTGTTGTAGTTGTTACTGAAGCTGAGGTACCTGTTGTTGCTTCTGGGACAATGGGAGGGACTGTTGCTGTAGTTGTAGGAGGAGAAGTTATGCATATTGGAGCTGTTTCTGGTGGCTGGGAGGCCAATTCTCCTTGTTTTCGTTGTAATGCTATCTCCAATGCCTTCTCTGTTTCTGCCAGCCTTTCATTCATCCTCATTAACAAACTCACCACATCCTCCTCTTCTTTCTGATGTGCAACTTCTATGGTCTGAGGGTGCATTGTAATTGGTAGCTTAAGTTGCTTTCTGAGGGCTGCTATATCTTCTTCTTTCTTTTTTATTAAAGCCTATATGCCCTTGGGATCCTTGGGATCATGTCCCAGCTCCACAATAATTTCCTCCAAGGATTTAATTCTATTATCCTTAGCTAATGAGGATGCCTTCTCTAATTCCAATTGGGCAGAAGTATTGTGCAATGAATTTTGTAGTCTGTGAGCCAATAATTCTTTGTCTGCCAAGGTAGAGTATACCATTTCTCCGGTTTGTTTATGTAACTCAATCTGGTCCATTGGGTGGATGTCTTTAGAGAGAACTTCCAGATTGGTCCTGATATAATCAGCAGTTGACTGTGGCTGCTGCGTTGTAGGCCTAAAGTGACTAAGGGTCATTTTCCCTTCTTGGATATCATAGGCTGCCATTAGCCTTTGTTGGTTGGTAGGAGCCATTCTTAGCAATTGATTATAAAGCTGGAACCTCACTAGCTCATTTCTAGCCTTTATTTCAGTGAATGCTTTCTTGATATCCAAGCCTTGCTTGCTCTGTTGCTTGGTGGATGTAACCTCCACACCATGCTGCCTCTCTTGCTCTTGCTGAAATGAGCTAGTTGATGTTTCCAGAATTGGAGGAGCCTGCTGTTCAGCTGTCTCCTCACCCCCTAAGTTGCCTGCTGTTTCTTCTGCCAATTCTTCCTCAGAGTAAGGGTTCAATCTTTGCCTCTTTTCCCCTTGTTGTTCTACTGATCCACCTGTAGGTGTCTCTTCTTGTCTGTCCCTTTTCTTGGCTCTTTCCTCATTGAGAGGAGTTTGTAACACAGGTATTTCAGGTACTTTTGTTTGTGTCGAAGGAGCTTGCCCTTGACTTTGCTCCTTGGCTGTATCTAGTCGGTCTGCCATTGTATCTTGCTGCTTTGAATGATGTACTTCCTTGCCTTTGGATGTCCCTGCAGGTGAAGTCCTCTGTTGAGCAGGTTTTTGTGAAGTTGTGACAGATGATGTGTCCGCTCCAAGGTGTTGAGGTAATGTGAAAGGGACCTGTTTTACAGGAAACTGGTGCGAAATGTGGCTGCAGACTAAGCTGAGGGGGCAGAGTTTGCTGAGTGAATTCGCCAGGGTGGCGGATTGGAGCGTTGGTCGCAAACATGTCGTAATTTTGCATGCACAATCTCCGTAATACAATGAAATAAAAATAAACAAAAACCATCACTTTCACGACTTTTAAACGAAATTTGGGCTTTTTCGGGCTTTTTGGCGCTTTTTGGGATGATGTCATCATGATGTAACTTTGTCCTATAGCGGGGTACGGAAGGTGACGTGGCGGATTGTTAGGGTCCCACCCTAACCCCCTTATTTATGTCATGGGATCACATCATAGTCAAGAGTCAATAAAGCCCATATTAATATTTGTAAGTGGTTAACCCGCAATTAATGACGGGACCACAGTTAGTTGCAAATGGGCCGTAGTATTAGATAGATGGTATTAATAAAACCCATGGTATTGGCCCGTGGTATTACATGTATGAGTCATATATAAAGGATAGAGACTCCCTGCGAGGAGTATCGTGTCTTATTTTGTAATCGAGCTCTGCTCTATTCGAGGTTCCCCCTCGAAGAGGCAAGTGAACATTAATCTCTGAATAATAAAATCATTGCTATTCTGTGTTCTGGGTATCTTTTCTTCGCATATTCTGTATTGGGTATCATTTTGCAGGTTAAGAGCATAATAAGTGGTATCAGAGCACTTTCCAGGGCCGGGGGGATCGCCAATTCTTAGCAATTTTTTTTTTTGGCTAGAGACGTGTTTCGGCGTCTTTAAACCACGGGATCTGTCGTTGAGCACATAAACCTGCGGATTTGGGGAGGCATGCACGCAGGAAATACAAGAGGTGGTCACGTCTGTTGGACTCCCTTGTAACCCGTGTGGGTACCCCTTCGAGTAGTAGCGCATTAGACAGAACTGCGCACGGACTGTTTTCCACGTACCCTCTGGGTATATCGGAAGCCCCTAGGCTCCCTTGAAACCTCGCCATAGATAAACCGTCGGCCGTCTTGTGGCTACAGTACACCGAGAACAACACTCGAAGAGATTACTCGCCCGTACGATAGGGTAGTCGGGTTGTACGGCTAAGGGTACGGTCAATCCTCCTTAGTTAGAGCCCTGAAACATTGGGCCGAGTACTACTGCCAGACCCTTATGTATATTGCGATCTGTAGCACCTGACACTCCTCTAGACCATAGTTCCCTTTTCTCTCGGGGGATCGCACATCATCTATTCCAGATCCGCTAGTGCAAAGGGGTGCAGAAGCAGCCGACATCAGTCCCGCAGTCTCGAGTTCACAGATCAGTCATTCCGATCTGTTAGAGCCAGCCGATCCGCAACAGCAGTCTGTTCCGCCGCCCAGAGCTATCCGATTCCCCCAAAAAAAAGAAAAAAAAGAGTCTGAGATCTTCCCGGGCGCTTATTTGTGACCTAGCCCATCAGAATCAGGACAACGAGCTGAGCACGGTGGTACCATTCAATTATTAGTGAAAAATTTTAGGCGGTCCCAATTTTTCATCAGGTTGGTGTATGGTAGAAACTAGAGCTCAAGCAATGGCCAATGAAAGACTGGACAAACTTGACGAATCCATCCAATCCATCAATAGGCAGCTTACCGGACTATCTCTCCAGGTCCAGCAATTACTCTCGAAGGGCAAGGAACCAGCCCATGAGGAGTCGTATAATGACAATGAATACAATGAGGGTGAGTCTAGCCACTCTCCTCACGTCTGGCACACCCACCCACCATCCAGTCAGCGACCTCCCAAGTTGGATATGCATAAATTTGACGGTTCTCACCCGTCCGCATGGATAGCACAAATGGAGCAGTATTTCAAACTGAATCATATCTTAGATGATGCAACTAAGCTTATGTTGGGGAGCATGTACTTAGACAATGAACGGTGGCAATGGTGGGAATGACATCAACGTTGCAATGGACCTTTTAAGATTTGGACCCAATTTACCAAAGCTCTTCGAGACTACTTTGAACAGGAGGACTCTTTTTTGGGTCGTCTTACTAAGCTCCGACAGACAGGTACCGTGGATGAATATATTACAGTTTTTGAAGCCTTAGCCTTCGGCACTTGGGGTCTCTCAAATGATTTCTACACGGAATGTTTTATCAGTGGTCTTAAAGAAGCCATCAAAGCTCAAGTCTTACTGCACCACCCTCCCACTTGGACAAAGGCTTGCAAGGTAGCCCGTAATGTGGAACGTGCATTAGCAGCCCAATACAGTCGCCCAAATTTCCCCACTAAAGGTCGTCTCCCACAGGCTCACAACACGACTCAAACACTTAAGGTCCAAAAGGTGTCACCTACGGAAATGGCTGAAAGAAGGAAGCAAGGACTATGTTACTACTGTGATGAAAAATACTCCCCAGGTCATAAATGCAAGGAGCCCAAATTTTTTCAAATAGATGCCACTGACTACAGCTCAATAGAGGAAGATCCGCCACTTGAGGAACATGAGGCGTTAGAAGAAGACAACCCAAAGGAGAATGTCTCTGACAAACCAATTATTTTGCTGCATGCATTGGCAGGGATTTGTTCCCCTCAAACTCTCAAAATCAGGGGTTTTCTTAAACATGGCCCAGTAGTAGTCTTGATTGATAGTGGAAGTACCCATAATTTCATCCATCAAAAAATCGCAGAAGCAGTGCATTGTTTTGTACGAGCAATTTCTAACTTCCAAGTCCAAATTGCGGATGGGGGCACAATGAAATGTGAAGGCCGTTGTGAAAATGTCAAACTTCAAATGGGGGATTATCAGTTGAAAACCCACATGTTTTCCATACACATGGGGGGTTGCGACATTGTCCTCGGCGCTGAATGGCTCCGCACGCTTGGGCCAATCACAATGGATTTTCAGGAGTTATATATGAGTTTTAAGCAGAACAACTACACACATACCCTCCATGGACTCCAGGCGGGAGCCCCCTCTATCATTAGCTTGCATCGGATGGAAAAATTGTTAAAAAAGGGAAATCATGGAGTGGTAGCTCAATTTAATGCCATCCAGGTCATCGAAACCAAGTCTCTGCCAATTCATCCTAAGATGCAACAGATTCTGCCAGTCTTTGACAAGCCTCATGAGCTTCCACCCTCGTGAGGGGAACATGATCATAGCATCACCTTGGTTCCAGGGGCCCAACCCCCAAATGTGTGGCCATACAGATATCCGTTCACCCAAAAGAATGAAATAGAAAAAATCATCAAGGAACTTTTGGAAGTAGGTGTCATTCGTCCCAGCATTAGTCCTTATTCATCCCCAGTGGTCATGGTGCTCAAGAAAGATGAGGAGTGGTGGATGTGTCCCGACTTCAGGGCCCTCAATAAGTTGATAGTCAAAGATAAATTTCCCATTCCAGTGGTTGACGATTTGCTGGACGAACTCCATGGGGCTCAATTCTTCACTAAGCTAGATCTTTGCTCAGGCTACCACCAAATTCGCATGAAGGAAGTCAACATTCCCAAGACTGCTTTCCGAACTCATGAAGGCCATTATGAGTTCCTGGTCATGCCATTTGGTCTTTGTAATGCCCCCTCTACTTTTCAGAGCCTTATGAATCACATTCTCAAACCATATCTTAGGAAATTTGTCCTTGTCTTCTTCGATGACATCCTCATCTATAGTGGCACTTGGGCTGCACATCTTCAGCATGTAGATCTACTCTTACACCTGCTCCGCAAGCATAAATTATTTGTCAAGATGTCCAAGTGTTCGTTTGGCATGGAAGAAGTTGAGTATTTGGGCCACATTGTGGGGCGTGAAGGTGTCAAGGTGGACCCCAAAAAGATCCAGGCAATGCAAGAATGGCCTCAACCTAAGACTTTGAAGAGCTTGAGAGGATTTTTGGGTCTCACAGGCTATTATCATAAATTTGTCCGCAACTATGGCCGCATAGCGAAGCCCCTCACTCAACTCCTAAAGAAAAATTCCTTCTTCTGGAATGAGGAAACACAACAGGCATTTACCGCTCTCAAAAACGCCATGTGTTCCACTCCAGTCTTAGCACTACCTGACTTCACCAAATCCTTTGTCATTGAATGTGATGCTTCGGGGACCAGTATTGGGGTGGTCTTAATGCAGGAAGGGCGACCTTTGGCCTTCACAAGCCAACAACTAAGTGGGAGGAATCTGGGCCAATCTACCTACGAAAAAGAAATGATGGCCATCTTACATGCCATCGAGACCTGGCGACCTTACTTATTGGGGCGACGTTTCCAAATCCGCACAGATCATCACAGTCTTAAATATTTTTTGGAGCAATGCCTATCCTCCCCACAACAAAATAAATGGCTCGCCAAAATGCTGGGATATGATTATGATATCATTTACAAGAAAGGGAAAGACAATAGTGTAGCAGATGCATTATCTCGCCAATTTGAGGAAGAAAGTACTTTGCTAGCAATTTCCCTCCCCATTCCAGAATGGATTGAAGAGGCTCGCAAGGAATGGTTTTCACACCCCGGGCTATCCCAACTCATTTCTCAATTGCAGGTAGATCCAAATTCCACCAAGGGCTACTCGTGGCAGGATGATATTCTTCGCTACAGGGATAGAGTCGTAATATCCCCAACATCCACCCTCAAAGGTCGCATTTTGGCAGAATTTCACTTATCGCCCATTGCAGGACATTCGGGCTTTCAGAAGACGTATGCTCGCGCCAGAAGATCATTTTTTTGGACAGGCATGAAAAAGGACATCCTTACTTTTGTAGCAGAATGCGATGTCTGTCAACGCCACAAAGGGGAAACAGTCAACACAACAGGCACATTACAACCATTGCCCATTCCGACATCCATTTGGACGGAAGTTTCTATGGATTTCATTACAGGTCTTCCAAAGTCCGGGAACAAGTCAGGCATCATGGTGGTTGTGGACCGACTATCGAAGTATGCTCATTTCTGTGCACTACCCCACCCATTTACACCAACTTTGGTCGCTCAATATTTCATGGATCAGATTTTCAAATTGCATGGCATGCCCACTTCTATTGTGTTCGATCGCGACCCGATCTTCACTAGTAATTTTTGGCAGGAACTCTTCAGGATACAAGGCACTCAACTAAAACTCAGTACTTCCTATCATTCGCAAACGGATGGTCAAACTGAAGCCGTAAACAAATGTCTAGAAACCTACCTTAGGTGTTTCACTTCAGAAAAGCAACACCTTTGGGTATAGTGGTTACCTCTGGCTGAATGGTGGTATAACACCAACTATCATGCCACCACCAAAATGACTCCCTATGAAGCAGTATATGGTCAACTTCCACCTTCCCCTATTTCTTATCTCAAGGGGTGCTCCAAAGTACAAGCAGTGGATCAACTCCTACAACACCGCGCAACCATGCTCGCCCATCTTAGAGAGAATCTTCATCAAGCTCAGAATTGCATGAAGCAATAGGTAGACCAGCATCGCTCAGAGCACCAATTTCAAGAAGGGGATCAGGTCTTTTTGAGGCTGCAACCATATAAGCAAACATCACTCAAAGACAAGGGTTGTCAGAAGCTATCTCCAAAATTCTACGGACCATACCAAGTACTTCAGTGCATTGGAGAAGTGGCTTACAAGTTGGCTTTGCCACCTACTGCAAAAATCCATCCAGTTTTCCATGTATCGTGCCTCAAGAAAGTGATCGGGAACAATTGCCGAGTTCAAACCAGTCTACCTGAATTGGACGAAGAAGGGTCAATCTAGCTTCAACCCGAACAGGTTCTAGACACAAGAGACAAACACCTGCGCGGCCGCATGATTAAGGAAGTCCTCGTCAAATGGAAAGACACCTCTCCGGAAGATGCAACTTGGGAACCAGTCACTATTCTTCAGCAGTTTCTGCAGCTTCAGCCTTGAGGACAAGGCTAGTCTTAAGGGGGAGGGCATGTTAGGGTCCCACCCTAACCCCCTTATTTATGTCATGGGATCACATCATAGTCAAGAGTCAATAAAGCCCATATTAATATTTGTAAGTGGTTAACCCGCAATTAATGACGGGACCACAGTTAGTTGCAAATGGGCCGTAGTATTAGATAGATGGTATTAATAAAACCCACGGTATTGGCTCGTGGTATTACATGTATGAGTCATATATAAAGGATAGAGACTCCCTGCGAGGAGTATCATGTCTTATTTTGTAATCGAGCTCTGCTCTATTGGAGGTTGCCCCCTCGAAGAGGCAAGTGAACATTACTCTCTGAATAATAAAATCATTGCTATTCTGTGTTCTGGGTATCTTTTCTTTGCATATTCTGTATTGGGTATCATTTTGCAGGTTAAGACTATAACACAGATGACATGGCAGACACGGTGGACGAAATAGTGACATGGGCACTGACATGGGCGGATGACATGGTCAGCGGGAGGTGGGAGCGATTTGTGGTTTCTATCGCACCACCTTATGTACGGGGGTGGTTTCTGGCAGAACGGCCTCGATGCAATGGGCTGACGACACGTGTCCTGGGGTACGGCGGGAAAACCGCTTTCTATCGGCGCTAATCTTCGGACGTCGGAGCGGCTCCGATATTAACGAGAGCCGTTGGATGGGGAGGGCCCGATCCGATGGTTGACGGAACGTGGAGGTGGCGGGCAGTTATGGCATGGGAACCCACCAAATATTAATGTTTTATATGTATTGCGGGGTTATAAAACTTTGGTTATCGGGGTATGCAGGTATGGTTATTTAATTAACCAAATGTTAATTAAATCCCACTGCTATTGCGCAACGAGCTATGGTTATTTGTTAAACCAAAGGTCAAACAAATCCCAGTGGAACACATGGTGGGTTGTTATTGGCCCCAGGTGGACCAATGACTCCCGAGAAAATTAAAATATAGCCATATTAGGCCGGGGCGGGATATTTATAATGTTTTTGGGTTTTTTTTGTTATTTATATATAGTAGGGGCAGGGAAACTTTATATAGGAGTTATATAATAAAGTTAGGGTGTTAATATGACAAATGATAGGAGAATGCTAAGTTCAAAAGGTAGAAACTTAGGTTTTTAGGGAAATGAAAGGGAAATGAAGTGATTATTTTACACAAGAAATGTGGCTTGTTTTGATCAAGTAAACACAAAGTTTCACTTAGTATTTCTCATAAAATGAAATGAGTTAGGACCACTGAGCAGATCCCAATGTCCTTGAGGGGATGTTAGTAAGTGTTCTTGGGGAAAAGAGAGGGGAAATCAGTCATGCTCCACTGAACTGTAGCCACTTTGCCATGATGTTTGGGATACCAATGAGATAGATCACATTAAAGCTAATCACCAACCTGCTTCTGCAACACCATAATTACCTACGCATTCTGCTATACCTAACATTTTTTCTTCATATTTTTTGGGTGCATTTGAACTAGCAAACCCTTTCTTCCTTTTCTTTTGACTACCCTCCTATCTAAGTCTACCCTTATCTCTTCCAAGGGCTCCGATTCAACTGTTGAGCACCCTTGTTTCTCTACCTAGCTAGTAATTTGCCAAGTTTGAACTGTTTGAACAGACCTTATTCTATAATGCTAAAAAAATAAATTTAAACATGGACTGGCCAAGATTGAGCTGTTGGGCCATCCATCAAGTGTGACAGAAGTCAGTGATTGCACATTCAAAACTTCTTTGCAAAAAGTAGTACAGTAGTGGCATTTTGACTAGCCACTTTCCTGGTCTTTCTTTGGGGTTCATTTTCTTTCTTTTTTAACCAATTCATTTTTCTTACCCTTTGATTTTTCTTTTAGGGCATACCCTCTTTACATTTTTTAAATTTTTCTGTTCTTTGGAAAATATGGAACTTTTGCAACATGGAAAGGATGATCATATTTGGCATTTCCACAGTCAATCATGAAATATGATACCTATTGGTATAGGAACCTAACAGTGGCTCCACTTGGGGATGGCTTTTTCAGGTGAAAAGCTAAGAACAGCAGGTCAGATGGCCTTACTTTCAACTGTTGCTGTAATATAAAACTTCCTTCTGCTGTAGACAAGAAAACTGAATCTTTATGGCATGTATACACTTCTCATGAGCTGATGTGAACAGAATTACAGCTCTGTCTTTGCTAGTTTGTCTGAGTATTTTTCATCATCTTTATAGCTCCCAAGTTTTCTTCTTGCTTTCTTTTGATAAACTCAAAATATACAAAAAAAGGTGGCACAATTCCTTGCTTTTCCCTCAAAATTTGCTACATCTTATCCCCTGTCTTATTGTTATAATAAACTGCTAAAATAGACACTATTTATGTACAAAGTACAGTCCTGTTATGTTAACAAAGAGGATCAAAATAATGCTTGAGCATTCGCCCATTGACTGGCCCTTCCTCAGCTTTTGTACCATTCAAACTTTTCAAAAAATAGGTGTTATTTCCTTGTACAACCTAAATGACAAAAGGGCCTTTCCATAGGAAATCAAATTTGCCATGTTTTTCTTTGTCTTCCCTCCTAGAATCCCACTTCAGCACTTTGTTTCCTATGAAGAAATCCTCTGCTTTTGTCCTTTTGCCAAAATTCTTCTTGAGTCTATCTTGCAGAATCTGAGTTCTCTGATACACTTCCTCTCTAGTCTGCTGCAAGTGAATAGTTTGATTGATTCTTCTTTGAGTATCATTGGGTTCTTCTTGTATCTCTTGCAGCAATTTGATCACAGGGATTCTCAAGGATGAAGGGAATACAGCCTCCATGCCATAAACCAATTCATATGGGCTTGTTCCAATAGATCTTTTTGTAGTTAACCTGTCTGCCATAGTGCATTAACAAGCTTTTTGTGCCAATTCTTTTTGTTTTCCTCCAATACTTTCTTTATGATGTTTACTAGGTTCTTATTGGATGATTCAGCTAGACCATTACCTTGAGGGTAATAGGCTGTGGAGTGGCCTAATGTAATATGGTACCTGTGGCAGAAATTAATCATTATTTTGGATTTAAAGGTAGCATCATTGTCTGTTATGATCTTTTTCGAACATCCAAACCTAGATAGGATATTGGTTTCTAAGAATTGCATGATGATTGAGTCATTGGCTTGCCTACAAGGGATGGCTTCTATCAACTTGGTGAAGTAGTCTGTGGCAGTTAGAATTCACTTTTGTTGGCCAGAGGAGGATGGGTGAATTTCTCCAATGAAATCTAAACCCCATTGTGGAAATGGTCTCTCTGTGGAAATGGGTTTTAGAGGTAAAGGTAACAACTTTCTCTTGCCTTCAAAGATCTGGCATTTATGGCAAGAAACTACAAATTTTTTCACATCAGCAAACAAGGAGGGCCAATAGAAACCAGCTCTTAGAATTTTATCAGCTGTTGATTTCCAATACAAATGTCCACCACAGTCCCCTGCATGAAATTCCTTGAGCACATTGTCAGTTTCATCCTGTGTTAGGCAATTCAGCAAAATACCTTCATGATTCTTCCAAAATAAAACATTGTCTATAATACAAAACTTTGAAGCTTTCATTTTTAAGAATCTATTTTTACTTCTGGATAACCCTGGAGGAGCTTGCTGGTTTAACAATACATACACTATATCAGCATACCAAGGTGATTGTAAGAAGGCTTGATTGATCTGTGGAGTCGCCATCTCTTGCTCGTTATCCAGTTCATTGATGTCAAGGGCTTGGAAATTGGTTATAGACATCAATTTAGCTAAACCTTGTCCTTTTATTAGTTTTGTTGGTTTGATTTCAATGTCATATTCCAAAATGTTGGCTATCCATTTGCCCCTCTTACCTTCAATTCCTTCTTGAGTTAGAATGTCTTTGACCACGGCATTTGGAACATAGGCTATCACATGAGAGTACAAGATATGAACTTTGAAATCCTTGATAGCCTTTACAAGGGCATAAGCCTGTTTCTCCATGATTTGATACTTGAGTGGAGCCTCTCTAAGTGCTTTGCTAAAAAAAGCAATGGGCTTCTCACATCCTTGGTCATCTTTTTGTAATAGGACAGCAACAATAGTATGCTCAGATGCAAAGGAAAAGATTATAAAATCTCTATCAAACTTGGGGCTTGTGAGGACAGGTGTTTTAGTCAAAGCTATTTTAATATCCTCAAAGGCTTCTTTTTGACTTTAAAATCTTTCTTCAGCATGTTATTCAACAGTCTTATCAGTTCGGCCAAGTTGGGAATGAATCTTCTTAGGAAATTTATCTTTCCTAGGAAAGCTTGCAATTCTTTGATGTTCCTTGGGTGAGGCACTTGGAGGATAGCTTGAATTTTGTCCAGGTCAATTCTGATGCCATCTTTCGAAATTATGTGACCTAGGAGTTTGCCTTCTTCTAGGCCAAACAATGATCTCTTCGGGTTCAACGATATGCCATATTTTCTACAAATTTGGAACACTTTCTTGAGATGTTCTAAATGTTCTTGATCTGATTTGGAAAAAGCAGTGAGATCATCAAGATATATGACTAAAAAATCATGGATTTCTTTAGCAAAGGCTATGTCCATTGCTCGTTGAAATGCGGCCCCTGCATTTTTAAGTCCAAAAGGCATTTTTACATATTTGAAGGTTCCCCAAAGTGTTGTAGAGGCAGTTTTGTCTTCATCATCCGGGTGAACTAAGATCTGATTGAATCCTGAGAATCCATCTAGCAATGAGATCCTAGAGGCCCCTACTATCCTTTGTAAAATGTGATCCATCTTGGGCAAGGGGTAATGGTCTTTGAGAGATACTTTATTCATATTTCTTAAGTCAACACACAGTTTTATCTCTCCCGTTTTCTTCCTAGTGGCCACTAGATTTGAAATCCACTCTGAAAATCTAATAGGTGCAATTATTCCGGCTTGGTACATTCTTTTGACTTCCTTTTCAATGAGACGAAGGAGGAATGGATTAACCCTTCTCAGCTTTTGTTTAAAAGGCTTTTGATTTTCTTTTAAAGGTATTTGTAGGTTTTAACCCTGTACAGAAATTACCTGCATATGAATTCTAAATCACAGAAAAATAAACAATGCGAGAGCATAACACATAAAACACATATACACAGAGATTTTCCCCTGGATCCCAAAACTGGGACTACCAGCTTGATTTTTCATTATATTCCTTTCAATGTTACAATACATATTTATACATGCTGAAGCATCCAATACCATGGACCGAAAACCATCGTGTGCAAAACCATGGACCAAAAACCATAGGTAGGTTCGCCCAACCTAATATAGGGTCCAAATTTTTTTTCCCAGTTCACTACGTAGGTTAGTCGTGGAAAGAATATAACACAACCCAACAATCTCCCTCTTGTTGTTTTCTTTCCACAGGGGGCCACAGGAGAGCTTAGTCATTTTTCCAGCCCTGAAATGCCCATTGTTTCTCTACACCAAGAGAACTTCTCAGAGCTCACAGATTTTGTCAATGCATCTGCAGTATTCTTCAAAGTGTCCACCTTTACCAGCAACACCTTTTTGTCTTCTATCATATCCCTCACAATGTGATACTGAACATCAATGTGCTTTGTCTTTGAATGATAAGCAGGGTTCTTTGCCAAGAAAATTTCACTTTGGATGTCACAGTCTATTCTTATAGCTCCCTGTACTAACCCCATACTTGAACACAATCTCTGCAACCAAACTGCTTCCTTGCTTGCATGAGTGGCTGCCATGTATTCTACCTCTGTAGTTGATAGTGCCACTACAGATTGTTTCTTACTCATCCAACTGACTGCACCTCCAAATAGGTTAAACACATACCCACTTGTAGATCTTCTCTGATCCAAATCTCCAGCCCAGTCTGCATCAACAAAGCCACGAATATCCAACACTCTGTCCAATCCTGGTCTTCCTTGGTAGCACAAACCATAATCACTAGTGCCACGCAAATACCTGAAAACCTACTTCACTGCTCTCCAGTGCTCCTTCCCTGGTTTTGACATAAACCTGCTCAATACTCCCACTGCATGTGCAATGTCTGGTCTAATATAGACCATTGCATACATCAGGCTACCGACTGCACTCGCATATGGAACACGAGACATGTCCTCTTCCTCTTCTTGTGTCTTGGGACACTGTTCAGCAGATAACCTCACACCTACAGGAATAGGAACCTTCACTGATTTACTATCCTGCATATTAAACCTCTGCAATATTGTCTCGACATACTTCCTCTGGTTTAACCAGAGCTTCCTCTTTGCCCAATCTCTTTTAATTTCCATGCCCAAAATATAGTTTGCAGCACCAAGATCTTTCATGTTGAATTTGGAGGACAATTGGGTCTTCAAGTCCTGGATAATTTCTTTGTCATTTCCAACCAGCAACATATCATCCACATACAAGACCAGATAAATAACATGGTCACCAATTAATTTAAAATACACACAGTGATCTGCTTTGCTTCTGGTTAAGCCAAGTCCCCGTATAAATGTATCAAATTTCTGATACCACGTCCTTGGTGACTGTTTTAACCCATACAGAGACTTATTTAACTTGCATACCAGTTCTTTCTTACCCTTCACCGCAAAGCCTTCAGGTTGCTTCACGTAGATTTCCTCTTCCAAATCCCCATGAAGAAATGTTGTCTTCACATCCATCTGTTCTACCTCAAAATCAAAAGCAGGAACAACAGATAAAAGTAACCTAATAGAAGTTACCTTAGCAACAGGAGAAAAAATATCACCAAAATCAATTCCCGGCACCTGGGAATAACCTTTTGCTACCAACCGAGCTTTGTATTTCTCCACCTTCCCTTTTGCATTTGTCTTCTTTTTGAACACCCATTTGCTGCCAATGGGTTTCCTTCCAGCTGGCAACTCCACTAGATCCCAAGCCTCATTTTTGTGCAAAGATGCCATTTCATCAACCATGGCCTCTTTCCAGAGTTTTCCATCCTCTGAATCTACTGCTTTCTTCACAGTTCTGGATCATCATCAGTAATAGAAAAAGCAAAATTTGAACAGAAAGCAGAAGGACTATACCTTTCTAGATGCCTTCTTTCTTGAACTAATCTTCTCACAGTCGGAATTTGTGGCTCTTCATCTTCTGATTCCTCCTTTGCTGCAGAGTCTAATTCTTCCTCCTTTAGCTCAAACTCTATCTTCTCAGGTTCCTTTGGTTGGACTTCATGTTTAATAACATCTTTTACCTCTCTGAACACCACATCTTGGTTGTACACAACCTTCCGTGTGACTGGGTTCCAAAGCTTATAACCCTTTAAATCATCCTTATACCCAATAAAGATGCACTTTTCAGATTTACTATCCAACTTGGTTCGTTTCTCCTTTGGAACATGTACATATGCTTCACATCCAAATACCCTCAGATGTGAAAGAGAGGGTTTCTTACCAGTCCACACTTCTTGTGGAGTCTTATCCTCCAATGCTGATGAAGATGACTTGTTGACCAAGTAACATGCAGTATCCATCGCCTCTGCCCAACATTCCTGTCCTAACCCGGCACCACTGAGCATGCTTCTTGCCCTTTCCATCAACGTCTTGTTCATCCTTTCTGCGACTCCATTTTGCTGAGGTGTATATGGAGTAGTCTTCTGTCGTGCTATACCACTCTTCTTACATAATTCTTCAATTCCTTGCTGCAAAACTCTCCACCATTATCTGTCCTCAACACCTTTATCTTCTTCTCTGTTTGATTTTCCACCAGAGCCTTAAATTCTTTAAACCTATCAAAGACTTCAGATTTCTTCTTAAGGAAATATATCCATGTATTCCTTGAGAAGTCATCTATAAATGATACATAGTACACAGACTTACCCAGTGATGGAACCTTCACAGGTCCAAACACATCACTGTGCACAAGCTCTAATATCTGTTTCGCCCTCTTAGCACCAGAGGGGAAACTCACCCGATTCTGCTTCCCATATAGACAATTTTCACAGAAATCAAAATCTAGAGAGCTATTACTCATACCTTCTACCATACCTTTACCATGAAGTATTCGAAGGCCCTTCTCTCCAATATGTCCAAGCCTTTGATGCCACAGCATGGTCTTCTCTCGAGAGACCATTATATTTTCAGCTCCACTTTCAGGAACCACAGAACTGTTGCACCCATCAACAACAGTGCTACCTTTTAGCTTGTACAGAGTTCCAGTACGAACTCCCCACATCAATACCAGTGCTCCCCGAACCATCCTGCAGGTATCCTTCTCGAACACTAATTTTTACACCTGCATCATCCAACTTGCTTACAGAAATCAGATTTCTGGCCAATGCAGGAATATGCAGAACACCCGGAAGTGTTCTAACCCTTCCACCTTGCAACTTCAACTTTACTTTTCCACGACCAATGATTCTAGCCTTCCTATCATCTCCTAAGAAGACATCACCACCATCGTATTTCTCATACTCGCAGAACCACTCTCTATGGGGAGTGAAGTGAAAGGAAGCACCTGAGTCAATCAACCATGCCTCATGAGCTACATGTGTACTTCAAGAAGCCAAGTACACATCCCCACCTTCATCTGAGGTGGTTTTCACCTCTGCAGAAGGAGCATCATCAGATCCCTTTCCTTTATCAGGAGCTTTAGATTTACAGTCCCTTTTGAAGTGCCCTTCCTTTCCACATTTCCAGCACACCACCTTTACAGTTTTTCTTGGAGATTTAGATCTCCCTCTAGATTTAGATCTCCCACTCGATGACTTATTTTTGTTTCTATTCTGGGACTGTCCTCGTACAGACAAGGCATCACCATTCTGGCTCTCCATATTTTTTCATCTCATCTCCTCCGTCAGCAAGGCTGAGACTATTTCATCAAACTACAAAGCAGTTGCATTGCTACCTATTGCAATAACCAGACTATCCCACGAATCTGGTAGAGAACACAACAAACTGATGCATTTATCTTCATCTGAAATTTTAATATCAACAGACGCTAACTGACTTACCACAGTATTAAATGTGTTTAGATGCTCTGTCACCGAGTCTCCATCTTTCATCCTCAAGTTATACAGCTTTTTCCGCAGGAACAGTTTATTCACCAGAGACTTAGATTGGTACAAAGTCCCTAACTTGTCCCACAAAGCCTTCACCGTATCTTCCCCTGATACATTCAGCAATACTAAATCTGAGACACACAATCATATTGTGCTCTTTGCCTTCCGATCCAACTTCTTCCATTCTTCATCGGTCACTCTGGTTGGTTTAGTACCTGGATCTACCGCAATCCAATGATCTTTATCCACCAACAGATCCTCCATCTTGAGTTTCCACAACTCAAAACTCTGACCATTGAACTTCTCGATCCCTATCTTTCTGCTGCTTGTCATCTTCTTTCACCACCAGAATCGATCTCACAGATCTCCCACTAAACAAGGTCTACCATAGGCCTGAGCGAAACCCCTTAGCAACAAAGGCATCCCCTTGAGGCCAAAACAGCTCTGATACCAAATGTAGGTTTTAACCCCGTACAGAAATTACCTGCATACGAATTCTAAATCACAGAAAAATAAACAATGCGAGAGCATAACACATAAAACACATATACACAGAGATTTTCCCCTGGATCCCAAAACCGGGACTACCAGCTTGATTTTTCATTATATTCCTTTCAATGTTACAATACATATTTATACATGCCGAAGCATCCAATACCATGGACCAAAAACCATCGCGTCCAAAACCATGGACCGAAAACCATAGGTAGGTTCGCCCAACCTAATATAGGGTCCAAATTTTTTTTTCCCGGTTCACTACGTAGGTTATTCGTGGAAAGAATATAACACAACCCAACAATATTGTGTGTTGGATGACCGAAGTATCATAGGACTTGAGGTCCTCATAGCTCCATGCAAAGACATATTGAAATTCTTTAAAGAGCTCAATGTATTTCAGTTTTTTACTTGGAGGCAAGGCTTTGGACAATTTTATCATTTTAGGATTTTGTGCAGTCCCTATGTTACAGTCCTCAATTTCTTCATTTAGAGGCTACATTTTTGGCTTTCTTGGAATATCATTTGAATCAAATATATCCTCCAAAGGAGTTAGGCCTGTGGGCAAAAAGTTATCTTTTAAATCAATGACTTTAGCTTCTCCTTCAGCAACTTCATCAAGGTCCATTTGTTTCAGCTCTTGTAAATTTTTGTCGGAAAAAATTGTTGGATGCAAAATCTGATTTGCTGTTTCAGCTGATATATTTTGCTCAATTTTGTCTATTTGTTGTTGATCATCAATGGTGCTTGTGTCTATGCTTGTGCTTGAGAATTCCTCTTTCAAAGTCAAGAAATTATTGATTTGGGTATCATTTTCAAACACTTTCCAATTTTTTACATTATCTGGAACAACAGGTCTGTGTTTAATCTCAGCAGTAAAGTGATGATTGGGCTCGAATGGCAGCTTGCAAGTGCTGGCAAAAGTTGCCAAACTATGCGCATGTAAATTATGGTTTCTTGGGATTTTGGTGAGCTGGAATTCCAAGAAGGTGTTGAGTATTTCAATGGCTGCCCCTCTGTAAGCTCTTAACCTAAGGTCATTTGTAACAAAGTTTCCCTTTATCTGTTGGATAATCAAATCTGAGTCCCCTAGAATTGAAATCTTAGTTGCCCCTAGACTTCTAATCAGTTTGAGTCCCAGCAAAAGGGCCTCATATTCGGCCATATTGTTTGTACATCTGAAATTTAGCCTATATGCATGTCCTTGAGCATGGTCATTTTGCATGTTGTGTATCCAAACCCCTGCCCCTGCTCCTAATTTGTTCACTGACCCATCAAACTCTAAGTACCATAAGATTTCTTGATTACCACTAGCCTTAGGAGTTTTGACAATTTGTTCAGTAGGCAGATTTGGATTTTGTAACTCAGATGGTTTGTCTTGTTCATTTGTTGCATCAATCACTTCAACAATTTTTTGATCTTGAGCACTAGATTGTTCATTTATGTTCTTTGCTTGTGCTAATTCTAGGAGTTTGACATCAGTTTTGGGACACCTTTCAGCATTGTATAAGATGAATGAATCCATATCTGAATGCATGGAATAGATGGGGAAGTTTTGGGGTTTCTCTTGACTGCTGACCACATATTTCATCAATGTTTCCCGATATAATCTCTTTGGCTGGCCAAAGACTGAAATGGTGGCATAGGACATGTCTAGCTGCAAAGATCCTTGGAGTTTTTCACCCCAAGATCTGGACAAAAGCATTCCATACTTAGGTGGGATGTCAGCTACCACCACATCCATCAAGATTGTCTTGGCAGGGTATTGCACTAGAGATACACACAAATATTTGATTAGGCATAGACATCTGACCTGCCTGGAATCAAATGAGAACAAGTCTTTGTATGGCCTTGTGATATCTAGGTCCAATATTTCCATCACAGACTTAGGCATCAGATTATGGGAAGCTCCTGAATCAAACATTGCATTATGCAGCACCTTGTCATGAATGTTTAAGCTCACATAGAATGGAGGAACTCCTTGTTACACAACAATTTGTCACGGTTTGTCACCGTCCCTGTTACCCCTCACCCGCATACTGGAGGACTCATTCAGGGACCTGTGAGAAGTGACATGACCTGAAACCACTTGCATCACATTCCTCTTAGTATGAGCTTCATTTTCCCTGAAGACATCTCCTGCAAAATCCTCATGAAAATAGCTCTTTTTACATTAGCGCGGGTTCACAGTTCACTGCCCGCGCCAATGAGGGGAATCCTCTATAAAGGGCGCACCATTGGTGCTCTGTCCCAGAGTCGCACTCACGCCAACCGAATTGAGTAAAGTTTTCAACGACCAAACTCCCGAAGGTTCTCTTCAACCCATTCACCAACTGAATCTATGTTGAGCTAGGATGGTTTGGCTTCGAATCTCCATAGAAGGGAAAGTGGTTTGCCACCTTTCATGGAAGTTTCCAAGTGATAAAGCCAATCCCATGAATAATGTGGTTGATCCTATCTCTTTCCCTCTCTATCTATAAAAGCTTGCCTCTATGCCTTGAGCAAGCTAGTTACAGTCATAATACTCATAATTCCAGGAGTTCAAGAGTTTGAAGCTGCAAGAGCCTTCTTTGCACCCATAAGGCCAAATCTAAGTAAGGAGATTCTTGTCACCCAAAGAGAGAGAGGCTTGTCCCTCATCCCAACAAGCTTTGCAAGACTTGTGTAGCTGACTACCCAGCCAAAGGAGGATTTGACATCAGAACAATGGTTGTATTCTTCTTTGTTATTCATTAATAATAGATGACTATCATTATGGTTTCACTCTCATTGCTTTATGTTTGATGTTGAGTTATATCTTTTCTGACCTATATATAATTGCTTCTACTAGATTTTACGCTTGTTTTCGTGTTGTCCTTTGCGTGTTTAGGTATCCTATCACGGAGATCATGTGGATCGTGACCGGCCAAGGCAAAGGAACGAAGGCGACATCTCTTCAACGAACACTAGCATTGGAATTCAAGTAGGTTCTCATCATCCACTTTGTATTTGCAGTTAGGAACTTGCATGATAGCATTGTGTGATTATTGCTAGACCCGGTCTGGGCTAGTAGGGATCGTCTCTATCTGCAGAGAGGATTTACCTCCACAACAATTTGGCGACCATACTGGGGAGATCTTATTGTTTGATTTGTAAACTTTAGACGGAGCCTGAAGCACAGTCAGGTAGCCTTCGAAACGCTATTGCTTTGCATTAGCGGAGTAGATCAATGCCACTTCAGTCAATTTCCGGTTTGGTTTACGAACTGAACAACTTGGAGTTTGTCTTGTCTCTTTGGTTTTTCTTGTTTTGATTGCTTAGAGAGCTTTCTGGGTCGAATTTCTTGCTGTTTCTTGCTTCCTGGTTTGCCTAGATACTGTTTTCAAGCCCTGGGTCACCTGCTTTTGTTTTGATTTAAGTTAACTTGATTAGCGGGCTTTTTAGCCAAACAGTCGCGCTATTGGCGCAAGTTGCTCAAAGACAACCCGCGCCAATCCTTTAAAGGCGCGAGTTGCAGCCTGACAGTCGCGCCAGGCCTGTCAACTTTTCAAGTTCGCTTGTCCTTAAGCTCTCTGAGCTTGAATTTTTGTCTAGCTATCTTTTTTCAATTACTGGAGTGTGTTTGATCCTGATTTGACTGGTTTTTAGACCTTCATCATTCGGGTGTTTGCTTTTTTCTATCGGTTTCACATCTTAGCCCTAGGGCATCTAGTGGCTTTGTGCGTCGAGCCTCCCGGAGGTGTTTCGTGTTCTCTGATCATCCGATCAACATTGTGGTTATTCCTTTGCATTCTCTCAGTAGTTGTCAAAGTTTTTTTTTTTGTTATTCAAGTGATTTGTTTCTTTATCGCTTGGGTTTCACTTGGCTTCATTTGAGCTTGGATCACATAGCTCATAAGAGGTCTTTGTATTTTCTTTTTGGTTTGAAGGACTGTTTTGGTGTTTTTGGGATCCGTTTGTGTTTTCATTGAGTGAAATTGGTTTTTTTCTCGGTGTTACTGTCTCTCAAAATTCATTTTGTGCACTTTGCCATTGAAAAGGAAAACGAATAATCTTTGTTGCGTTACATTAGTTAATTGAAAGTAGAAGCTTTTCATTGATTTAGTGATTTAAAACAAAAGAAAAGTTTCGTTTATTTGTCATTAGCTGCATCAAAGTGATTCGTGCTTGTTTGTGGTCATTTTGTTTGAAAAGATCCTTAACTCTCTTGTAGTTAGCATTCATCGAACGAAATGATATTCTTTGGCATGTAGTTTGCATTCAGGAAATTGTGAGAGATTACATATGGTAGGACCTGAAATTGAAACTTAATCAAAGATCAACCATAAAATGAACTGAACGAACTTAAAAACGCATTGGAACATAACGCTCACTAAGTAGAAGTCTAGGCTAGAGACGTGCTCTGGCGTCGTTAAACCTAGTCACTGTTGTTTCACACTACGGTTGGGTGATTCCTCCTTTTGTGACTCGATAGTGGTCTAGCATGGACTTGAGCTCCCACGTACCGTCGCGTATATAGGGGAGACTCCACTAGGTTATCATCCTTGATCCATATGAAGCCGTGTCTGCCGCCTTACAAGCCGTAACACACCGAACACAACATTCGGGAAGATTGACTGCAGTACGGGAAGTCCTTGGTTTTCATATGATTGCCAAGGTGTATAAGCATTTTTACGGATTGTCTGGTAAACCCTTTGCCTAGTTTCTCCAGAGTAGTCACTTTTGATCCTTTTCAGACTCCTTAAACGAAAAGACTCACTTGAGCAGTTTGTCACTTCGGGCTCATAAAACATTCGAAGGCGACTAGAGTCACCTTTTTGTCCTTTTCTCGACTCTTAAAACATGAAAAGGTCAAGTTGTGTCTTTGCGTCTTAAAATTCATTTGGCCACGATAAACATTACCTGGTTAGATCTTGTGTGCGTTAGCTTGAGTAGGTTTCTTTTTCGATGGCAACTTTTCCGGGGTTCACCAACCCAGCGATCCCCTCTGACGGGAACCCTGGTCACTTCCCTCCTTTTGGGAATGTTGGTGCTCCTTACATGGCAACGTTGTCCCTCCCAGGGTTAACTGTTGGGTTGCCTGTTTGGTTGTTCTCAACCTCTTTGGTCCCTACCGTATCAACTACTGGTCAATCAGTCCCTCCACCTGAACAACATCATGTTGATTCTAAGGTGGACCTCTCCCCTTCTACGCCTACTTCTACGTCCTCATCTTCTACTTCGCCTGGTGAAAGTCTCGATTCGAGTAACCTGGTGGCTAAGAAGAAGAAGAAGAAGACGAAGAAGAATAAGGCTCCCAAAGGAGAGGTTACAAGTGTAGCTACTCCCTCGAGTACACCTGAAGTCGGGCCCCCTTCTGCTCCTCCGCGGAAGGTCAAGTTTCCTTGTCGATTATGCAAGGAGGACCATCTTCTTCGCGATTGTCCTGGCATCCCCAGGGTCTTAGAAGTGTGGTCTCGTGATCCGGCCTGCCCCTCATCATCCTCTGAAGCTCACGGCGATGCTACCTTCTCAGTTGGAAATGGTAAGGAAAAAGGGAAGATTCGAATCCCCTGTAGACTTGTGAAGGCAATCATCCCCTTCACCTTTGTCCTCTCATGGATAAAGCCTCCGTTTTCTTGGAAAGTCTCACAACTCCTTCACCCCAACTACCCGTTGGCTATCAACGTCTCTCTGCAACTGCAGATTGTCCCCCTGCTGACAAAGAGATTGCTTCAAATTCTTCTCTTGTCCAGGCCCCTCTTCCCGAACCCGGTTGTCCTCGGCCTGTTCCAGACCAACCATTGGTTGGAAAGAGTGTTGACTCGAGTCCGCCGCTCGCTCACTCTGTTTCGGAAGAGCATCACGCCCATGTTCTTCTCGTCTCTTCAGATTCTCCCAAGTCCCGAAATGACTCTCCTAACCCAACTGCTCCCGAAGGTTCTCCTTCGGTTCCTTTAGCACATGGGGGAAATCATACGATTCCCCCACCAAGTAATCTGGTCGCTTCCTTTGATTGGAATCGCCTGATCACCGGTCGTCTTCCATCCCATATGCCTTTCCAGATCACAGTACATGCTTGTGCTAAGGCAGTACCTGGCACTGTTTTGGATGAAGGGGCGTTTGTCAGTCTTATGCCGTACACTACTTGGCAAGCTTTAGGTTCCCCGCAGCTTGGGCCAGTCACTCAGAATCTGTTGGCCTTCGACGGAGGAGCCTGTCCATCTCTAGGAGTTCTCCCAAAGTTCCCTATTACTTTGGGGGGCAAAACCGTCTATATAGATGTCTTGGTTACCCAAGGTGTTTTAGACTTTAGTCTTCTCCTTGGTCGCGACTATGTTTATGCCATGGGGGCCCTCATTTCTTCTCTTTTCCGTGTGGTTTGCTTTCCGCATGATGGAAGAATTGTGACTATCGATCAAATGTCATTCGTTAATCCCCCGATGCCTCTTGAGCCTTTGTCACCCCATCCTAGTTGTCATCCACCAGTTGCATCTACCCCACCACAGATCAACTACGTGGCCACCTGTCCCATGCCTGGATCCAGTGATGCCGCCATCGTGCATAGTGTCCTGGGGGCATTGGGCCCTGACTTCCAAGATGTTTCCCTTCCACCGGGAGTGGCAATCTTGGAGGCCCCGACTTTTTATTCCTTATGATGAAGTTCTGGTCGGAGCATAGTTCCTTTCCTGTCTCAAGCTCCTTAAAAAATGAACCTGGATCTGGCCGAGGAAAGTTCTTTTACCTGTGTCAACCTCGCTAAAATAATGAAACAAGAGCTCGTGCAATTCGAGCGCAATAACACTAATGTCAACCTTCACTCCATTTTCAATGGACTGAAGCTTGGGGGGCATGTACCTCGAATTGAGACACCATGCTGGGGCGCATGCCCGTTCCTTTATTCTCAAGCATAGTTTGCATGTGTGTGAGTGCTTTTAAGCTTGCATAAAAAATAAAATCATCTTCAAGCATAGTTTGCATATGTGATTATCATGTGTGTTTTCAAGCTTGTGTAAAAATAAAATATACATGTGTGTAAATACATTTCACAATGGGTCGTTTGTTACGCAACTGATACATTAGATTACATTTTGTGTCAAATATTCGCATAGCATATAACACATCATCACATGTGAAAGATCCATATAAACCATAGGCATATGTATATATATATGTGTGTCATAATGTTTGCACCGTGTGCGTTACAAAACCCAAAAAATAATACGTGTTCTGATACATCCTCGGACAACATGTCCCTCAAAAAATATGCATGAAAGAAACCTAGGAGTCTACTCATGGTGGTGCTCATGGTAGCACGTCACCGCGCGCACCAAGCGTCTCAACAGACGATGGATGCGGGACGACACCCCCACCGTGTGCCTCTGATATGCGAACGGCACATCCGCCAATCTAGCATAGCCTGGAATCCCTTGGGTAAGTCCCTCGAGATTTTGCACTAGCTCCTCCCCCACGGCACCTCCTGCCTGAGGGTCAGCTGCAGGTTGGCCCCTCCTCGCTATAGGAGACAAACCGACTGGACGCTCTGGTCCCACATTTGCATATATATATATATATATATATATATATATATATATATATATATATATATATATATATAGATATATATATATATATATATATCACTGTCATTAGAACATGCATTGACAAAAAAAAACATAAAAAACAAACATAAAAAAACATCAAAAAGAGAAGATCATACCTATCTCCTCTTCCCATTCCTCCCCCTCGGGTAGTGGGAGGTCTGGGTCCCCCATGAAGTTGGTTCCTGCATACGGCCAGTCTTCCACCACGATCAACTGGCGGCGAAGCCATATGAAGAACTCGGGCCGCGAAGACATCTGTTGGCCCCCTCCTCCTCTAGGCATCAATGCTGCCCAGCGAGCCATTCTAGGCTCTCGTGGTAATGGGTCCGCTACCATAGCTCCCTGGTACTAGAATAAAGGTAATCGTTCCAGGAAGAACGATACCACAATCGAACCATATCCAAACTGTTTCACCCCCCCGCACTTACACTTTGTAAGCTGCCTCTTTATATTTGTAGTCACTGTTGTAGCCCAGTCAAAAATGGTGGGGCTAAGACACTCTGTCGCCAGTAACAGATGGTTCTTGCTGGTCTCATGGGGTGCCTGTACCGCAGCTGCACGTGTGATGGTGAACAATATCACCTTAAGAACCAAATCATGGATGGTGGCGATATCCACCTTGGCGCTGTTCTTCCCAAATTCTGCCTCCGGGCACACACGAGCCTTTACTTCACCTATTTTCTCTGCAGAAGGCCTGCTTCCGGTCAAAATGGGGATTGCCCCTCTCCGTGACAGCCCAATAATGAAGTACACGTCAGATACATCCAGCTTTAAGGTCTGATCCCGTAGTCGAAATACTTGGTCATCAACGTCCCAAGCATCCACTATGAACTGTAATAGCTCTGGTTGAGCTCGTAGATAGGAGGTGAGAAAGAATTTCTTGAGACCACAGTCTCTCAGCGCATTCATACATCCCTCATCTGCGATGGCTAAGGCATCTATGGCATTGTGCTCCCGTTCTTTCCATTCCACCGACATTTTTGCGTGTTTCCTGCACCCACAAGGATGAATAAATCATTAATAAAGCCTTGGTAAGCATATACACTGGACAAATTTCAAAATTGATGGGAAAATCTAAGTGAAAACCTAGGTCGCGCGGTTGGCGTGACTGTTTCTAAAATAGTCGCGCCAATGGCGCGGCACCTTTGGGTAAATCACCCCATTGGCGCGGACCCATGCCGGATACCCGCGCCAATGGGGTGCAACCCTAAATTTTGAAATCCCCCTTGTAGAGGCTCAAATCAGGAACAAAATGCAAAAAATCAGGAATGAAAATGAAGCTTAAGAGAGCGCCTCTTACCTGGAGCTAGCGGAATCTCTAATGGCTGCCCGGATTACTGGTAATCGCTGCTCGAAGTTTGCACTCCAAATGGACCATACCACTATGCACAAGGTAAAAACATAAAAGTAATTTTGTTTTTACATTTTCACCACATTTATAGGCTTTTTGACTTGAAATAAGGTTTAAGAAGTTGATTTTTGAATATTTTAATGTGCTTTTGGTCGAAAACAGGTTTTACGCTTGTTTCTGGTGCTATGACAGGTCCTTTTTGCAACTTCGATGGTGAAGTGAGTTGTGTTTTATGCTTTTTCGGACTCGGTAAATACACGAAAAAGTCATGATGGAGTTATCTTTCAGCTCTTTTCTAACTCATTAAAAGTGAAAAGATTGCCGAGTTACCCCTCTTGACTCGTTAAAAGTAAATAAGAGGCGGTCGTCTTTAAACCCTTTTCCGACCGTGTAAAAATGAAAAGATCGTCGGACCCTTGTCGTTTCCGGTTCGTAAATGGTTACGAAACGATGTGATGTTGATCGCTTTTCTACTTTTTCAGATCAATGTCACTATAATTGAAAAGTACTCCTCGATCATAACGGTCGGGCGGTTCTTTCGAGCATTGTTTTATACTTTTTCGGGCTCGAGAGACACAACTTTACGAAAAAGGACCCCCCTGGAGTTTTCTTTTTGCTGTCTTTTCAGACTCTCTAAATAGGAAAAGACGCCAAGTTTTTCCTTTGTCAGGCTCGTTAAAACTTAATGACATCGGATTCCATTGTAATGACGCTCACAAGCACATACTATCCCCATCAAGCTTGTTAAAAATAATTGGGGTACTCGCCAGAAATGGTGGGGAAAATGGATCCATAATTGTCATCGTGTCGGCAGTATGTCGCTTTTGAACATGGCACTTGTCTGCATTCGTGTCGGGGTGGGGACATCTCATCTTGTTTTACACTAGCCTCCATGGGTTTGGGTTATCCTATTTGGCCTCTCATCTGCTCATTGCCTTGTCATCATGACCCTTGCTCATTTGATGTCAAATATTGCCAAATCCTCTGTCGTGCCGCCGATATGTTCAAGAGAAGTTGACCTCTGCAGAACTACAACCTCCTCTGATACCTCGCATCATTTTGCATCACCACAACATCTTTCCTCTGTCTCGTGTCAATGATGTGGGAAACACTATGGCCCACCTTTGATCAAGATCACTTCCTGTCGACTTCAGCTCATTATCCAGGAAGCTAATTTAGAGACTCCCTTCTGGTGCCTTGGAGCCTGCATGCCTCAATGGCAGGTTTTTCGTGTTCGACAAGAGGTTTTCATCATTGGCCTCCGATCGAATGATTCTGCAGGTGTTCGACGCCAGTTCATTCATTCACATGTCGTAGATTGTACCTATAGTACCTTGAGGGCCATTGTCATTATTGGTGGTACCTCTCGCATCTGTTAACAGTTTTCATTATTGACTGGTAATCAGATGATGTTCATGCATGTTCGACTTCAACTCATACATTCGCATGCTTGAACTTGTACTCTGTTTGGGTCGAGATGGAGCGCAAGACCCTGGATTTTGTCTATTGAAATCCAGGCTGTAATTTATGGATTGTTATGATTACATGACTCATTTACTGGATGGCTGTGACCATGCCTGAGTCTATTCAATGATCCTCTCTGGATGGTTGCGTCCATACCTTGGATCTAGATTATTATGTACTCTGTTACGGATGGCTGCACCCATACCACACATATATCATGTACTCGAGATATCAGTTGTACTTCTTTACGCAGGTTCTCCGGCGGCCGTGTTTTCAGTGACGCATGTTCTTGTAAAGCATTTCACCCCTCTCTCTCTCGGGCCTCATGCTTTAGGGGGCATCTGTTACACAGCAATTTGTCACCGTTTGTCACCGTCCCTGTTACCCCTCACCCGCATACTAGAGGACTCATTCCGGGACCTGTGAGAAGTGACATGACCTGAAACCACTTGCATCATATTCCTCTTAGTATGAGCTTCATTTTCCCTGAAGACATCTCCTGCAAAATCCTCATGAAAACAACTCTTTTTACATTAGCGCGGGTTCACAGTTCACTGCCCGCGCCAATGAGGGGAATCCTCTATAAAGGGCGCGCCATTGGCGCTCTGTCCCAGAGTCGCACTCGCGCCAACCGAATTGAGTAAAGTTTTCAACGACCAAACTCCTGAAGGTTCTCTTCAACCCATTCACCAACTGAATCTATGTTGAGCTAGGATGGTTTGGCTTCGAATCTCCATAGAAGGGAAAGTGGTTTGCCACCTTTCATGGAAGTTTCCAAGTGATAAAGCCAATCCCATGAATAATGTGGTTGATCCTATCTCTTTCCCTCTCTATCTATAAAAGCTTGCCTCTATGCCTTGAGCAAGCTAGTTACAGTCATAATACTCATAATTCCAGGAGTTCAAGAGTTTGAAGCTGCAAGAGCCTTCTTTGCACCCATAAGGCCAAATCTAAGTAAGGAGATTCTTGTCACCCAAAGAGAGAGAGGCTTGTCCCTCATCCCAACAAGCTTTGCAAGACTTGTGTAGCTGACTACCCAGCCAAAGGAGGATTTGACGTCAGAACAATGGTTGTATTCTTCTTTGTTATTCATTAATAATAGATGACTATCATTATGGTTCCACTCTTATTGCTTTATGTTTGATGTTGAGTTATATCTTTTCTGACCGATATATAATTGCTTCTACTAGATTTTACACTTGTTTTCGTGTTGTCCTTTGCGTGTGCAGGTATCCTATCATGGAGATCGTGCAGATCGTGACCGGCCAAGGCAAAGGAACGAAGGCGACATCTCTTCGACGAACACTAGCGTTGGAATTCAAGTAGGTTCTCATCATCCACTTTGTATTTGCAGTTAGGAACTTGCGTGATAACATTGTGTGATTGTTGCTAGACCCGGTCTGGGCTAGTAGAGATCGTCTCTATCCGCAGAGAGGATTTACCTCCACAACACTCCTCCTTCTACTGTTTTACCATTTACCTCAGGACCAAATATTAATTCTGGTTGGTCATCTAAAACATTGACTGCATCTCTATTCTCTGATATTTGAAGTGACCTACTGATTTGTTCTATGTAAACCTCATGTTTAGCCAATTCTATTCCAGGCAGCAAGGTTTTCCTTTTTTGCTATGTTCTCAGTGGGTTTTTCTTCATCATGAGTGTTGTTATGACCTAAATATGTTTTGAAATTGTTTTCAGGAGAGCTATCTGCATTCTTTTTTGGAGGAAAGGATGTGTATGGTTGATCATTAGATGGCTGGAAGTCTGATATATCCTCAACCGTGGGTTCTTTTGGGTTGAGGTCTATTTTAACAGGGAGTTCTGTCAGGACAGTTTTATCCTTTGCTTTCTTAGGCTGCTTGGTATCTTTCAGCTTGTTAGGTTCAGGCACATCTATCGTTCTGCTTCTTAATTTGTATTGTTTATGGACCTCATAGACCGCTGCATCATACCCTTCTCTAAAGTCAAATGATTCTCCGGACTTGGTTTGAAATTGATTGAAATTATGGGCCTCTTGTTCATCTTGTGTTAGAAACATTTGTTGCTCACTGTTTAAACCCATTAGGTTGATTTGGGTGTCCTCTGTTGGCTCACTAGAGGTTGAGGCTTCGACATAGTTCTCTTGAAATGGAGGTCTGATATTCTGATCAGGGCCAGCCTTCCCGGTGTTAGGATTTTGATTTTTTCTAAAGTTTGGATTCCTAGTGGTGTTACTTGGTTGACCCTCCCAAGAAGCTTTCCTTTCAATGGTTTCGACTCTATCGCCCAGTCTATCCATGCCTTTGATGATTGCATCTAGTTTTTTTTCAAATGCTGAAGGCTCTTCCTTGAAAGTAGTCCTTCTTTCAACTCTGGCTCGGGCTCTTTTAGAGATCAAATTTGCCTCTACACTAACAGCTATGCTCTACATGTCTTCCAAGCTGGCAGGAGCTCTTCCCCTTAGCTGATATGCCATGTAAGAGTCAAATCCATCAGGGAATTTGATTAAGGCTAAGTCAGGTGGAGGTCTAAGGTTTTGAGGGATAGCATTGTACACATTGTTGAATCTAGCACAATAGTTTTGGATAGTTTCTTGTGGGCCTCTTTTTAAATTGTCATACTCTGATAGGATATGCAAAGGGTCCTTCTTCTTTTCCCATCTATTCAAAAGGCTTTGGTACTGGGCATCTAGATCAGCAATTGTGTTTGCACCAAGTGCCCTAAACCAGGTCCTTACTTCACTGGTTAAGCTTTGAACAAAAATTTTCATTCTAACATCATTGTCATCGATTTCATAGTTCTCAAAGTAGTCCATCATTTTCTTAGTGTGTTGTTGGGTTGTGTAGGAGCCAGTACCATCAAAATATGTAATTTTGCTTTGATAATCTTGAGGCATAGCCCCTAGATTTACAGGAAACTGCAGAGGAGCATAACGGTTTGCCAGGTATAAATGGGACAGCTGGTAGCACAGGGATAACAGCTGGGATAAACGGGGTGGATGAGGGAGTGGAAGAGGTGCTTTGAAGTGATGACGGTGAACTGGAAGAAGCTGCAGCAACAGTAGAAAGGACTGCTCCCTTTCCAGGAGGAGATTGGGTCAAATTTTGCTGAACTATATCAAGATTTACATCAGCAGAATTTTCTAGACTTTCTTGTCTTCTTAGGGTCTTGGAGATTAAGTTAGGATTTTCAAAAATAGCTGGAGGGTCAGGATCCGGATTTGATCTAGTGTAACGCACTTTCTTCTTTGGAGCCAGCTTCTAGTTCTGTTTTTGGTATTTTCTGGAAATGTTTAAAGGACACTGTTTTTTACAATATTTTTCTAAGAAAGTATGAATTGCAAAAGTTTTGAATTTTCCTAAAGATATTTTTTGAAAACAAAAGGAAACTGATAGAATTTTTGAGACAGCTGTATAAATCCTAATGCTAGACTGGAGTTTGACTGAAGCAGCTTTTATTTACTCCTGTAAATGCACAACAAAAATAGTTTCAAAGGCTACCTGGCTAACTTCAGGCTCCATCTGTAGCTTTAGAAAATAGACAACAGTAACAAATACAGTCATTCAGTTCCCCAGTGGAGTCGCCAATGATGTTATCACTCAGGTTGTTCCCCAAAAGATCTTTAGAAAAGGGAATATGGCCAAGGTAACCACTAACCAGTCTTTTAGTTGTAGATTCTAGCCAATATGCAACCAGAGAGGGCTCTCTCTTTATGATTTAGATTTGTTTTGTTATATGTTAGGCTAGTTATGAAGCACAAGTATTTGTTTGGTGTTTGGAAGGTGACATTCAGTAGAACAGGGCTGCAAGATAAGAGAAGTTCAGACCATTGGGTTAATGGAGTCAGTTGAAAATGAACCTCTGGTATGGTTTCTTAGGCAAAAGGAGGACTACAGAGCAAGATAATTAAACACAAAGCAATTTTCAAGATGGAATAAGATGAAATGAAGTTAGGGAATGAAAGGCAATCAAGAATCTTTCATTATGCTAACAGAGGGAAATTGAATAAACACTACCAAGGAGCAGTTAAGAATTCCTTGATGATATTTAGAGTGAAAGAACCAGGGAGACAAGAGCAGTCAAGAATTCTTGCCTATGCTAGTCCTGTGGAAAACATAAAAATTAACAGGAATTGAACACAGAGTACAGTCAAGTAAATTCTGGGTTATCCTTTTTTCCTGCAATTCAGAATATGATATATAGATGATAAATAAACATAGGAACAATAAAACAAGGGTAAAAAGACTTATTGTTCCATGAAGTAACACGAGAATTCTGCAATATATTCTTCTGCCATTAATCCCACAACAGAAAGTTCACCAGCAAAGCATTCCAGCAATCTTTATTCAGAAAGTTTCTCAAAATTACAGCGCAGGTCCAGAATGATATTCACCAACCAACAACAATACATCTCATGAGGAGGTATTTATAAAAAAGAGTTACAAAATATCTCATAGACAAAATATCAAGCATTAACTTCATCCATCTACTTCTTTAAAGGCAGTAGGTGGCATTGGAAAGAGAGCGCAATGAATGCAGGAGTAACTTGCGTTGTGCTGGCTGCCTTAGGTGGTATGATATCTTTGACTTTTTGACTTATCAAGTCGGCTGGCAGCTGTTTCTTTATCTCGCATTCCTGTGTTGCTGTCCTGGCCCTTCCATTTGTGCCCGATTTCTCTTTACTGTGTTTTGGTGTGAACGCCTTCCTTGCTGTCTTCATATTTATGATAGGTGGCACGCGCATTAAATTTGATTAAATGTAGACAAACAAAAAAGAACTAGTGCCAACACTACCTTGGTAAAATCTCCAACATGCCCTGCCACCATTGATCTGTTGGCAACTGGTGTCTTTGTAGTTTAATTAATGTCTCATCAGCTTCAGTATACATGTAGTAATTGGGCTGGATTTCAAAAAGATGTGTCATCTCATGTTCAATGTAGAACAAATTTTCTAATTTGTCATATAAACTCTGTCCAGAGGGAGGTACTGTCTCTTCTGTAGTGCTTGATGATGCTATAATTTGATTGGTAACATAGGTATTTACCCTGTGAGCATACTGTTCATGTGTTAACAGTCTCCCATTGCTGGTCAATAAGCTGGGTAATCCTTTGCTCTGCAATACTGCAAACTTTTCTCTGAAAGCATTTATTTCTGTCTGCATTTCCTGACACTTTCTTTCTAAAGTTTGCACAAAATTCCTCATGGTCAGCACCTTTTTTACTGTCAAAATTGTACCTGTTCTGTCCTAAATATCTAGAGCTGCTAGCTGCTCTCTGGTATGAGTATTCAAAAAATGAATTAGCTTATTGGCCTGTTCGGGCTTGTTTGCCAATAATGCTCTGGATTTTTGAGTCTCAAATTGAGCTATCCCTATTAATTCAATCTCGTCATGAATAGTCTGTATTGATGTCCATTGATCAGTGATGGACTGGCCAATTTTAGTCCACAAATTTGTTTTGATTTCTGCTAGAGTTTTGTGAAGAGTAAGGTCCTTCTCCAAGGCTTTTACCTTATTTTCCAGAGCCTTTATTTCTCTTGTCTTCTCAGCCACAGTTATTTTTGATTTGTCATAATTCACCTCTATCTTGGCCAGTTTTTCTTTGGCTTCTTTTAACTCTGCCATTTGGAGTTCTAAAGCCTTTATTTCCTTCATCATCTCTTCCATGCTCAGGCTGGCATCTTGTTCTGCTGTTGTAGTTGTTGTTGAAGCTGAGGTACCTGCTGTTGCTTCTGGGACAATGGGAGGGACTGCTACTGTAGTTGTAGGAGGAATTGTTATTCTTATTGGAGCTATTTCTGGTGGCTGGGAGGCCAATTCTCCTTGTTTTCATTGTAATGCTATCTCCAATGCCTTCTCTGTTTCTGCCAGCCTTTCATTCATCCTCATTAGCAAACTCACCACATCCTCCTCTTCTTTCTGCTGTGCAACTTCTGTGGTCTGAGGGTGCATTGTAATTGGCAGCTTAAGTTGCTTTCTGAGGGCTGCTATATCTTCTTCTTTCTTTTTTATTAAGGCCTGTATGCCCTTGGGATCCTTGGGATCATGTCCCAGCTCCATAATAATTTCCTCCAAGGATTTAATTCTATTATCCTTAGCTAATGAGGAGGCCTTCTCCAATTCCAATTGGGTAGAAGTATTGTGCAATGAATTCTGCAGTCTGTGAGCCAATAATGCTTTGTCTGCCAAGGTAGAGTATACCATTTCTCCGGTTTGTTTATGTAACTCAATCTGGTCCATTGGGTGGATGTCTTTAGAGAGAACTTCCAGATTGGTCCTGATATAATCAGCAGCTGACTATGGCTGCTACGTTGTAGGCCTGAAGTGACTAAGGGTCATTTTCCCTTCTTGGATATCATAGGCTGCCATTAGCCTTTGTTGGTTGGTAGGAGCCATTCTTAGCAATTGATTATAAAGCTGGAACCTCACTGGCTCATTTCTGGCCTTTATTTCAGTGAATTCTTTCTTGATATCTGAGCCTTGCTTGCTCTGTTGCTTGGTGGATGTAACCTCCACACCATGCTACCTCTCTTGCTCTTGCTGAAATGAGCTAGTTGATGTTTCCAGAATTGGAGGAGCCTGTTGTTCAGTTGTCTCCTCACCCCCTAAGTTTCCTGTTGTTTCTTCTGCCAATTCTTCCTCAGAGTAAGGGTTCAATATTTGCCTCTTTTCCCCTTGCTATTCTGTTGATCCACATGTAGGTGTCTCTTCTTGTCTGTCCCTTTTCTTGGATCTTTCCTCATTGATAGGAGTTTGTAACACAGGTATTTCAGGTAATTTTGTTTGTGTCGAAGGAGCTTGCCCTTGACTTTGCTCCTTGGCTGTATCTAGTCGGTTTGTCATTGTATCTTGCTGCTCTAAATGCTGTACTTCCTTGCCTTTGGATGTCCCTGCAGGTGGAGTCCTCTCTTGAGCAGGTTATTGTGAAGTTGTGGCAGATGATGTGCCCACTCCAAGGTATTGAGGTAATGTGAAAGGGACTTGTTTTACAGGCGACTGGTGCGAAATGTGGTTGCAAACTAAGCTGAGGGGGCCGAGTTTGCAGAGTGAATTCGCCTGGGTGGCGGACTAGAGCGTTGGTCGCAAACGCATCGTAATTTTGCATGCATAGTCTCCGTAATACAATGAAATAAAAATAAACAAAAACCATTACTTTCATGACTTTTAAACGAAATTTGGGCTTTTTCGGGCTTTTTGGTGCTTTTTGGGATGACTTCATCATGACGTAACTTTGTCCTGTAGTGGGGTACGGAAGGTGACGTGGTGGATGACATGGTCGCTGACATTGACAGATGACATGGCAGACACGGTGGATGAAATAGTGACGCAGGCACTGACATGGTCAGCGAGAGGCGGGAACGGTTTATGGTTTCTATCACACCGCCTTATGTACGGGGGCGGTTTCTGGCAGAACAAGCCCGATGCAATGGGCTGACAACATGCGTCCCAAGGTACAGCGGGAAAACCGCTTTCTATCGGGCGATAATCTTCGGACGTCGGAGCAGCTCTGATATTAACGAGAGCCATTGGATGGGGAGGGCCCGATCCGACGGTTGGCGGAACGTGGAGGTGGCAGGCAGTTATGGCGTGGGAACCCACCAAATATTAATGTTTTATATGTATTGTAGGGTTATAAAACTTTGGTTATCGGGGTATGCAGGTATGATTATTTAATTAACTGAACGTTAATTAAATCCCACTACTATTACGCGGCGAGCTATGGTTATTTGTTAAACCAAAGGTCAAACAAATCCCGGTGGAACACGTGGTGGGTTTTTATTGGCCCCAGGTGGACCAATGACTCCCGAGAAAATTAAAATATAGCCATATTAGGCCGGGGCGGGATATTTATAATGTTTTTGGGTTTTTTTGTTATTTATATATAGTAGGGGCAGGAAAAATTTATATAGGAGTTATATAATAAAGTTAGGGTGTTAATATGACAAATGATAGGAGAATGCTAAGTTTAGAAGGTAGAAACTTAGTTTTTAGGGAAATGAAATGGAAATGAAGTGATTATTTTACACAAGAAATGTGGCTTGTTTTGATCAAGTAAACACAAAGTTTCACTTAGTATTTCTCATAAAATGAAATGAGTTAGGACCACTGAGCAGATCCCAATGTCCTTGAGGGGATGTTAGTAAGTGTTCTTGGGGAAATGAGAGGGGAAATCAGTCATGCTCCACTGAACTGTAGCCACTTTGCCATGATGTTTGGGATACCCATGAGATAGATCACATTAAAGCTGATCACCAACCTGCTTCTGCAACACCAGAATTACCTACCCATTCTGCTATACCTAACATTTTTTCTTCATCTTGTTTGGGTGCATTTGAACTAGCAAACCCTTTCTTCCTTTTTCTTTTGACTGCCCTCCTATCTAAGTCTGCCCTTATCTCTTCCAGGGGCTCAGATTCAACTGTTGAGCACCCTTGTTTCTCTACCTAGCTAGTGATCTGCCAAGCTTGAACTGTTTGAACAGACCTTATTCTCTAATGCTAAAACAAGAAATTTAAACATGGATTGGCCAAGATTGAGCTGTTGGGCCATCCATCAAGTGTGACAAAAGTCAGTGATTGCACATTCAAAACTTCTTTGCAAAAAGTAGTACAGTAGTGGCATTTTGACTAGCCACTTTCCTGGTCTTTCTTTGGGGTTCATTTTCTTTCTTTTTTGACCAATTCATTTTTCTTGCCCTTTGATCTTTCTTTTAGAGCATACCCTCTTTACATTTTTAAAATTTTTCTGTTCTTTGGAAAATAGGGAACCTTTGCAGCATGGAAAGGATGATCATATTTGGCATTTCCACAGTCAATCATGAAATATGATACCTATTGGTATAGGAACCTAACACCCTTGAAGGTGGAAGCTATTGTCAATCTACCTCCTTCGACTCTTTGCCAACTCCAAAGTTTGCAAGGGAAAGCAAACTTTTTACGTCGTTTCATTCCTAACTATGCCGAGATAACGAAAGGTTTTACCAAGTTGTTAAAATAGAATATTTCATTCTTTTGGGATGAGATCGTTGATCAATCGTTTGATGCACTCAAACACATGTTGACCCATGCATCGTTACTACATCCTCCCAATTACAACCAGGATTACTTTTTGTACCTCGCCACTTCTCATTCCACCATTGGGATGGTTTTAGTTCAGGAAGATGAATTCAACAGTGAACATGTGATTTACTATCTTAGTCAAATTCTACATCTGACTAAGATTAAATATTCACATGTGGAGAAATTGGCCTTGGCAACTGTTCAAGTTGTCCAAAGATTTCGTCACTACATCTTATTACGCAAAACCACGATAATTTCTAACTATAACCCTATGATGTATATCTTGACCAAACAATTGCTAGGGGGCAAGTATTCCAAATGGATAGTTATCTTGCAATAATTTGACTTGGAATTTGAAAAATCCAAGGCAAAGAAATCCTTGGTTTTTTCCGAACTGATGTGTGATTTCCCGTGTACTAATACTGAAACTGTGGTGGAAGAGCCCATTGCCGATGAATCCTTGTTTCTTATCAGTACTCTTGATCCATGGTATGGGGATATTATTGTTTATCTCCAAACCCAATATTTTTGGCCTGAAATCTCACAATTTCAGTGACAAAAAATACATTTCCAATCCCAACAATACAATATTATTGGTGATACACTTTATCATCGTGGAGCAGATTCTAGTTTCCAACATTATTTAACTCATGAAGAAGCTGAAAAGGTTCTAAATGACTGTCACTCTGGAGCATGTGGCAGTCATATGTCTGGGTATGCCACAACACAAAAGATATTACGTGCTGGTTATTTCTGGCCATCCTTATTCAAAGATTGTATCTATGTAGTCTGGAAATGCCACAATTGTCAATTTTTTGATCGTAAGATGCGCACTCCACCCGCTCCTCTTCACCATATAATTGCTGTCGGTCCTTTCGCAATGTGGGGTATTGACTTTATTACATGTAAACCTCACTCGGCCGGGGGGCATGCATATATTATCCTAGTGGTAGATTATTTTACTAAGTGGGACGAGGCGATGCCTACATTTTCGACAGACGGCAAGACTGCTGCAACTTTCGTATTCAATCATATAATTGCTAGTTTCAGTGTTCCTCAAGCTATTACTACTGATCATGGAAGTCATTTTCGAAACATCACGATGACTGAACTGACAGATCAACTTGGCCTGCGCCATGATAGTTCTACTCTGTATTACCCACAGGCTAATGGTCTGGTTGAAGCTATCAATAAAGTTTTAGTCACTATGATCAGACGAATCATTGGTATTCATAGGTCGAATTGGCATACCATGTTATTTTCAGCACTTTGGGCATATTGGACCTCAGTAAAAACATCAACTAGTTTCACTCCTTTTCAACTGGTCTACGGTTTGGAAGTAGTGTTACCTATTGAATGTGAAATTCCGTCATTACAATTACCCATATAATTACTCCCAACTACTTCTGAAGAGGAAAAACGTTTTTTGTGTTGGAAATAATACTGAGAGGGGGGGTGAATCAGTATTATCTAGCAATTTACCAAATCTTCCTTATTTGATCTTTTGAAATATTCTTGCATATCAGTACCATAAAACAATGAGCATGAATAAAGAAAATAGACAGTCACACCAAAGAACACAAGATGTAAGGTGGAAACCCAATGCGGGAGAAAAACCACCTGCTGCAATATGTCTCTATCTTCTTTCAAGAAATTCTTTTTACAATGATTTTGTACTGGTGCAGTCCTTTACCAGCACGCAGGCTGCAACCTGCAAAGAGCTACAACTCTTTCTCGTTTTCCAGTTTCTCCTGGAAGGGAGCTACAACCCCCTACTTCTTTTCATGAAGAATCAAATGATCAACAAGTATACAACAGATACAGTCTACTACAGATATCAGATCAGTAATTACATAAACAACACAGAACACCTTATGAACAGAAATATACAGTCAACAGATCATCTTAAGACAGGGACGCATATTTTCTTTCTGTGGCCTGCGACTGGACGCAGTATACCTTATGCTGTTCTGCGTGCAGACGCACTGTTCCTCTTTGCTTTTCTGCGACCGACGCCCCCAGAAACACTATCGCACCGCGTCTTTCGCTTCAGAGACGCACCCAATACCACAGTCGCGCCGCGTCCTTTGCCTCGGAGACGCACCTGAGTCTTTACTGTACTGCGTCCCGGCGCACTTTCCCTTCACTGAATCTGCGTCCCTTCAGATATAGAAGATAAGAGGACTTCAGAACCAACCCAAACACTCAGATCCACAGATCTGATCATGCGCCATATAGATCGTAGTCCATTAGAAGATTTGCCCTTAGAGATTTGGACTAGATCTCACCAAGAGATGTTCAACCAAGATGATGCCTAATCCAAATGAACTCCTTTGCTTTATATAGGCAAGCTTCTCCCCAAAGCGTGGAACAATACCACGAGCCGACACCATAGAAACACAAAACCGTCGGCTAGATACCACACAAGAAACCCCCACGTGCTTTTCTCTGCCTTGAAGTGTGTGCACTGGGCGGACGCACCTCCTGAACGGCTGGCCTGCGTCCCCGGACGCGGGTTCTGTATGGTATACCTGCGGGGACGCACTTGCTGAACATATTTCCTGCGTCCTTCTTGATTTACCACCTGAATGAGTTTGCCATCAAGGACAACACCTGAATCATAATGCCAACAAACTCCCCCTTTGGACTTGATGGCAACCACATAATCTTCAGCTTCATCATTCTCCCCCTTTGACATCAAGGGCAAAGGGTATGCTCCCCCTATGCTCATGCTTCTCCAGATCTGTAACCAGAAATCCATCATGAAGGAGACAGAGACATATTGCAGCTATTTCCAAGATCTCCTTTTCCATAATGCCAACAATGCATTATGTGCTCCCCCTGAGCCTATACCATCAATAGGAAGATGATCAACAGTGAGATGATGCATCAACAACCCCCAGCTTTTGCCTGAGGTATTCAAAAGTGTCCCTGGGCAATGGTTTGGTGAAAATATCAGCAACTTGTTCCTTAGAAGGAACATACTCCAACTTGACCTTCTGTTCAAGTACTTGTTCCCGGAGAAAATGGTACTTGATTGGTATATGCTTGGTTTTTGAATGCATAACCGGATTCTTTGAGATGCTGATTGCACTTGTGTTGTCACATAAGATAGGAATAGGAGGTGTACAAGTGATTTGATAATCCTGCAAAGTCTGCATCATCCAAAGAAGTTGGGTGCAACAAGATGCAGCAGCAACATATTCCGCTTCAGCTGTAGACAAGGCAATTGAACTTTGTTTCTTGCTGAACCAAGATACCAGTCTGGGACCCATAAAGAATGCACCACCACTTGTGCTTTTCCTGTCATCCACGCTTCCGGCCCAATCTGCATCTGTATAAGCATGAAGAGTGAGATCTGTATTTCTAGGATACCATAGGCCATAATTTTGAGTCCCTTGAAGATATTTGAAGATTCTCTTCACTGCTTGAAGATGAGTCTCCTTTGGATTTGCCTGAAACCTTCCAACTATTCCAACTGCATGCATGATGTCTGGTCGGGTACCTGTCAAATATAGTAGACTTCCAATCATAGATCTGTAGGTTGGTTGATGTACTGCTGCAGATTCGTCATTTGCACTGAGACTACATCCTGTGACCATGGGTGTACATACTGGTTTTGCATCTTCCATGCCATATTTCTTCAAAATCTGCTTGAGATACTTGGTTTGAGATAAAAGGATTCCTCCTTTCTTTTGTTGGATTTGCAAACCAAGGAAGTATGTTAGTTCTCCTAGCAAGGACATCTCAAATTCTTTCTGCATGACCGAGGCAAAGCTTTGACTCATAGCTTCTTCATTACTGCCAAAAATAATGTCATCTACATACACAACAAGTATTAGTAATTTGTCATTTTCAACTTTTATATAAAGATTGCTATCTGCTGAACCTTTTGAAAAACCTTGTTGATGAAGATATTTGTCCAACCGGTAGTACCAAGCCCTTGGAGCTTGTTTGAGACCATAGAGAGCCTTTTTTAATCGGCATACAAGATTTGGATCGTTTCCAAGAATGAAACCATCTGGTTGTTCAATGTACACTTCTTCATCCAAGTCTCCATTCAGAAAGGCTGATTTCACATCCATTTGAAATACTTTGAAGTTCTGACAACTTGAGAGAGCAAGAAACATTCGGATGGCCTCAAGTCTTGCAACAGGAGCAAAAGTTTCTTCAAAGTCTATTCCTTCTTGCTGTGCATACCCTTTACAAACAAGTCTGGCTTTGTTTCTAATTACTTCTCCATTTTCATTCAATTTATTTTTGAAAACCCATTTTGTTCCGATAACATTCTTATCCTTTGGTCTAGGAACCAGCTCCCAAGTGTTGTTCTTTTCAATTTGCTCAAGTTCTTCATCCATTGCTTTCACCCAACATTCATCTTTGCATGCCTCTTTCACATTTTGTGGTTCAGTAGAGGAGAGTAATGCCAAATAACTTGAAGCTTCTGCAACTGTTCTTCTAGTTTGTATACCTGCTTCTTTTTGTCCCATGATCTGAGATTCTGGATGGTTCTTTTGAACATATCTGGATGGAGTCTTTTCTTCTATTCTTGTTCTTTCTTCTGCTTCTTCGTGAGGTCCTTCTTGAGATTGTTCTTGCGGTTCTTCTTCTTCATCATTCTGTCTTTGAGGGTAGCTTTCATCTTCTTCAATGTCTTCACGATGTATTTTCCTAGGAATGTATCCCTTCTCATCAACCACTACATCAATGCTGTCAACAATTCTGCCAAGTCTTTTATTGTAGCATTTGTATGCTTTGCTATGTGGAGAGTAGCCAAGAAGAATTCCTTCATCTGCTCTAGGATCAAGTTTGCCAAGCTGCTCCTCAGTATTCTTGATATAGCATTTGCTCCCAAAGATTTTGAAGTGCTTTACCGAAGGAGTTTTACCACTCCAGAGCTCATGAGGAGTTTGAGTGCTGTTCACTCGGACATTTGTCTTGTTGAGAATAATAACTGCAGCATGTGCAGCTTCACCCCAGAAGGTTGCAGGAGTTCCTGATTCATCAAGCATAGCACGAGCCATTTGCTGGATTGTCCTGTTCATTCTTTCCACTACTCCATTTTGCTGAGGAGTTCTAGCTGTAGAAAATTCTCTCCTTATCCCATGTTCTTCACAGAAATCGAAAAATTCATTTGAAGTAAATTCTCCACCTTTGTCGGATCTGAGGCACTTAATCTTGTGACCTGATTCATTTTCAACCAAAGCTTTGAAGGATTTGAATTTTTCGAAAGCTTCATCTTTGTGCTTCATAAGTCCTAACCAAACAAACCTGGAGAAATCGTCAATAAATAATATCAAGTATTCCTCTCCTCTAGGTGTTCTTTTTCTGAATGGTCCACATACATCTGTATGTACTAGCTCAAGAGGCATGCTGGCTGATCCTTCTTTCTCTGGAAAGTTAGTTCTGGTCTGTTTTCCAAACTGACATGATCTGCATATGGTGTTGTCAGGAATTTTGATATCTGGAAGATCGCGAACTGCCTGATATTTGCAAGCTTTCCTTATTTGTGAGAAGCTTAGATGTCCCAACCTTCGATGCCATAACCAGTGCTCTTCATCCTTGCTTAGATAGCATTGTTGTTGTTCTTCATAAAAAATGTATAGATTATTTGGAGTTCTTTTTCCTTTGAGAACTGTTTTACCTGTATCAAGATCACGAACAAGACATCCATTTGATCTGAATATAACCTCGGTTCTTTGATCACACATCTGGCTTACACTTAGAAGATTATGCTTTAGTCCATCAACAAACAAAACATTTCCAGCCTTAACATCTTCTTTTAAAGGAGCAATACCTTTTCCTTTTATAGTTGCAGGAGTATCATTTCCAAAAGAGACTTTCTTTCCCTTTTCTAAATTAGAATAAGATTCAAGTTTTTCTTTATCACCTGTCATATGCTTTGAACATCCACTGTCAATGTACCATAGATTTTCTTGTCCTTCTGCATAGAATGCTATCCCACATCTTTCTGTTTGAGGTTCCTTTATTTTCCATGTTTTGGTGCCTGAGGTTTGTTCCCTTTTTTGTTCTTGTACCTTTCTTTCCGGAAACCTGCTTCTGCATTCAAAATCTTCATGTCCAAAATTATTGCAAATAGAGCATTCAACTTCATTTTCAAGAGCTGAAAAATTGTTATAGGTCCTTTTTGTAATCCCTGTCATACTTCTTTGTTTTTGAGCTTCCCTAGTCATGATTGTTTTATACGCAACACATTGAGCTGCTTTGTGACCAAAGTTATGGCAAGAAAAGCATTGTCCATTGAAGAAGTTTCTGCGATTATTGAATCTACTAGCCAACTGATTGTAATTTCTATTTTCATCTATTCTTGAACCAAATTGGGAAGATTTTACCTGTGGCTGGTTGTGGCTTTTGTTCACCCTTAAGCTGGATTGCCCCTGATAGTTTCTGTTTGACGTTTGTCCCTGCTTTACCTGATGATCTTCCTTGTGCTCTTGCTCATTTCTTCTTGCTGCATCAAGATAACTTTTTGAAGTGGATGCTTGAGAAGTTTCTCCATTATAGCCCAGACCTGTCTTATTTAGTGGAGACCGCTGCACACTGATAATCTCATTCAACGTTTCAGATCCTTTGACAAACTTGAGATTAATAGTTTTTGTTTTCTCAATTTCTTTTCTAAGACCAACAATTTCACCTTCTAATTTTTCAAGATGTTTTTCCTTTTCATCAATCTGAAATTGTAGAGTATCAATAATCATGTTCTTTTCTTCTATACATCTCTTGAGTCTAGTAATTTCATCATAAAGGTTATCCACATCTACAGCATCCTCATAATCATCATCTTCAAATGCCATTAACAATCTATATTTGTTACCTTGTTCATCTTCATCACTGTTTGATAAGCCATCACTATCTTCATGGGTGTAGTAGCTTTTCTTATTTGTACCCTGTTTCTTGTTCCATCTAACTGGTTCCTTTCCTTTATCCTTATAAGAGCATTTTGCAGCATAATGACCTACTCTTCCACAAGCAAAACATTTGAAAGGTAGCTTACCTCTGAACCTTCCAGAACCCCTTTGAAGATTTCTGACAAAATTTGATTCTTCTTCCTCTTCTTCTGGAACATGACTTGCTTCATAGTGATCTTCTTTGCCTGATGCTTTAAAAGCAGCTTCCCTTCTGTCTGATGGACCTCCCTTTCTCATTTCATAAGCAGTTAGAATTCCATGCAGCTGAGACATAGTGAGAACACGGAGATTTTCCTTTTCTTCTACTGCAGATACTTTAGATTCAAACTTGGGGGATAAAGATCTTAGAATCTTTTGAACTACTATAGTCTCTTTTATTTCTTCACCCAAATTTTTCATACAATTAACAATCTCATCTACCCGAAGAAAATAATTAGCCACACTTTCATCATTATACATCTTGAGAGTCTCATATTGAATCCTGAGAGTTTGAAGTTTAGCTTCTTTTACCTGTTCATCTCCTTCATAGCTAGTGATCATTTTGTCCCATATCTCTTTTGCTGATTTGAAGTGCATGACCTTCATGAACTCTGTTTGAGATATACTTCCTAATAGAGTACTGACTGCTTTTGCATTTGTTTCATACTGCTTTTTCTCAGCTGGATCTGTAGGAGTAACTGAAGGAAAGGCATAGCCTGATTCTACAATGTTCCAAACTTCTGTACCAAGAGATTGAAGATATGCAGTAACTCTTACCTTCCAATAATTGAAGTTTGTCCCATCGAAGACGGGTGGCCTGATTGATGCTTCTCTCTCGTAGTTGCTCATGATGAACGATCTACCTTCAAGCGATCAAGCTTTTCAGAAGGACCTTGCTCTGATCCCAATTGTTGGAAATAATACTGAGAGGGGGGGTGAATCAGTATTATCTAGCAATTTACCAAATCTTCCTTATTTGATCTTTTGAAATATTCTTGCATATCAGTACCATAAAACAATGAGCATGAATAAAGAAAATAGACAGTCACACCAAAGAACACAAGATGTAAGGTGGAAACCCAATGCGGGAGAAAAACCACCTGCTGTAATATGTCTCTATCTTCTTTCAAGAAATTCTTTTTACAATGATTTTGTACTGGTGCAGTCCTTTACCAGCACGCAGGCTGCAACCTGCAAAGAGCTACAACTCTTTCTCGTTTTCCAGTTTCTCCTGGAAGGGAGCTACAACCCCCTACTTCTTTTCATGAAGAATCAAATGATCAACAAGTATACAACAGATACAGTCTACTACAGATATCAGATCAGTAATTACATAAACAACACAGAACACCTTATGAACAGAAATATACAGTCAACAGATCATCTTAAGACAGGGACGCATATTTTCTTTCTGTGGCCTGCGACTGGACGCAGTATACCTTATGCTGTTCTGCGTGCAGACGCACTGTTCCTCTTTGCTTTTCTGCGACCGACGCCCCCAGAAACACTATCGCACCGCGTCTTTCGCTTCAGAGACGCACCCAATACCACAGTCGCGCCGCGTCCTTTGCCTCAGAGACGCACCTGAGTCTTTACTGTACTGCGTCCCGGCGCACTTTCCCTTCACTGAATCTGTGTCCCTTCAGATATAGAAGATAAGAGGACTTCAGAACCAACCCAAACACTCAGATCCACAGATCTGATCATGCGCCATATAGATCGTAGTCCATTAGAAGATTTGCCCTTAGAGATTTGGACTAGATCTCACCAAGAGATGTTCAACCAAGATGATGCCTAATCCAAATGAACTCCTTTGCTTTATATAGGCAAGCTTCTCCCCAAAGCGTGGAACAATACCACGAGCCGACACCATAGAAACACAAAACCGTCGGCTAGATACCACACAAGAAATCCCCACGTGCTTTTCTCTGCCTTGAAGTGTGTGCACTGGGCGGACGCACCTCCTGAACGGCTGGCCTGCGTCCCCGGACGCGGGTTCTGTATGGTATACCTGCGGGGACGCACTTGCTGAACATATTTCCTGCGTCCTTCTTGATTTACCACCTGAATGAGTTTGCCATCAAGGACAACACCTGAATCATAATGCCAACATTTTGTACTTAGCTCAACTAGATGAGAATCGACACACTGCTGCAATAGCAAACGAGACTCATGCGAAATGAGTGAAAGCTCAATACAATAGAAATGTTACACCTCACAATTTTTCGGAAGGAGACCTAGTTTTACTATATGATCAAGAAAACGATAAGCTAGGGGTTGGAAAATTTGTACCTATGTGGCATGGTCCTTACATTGTTAAGCGAAAGCTGGCAAAAGGGGTTTATGAATTAATAGATTTTGACGGTGTCTCTTTGGGTAAACCTAGAAATGGACTTTATCTGAAGAGATATTATGCTTAAATTCGGTGTGGAGATTTTTTGTTAGATTAGTTTCTTTACTGCTGGTGTGTTTTATATTAGAAAAGTGTGCTTAGTTTAGAGAGTGCTCTTATCATTATTCCTGCTTATCTTGATTTTACTCTTGATATTGCAGATGTCGACGTCTCTTCAAACATATATTGGTTTTGCTGATGGTGCTTGTCGTAATACACGGAACATTTCTTCTGCAGCTTGGGTTATCTATGCACCCTCTGATGAGTTAGTATCTATGCATGGGGTAAGCCTCGGTTAAACAATGAATAACATTGCAGAGTATAGTGAAGTGATTGAGTTATTATCTGAATCCATTTCATTTGGGATTCGGAGTTTGATTTTTAGGTTGGCTTTTGAACTCGTTGTATTACAGATTGATAGGGTTTATGCCATTAGAAATACAGTGTTATTAAGGTTATTTTTGAGAGTTTGTCTCTTCGAATGTGAATTTGACTACATTGAATATCAACATATTCCAAGACATTTAAATACATTAGCAAATGCAGTTGCTTCTAGTATGATAAATAGACATTTGCAATAATTAAAATAGTAAATTTAATAACATTTGATAACATGTTACACAAGATAGCTGGTAATAATGATATATCATAACATAGAAGTAGTGTTTTGAAATATACATCGTCTTTGATCATAGGTTGAAAAACACCTTATGATCGGCAAAAATGATAACACAAAAGTAAAAAATGTCATGAGTCTACAAAGTCGATCATCCTATCCCTGGCGATGATCACGATAAGAAACCACTGCTCGGGCCACCCTACATAGGAACCTCCTAAAAGGTCCTGGGACCCCAATCACATATCTCTGCAACCTAAGTGGGATATCATCTATATCCGTCTCTGGAATATCTAGCGTCAAGCGCTCTAGATGGTGCTCCAAATCGGTTAGGATCTCTGCTAATTGGTCCTGTGGGGCTAGTGCTGCTGCAGCTGGGTGTCTCCTCTCGAAAGGCTGGAGAGTGGCTGGTCATCATGGACCCACATCTGCATTTAACTTTGATTATCAGTTTTGGACGATTTAAAAATAAAAAATTAGAACTTAGAAAATGTTGAAAATGATTTTACTTGAATCATCTCATTGTTCTCCTGGTGGGAGAATCATGTCTGGGTCACCACGATAATCCATCCCAGTGTATGGAAAATCCTAAATCGCAAAAAGTTGGTTGTTCAACCAACGAAAGTACTCAGGCAGAAATCGAACAACCTCTGTACCCTCCTCAGGGTGGCGGGCCATCAAGGCAACCCAGCAAACTATCCTAGGCTCTCGAGGAAGACCAGCATCAACAGGAATATGCTGCAGGGCTAGCATGGGGATCCTCTCTAGAGCAAAGCTGACCATGATGAATCCATATCCAAAATTTTTCAGCTATCCATTCTTTGCTCTAGTTAGTTGGCCTTTCACATTTGCCAACACAACCTCACACCAGTTGAATATTCTCCCTTGAAAACAGTCTACTGCCATCTGCATCTGGGATCCTGTAGCCACATGCAATGCTGCACTCCCGCATAACCTGGTAACAGTGAACGCAATGACCTTGAGCTCAGGACTGTTGATAGTTTTAATATCAATCCGTTTGTCCTTCGTTTGATCATCACAAAACTCTAATCAGAGACTAGCAACAGACTGGCCACCTAGCCTAGTCCCGAAAAGAGATAATTATTCGCCTCTCTTGGACAAACCAGTCAAAAAATAGATGTCCTCCAACTCGATTTTGAGTTGGTGGCCACCAATGATGAAACACTGGTTCTGTATGTTCCATCTGTCTACCGGCCATTGCAAGAGGTCTACTTAGGACCTCATACCCTATATGCCCCAGAACTTTAGCAATCCGCATGTTCTCAATGCTTGCATTGTGGGCATATGGTTTAATGTGGCAGAATCCACATCCTCATGCTTGCGTTCTCGCCAAATAAGAATTTTGAATGTCCTACAATGCATAAAAGACATATTAGAACCAGCTAATTCAAAAAATTTTGGGCAAAAATGGAGAAAAAATGATTTTAAAATTCATTTTCGCAGGGTCTTCACCCGCTAGTTACAAATAGTGCGTAGGTTCGCATGGGCTGTGAACAATAGGTGCAGACCCACAACTTTTTTCTTTGTAGAAAAAAGTTGGGGTCTGCAGGGGCTGCATGTTGCGCCTACGGACCCCACGCGTGAATTTTTAAACCAATTTTTCCCTTAAAAATTAAATCTAAAGCCTAAAATCAAAATGTAAATAGATAGAATGCAAGATAAGGAGGTCGTGGATTACTTGGAGCTGACGGTTTTCGATTTCGACGGACGGATTTTCCAGAATCTTCACAGGAACTTTCTTACCCAAAAGCTCTCACTTTTCACTCTAAACTCAAATGGTAAAAATGAAGTTGGAAAACCCCTTTTTATAAGTTTTTTCGAATAAATGAATTTTTAATTTATTTATTTTTCACTTTAAAAAGGAAATTTTTAAATCATTTTTATTTATCTTAAACAGGTATGTGTAATGTTTTGAGTTTTTGTGCAAAATATTAGATTTTTCGGGAAAATTTATCATTTTTCAACAAAGAGCATACTTTTATCACCTTTTCGGACTCTTTCAAAAATTTACAAAAAAGCAAAACATTGGAGTCCTCTTTAAGCTCTTTTCAAACTCTCGAAAATTGAAAAGATTGTTGAGCACTTGATTGTTTGAACTCATTAAAATAAATGAACAATCGTCCCTTCAGTATAAGTTTACCCCTTTTACGGACTGAAATGGACTATTTACGAAAAAGGTACACGTTGACTAATTATAGTCAATAGAGTCCTCTTTAAACCCTTTTTAGACTCGTTAAATATGAAAAGATTGTTGAGCGCTTGTCTTTTTTAGCTCGTTAAAGTATTGAAAATTCATCCCTTTTGTATTATTTTATCCTTTTTCAGGCCTAAGGGATTATTTTACGAAAAATTACCCCCATGGAGTTTTCTTAAGTTTTTCTTCTGACTCCCTAAAATTGAAAAACACCGAGTTTTTCCTATACTGGACTCGTTAAAATTTAACAGTAAAGGACCTGTTCAATTTCAAATAGGAACGAACCACTCCTTCTTAGGGTTCGAATTTTAAACTAAGTTGGACTCATCCGAAGGATGAGCTTATAAACAAGCAAATGTTATCCTCCTCAAGCTTGTCAAAAATAAAGAGGTACTTGCCAGAAATGGTGGGGGAAAAGAGAGAAAAATGAACCTACTTGTTACACTTTGTTTTATAAAAACCTGTCAACCACTCTTGAACACGACACTTTTTGTTCACTTGGGTTGGGAAAATCCTTTGCCTAACAGTTAATCAAACCATATTGAAAGTCTTCAGCTGGTTTCTGGGTATTAGCTTTGGGTCAATTGTCACCAAACCATCTGCAGTGTCGTTATGTGTTCAAGAGAACAGTTCAAACCAACCATTCATTTGCAAAATATCTGTCATCCATTTTGACCATCCCTGAGTCAGTCCTTGCCAATGTATTTCTTCAAAACTTGATCTATGATTTCGTGTTGTGGGCTTGCCTATGACAGATCACTTTCTAGTGACTTTAGCTCATTATCTAGGAAGTTGATCTAGAAACCATTAGTACCTTGAAATTTTCATGCCCTAATGGTAGTTTTCTCACCTTCGATCGAATGATTCCGTGACATGTTCGACTTCGACTCATTTATTCACATTTCATGGATTGTACTGGGTACTTTGAGGGAAATTGACATTACTGGTGGTTTCTCTCACACTTGTTAACATTTCACATCATTGATTAGTAATCAAGTGGTTTCTATCATGTTCGACTTCGACACATTCATTCACATGGGAAGAATCGTACTAGTTCAGGAGGCGGAAATCAAGACCCTGGATCTAGTTTCTACCATCCAGGTGGCAAGGAATTTTGTTATTCATTATGCAGTGTACTATTCATAAATAGATGGCTGTGTCCATACTGTGTTTACACATGTCTATACCCTTGATGTATTACAAAATCATCCTATATCAGAACAATTTAGTCAGTTTTCTAGTCAGTTTTGATCTGAGTATGGGAATGCCTACCTCAACAATGATATGTATCTATATATATATATATATATATATATATATATATATATATATAGATATATATATATATATAGATATATATGGCATTGAATGTTTTTACAGGTTCCGACTGGGGTGTCCACAAGATGATCCTTGAAATGATAAAGTACTTCACTCTTCATACATGAAAGACTTCATCTTCATCTATTATAGACTTTGCACTTTAGGGGGCAATCTGTTGCACTAAAAAATTGTCACCTTAACATTCTGCAATCTGTGTGAGTTCATTACCACTCATACTTTCCTCCTTTGCAAGTCTAAAGACTCACTTCTTCATATTAGGCCTTGAAAGTAAGAGAAAAGCCTTAAAAGTCTCTAAAACTTTGGTTCCACACTTTCTCTTTGCATTACCTACGGTCCCGCACCTAATGGTCATGTCCCCTGCGCACTTGACCGCTCTGTCCTTATGTTGTGGGTGTGGACCCCTATAAAAGTTAAAAAGGCATGAATACATTCTTAAAAGCTCACTTTCAATCATTTCTAGAAGCTTCTGGAAGGAATCTTGAGGTGGCAAGTACGCTCTCTTAAGGTTCATGCACTCCATACCTGAAGGAGCTAACCCCTTGATGTTAGGAGCTTATCCCATTGAAGGAGGACTCTATCCCTTCATAGATGGACCTGTAACCTCCTCCTCTGCACTATAAAATGAAGCATTGGGCTGGTTACTAGGGAGGTGGAAAGCTGAATATTTTTGAGGTGAAATGCTACTGGAACTTAGTCTTCTTTAGTTGAGCTTTTATGAGAAGAGATTACATACCTCTTAGATCTCATTTGGAAGAGTGCAAGGCTTGTTAAAGTAAAGGAAATTCCTGTTTTGGACCCCATGAAGAGCTTGTTCAACATCAAGGTTGAAAAGGTTGTAAGGTTCTTCTACTTCAAAGTTAATACAAATAAGTTTGTTTTTCTCAATAAGTTGTTCATTAATGGTTTATTTTATGGATTCCTTGATCACCATAATAGACATGATTTATGATATTTGCTATGCAGGTGCTATTTGATGTTTGCTTGTTTGTGATTGCAAGTCTTTAAAGATAACTCTTTCGGACAATCGAGGGATGACTACAACGAACAAGCGTTGGATATAAGGTAGGATCATAACACCTCTATAGTCTTTATTTGTAAATTGCATATGTCTAGAGAAAGATAGATTTATTTGTCTGTTTGTTGCTATATTATCTTGTGATACTAGGGAGATCGGTCTTGTCTGCAAGAATGATTTATCTGGCCAACAATGATATCGACGAAACAATGAGGTATGTCACCATGGAGGCCCTCTAGCAGTTTTAGGAACAACAATAGTTGGTATTGGGGGCTCTCTGGACAGAAATATAGGAGTTGCAGGTGCGCACTCCACAGGCTAGCACAGTGTCCACTAGCCTCGCTATCGGCACTTCAGTTGTCGAGGAAATGTTGTGCACAATGATCAACATGATAGTGTTACCCATTGGGGCACTTACTATAGAGAAGGAGGATGACAGGGCCATGGTCGGTAGTTTGAAAGGTGTCAGATTAAATATGGTCGCGCTCCCTCGGAAGACACTTTATCTCTTGGAGGATGGAGTCACCATGGAAGTTCGATCCAGGGAGAGTCGCGCACTGTAGGTGATGAGCAAGCAGCTTATCAATATTGAATAGTTGAGCCTACAATGAAATGAGGTAGTCGAGCAGAATCAGCAAATTATGCAGGCGATAGAGGAACCTTGCCGAATGGTCCCAGAGTTGGACATTCAGGCAGAAGAACTGGTGGAGGCGTGCATCTGCAAATTGGCCACAGGGGTGCGTGATGCTAGAGAAGAGATGGCCAGGGTTCAACTGGAGCTAAACCTGCAAATCGTAGAACTGTAGTTGAAGGCTCAGCCTTCAACTCTGCCAGAAATCAGGGAACAATGAACCACTGCTATTACAACAGCAACAACATTGGTTGACAGCGTAGTGGTAGACTACATTCAGTTGTTCGAGCAGTCATTCGAGGTCCTAACCACCCTACAGGAGGACCCAAATGTAGAGCACCTAGAGATAGAGGCGCGTAAGCTACAACAAAAGTATGACGAAGTAAAATGGACTGCGTAGACGGTTTCCCTTACATAGAGGCTTGCAAGGATGCAGCAGTAAAAGGTGCTCAAGGAACAAGTGGATGCCACTCCGCATATGGAAGAAGTATTAAAAGCATGCCTACAACCATGGATCGGTGAGGCATATACAATTACAGCCTCCATTGAAGAAAATCTCGCGCAACTACAAGCAACTCAGGAGAGGATTCAGGGTAATAGTTCAACAACAACAATCATAGAATAGTAGGTCGAGGAAGTCCAGCAGGCAGTCTCTCAGTGCACTACCGAAGCTGCAGCGATCTAAATAGAGTTGGGAGGTCTTTGCACTAAGATCTACGCACCTACAGATTGACTCGAGGGCGAGTCATGATGTTTGTGTTGGGGGCTTGTTGGGCGCAGGATCCCCCAAGGGTAGTTTTGGGGCTTAGAGCCCATATTTTGGTCCAATTTTGTAATTCCAATGTAAAGACTCTACATTTTATGGGCGTGAAGCACGTAGTTGTTAAAGAGTCATAGGGTTGTTCGCCCTTATTTTGATAATGTAATGTCGGTTGTAAAAGATCTACCCATGATCTGCATACCATGGGATTGTATAAATAGCGCGAAGCTCTAAGTAGTCAAAGGCATCTAATATCTAATATCTAGGAAAGAATCAATGACGAAGATGTAAGAGAGATAGCTTTGAAGTGTAAGTCTAAGTTTTGGGTTGTAGTGTAGGTAGAGGCTCTGTAGCTGAGTGTGCAGAGGCCTAGTAGTCCGCAGTTGAGTGCGCGGACCCCTGCAAATGAGTGTGTAGGGCGAGTCGAGTCTGTAATCATATGGAAGTATTAATAAAGAGAAGTTTCCTATAAATTTTGCATCTCATTTCCTGTTTATGCATCTATTATATTGGGTATGAATTTCACTTCTAATGCTTATATGATGCACGAATGTGTATAATTGTATTGGTTAAGTGAACGCAAGTAATAACATCCGTTTATGTGAAGCTAACTAAGATCTGGTAATAAGATAAGTAAGATACTTAGCTTAGTTTGGAAAATATCACAGTTCTCTACCCTAGCAATGTGAAAGGACTTCAATCCCTAGTTTTGGATGAGTGAAAGCCGAGTGTAACACTTCGCGAAGGTACTGGAGGGTAGAAAAAAGCGTGGAGAAACCTGCGTGAAGGTAGGAATAGTTGGAAATAACCGACATCATACCATCTCAAGGGTGCAGAAACTTGGTTCTAGAATCCCCCCATACTACTTCGGGTGAGAGTTCAGTCCGTGTTCCACGGGTATATACCGAAAGGGCCTATAGTGTAGGGATTTGTTTGGCTAACTAATGCTAAACCTAGGTCAGGTTTCCTCAAGCCAACAATCATCTTCCTTCACATAGTCACCACCAAGAATTGTGTGAGCTACTGCCTCAGCAAGAACTGAAATATTATCTTTACCTGGCGAAGCAGGTGGCAAGTCATCCAACAATATCGGAGAGGTCGACTGAATGTGACCTGCCCTTGAGGAGGTCGTTCTTCTCTTGGAGGATCTCCTATTCCCAGTAGGACGTGGGGTCATCATTTCTAATTTCTCATTTTTTCCTGCACTCTTCTTTGGAGGTGACTTTAGTTTTTTTGCACTCCTCTTCAGGGTCGAATTTTCTGTACTTTTCATTTGAGTTGACTTCTCTACGCTCCGCCCCTGAAACACCTCCAAGAATTCCTCCCAAATCATACTTATAGCTTCCAGTTACTTCTTGACTAATATTTTAATCAGCCCATGGTGCTATAGTCCTACATAGTGCCTACATAGTGCTGATTTGTAAAATAAATGCAACGAGAATTGAGTTTTACCTGAAATAAAAATTTCTGTGCCAACTATCCCAAAACTTGGATAAGGGCAGCGTTCCTGTACTTGAACTTGCTTCTTTTTGGTGATATTTAACACATCTAAAGATCAAACAACATTCCCATTTTATTAAAACTGATCTCCCTACTAGCAAGATGGTTTTCAAGTTGATCCTTCTGCAACTATGTCAGTAGAATTGATTTTCACAATCACAGGAAAAATTCTTTTTCTTTTTCTTTTATTTTTATTTTTTATTATTTATATAATTTATTTTTTTTGGATTTTCCTTAAATTTCATTTCATGAGAGAAGAAATCAGATCACAATAGGCTGGCATATCCACCTACCAACTGAAGTTCAGACTGCTACTGCACTTGCTACATGAAGTCTTCCTTTGTGATGGGCTGAAAATATACTTTAAGCCTATGCCCATTCACAAGGAAAACTAAATCTCGCCCATCGATGGTTTTGAATTCTACAACCCCATTGTTGAAGACTTGAATCACCTCATATGGTCCCATCCAATGAGTATGGAAATTCCCTTTAAAATGTTTAAATCTACAATCATAAAGAAGTACCCAATCGCCTGGTTAGAACTGCTTTTTCCTGCTAAAATTGTCATGCCATTTCTTGCGTTGCTGCTGCACCAAAATATTCTGTTGAACATCATCCCTTCGAAATTCATCCAATTCGTTTAACTGCAATAGACATTGTTGTTGTGCTTCCGAGAGATCTAGACCCAACTAAACTAAATTCCTCAAAGTCTTTATTTGAAATTCAATCGGTAAAAGGACTTTTTTTCCATACGCCAAGTCATATGGTGTATGCCCCGTGATGTTCCTCCAAGTGGTTTGATAAGCCCATAAGGCTTCAGGCAACCGACTAGCCCAATCCTTCTTGTGCATGTTTACTATTTTGGTGAGGATAGATTTGATCACCTTTCTTGTGGATTCCAATTGGCCATATGCTTGTGGGTGGTACGGTGTAGATTTCCTATGCCGAATATTATATTGATTCATGACTTCCTGTACCATGTTAGAAACAAAATGCAGTCCATTGTTAGAAACGATTTCTCTAGGAACACCAAATCTAGTAAAAATTTCATCAAACAAAAAATCAACAATAACTCTTTCAGTGGCAAAAGAAACAACTTTATCCTCTACCCATTTAGTAAGAAAATCAGTACAAAGATATGATTTTTATTTAAAGATGTGGCATTTATGGGCCCTACAAAATCAGTAGCCCATTTTTCAAAGGGCTCAATCATGACTTGAGGACATAAATGCATTTCATTGGCTTGAACAGGCTAACCCATTCATTGACAACTATCACAACGCTTAACATATTGTTTGGCATCCTTAAACAAAGAAGGCAAAAAATATCCAATGCGTAAAATTTTATATGCATTTCATTTGTCAGCGAAGTGGCCACTACAAGGTTAATCATGGGAAGATTTTAAAATATCAAACATTTCTTCCTCCCTAACACATCCACAAATAACAAAATCTGGTCCGATGTAAAAGAGGTCTCCCTGTATCCAAGAATATGAAGCACTTTTCTGAATAATATTCCGCTTTTCATGAGCGGATAAGTGAGGTGGTGTCTTTCATGTGACTAAATAGTTGGCTATGTTAACAAACCATGGAGATTTTGTTGACATAGCAAAAATATGTTCGTCAGGAAAATCATCATCAACAAGAATTACTTTGCTAGGATTTTTTAATCTGGAAAGATAATCGGCTACAACGTTAGACTTTCCTGGCCTATCAATAATTGTAACATTGAATTCCTGTATTAAAAGTAACCACCTAGTCACCCTACCACTAGTTAAAGGTTTATTCATTAAATATGTTATAGAAGAATGATCAGTATGCACATAAACTTCATATCCTGTAATATAATGTCTGAATTTATTAATAGCAAAAATAATATCTAAACATTCTTTCTCAGTCATTGTATAGTTAAATTCGGCAGGTGATAAATTTTTACTGATGTAGTAAATAACATAGGCCTGATTATTCTCTTATTGTCCTAAGGCCACACCAATAGCAGTGTCTGAAGCATCGAAGGAAATATGAAATGGCAGGGACCAGTTTGGTCCTCTCAAAATTGGTGCCTGTACTAATTTTTCCTTTAATGTTTCAAACGACTGTTGGCAAGCTGTGGACCAAGTGAATTCACTATCCTTAGCTAGTAATCGAAAAAGGAGGGTAGAAATCTTAGAAAAAATTTCAAAGAATCTCCAGTAATAACCAACATGTCCTAGGAAACCTCTCACTTCCCTTTGAGTTTTGGGTGTAGGCAGACAAATAATAACTTCAATTTTAGCGGGGTCTACCTGAATACCTTTATCAGAAATCAAATGACTAAGAACCAATCCTGCTTTGCACATTAATCTACATTTTTTATCACTTCACACAAGATGGGCCTTTTGGAAATGTAAAAGCACTTTTTCTAAAATTTTAAGAGCTTCCTCAAATGAGTTACCAAACATAGAAAAGTCATCCATATAAATCTCAACACATTCAAGATCCACAAAAATAGCCAGCACAACCCTTTAAAGAGTACCAGGTGCATTACATAACTTGAAAGGAAGCATTCGGTAGGAAAATGTACCCCAAGGGCATGTAAAGGTGGTTTTGTATTGATCTGAAGGTGTGATATGGATTTGGTTATACCCAATGAAGCCACCTAAAAATGAAAAGTACTTTTTAATGGCAAGGGTATCTAGCATCTGATCAATGAAAGGAAGGAGAAAGTAATCCTTGAGAGTGGCTTTGTTTAATTCTTGATAGTCAATGAAAATACACCATCTCCCATATTCCTTATGGACTATCATTAATGGAGAGACCCACTAGCTGTCAAAAATGGGGTAGATGAAATTAGCATCTAAGAGTTTTTGTAATTCTTCCTTAACAATATCTCTTAGTGTGGGATTCATTCATCTCTGGGGTTGTTGGACAGGTCGGGCTCCCTCCTGGATGTAGATATGATGAGTACAAGTCTCAGGAGAAATTCCTTTCATGTCTTCATAACTCCAAGCAAATGCATCCAAATGATCTCACAATAAGGTAACAAGCTACTCTTGCTGAGATGAATCTAGGTCTGAAGTGATGTGTAAGGATTTGCCTGGACTGATTTCAACAAGAGTAGTTTCGAGCCCAAGAGTATAGGAAGATGATGCCACAATCTTGGATAAGGAAGGTTGGGAATAATAGTTCTCTTGAAAATCCAGACTAAAGATCTCATGAAGCGTATCAAAACTAGGCATAGTGTCTAGATTGTTCAAGAAATCTTGCAAGTCACCATCCTAAGCAGACTCGGTATGATGTTGAATCAAAGAAATAGGTCAGGTCTCCTCATCACTAATGCATAATCTACCTATAAGATATCCTTAAGTTCTTGAATAGATCTAGTAGGTGGGTATAAGGTGACCTTTTTCCTAGAGTCTACATGTGAAATGTACATGTCATTGGAGCGACACCCAATATAGGCATTAGTCGTGGCAAGCCATGGTCACCCCAGAATCAAAGGATGTCCTCCCACGAGATTCTTTGGCTGAAGCACAATGAAATCTGTGGGGTATTCCCATGAATCTATAGAGACAATCATGTCATCCAATAATCCATCAGGCTTGATTTTAGATCTATCTGCAAGTTCAAGCATGGTGGGTGTAGGACGAATGTGGCTTAACCAAAGTTGTTCCATGGTTTGCCTAGTCATCACATTGATGGCCCCCCCTAGGTATATTAATACATCAGAGACAAGGGTATCACCTATCTAGACAGAAACAACTAGGTTTCCAGGATTTGTATATTTCTCCATCGATACACATCCTATCATCAACTCAGCTACTCTACCAACAAACTGAATGGTCTGAGGTTCTACTCTCTTCCTCTGTGGATTTTTAAGACATAATTCTCAGATTATCTTGGTACAGATGGGAATTTCTCGGATAGCCTGAAGTAAAGGTAACTTTATACAAATATTCCTTAATTCAGAAGCCAAGGTGGACTCGGGGTTTCTCTTCTCCATGGCCAACCACTCTGGATAGGGTGGCTAGTTCGAAGAAGATGGTGAATCTGAAGGTACGAGAATGGGCTATAGGGTGATATTGTTTTTCGAATGATCAAGAGTTACCTCCTCATATTTCTCCTCAATAATCACTGTGGACTATTTTTGTTTTTCTGCTTTAACTACCCTTCTTGATCTCAATTGAAGCTCATTTATCCCAACCAGCAAGGTTCATAGGTAGGGAAAGGGGATGGTCCAACCAAATGAGTTAGTTGTAATTCCTTATTATTAGGATTCGGTACCGGTTGAGCAGGTAGTTGAGGTGGTTTGAATGGTGGTGGCAAAGGAATGGTGGAAATGATTGACTCTGCTGAGGTAGAGAGGGAAAATATGGTTGTGACATATGGTGTGGTGCATAAGAAGGAGGATATGATGGCATCTAAGCAGGATAGGAATGATATGAATGGTTTGGCCCTCTCCATCCTTGTTGCCAAGGTTGAGAGGACTGCCCATGATGGAAATGGTTCCCATGTTGCCAATGTTGAGAGTGATTATTATTATTATAATAGGAATATGGAGATGCATTATAGCCATAAAAATGTGGTTCAAGAGCCATACCTGCACTTACCTGAGGCCAATTCCTTCACGCTCCCATGGCATGTAAAGACTCAGGTTTGGAATGCTCCCCTTTGAGTACAATTTTTAATACTGGTATGGATGGGAAATACTCAGTGGCATGGTTCTCTGTACAAACCACACATTTATTAGCAGTTTTCATATTAGCAAGACATTCTCTTAAAGGATGCTTCTTTTTACACTTTGGATAAAAAATAGACAATGGCTCTTGTTCCTTTTCTAGTTTTTGCTAAAATTTCAAAGAGTCTATTTATTTGCTAACAATATTCATTATTTCAATTTTCACATTATCCATATTATTCTCCAAGACAATTATCATAGCATATGTAGATCCCAGTTTGTTAGTTTTGCTTCGACCTCCTCTAGTGGATCTAGATGTGTTTCTGGAGAACTTCCTGCACAAGTCACAAATTTGTTTAAAAGTTTTCTGAGCAATGTCTCGTTGTCCTAAAAATTCAGATTATGTCTAGAATCCTCAATAAGTCCTCATAGGAACAATGTTTGAATAGTACTTAAATCAAATTTGTGTTTGGACCTTTGGAGTATATACAAAAATCTTTCTAAGTAATCCTCCAAGGTCTCATCATCACCTTGTACAATGGTGAAGATCGCATCCTGCATTTCCCTAGTTTTGCAATATTCATAATATTTATTGAAAAATACTCTTTTCATTTGGTCCCATGAACTTATAGTGTTTCCTCCTAGTCCCATGAACCAATGCAAGGTTGAATCCTTGAGAGTTGCAGGAAACAACTTTAATTTCTGAGCATCAGAAGAATAATCATAACTCTGACATAATATATCAAATTAAAAAAGAAATGAATCCGAGTCTTTGTGCACCTTACCATGAAAGTGTGGAAGATCTTACAGTGAAATATTCTTCATTTTCACATTCTCTCTCGAGTTCACCATTGAAAATCCAAAAGTGGACTACTTGTAATTTACTTGGTTCTTGCCAGACCCCTCTGCATGGTCTCCATGATCGGCCATTGTTGTGCCTCCAATCAGACTACTTATAAAAGGTGAAGTTTGACTAATGTTGAATTGAACTTTCCAATTGCCTTTATCCTCCTTCTTCCCCTTTTGGGTTGTGTCACACCTAAATCACTATGTCTAGAATCCAGGTGGACTGTTCTGACATGATGAGTTTGTGTTAACTTGGACTTCCTACCTACAAAAGAAGGCCTAATATGAGAAGAATTTTCAGATCTTTTAGTATTTTGTCAGCCCTTATTGGGCTTCAGACCCCTACCTTTCTTAGGTATTCATTTTAAAAGATAAAATCCAAAAATAAAATTCAAATTCTTATAAAGAAAAAGAATTTGTTAATTGCTGCAATGGAAAAGAAAATCAACACTCATAAAATCCTCAAAACAACAGAAGCATACTGCAAGAAAAAATAATAGCAAACTTACCCTTATTGCAAAAAAAATAGAAAGTTCTTACCAATTTCAAATCGCCTCCTCGGCAATGGCGCCAAAAGGTTGGGTGCAAGAATTGTTGTCAAGCAGACTCCTTCAACACTTGATTGTTAACTCGGGGGTTTCGTAAACTTAGAGACAAAGCACAGGAAACGCCAGAAATGATATGAACTTTTCTAAACTCTATTCCTACCTCCTTAATTGCAACCTTGCAGAATCGAAAAGAAAAGATCACCCGACAATTTACACCAAATATATTCTAGTGCTAGAATATGAAAGAAAGTACTTTTGCAAGAAAACAAATGAAAGGAATTCTCAAAACTTCTTGAAACAATCTTTGAAAATGTAAATATATGCTTATCTTTAGTATAGTTGTGTTCTAGATTAATAATTGGACCCTTGAAGATATCTGGCTCCTTTTAGATCTTCCTTCCTGTACTAAGTTATTATTCCTGTACTTCTGCAATGTGCTTGCACTAGTACCAGAACAAAGTTTAAGTGTTGGGAGTATATTTTACACCCGTACTGAAGATTTATGTCTTTATGGAGGAACTCTAAGCCTCAAGGATTGGGCACTCTATTCCTGTATTAGGAGATCGATTCCTATACCGGGACAAAGGTTCCTGCACCAAGCTTTCCAATCCTTCTTTTGATAAAACAAAGAATGTGTTAACTAAGAAAAATAACTTGCAAAGGTGAACAAAAATTTTAAAATAAATTCCTCAAACCGAAAGATGCTTCAACTAATCTTTTAATGTCTAAAACGAGAATTAATTCTAGAGTGAAAGCACACTTTTAATTAAGGAACTTTTGCATGTAATCTAAGAGATCATTTAAATATGGTAGCAGGATTCAACCCTGTAATAGCTATCCACACCAATGATCTGTGTGCATAACCTTTTAAACCCAAAAATATTCCTTTAGGAATTATTATGCATGAATCATATCTTTCCTAAATAGTATAAAGTGCAGGCACAAACCAGTGTGTGTCACAACAACATTTTGTTTCAGAAGTGTATTTAATTCTAAATATCAAAAGAACTTTAGAATGGAAATCACGCTTTCAGAATCACATTAAGACTTAATAGAAATCACACTCTTCAGGATCACATTAAGATTTATCAAATAAAAAAAAATACCATTACTATAATGAACCGAAAGAATCAATATGCAAAACTGCAAACACACTAGTGCAGGAATGCGTGCCTGCACGATCCAGGCAGAAAACGAGATTAAACTTCAAAGAAGGAAATCATAAGATTAAACTTCAATCTAACTCGCACACCATGGATCCGTCACACTGTAATGAAATCAGATTTAAACCTTGCAAAAAGATAAAAGAAACATCTGCTTACTTCATACTTTGCATTAGAAATAATTAACACACCTTAATTGAAAATGAGAAGAACACTAGCTCGTTTCCCTATTTAGGAAATGTAAAAACTTGGCTTTTTAATCAACGCATCAACATAGAGTTACAGTTCAAGATTGAGAAAACATGTCGTAGTTCCTTTCTGTTAATGATCAACAAATATACATTATGAATTCGAATCTAGCCCAAAATGAGGGCGATATAAGAAAAATTACAAAAGGACAGAATCACAATATCCTTTCTATATCTATCACTTGTTACCATTTTCTATCTAAGTCCTACGTTTTATACATTCATCCAGGCCTGTGGTTGTAACCAAATTACAATGGGCGTTCCAATCTGAGCCTTTTGGCTATACCAAAAATAACAACAACAAATCGTGCTGAGGCTTTTGGCTATAACGAAACACTATTCTAGGTATTCGTCTAGTGACCTAATCTCCACCATATCCCTGATTTTCCTCCATGCTCTAATCCCAACTTGAGTTAATCGTTCTAGAACACAGAATTCACATAGAGTGGTGAGCGGTCACGGTAGTTGAATATTCACCAGCAGTGCAAGAATCCTACCTGCACTCGACCATGCTAACAAAATAATTAATTCATTTCCCATAAAATACATTCTAGGAAGATAATTATTAGTTGTGAATATTTAAAGGCATAAAATCTACGAAAATGATTAATTAAGCACATTCGTAACTCTTAAATATGAAACATAAAGCTAATGCAGGAAGGGATACGATTCTTGGACTAGTGCAGGAATAAGGGAGTTTGCAAGGTTAAAATAGAGGTATAAGGTTATGGTTTTGAAGGGAAAAGGGTTGAAAAATGGAACAATTTGGCCTACCAACAAGAGGCTCATCGGGGATCAAAAATTGATAAAAGGAAAAATTAGAGCAACACCTCAGGAGTAAGATTTGAGTATGAGAAATTTTAATAAGATATTCAAACTAGATTCAACGGGATCATCTTTTCATTTGGCCCTCCTTCTGGTGCCACCATTGATGGTGCTAGAAATCCGTCAACCAAGGGGTCTCTGATGAACCTCAATATTGCAACAAGAATGCTGCAATTACCAAGGCTACCAACTTTAATTATCAACCTGGGGTTTGTACAAACTTAAGAGGTATCGACACTATATGTGCAACATATAATGTGTCATTATTTTGTTAATATTATGAATTTAATGAAATCAAAGCCTAAGCTAATTGCAAAAATGGAATCGTTACTCTAATTACAAGAAATGGAAATTCTACTTGCTCAACTTGTAAATGCTAATTAATCAATCCATGAAAGGAAAAAGGTTAATCCACTTTAATAAATAAAGTTATTTTATCTTGGATAATTCATCAAACTACAAATCATAATTTCATGTACCATCCACCTAGTTCACACTTTCTTGTAAATCAATAACCTACTTGCATCATAGTTGTGATAAAGAAACTAAGTCTACTTTGTTTTTGTAGTGAATAAAAGGAAGGTTTAGAGTGGCTTAGGAGCTTCCCCTGATCATAAAGTCATATCTGGTGGTCATTATTCATCTAGACTAATTCATAGTTGTAGTGGGGATAAAAAATAATGAAGGCAAGTGGTTTTACTGGTTTGCTACAGGAAGGGACAGATTTGTTATAGGAGAAGACAAAATCGCTACAGGAGGAGATAACTCACCGAATGACCAATTAAATCAACTGAAAATGGGATGAGACAATTTTTTTATTGATTAGGATGTCTTAGGTCTCCATTACAAGTAGAATCACTCCAAAATACCATTGTTCACACGTGCTAAAAGATAGCAAAAAATCACTAGTCCAAAATCTGGAAATTCAAGAACTAGTTAGCTAGTTAACCTATCAAATGCCTAACCCAATCAAGTGACAAAGAAATGGAGTAAATTTTTTTATTCACTTGAATTTTTTTATTATCTGATTAAAGTGGAATCAACTCAAATGAATCTCATTAACACGTTCTAAAAAATAGCACAAAATTACTACTATTTGGCTGCAAGGACCTCCATAAATTCTAGATTCATGAATAAGTAAACTAATCCAGGTAGCTCAATGATGACTATGGCATTCAAAAGATATTCCATGGATAACATCAGGATTGTTACTTTGTAAAGAACCTGAAAATATATATATATATATATATATATATATATATATATATATATATATATATATATATATATATATATATATATATATATATATATATATATATATAACGACAAATAAATAAAAAAATAAAAAATCACTTTAACTATTTAACCCAATCCTACAGTAAAAAAATCATCAATACTAAATGAAAAAATAGGAAAAACAAGAACAAGAGATGCATGTCAATAAGAAGTGAAAAGAAGAAAATTAAATTATACAAAAGGGATCTGAGGATCATGGGATGGGCAAACCTAAGGATACTAAGAGTCCTGCGAAGGAGAAAAAAGAAGGTAAAAATGGAACCAAAATTCATTATTTGAATCAATCCACTTATATCCCTACTAGAAATGAAAGTGGAGTTGCAAAAATAAAATTTTTCTTCACAATAAGACTAAGAAAATGTCTCCTTAAACGAAAATTCGAATTGGTACTTACACAAAATGATGAGGAAGCATTCTCCTTGAAAGGAGGAAGTTTTCCCCTCCAAAATCCCTCATATAGTGGATCGGGTTCCCAACACTAGGAATCTACATTAAATGACAGGGAACACATTCCTAGATTCTCTCAATCATTGGAGATCCAAAATTTTTGCAATAATTTCATAATACCCTATTGATTTATTATCCAATATTTCTCCTCCTGTAGTAGGGAGAAAGTCCCTACATTATCTCCTCCTCCAAATCTTCATAATCTGCCCATTATTCTCACAGTATTTTTCAAAAATAAATAATATTAGGTGCAAATATGAAATTATCCATAAAGCTTCATAATGAACATACTAAAGTTAAAAATATGTCAGCTAATGCAAAAATATAGGTTTAATGAGCTGAAGGATGGTTAGATAGGCCTTAATTTATGTCTAATTTGGAGGCCCATCATACCTCCTTGTTGAAAGTGTTTCTCACCCTCTGAGCAACTTAGTGACCTAATTGTGCCTCATTCATGGCCTTGGTGGCCTTCCTAATCTGTCCTCTAGTTGTCCAACATTTTCCTATAGAAGCTTTTTACTTTCCTGTAGAAAGTTTTTGCCTTCTTGTAGCAGGGCATATTCTTCTTTTAGTTGTTTGGTAATGGATCCCCTAGTCCTTGGATTCTTCTGAGAGGCTTGGGGATCCTTTATTTTGGATTGGAAGGAGGTTATCTCGTAAGTTTTCTTCTTATTCTCCTTTTATCCTTTGTTTTGATTTTTCAGGCATTTTCTATTAGGTTTCAACATTTTTTTTTTCTTTGCAATCCGCCTTCTGTAGATCCATCATTGACTATCTCTTCATGTCTAGAAAATATTCTCTATCCATGTCAACAAAATTTGTGCATGTGTTCTTAAGGTTTGTGCAAGGGAACCCTACTGCCAATTATCAATTTCAGGGCACTTAGAATTTTAGCTTTTGGTAAGAGGAGGAGTGCTTCTTATTGATGAGTGAGCTGAATAATGGTATGCCAATTTCAAAACAAGTTTATTCTCCAAGCATAATGCTCAGCCTCATGTTGAATTATGTTTCTCCAACATGGGGGGTAACCACTCGGTCCGGACCTTCAAGATAACTCCTTTTCCGTTTGAAGTGGTGGCTCTAACTGGGGATGATGGGACCAGTTTTCCAGAGTGGGTGGTTTTCAAGTGATTGCAATAATAATAATGATAACTAAATGACCTATTCTAGCATGCAAATCTCTAGCTAACTTAATCTAATATAAACCTGTCTATTCTGTGTGATATGCGATCTGAAAAGATATCTATTTGACATGTGATAATAAAGATCATTCATGTTTTAAACATCGATGATAACATGTAAAGATCATTTCTTTGACTAAATAGTTAGTCGAAGAAATGTATAAACTATATCGCATATAGTAATGATCATATATGAAAATAAATACTTTCATTTAGGCATCATACAGTAGTGCAATTAACACATAACAGAAATAACATATTCCACATATAATTCATGAAAACGAAATGTTATCACTAATTAAACAAAAACATAACTAATCATACAAGATAAAAGTGCCATATGTGTGAGGTCCTTCTCATTTGACTAATGATAGAGATCAACTCCTTTCTTCAAATCAAATTATTCTGCAAGTATACAATAGTGCATCAACAAAGGAAAGTAGTCTCAAAGTAAAAAAGAAATGACCATGTTTCGTAATTTCATCAAGGCATTCACAAACTTACAGAAGTGCATTCTTTGCAAATGTTTTTTATAAAATTTTGGACCCTTCTCTAAATGTATGAGAAGGGTATAAATACTATCTAACTAAATTTCAAAAATAGATTATACAAAATATTTGAGGAGGTTTCAAACAACCTTCCTCTTAACTAGTAATTAACTCTAAAAATAAAAATCATTTGATGAGTAGAGGCTATAAAGATGAATTTCTATCTGCCAGCTTCTCCTTTAGATCACATATATTGGACATCGGTTTCACTTGAGGAGGTGCCCCAAACTACGTTTTGACCTGTCTTGCGAAGATATCATGTTGGCTTATTAGGGCCTGACCCAGGTTCAAAGTTAAGTTAGCCAAACAAATCCCGATACTACTGGCCCTTTCGGCAATAGTCCATGGAGCACGAACTGAGGTCTCACCTGGAGTAGTATGGGAGGGTGCTAGAACCAGGTTTCTGGACCTTGGAAATGTCTGATGAGTTCAAGTGGTCCACGGTTTGACCCTGCACACAAGTCACTTCGCGCACTTTCCCGTACCTCGCAACTTGATATACTACCTTCACACAGCCCTACTCAGGGGCTGAACGCTGCGCTTCTACGTTATTACCCAAGAATTTACTGGTATTCCAATGTTAGTTACTTATCTTTGCCTACTTGAGTGTTTTAAGTATACTTAACAATATAAATCATTCATACAGGTGCACGCAGTAAATAAACAGTTTACTTGCAAATTATGTCAAACATGCATTAATCCAAGAATAAATACACAGAATTATGATAAAACTCCTTTTTGTTAATTCCTTCCTTGGTTATAGACTTGACTCCGCCATGTGCACTCAGCTGCAGGGGTCCGCGCACTCAATTGCAGACTACTAAGCCTCTGTGCACTCAGCTACAGAGCCTTCTTCTACTCTACGATCCAAAGACACACTTTGGTTCCTTAGACTCTCTTTCTATCTCTCCCTCCTTCCTTTACACTAAGAGCCTTCCTCTATTTATACAATCCCATGTTCTACGAACCATGGGTAGGTCTATCCCACCGACATTACATTAAAAAAACTAGGGCAGACAACCTTGTGACTCTATCATACTTTCGCACCTGGTGCCCCTAATTCACGGAGCTTTACAACAAGATTGGGTCAAAACTTGGGCTTTGAGCCCCAAAACATGCCTTGGGGGGATTCCATGCCCAATAGGCCCCCAACACAAACATCGTAACTTGCCCTCAAGTCACTCTTTTGACGCGACGATCTTTGCATGGACTCCCTCCAACTGTTCTCGAACTGCGCAGAGGTCAATGACACACTGAGCTGCTGCTTGCTGGATCTGTTGCATACGTTGTTTCGAGACCTCTATGTCGGGAGTGCTTCGCTACATCAATGTGTGCATCCCCTGTATGTGTGTGAGCTTGCCTTCGATGTCCATCGTGATGGTGAAGGCCTTGTCGATCCAAGGCTAGATGCATGGTTTTAGGACTACCTCCTTATGCTGTGTCGCGTCCACCTACTCCTTCAGTGCTTTAGCCTGTTGCATCCTCGCAAGCCATTGGGTGAGGACCACTGCATGCGTAGTTCCTCAGGCATTGTCATACTACTGTTGGAGTTCTTGCACCTCTGTCTCTAAGCACTGGATGTTGGGGTCCTCCTACAGAGTTGTGAGAACCTCAAGTGATTCTTCCAACATGCTGGTGCAGTCTCGCACTACACCTCCGATTTCCTCCAATCCCACTGTGATAGCGGTAGCGCGCTTTTCTCTGACTTTCGGGGGAGTGGATTGTTGCGCCTTTAACTGCAGCTTGACGATTTGAAGATTCAGCTCCAGCTGAACCTTTGTCATTTCCTCCTTGGCCATGTAGACTCCTACTGCTAACCTGTGGATCTGCGCCTCCACTGGTATATCTGCTGGGATGGCTAGCTCCGGAACTCTTCGGCAAGCATCATCTATCACCTGCACTAGCTGTTGATTTTGCAACACCAATTCGTCGTGCCGCAAGCTTATTTGTTCCATATTTATCTTCTGCTCATTGAGGACTTGGAGCATGCAGCTCTCTGTAGCTCACAGCTCTACAGTTATTCCATCCCGCAACACATATAATGTCTCGCGCATAAGGGCAACTAGATTAACACCGAGACCTTTCAGCATGCTAACCGAAGGCCTATCAGCCTCATTTGATGTCAGTAGTGCCCCTTCTTGCAACACTATTTTGTTTGTTATCCACGTGCGCAACATATGCTTTGCTTCATGGATCTGACTGTGAGGTTGGTCGAAAGGGTACTAACTTGAGGGGGGCGTGCCTGTAATTCCTGCAACTACACTTTGAGGGCCCCCAACATAGTCATGTGCTCCTAGATGAAATCTTGGAGAGCCTCATTTGTGACATCACACACCATCTCGCCGATGTCATGAAGATCACCCTCAGTTAGGGTGATCGGGTCAATGGACAATTTTGAGGCCTTGACCTTCTTCCACGATCTTGCCCGCTCTGCTAGGTGTTGGCGCTTCGGCTATGTGGATGTGGTTCGTGGGTCCTCGCCTCCTTCTTCTATTTTTGCTTCCTCTACTGTCTGCTCTTGCAAAGGCATTGTTTGTCCCTTGCCCGTCTTCATGGCTGCTCCCTATGTTGTTGCTACTACGGCCTTTTCTTGCTCGGCTACTTTCTGTGTTGCGTCTCGTGCTGCCCACACTTCTATCGCTGTTGTTTCCTTCCGTCATTTTTTTGCCAATTGTGAGATGCACAGCTTGGTATCATCTTTCTTCTTTTTTGCTACCGACTTCTTGATTTCTGCAATGTCTGGGCGCGCCATTCCAGCAGCGATGCATCTATGACATTAAAAATGGTGTCGTCAGTGGCTACAAAAGGTAGCTTTGTCCACTGCTTCGTCAGGTCCTTGCACGTACTAATATATATGTTATGCATGTCTACCTTAAATTCTGCAAAACTCTACATGAGCACCCAGAAGATCTTGTTGTTGCGTATCCTTTTAGCATCCTTCATAGCCTAGAGTGAAGCATACTTCGCGGCCTCCGGTAAATCTCTGTCAATTATGGGGAATTGACTATCCTCCGCAATTCCCCAACTATGAGTACTATGGACAACAACAACCATGCAGAGTGGAATGTTTTTCCCTGTTCCTGGGCTTCGCAGAAGTTCTCTAAAAATTCTATGCAGAGGAATTCAGACCATTTAAACTAGACTCGCGCCATGCACTTCTCGGCTACGGTGACCACCAGTTCTGGTACCTCGTTTGCACGACACTTGCGCATAACTTTTCCTGCGAGGATTTGGGTTGCCATGCATACTTCTTTGTCCTTGATGTTGGAGATGGCATAGCCCCTCTTCTTCTTTTCCAGCTTGTGCTTCTTGTTCATGGCCTCTGTGATGGCCAAATCACTACCCTTCCCTTCCAATATGGTCATGGGGTCCTCTCCTTTGTATGGAAGCTAGGAGACGTAATGAATTAATTCTGTCGTGATGGGGATAGGCTCCTCCAGCCATAAACACCCATCATGCACCAAGTAGGGCAGTTGTCTAATGATGAAAATGGTTATTGGGGCGCGGTGGAAATGCAGCACCCAAAGTAGGTTAAGTAGCCCAGCCTTTTCCACTCTGCGCAACTACTTTCGTGGCTCTAATGTTGTCACCACCCCCGCAGTTTTCTACTTCATAAGGTTTCCGGTCTCGAGGTGAGGGAACTTCTAGCGGTCAGCGAGGTCCCAATCTTTGAATTTCATGCTCAGCACGCAACCCAGGTGCATGCCTTCAAACATAATGCCATCTGGGAGGAGCGGGGTCTGGAGTGAGCTCTTGGTCTTGTCCAGGTCCTTGGGCGCTTTGGCCTTCCCTTTTCGCAGGCAGACATCGGCAGGTAGTTTTGTTGTAGAGTGCGCAGGCTGAGTATCCACCTCCATGGCTTCATCTTCTTCTTCTGCAATGATAAGCTCCCGCAAAACTTCTTCTTCTTTGTCTGTTTCTATAGTGACGGCTTTCCCTTTTTCCTCCATTGATAGTTTGCTGCGCAGTGGGTTCCATGGGAACATGCATACAGGAGCCATTTCTTGCTTGCCCTTCTTAGGTCTTGGCGTGCGTGGTGATTTCAGGATTTCTGCCACAATCCCAGTACCTTCTGGAACATCCCCCACAGTTAGGGCCTACGTAGTCTCCTCGGTGGTCACTTCTGCTATCTCTATACCATCCTTAGTTGTTGCCATTGTATCTGTGCTTCAATCGATCACTCACATATTCAAGGGCTCAATCAATGCTCGACTCACAACACTCAAGGCTCTGACCAATCGCTCAATTTGCAAATGACCAAGTGTTGTTTGCTTGGCAGCCCTTTGTATTTTATAGTGCTTTCTGAATTCAAATTTGACTGTTCCCCCCAAATCTGGTTCATTAATGCTCCCTTGGCGGCAGATTTTCCGCGACTTTTTCGATAAATCGCGTCTTAAATGCCTACCACCCGCTCCAATTAGCCTCAATTTGAGCATCCCATCGTGAATAGTGACTTCAACAGTCACTTTTTGGCCAACCCACACGACAACACAACCCCTCGTGCGCGGTCGTGGACGTTGTGACTCTTTGCTACTATGCGCATCTCCAATATTGTGCAACTCCCGAGAAGAATAGTTTACAGTCCTGTGCTCCCTTCCAACTACCTAGAGTGCTAAGACTGTCCGTCCCTCAGCTAGTCAGGTGGTCACACCACCCGCGTAGAGTTCCATCCTGTCCTCCATCATGGTTCCTGGAGAATCCCTACCTAGTATTGTCACGACACACTTCACCATTTGCAACGCGCTACCCTGGTCACTATGCATAGCAATATAAGGTCCAAGCCAATGTTATCGGGAAAACTAGTGCCTATACAGAGCTGCTAGTCCCACTAAGGCTGGTAGCTACCTTAGAAACAAACACACTAAAAACTACTTTCGTTTTCCTTTATGAGAAATAGATAAGAGAAGAATAAGGAGACCAACCTCTGTCTTGCGCTTGGTTCCTTGCTCGATTCCTCTCTCTTCTGGTAGGACTTTGCCACTCGCTTCCTTGTCTACCCAGCTTCAAAGAGTGCCTGTAGAATCAAAGCAGCATAACACTATCCAAGAACATAGATCTATTATCATAAACAATATAGGATCAGATGTACAATGACCACACAAATGTATAAATCATCAATCATACAAGAATGTGGAGGAAAACTTGAATAGCTTTATTGATAATCAAGAAAGAGAAAAGAGGATTACAACCAATTGTTCTGACCCAGCATCATCCTCTCAGCAAGAAAACCCTTCTTCACCTCATGAAAAGCTTAGATCACCCAATACTATGATATTGCACCCAGAAACCAACAACACTTCCTTACAAGATACAAAATTCTAGCCTCTGGATCTCTGGGATGAGGGATCCATATATAGATGTATGCAAGGGAGGTGAGTCAGATTTTGAGATTTGATTAGTGTCTTCTCTCTGATAGTTCTTGATTCCACTTGGAGATTGATGATCTCTTACTCATCCCTGGTCGAATTTAGAGAGGCAAGTGTCACAGGAGAGGTTTCTGGAAGATTCCATGCTCCTCCACCTTGCGGATTGACCCTGCCATTTGTCCCTTCTCGCCCATCACACCCCATAGAAGGGTTTTTTGAAATGCATCATACCTACTGTGTGTATTCAGGTGGGATGCAACGCACTTTGCCTATGGAGCAGGTGAAATGGTCCAGTTTTGACCAGTTCTGAGTAGTTTTTCATGGAGAACTTCTGGGAGATGCTGTAATTAGTTTACCTTGTTCTTTTAGGGGTTGGAACAAAACCTTTAGGGACTTAGGAGACCTTGGTTTATGTACATTTATGCTTGGGGTTGCAGTGCCCAAAAATGTCTATAACAGTTGCCCCCTAAAGCATGAGGTCATTAATCTTTTGATGTCGGGTGAAATGCTTTATCATGAGGATCCGAAGTTTTTTCGAGCTGGAAGGTGACCTATAATAAGATACAATACAATACATTATCTTCATATTATTTTCATGACCTAGCTGAGGTCGGAATTCCCATGCTCAGCTTTATAAATTCATTTTCATGTACATAGGACAGACAATCGTCTGAGTGTAGACTGATGATTCTAGTAGAGCCATCATCCCTTAGATTGGATGATTATCTATGCAGCAATTATGTACATTTGATGTCTTTATTTTCCTGAATATATATCGCAGCCCGGATGGATGAAACTAGATCCGGGGTCTTCAATCTCGTTCGATCTTCACTCAAAGTACAAGTTGATCCATGTGAGAGATGTTCTGGAGTCGAACATGGAAAGACATCGTCTGATTACCAGCCAATGATGTAAACTATTAACAGGCGCGAGAGGAATCACCGATAATGATAATGACCCTCAAGGTACTGCAGTACAATTCACGTGGTGTGAATAAGGGACTTGGCATTGAACACCACGCAAAATCTTTCGGTCAAAGGCCATTGATGTAAACCTATCGCCAGAAGTGAGAAACTTGCCATTGAGGCATGCAAGCTTCAAAGTACTGAAAGGGTTGTTCCTAGATCGACTTCTTGGATAATAAGCTGATGTCGAAAAGAAGCGATCTATCATAGGAGGGACTTAGTGAATCCCACATCAATGACATAGAACGGAGAAAATGATTTTAATGGAGGTGAAAACGATCTGGTGATATACGGTTCAGGGTGGCGGTCATGAAAGAATGGAGCGAAAATGTATTATAGTGGGTGAGACACAGGTGAATTCTCTGAGCGACTTCTCTTGAACATATCGGCGACACTAACATGATGGATTGGTAGCATTAACCCCAAATGTGGATGGTGTGATGGAACCATAGTTATGTGACCAGTGAATGGAACAACCCAACCCGACTCGGATGCGGAGTGAAAGTGTCATGTTCAAGAGCGACTTGCTACCAACAAATTTTCTTCAAGTTTTCTTCCAAATTTTTCCCCAGTCATTGCTGACCAGTACCTCTTTATTTTTTTCAAGCTTGAGGAGGATAACATATGCTTGTTCTATAATTTGCCCTTCGGGCAAACCCATCGCTATGTTTTAATGAGCCTAGCGATGGTGAAACTCGTTCTTGTCTGTTATGGACAAGTTTGTCACTATTAGGTTTTAACGAGTTTAACGACAAAGATAACTCAGTCCTTTTCAATTTTAGAGAGTCTAAAAAGGGACGTAAAGGAAACTCCAAAAATCCTTTTTCGTCATCTAATCCCTTAAGTCTGAAAAAGTATAAAATAATACAAAAGGGATGAATTTTCGGTAATTTTAACGAGCCAAACAAAACAAGCGCTCGATCCTTTTGTGTAATAATCCCTCAGGTCCAAAAAGATTAAAATCTAAAGGAGGGATAACACTTCCGGTCACTTTAACGATCTGGAGAGGCCAATGGCTTGGCAATATTTTCATATTTTACGAGTCAGTTGAAAAGAGCTTAAAGGAGACTCGTTTTTTGAGGAACGAGTGATAGATTCGGGTAGCAGCTGATTCCAGGTGAGGTTTGGAATTTTCCAGTCATGACAGTGTCATAAGGATGGCTAATAAGATCGCTCTTCGCAGTTGTTCTTCAAAAGGGGTAAACAATCAAGTGGAGGTGAATGATCGGCCAATACAGAGTGGAGGTGATGATGAGAACACGACCAAAGCTTCAAAGGTTGAAGTAATACATTCACGATGGTTATTTACTGGAAATTGGTTCATTTTTTAATGAGCTTAAACATTGGGGGAAACACTTGCTCATTGCTTATGTTTATTTTTTAACGAGCTTGAATTCCGTGTTAAAACTGCTCGATATAACGGTCATTTCTTGACTTTACCATTAATGACTTTGTTCCTTCAAAGGTTGTGCTGCATGCTCAATTGCTTCATCAAACTAGTTAGAAATGAACAATACATGTTTGGAAAATGAGTTAAGACACTAATATTTTACTTGAATTACGTAAAAAGTAATTTAAAAGTGCTTTTACCCCTCATTTTACCATTTCATTTGAACTTTGGTTTGTTGGAGCCTTGGAGGTGCTTTCCCCCTTGATTTTCAGTTGATCCCGCTAATGCAACCGCAGTATATTTCACTTGGTTTACCTCCACCAACTGAACCACGGATGCAGAGATGGGTCGACCATATGTCTAGACATGCTGGTCAGTCTCAGGTTTCCTTTTCTGATACCTTCTTCGGGTGGTTCGATCATCAGGAGATGGTTTTTTTCGAGTATCCATATGCTGGTATGGACTTCCGGGGTGACCCGGATTTGGTACTACCGGCTGGCGAGCAGTGGGGTGCCATTGGTAAATTCTTTGACCATATTTCTGTTTATTGTTTCTCTTTACAATGTCCGTATGCTTTATTCTGTCAAGACTAATCAGAACTCATGTGCTCATGCAGATATTGGTCCCATTCAGCCAGTAGTACGCCTGAGAGTGCCAGCTGCCGCTCCAGTAGGAGAGGTTGTGGGAAGGGCTATCCTTCGCGACCTTGATGTGGCCAAGACTCTTTCGGCATTACAGGATTAGGTCGAGGGCCTCACTCTCGGTATTCCAGATGTGAGGACTGACGAGCTACCTCTGAGGTTGCAGTGACATACTACTGGCGTGCCAAGTCGATGGACTAGGCTTTTACGCATGATTTCACAGGTGGTGACTTGTTATCACTAGCATCATTAGACTAGGGTGCCCCCTAGCGTTTTGAGTTTTGGGTCATTTGACCAATTTTGTCTTGGTTACAAAACATTATGTGTAAACCATAAACAGTTATATATATATTTTTGATTTTCGGAGTTTTATTTTGGTTAAGTCACATGATCCGAATGCAAATATTGATGAAATGCTTATTTTTATAAATGTTGCAAATGTCTATCTAACACATAATTTGCTAATGAGTCAGTTAATGTGTTTAAGCTTATGGAAATATGCTTATATTGAATAAAATCAAATTGACTTTCCAAAATCTTGACCGTTAGGAACATGCGATAGATAGATGGATTTCAGACGGAGTAGATACCAGTGAGTTGTAGTATGATGAGCTGTGAGTCTAGCCTGACGACAAGTCGGCGTATGCCATGTGTGATGGCATCAGACAGAAGTTCTATCAATGCGCTATATTCAGCAATGTTATTCATTGATCGACCAATACATACCCCTCTGAAACTTACTAACTCGCCGCTTGGATAAAAAATGGCCCAGGCCGTAGAAGATAGATTCCGAGAACTACGACTTGCTCCATTGGCATATCCAACAAAAGATTCCAATAGGTTCAACATCTGTGACAAATGTAAAAAGTGGATTTACTTGACCAAAACGATTACCCTTAGTGAAAACAAAAATGTAACAAAATCATATAGGTTACCACACTGAATCATGCATAGTAACGCTTAAGGTACAACCCGTTACGGGGTTGCGCCAATGGAATTCCATCGTAATCCATTAACTCGTAGGCTCCTTTTGCTAATACACGTTTAACAATATAGGGGCCCATCCATAAAGACTTGAATTTACATGCTCCCAATTTATCGGATTCTTGGTCGTAAAGTAAGACCAGGTCACCTTCTAAGAAGACACAGGGTTTGACATTCTTGTCGAACTGCGCCTTGATTCATTTCTTATGGGCTTCGTTAGCTAAAGCGGCATCACGACGGGTTTCATCCAATTGGATTAGTTCCAAGAAACAAGCCTCCTCTTCTGAAGTCTCAGGGAGAAGGTCGATTGCGAGTTTGAGGGATGAGATTCCACACTGAACTAGCAAGATTGCTTCTAGGCCATACACCAGTTGGAAGGGTGTAAACTCGGTTGCATTCCTTGCTGATGTTCGGTATGCCCACAAGGCCGAGTACAGGATCAGGTGCCATACCTACGGCTACAACCATATAAGAAAATGTCCCTAAAGCAAGCTAAGAAGGATAATAAATTATCACCAAAGTATTATGGTCCGTACAAGGTGTTGCAAAAGATTGGTACTATGGCATACAAATTGGAGCTTCCTGCAGCTTCTCAATTGCACCCAGTTTTCCATGTTTCATGTTTAAAGAAGGTTATAGGCAACAAGCTCCCAATTCAAACAATATTGCCAGAACTTGACGAGGAAGGAAAAATTATATTGGAACCGGAAGCAGTCACAGAAACAAGAACTCGAAAGCTACGAAATCGATCAATTTTAGAGTATCTTATCAAGTGGAAGAACTTATCCGCTGAAGATTCCACATGGGAGGATGAGAATTTTATGCAGAAGTATCCATAACTACTACTCAAGCGTTGAGGACAACACTTTTTTGAAGGAGAGGGGCATGTTGGGTCCCTATAATACTAGTGATTACCCCATTACTATTGTAGTTATACCCCTTATTTATATTTTTGTGCCCCTATTACCCCATATTGTTATTTCTGTGCCCCATAGAATCCCTCTATTGTTATTTTTGTGGCTTTATATTATTATTGTTAGGTCGGCTGGATTATATTGTGACTCCTTAGACTCCTATATATAGAAAGGAGGTTTTGTCATTTGTATCATCCAATAATTGTTCATTTATGTAATGTAAAGGAGGTTTCCCCCTCGAAGAGGCTGAATTCTAAGGCGTTGATCTATCTTTTCTATCTTTTCTTGAGCTGGTTTCATAACATTTGGTATCAGAGCTTTGGATTCTAGGGTTTCGCTGCTCCAAACAGGTCATCGTGGAATTTTCACTATAACTTTTTTCTGTTATGTTTCAGAAGTAAAAAAAAAAACCCATTTGAGAAGAAATCGTGTTGAACCTTGGATCTGAATTTCAGAGCTTTTTGCACGATATTTTCGGAGATATGATCTAAGGAAGTTGGTCTTTTTGCAGACTCCTAAATTACATTTAAAACAGGTGACCTGGGGAAAATCATCATAACTTTCTCTCTGGGAATCAGATTGAAATTTCGTAAGAAGGTACAGAAAGAGGACGAACTATAGTTTCTTGTATATCTTTTTCAGAACCAAAGATCAAAAATTGTACACGTGGCACTTCGCTCTTCTGGAAAGGACTATAATCAGGTCATCTTGGGAGATTTTGCATAACTCTTTCTTGGAGAATCCAATTTGGATCAGACTGGTGGCATTGGAAATAGGACACAGAGAGCTACTACAGATCACAAATTCAGAACTAGATGCTTGGAAAATACAGAGATACATCAGAGGCAATATCAAGCTCCTACAAAGTGAAAAAAGGTGTGTAGATTTTTTTAAATTTTTGCTTAAGCTTGGTTTGAAAATTTATTTTGAAGGAATTCAAAGGGCATAGTAGAGCATTATTATCGGTAACTGATGCCCTGAGGAAAACAAATGCAAACACCTAGTAAGGAACCTGAAAGCTCTAGCATGACTCATGAAGAAGAGGAAGAAATGCTACATGATATATCAAAATTACAAGAATAAGTGCAACAAATGTCACGCTCACAAAAGCTAACATAAGCTAAGACAAATGGCGTGGAAGCTAATATGAATGGCATGGAAGCTAAGATGGACAATTTGAAGATAGATTTGAACACAAATTTGAAGATAGGCATGGCAGATTTGAAGACAGATTTGACAAATTTTCTACAAGAAATACTTACTAGTGGTGAAAAGGTAGTAAAGGAAACTCATGATGAGAACAAAAGAAATGTTAATCATGATTCCATAGACGCTAATGTTGGATTGAAGAATCACCATATTCCAAAAATCGATATGAGGAAGTTTGATGGCAAGGATCCTGCCACATGGATATTACAGATGGAGCAATTCTTCGATCTCAATAATGTGCAAAACGCACAAAAGGTACGTATGGCAACTGTATATTTGGAACCAAATCAGTTTGTATGGTATCAATGGCTTTGTTCTCGTAAACAATTTATCACTTGGGCAATTTTTACGGAAGAATTGATAGCACATTATGAGGATACAAAAAGAAACACTTTTTTTAGCCAATTGATAAGTCTCAAACAAAAGGGTTCAATAATGGAGCACATTGAGGAGTTCCAAAAATTGAACATAAGGGTAAAAGATATTCCAGAGGAGCATAGGATTGATGTGTTCATAGGGTCTTTAAAGGATAATATCCAACATGATGTTCGCCTTTGGGAACCTGATTCATTAGAGAAGGCATTCAGGTTAGCAAGAAAAATGGAAAGCAAAATTATGGCAACTAGGAAGCATACCATTCACAACTATAAAGACGGAAGTGTTGTTGCCCCTAGTCTTCCACAACCTACAAGGTTGACACCACAACAATTGGAAGAAAAAAGAGCAAAAGGGCTTTGTTACAATTGTGATAGCAAATACACAAAAGGTCATAAGTGTGCTGAGAAGAAATTATTCTACATAGATTGTGAAGAGGAAGAAGAAAAGGAGCAAGAAAGGTCAAAAGAAGAGGATATACTCCAGGAACAAAGCCTAGATGAAGAAAAAATAAATCCGACCATATCTTGTAATGCATTGGTGGGAATTACCACTCCTCAAACCATCAAGATAGAAGGACAAATCAAGAAGAAAAAGGTAATAGTGTTGATTGATTCAGGAAGCACCCACAATTTTATTCATTGTAGGGTAGCAAAAGAATTGAATTGCTTCCTATATCCAGCACCAGAGTGTCAAGTGATGATTGCAAATGGAGGAACAATAAATTGCTCTGGAAAGTGCCATAATATCAAGCTATCCATGGGAGAATATGTATTGACTAGCCCAATGCTTTCCATTCCAATGGGAGGTGCTGATGTTGTACTAGGAGTCCAATGGCTACAATCCTTGGGTACAATAGCTTTTAATTTTCAAGAACTTTTCATCAAATTTTCTATGGAAGGAAAGGAAGTTGAATTAAGGGGTATTGCAGGGAAACTAGGAAAGATAATCAGCTCTAATGGCATGACAAAGCTTCTAAAAAAGGAGCAAAGAGGTGTAATTGCACAATTATGTTCGCTAGATGTTTCCACATTGGAATCATCTATTTCTCCAGATCTCCAAAAAGTCCTGGACAATCATTCCAAGGTATTTGAGACTCCCAAAGGTCTCCCACCTATGCGTGATCATGATCATGCTATTCATCTGATTCCAGGAAGTGTTCCTCCAAACATCAGGCCGTACAGATATCCCTATGTCCAAAAAAGTGAAATTGAACGTATGGTTGCAGAAATGCTAGAGGCTGGTATAATTCAACCGAGTCAAAGTTCTTTCTCAGCTCCAGTAGTATTGGTGCACAAGAAGGATGGATCATGGTGCATGTGTCCAGATTATAGGGAGCTCAACAAGCTCACTATTAAAGATAAGTTCCCCATTCCTGTCATTGATGAATTACTGGATGAATTGCATGGATCAATTTACTTCACCAAGTTGGATCTTCGTTCGGGATATCATCAAATCAGAATGAAGATTGAAGACATTCCGAAAACGGCATTTAGAACTCATGAGGGTCATTATGAATTTTTGGTCATGCCTTTTGGCCTTACCAATGCACCTTCAACATTTCAAGGTTTGATGAATTCAATTTTCAAACCATTCCTTAGAAAATTTGTGTTAGTATTTTTTGATGATATACTAATCTACAGCAAGTCTTGGAAGGATCATGTTGAACATGTTGACAGGGTGCTACAACTATTGGAGGAGAAACAATTATATGCAAAAAGATCCAAATGTTTCTTTGGAGTCCAGGAGGTGGAATATTTGGGTCATATTGTATCTCATGAAGGAGTTAAGGTAGACCCTAGCAAAATTAAAGCCATTAAGGAATGGAAAATCCCCACATCCATAAAGCATCTGCGAGGATTTCTTGGGTTGACAGGGTATTATCGCAAGTTTGTTAAGAATTATGGGAGAATAGCAGCACCTCTAACAACATTATTGAAGAAAGATTCATTTTCATGGACTCCGAAAGCAACAAAGGCCTTTGAACATCTTAAAGAGGCAATGTGCCAAGCACCGGTCTTAGCTACACCGGACTTCACAAAAACCTTTATTGTGGAATGTGATGCTTCAGGAAATGGAATTGGTGTTGTTCTAATGCAAGATGAAAGACCCATTGCTTTTGAAAGTCGTCCAATCAAGGGAAAGTTTTTAAGCAAAGCTATTTATGAGAAGGAAATGTTGGCAATACTCCATGCACTTAAGAAATGGCGACCCTACCTAATGGGAAGACACTTCAAGGTAAAAACGGATCATGATAGCCTTAAATACTTTTTAGAACAAAGATTATCCTCTGAAGAGCAACAAAAGTGGGTCACAAAGATGTTGGGTTATGACTTTGAAATCATCTACAAAAAAGGGAAGCAAAATGTGGTGGCAGATGCACTCTCAAGAAAGGATGAGGATGTGGAAGCATTGTTGTGTGCCATTTCTATTATCCAACCAGATTGGATAAACGAAGCAAGGGAGGAATGGAAGAATGACGAAGAAGTGTGGGCACTTATTCGAAAGCTACAACAAGATTCCAGTACTTCTGATACATTTAGCTGGCAAAATGATTTGTTATGGTACAAAGATCGCTTATACCTCTGTAAGAATTCCCAGCTAAAACAAAAGATTCTTATGGAATTGCACACTTCTCCTTAGGAGGGCACTCAGGATTTTTAAAAACTTACCACAGGGTTAAGAAGGAATTTTTTTGGGATGGCCTTAAATCAGATATTCAAAAGTTTGTGGCGGAATGTTTGGTTTGCCAACAAAATAAAGTTGAAACAATTAAGACACTGGGTCTATTACAACCTTTATCCATTCCAAGCCAACGTTGGGAGGAGGTTTCAATGGATTTTATCACAGGTTTACCCAAGTCTGAGGGAAAGAGTGTCATCATGGTGGTAGTTGACAGACTTACCAAGTATGCACACTTTTGTGCATTATCACATCCATTTAAAGCCAGTACAGTTTCTACTGCATTTATGGAAACAGTTCAAAAGCTACATGGAAACCCAAAGATTATTGTAAGTGACAGAGATCCCATTTTCACTGGAAATTTTTGGACAGAATTATTTTCTTGTCTTGGTACTCAGTTAGCTCATAGCTCATCTTATCATCCTCAATCTGATGGGCAAACTGAGATAGTAAACAAATGTTTGGAAGGATATCTTCGTTGCTTTGTATCTGATAAACAGACACAATGGGTCAAATGGTTGCCTTTGGCTGAATGGTGGTATAACACTTCCTTCCATACAGCAACAAAAATGACCCCATTTATGGCACTTTATGGGTATCAACCACCATCCATCACATCATATTTAAGAGAAAATTCTAAGGTTCAGGCAGTGGAACATCACATCAAACATCAACAACAAGTCCTCCAACTCTTAAAGGATAACCTCGTGTTGGCACAAAATAGAATGAAACAACAGGCAGATCAACATCGCAGTGAAAGAAGTTTTGATGTAGGTGATTGGGTATTCCTACGGCTACAACCATATAAGCAAATGTCCCTAAAGCAAGCTAAGAAGGATAATAAATTATCACCAAAGTATTATGGTCCGTACAAGGTGTTGCAAAAGATTGGTACTATGGCATACAAATTGGAGCTTCCTGGAGCTTCTCGATTGCACCCAGTTTTCCATGTTTCATTTTTAAAGAAGGTTATAGGCGACAAGCTCCCAATTCAAACAATATTGCCAGAACTTGACGAGGAAGGAAAAATTATATTGGAACCGGAAGCAGTCACAGAAACAAGAACTCGAAAGCTACGAAATCGATCAATTTCAGAGTATCTTATCAAGTGGAAGAACTTATCCACTGAAGATTCCACATGGGAGGATGAGAATTTTATGCAGAAGTATCCATAACTACTCAAGCGTTGAGGACAACACTTTTTTGAAGGTGAGAGGCATGTTGGGTCCCTATAATACTAGTGATTACCCCATTACTATTGTAGTTATATCCCTTATTTATATTGTTGTGCCCCTATTGCCCCCATATTGTTATTTCTATGCCCCATAGAATCCCTCTATTGTTATTTTTGTGGCTTTATATTATTATTGTTAGGTCGGCTGGATTATATTGTGACTCCTTAGACTCCTATATATAGAAAGGAGGTTTTGTCATTTGTATCATCCAATAATTGTTCATTTATGTAATGTAAATGAGGTTGCCCCCTCGAAGAGGCTGAATTCTAAGGCGTTGATCTATCTTTTCTATCTTTTCTTGAGTTGGTTTCATAACAATAACCATTGTAGAACGGTTGATTTTGACCGTTTTGAATATACGGCTGCCCACTATTTGCAAAGATTTGTTGCTCAGATCCTTGGTATACTTGTTGGAATTGCGGTTGTTGGAATTGCACCAGCCATGGTTGTGAAGCCATGTGCTGTTGTCCAATACTGACTGTTTGACCAAGATGAGGGGTAATTGTACCTGTTTGGGCTTGTGTCATTCCACTAGTTGGTGATTGTGGTTGAGTCGTAGGGATAAGAGGCTGTTGCATTACCACCTGAGAAACCTGAGGTTGGCATACAATAGGCAACGCTTGTACTTGCGACATCGTCACAATAGCTGGCGTAGTCAGTATATTTGACATAGGTAAGCATTGTTGCATCGAATATACAACTCTTGGTTGTTGAGGCAGCATCGGCACCCAATCGCTAGATGTAATTCCAGCATAACCTGAATTTTGTTGTGAACTCCCATATGGTTGTCCTCCCAGAGGAGACAATGAAAGGGTATACTGCCCCCCATACGACGGTAATCCGGTACTTAAAGGAATTGTTTGCCCTTGAGGATCGGACTGCCCAAATTGACACCCTGAAGGATCAATTTGCTGAGACTCAACATAAGAGTTCCCGGATACTATTCTGGATGAACAAACAGGAACGGACCATACTATCGAAATAGCCCCTGAGTGGGCCCCGTCTAGCGATTGAGAGCCAGTTGGGACAGATGGTATATCGACGAACATTGTTGGAGTGACAGTAGGGAGTTCTGTCGTCGTTGTGTCAGATGACACAGTCCTAGATGTCGACGGTTGTTCAGACATTTCTAGTCTATCCGAAAGATTGCCTAGCGATTCTACAGGAGCTTCTGATGGCAGTAGACTAATTTCTGACGAAGAAGGATATAGAGTGATCCCGACTCCAAATTGTGATGGAGTACTAGATGGAGGATCCTCCACAATCTCTTCTATAGCAATCAGACCAGGTGGAAGAGGTAGACCGTCAGGTCCGTAAAATATTTCTGGTGCGGAAGAGGTATAGAATCTGCAGCAACAAATGTTTGGGGAATAACACCTTCTGAATCAGCTGTAGATGGAGCTGGCTCAGTAACACAAGTGTTTACCTTCACACTAGGATCAGTTCTACTATCCTTTGGTGGCTGTTGAACTTCTTTTGTAAAGGTAGGGATACCAGAAATGTTTGGAGTAACCGGAGTCTCCGATGGTGTCGGAACACTTGTTCTAACTTTACCAGGGGATTTGGAACCAGTTAAACGAGTTCGCTTTGTCCGTAACAGTTTCGACTCTGGAGACAAAGACGGTTGACTCATAAGCCTCCGCGAACGACGGGGTTTCAATTGACTTTCTTCCACGATTGCGGATTACTCAATCAACTAAAAATCAAGGGGAAGTATGTTTCCGAATTAGATGAATTTTAGACGCTTTGACACAACTTTTTTTTTCAATTTTTAAGAGTCGAGAAAAAACAAAAGATGACTCTAGTCACCTTCGATTTTTAATGAGCTTGAAGTGACAAGTGTTCAGATGGACCTTTTCCGTTAAGGAGTCTGAAAAGGAACAAAAGGGATTGCTCTGGAAATCTAGACAGAGGGATTACCAAACCAATCGCAAAACTGCAGAATACTTTTTACGGTATGGCAGTCAATCTTCCCGAATACTGTGTTCAGTGCATTGTGATTGATAGGGTGGCAGACACGGCTTCCTATGGATAAATAATAAAGCCTATTGTGGTCTCCCAAAATATACTCGACGGTACGTGGGAGCACAAGTCCATACTGGCACTTATCATCTCAAAGTGGAGGAATCACCCAACCAACAGTGAAAACAATAGTTACCAGGCTTTACGATGCCAGAATACGTCTCTAGCCTAGACTTCTAGATGTTGTGTGTTAGGTTCCAAAGCGTTTTTAGATTCATTAAATTCATTTTATGGTTGATCTTGCTTAAGAAATTTGCCTTTCAGGTTCATCGCGTGATGTAGATGTACAATTCCTAAAATACAATCTAAGATGATAAACAGTTGTTTAATCTTCTTTTTGCAATGAAAATCTTAGCTACTAAGCAAAGAGAGATGGCGTTCTTTCAACAAAGAGCAGAGAGCACACACTATATGCACTGTCCTAAATCAAACCAACAAACAGTCTAAATGCAAATGCACATGCATGTATTTGTTTTCAGCGTTCTTAATGTGTCAATGATAAAAAGAAAGCTAAGCGCAAATCTAAATTATTTTCCAAAGCGACAATTACTAACAAGTTTCTTTTCAAAACAAAATGAGGACAATGACGACACTTTGTTATTTGGAATTGAAAACTTGCTTTTGACACTTGAAAAACTACTAACTTGACAAATCAAATACAAGAGTAACAGTGTAATTGACTATCAAGAACAATCAGATTCTCTTCTATGACTAAAAACGACACTTGCGACACTTTCAAATCAAGAAATGACAGTGCAATTACACTACTTCTTTGTAAAGGAGAACTGAAAATGACTCAAAAATACATAAAAACGTTTATAGTTCTTTGCACAATGGAGGCGGAATAACACCAAGGAAAGGGGTTTCAAACAGAGGTGTACTAACTACAGGCAGCAAAACTCTTGAATAGAGTTGAAAGGAGTGAACATAGAAACCAAAATTTAGGAACAAGGCCTTGTCTGATCAACGCACCTGTAACACAGTGAAACTGAAATGCAACACACCTACTACACTTGGGAAGTGCGATGCATTTGAAGTTCACAGAACAGATAGTGCGCTGGACCAGGGACAAGACTTTGATTGGATTCCGGGTCACAGTTTGCATTTCAGTTAAGATATTTAGGCCGAGCAAGTGGTAATCAGTAAATCAATCACAGGGGTAGATCTAAGGAGGTTACTAGAGCCACCACGAGGGAAATTAGAGAGCTTGTAAATCAATCATTTAATTCATAAACAAAACCCAGAGATAGACTGAAGCAATGTTGATCTACTTTGCACTTGCATAGCAAATGCAGTTTGAAGGCTAGCTAGCTTGACTTCAGGCTCCGTCTGTAAGTTTATAAAGTAAAAAAATGTAGATGAACAAACAATCTACTCGCTCCCCAGCGGAGTCGCCATTTTGTTATTAGGAAAACTAGTGTCTATACAGAGCTGCTAGTCCCACTAAGGCTGGTAGCTACCTTAGAAACAAACACACTAAAAACTACTTTCGTTTTCCTTTATGAGAAATAGATAAGAGAAGAATAAGGAGACCAACCTCTGTCTTGCGCTTGGTTCCTTGCTCGATTCCTCTCTCTTCTGGTAGGACTTTGCCACTCGCTTCCTTGTCTGCCCAGCTTCAAAGAGTACCTGTAGAATCAAAGCAGCATAACACTATCCAAGAACATAGATCTATTATCATAAACAATATAGGATCAAATGTACATTGACCACACAAATGCATAAATCATCAATCATACAAGAATGTGGAGGAAAACTTGAATAACTTTATTGATAATCAAGAAAGAGCAAAGAGGATTACAACCAATTGTTCTAACCCAGCATCATCCTCTCAGCAAGAAAGCCCTTCTTCACCTCATGAAAAGCTTAGATCATCCAATACTATGATATTGCACCCAGAAACCAACATCACTTCCTTACAAGATACAAAATTCCAGCCTCTGGATCTCTGGGATGAGGGATCCATATATAGATGTCTGCAAGGGAGGTGAGTCAGCTTTTGAGATTTGATTAGTGTCTTCTCTCTGATAGTTGTTGATTCCACTTGGAGATTGATGATCTCTTACTCATCCCTGGTCGAATTCTGAGAGGCAAGTGTCACGGGAGAGGTTTCTGGAAGATTCCATGCTCCTCCACCTTGCGGATTGACCCTGCCATTTGTCCCTTCTCACCCATCGCACCCCATAGAAGGGTTTTTTGACATGCATCGTACCTACTATGTGTATTCAGGTGGGATTCAATGCACTTTGCCTATGGAGCAGGTGAAATGGTCCAGTTTTGACCAGTTCTGAGTAGTTTTTCATGGAGAACTTCTGGGAGATGTTGTAATCAGTTGACCTTGTTCTTTTAGGGGTTGGAACAACACCTTTAGGGACTTAGGAGCCCTTGGTTTATGGACATTTATGCTTGGGGTTGCAGTGCCCAAAAATGTCTATAACACCAAGGCATAAGACTAAACAATTCACAGTGATAGTTCTCAAACTTGTCAGCATGATCATATGCGCCTTGCCTTACCATCCTAGTTTTTTCGGCGAGAAAATTTTCCTTTATCTTGTTCTCCAGCTTCTTGGCTTCTGCGTCCATCAAAGTGCTTTTATTCCTTAACCGTATCCTTTCTTCTTCAAGTTTGTGGAGTCTAAGGTTTCCCTGTTGGATTTCATCCTCAAGTCCCATGCACTCTGTTTCTTGCGGCTGTATGATCCCTCCTTTCTGGACTTCGCAAACCATTGTATCTACGAGTGATACTATGTGTAGACTAGGCTTTGCATGTTCCATAGGGATTATAGCATCTGCTTCATACTTTAGCTTCAGAAGTGCCCGTGTGGTCAGGGTTTTTCACATGGTCTTATAATCCCAAAGAACCGTTGGTATGCACAAGTCCCAGTCAGTCTGTTTTGCATTGTGGACCATGTTCAGTACTTCACACACTTTTTCAGAGGCTTCCACACGGAGAACCCTCTGTGTGCTTAGTCTTATCATACCTCCTGGTCCCAAACAGAGGGGTTGTCCGCACCATTATCTTTCCTACTCTTGCTTGCCAATCGTGTTTCCTACCATGCGGACAGTGTGCCTTCATGCAGGTTGTGTACCAGATTCTTGTATTCCCCTAGAAAGGTGGGTGCACGGGCTATTTTGTTTGTCATAATGGGCTTTTATCTACAACTGATGCTTCCCAAATCATATGTGCATCGCCCTTCTGCATTCGTGCCAGTCCTCAAAACTTCCTTGATGCGTATCCCACCATCTTGCAGGCGTAGCGCGCAGTACCCATTTCAGAGCATTGAAACACTGTTGTCCGATACTTCTCTTTCAAATTTGGTCAAGAAATCATCTGCCTCACTCAACCCATCATACATAGGCGGATCTCTTACCTCTTTTTCCACGTAGCACAATGACCTTGTCATCATGTTACAGTTGAGCATGGTTACCTCGTGTCACCGGTTCTACCATCGTTCTATTTCCTCATCCGAATCTGAGGTGCAGGAGCTTTCACGTTCCCATGAGAGTCTGTTGTTCGCTGTTGGATTTACCCAGTCCTTCTCTCGCATTGCTATCTTGTAGATACAGTCTAGATCATCATCGCTATCGTAGTCGCGCACTGGCTCTGTGTAGCGTGATCCTTCCGGACGGTCTAAAGGTACCACTACGCGCAGTGACTTTTTCTTGAAAAACATCTTGCGCTTCTTCAGATTTATCACTCCATTCATGTCAGTTTCCCAATCTATTAATAGTAGCATGGGATAGGGATTGCCGTCATCAACAATATCTATCACTTTGAAATCTGTAAGCGCGCTTCCACCTTCGATATCCACTATTATTCCCTGCAATCTTCCCATAGGTAGGATCTTTTTCTAGTTTGCCATTCTCAATTAAATAGGAGACCACTGTAGTGCAGGCCTACCCATGCGCTCCCATGTCTTCTTTGGCAGGATGTTCGTGTTCAATCCTAGATCCAAAATCACTTGATCCATTTATTCCCTGATCTGCAGGGCCAATCTCATCTCTCTTCCTATTCGCATTGTGTGCTTTCGGAGCTTTCGGACTACGAACGATTCTCCTTGTCCAACACATCTAGTGATGAGTTCTTGTAGTCCCTTCACAGCCTTGCTATCATGTAGCAGCTTCATGCATGTCTCCAAAAATGTAGTGACCATTGATGGGTCCATTTCTGGTTCTAGTTTGTCTTTACTTCCTGAAGTGGAGGCATTTGCGAAGCTCTTCTTAGCCTCCATGAATGTATCCTTAGTGCGCTCTAAATCAAATTCTGGTTCCTTTGTTGGAGGTGTGTGAACCCAGGAACTCTCTTCAGGCTACTTGCCTTTGTCATCTCCTGTCATGATACCACTTTGAAGCACGATATTTACATTTGGGTCTTCCTCGCGCGGCTCAGACCTCATCATTTGCAGGTTTTGAGTCGGGGGAGGTTGGAGTGCTCCTTTATCACGCAACCTTGCTATCAGCGTGGGATAGTCCTCTGTCTCATGATAAAACTGGGTACAATATAAGCATGATGGTCTCATCAGATTTGTACAATCATGGGCACAATACCCTAGCCCTCCGCAATTGTAACATATCAGCTGGCCGTGACCTCTTCCTAGTCCTATTCCTCCTCGACCTTGTTCGCACCCCTGAAATCCAGTGTGCACCATCCCTACATTTTGATCGAGGGCCTGTATTTCGGTCTCAACTCTGTAGTTAGGAGTTTGATCCATCATCATTTCATAACTTCTATAGGTACGCTCATCGTGGCCTACTAACCTACATAAATTATAGAACAACTGCTAGGAATTCTGCATATACTTCTGTAATAGATGGCAGTTATTTGTAGCATGCTTTCCTCCTATCTGATAAATCGCACACCATAATGCAGGTGTTGTGCTCGGTCCTGCTTGTGCCTCTGGTCTCAATGGCATTGGTCCTCCTCCTGCCAGGTAGTTCACAAAGACTAGATAATGGTCCTTGTCATGTCCTTAGCCTTTTCACTTTACGCACCATACCTCCTCCCGCGCTTTTGGGCGAGCTGTCCTATCTTGTTTCAAACTCTACATCTCAAGGCACAAGTTTTTCAACTACACATGGATCTATTGAACTCCCAGGTGAGGATCTTGTATCAGGGTCTCGTGCAGTCTCATTTCGATCTCCAAGGCCTCGACCTGAGTGGTTAGCTTCTACCATGACAACACGTTCCTTAGATGCGGCGTTAGCGATGCTACAAACCATGTGCAGTGTTTCCCATCCGTCAAGGTCATATTGGCTTCCCGAATTGAACACTTCAGTCCCTGATCTAGCTCCCAGGGGGTCTTGCCTCGAAGCATCGTGATTTCCTTAAATCCAATAAGCGATTATGTCTTTGATTTTGGCTTGCTAAATTCCTTGTTTAGAGCAGCTTGGATATACGTGATCCCTACATTCGAATTGTCATTGGAATGCTTACTGTACCAAGTCAAGGCGCGATCTTGCAGAGCGAAGACCAGCGTTACTTTCTTTATATTGTCATCCGTGACTCCCTGCGCTTCCCATACAACCTTTACCATGAACCAAAAATGGTCCGGATCTTCGTTCCCTACTCCTCTGAACATCAGAAACTTTATTTCACTTGCCATATTGAACTGTGGTGGTGGTGGAGGTGGCGTGGGCGAAGGAGTGGGTGAATATGGTGAAACTGGTGGTGGTGTAGGGGGGTGGTATGCATGGAATTTGCTGCTTTATCAGACAAATCGCACTTCTTGGTGAAACCTTCATGAGCTCTTCCTCACTTTCTCGTGGAGGTGAAATCAAGGGGCTAGACTGTTATGAAACCAGCTCAAGAAAAGATAGAAAAGATAGATCAACGCCTTAGAATTCAGCCTCTTCAAGGGGGAAACCTCCTTTACATTACATAAATGAACAATTATTGGATGATACAAATGACAAAACCTCCTTTCTATATATAGGAGTCTAAGGAGTCACAATATAATCCAGCTGACCTAACAATAATAATATAAAGCCACAAAAATAACAATAGAGGGATTCTATGGGGCACAGAAATAACAATATGTGGGTAATAGGGGCACAACAATATAAATAAGGGGTATAACTACAATAGTAATGGGGTAATCACTAGTATTATAGGGACCCAACATGCCCCTCTCCTTCAAAAAAGTGTTGTCCTCAACGCTTGAGTAGTTCTGGATACTTCTGCATGAAATTCTCATCCTCCCATGTGGAATCTTCAGTGGATAAGTTCTTCCACTTGATAAGATACTCTGAAATTGATCAATTTCGTAGCTGTCGAGTTCTTGTTTCTGTGACTGCTTCCGATTCCAATATAATTTTTCCTTCCTCGTCAAGTTCTCGCAATATTGTTTGAATTGGGAGCTTGTCACCTATAACCTTCTTTAAACATGAAACATGGAAAACTGGGTGCAATCAAGAAGCTGTAGGAAGCTCCAATTTGTATGCCATAGTACCAATCTTTTGCAACACCTTGTGCAGACCATAATACTTTGGTGATAATTTATTATCCTTCTTAGCTTGCTTTAGGGACATTTGCTTATATGGTTGTAGCCGTAGGAATACCCAATCACCTACATCAAAACTTCTTTCACTGCGATGTTGATCTGCCTGTTGTTTCATTCTATTTTGTGCCAACATGAGGTTATCCTTTAAGAGTTGGAGAACTTGTTGTTGATGTTTGATGTGATGTTCCACTGCTTGAACCTTAGAATTTTCTCTTAAATATGATGTGATGGATGGTGGTTGATACCCATAAAGTGCCATAAATGGGGTCATTTTTGTTGCTGTATGGAAGGAAGTGTTATACCACCATTCAACCAGAGGCAACCATTTGACCCATTGTGTCTATTTATCAGATACAAAGCAACGAAGATATCCTTCCAAACATTTGTTTACTATCTCAGTTTGCCCATCAGATTGAGGATGATAAGATGAGCTATGAGCTAACTGAGTACCAAGACAAGAAAATAATTCTATCCAAAAATTTCCAATGAAAATGGGATCTCTGTCACTTACAATAATCTTTGGGTTTCCATGTAGCTTTTGAACTGTTTCCATAAATGCAGTAGAAACTGTACTGGCTTTAAATGGATGTGATAATGCACAAAAGTGTGCATACTTGGTAAGTCTGTCAACTACCACCATGATGACACACTTTCCCTCAGACTTGGGTAAACCTGTGATAAAATCCATTGAAACCTCCTCCCAACGTTGGCTTGGAATGGATAAAGGTTGTAATAGACCCGATGTCTTAATTGTTTCAACTTTATTTTGCTGGAAAACCAAACATTCTGCCACAAACTTTTGAATATCTGATTTAAGGCCATCCCAAAAAAATTCCTTCTTAACCCTGTGGTAAGTTTTTAAAAATCCTGAGTGCCCTCCTAAGGGAGAAGTGTGCAATTCCATAAGAATCTTTTGTTTTAGCTGGGAATTCTTACAGAGGTATAAGCGATCTTTGTACCATAACGAATCATTTTGCCAGCTAAATGTATCAGAAGTACTGGAATCTTGTTGTAGCTTTCGAATAAGTGCCCACACTTCTTCGTCATTCTTCCATTCCTCCCTTGCTTCATTTATCCAATCTGGTTGGATAATAGAAATGGCACACAACAATGCTTCCACATCCTCATCCTTTCTTGAGAGTGCATCTGCCACCACATTTTGCTTCCCTTTTTTGTAGATGATTTCAAAGTCATAACCCAACATCTTTGTGACCCACTTTTGTTGCTCTTCAAAGGATAATCTTTGTTCTAAAAAGTATTTAAGGCTATCATGATCCGTTTTTACCTTGAAGTGTCTTCCCATTAGGTAGGGTCGCCATTTCTTAAGTGCATGGAGTATTGCCAACATTTCCTTCTCATAAATAGCTTTGCTTAAAAACTTTCCCTTGATTGGACGACTTTCAAAAGCAATGGGTCTTTCATCTTGCATTAGAACAGAACCAATTCCATTTCCTGAAGCATCACATTCCACAATAAAGGTTTTTGTGAAGTCCGGTGTAGCTAAGACCAGTGCTTGGCACATTGCCTCTTTAAGATGTTCAAAGGCCTTTGTTGCTTCCGGAGTCCATGAAAATGAATCTTTCTTCAATAATGTTGTTAGAGGTGCTGCTATTCTCCCATAATTCTTAATAAACTTGCGATAATACCCTGTCAACTCAAGAAATCCTTGTAGATGCTTTATGGATGTGGGGATTTTCCATTCCTTAATGGCTTTAATTTTGCTAGAGTCTACCTTAACTCCTTCATGAGATACAATATGACCCAAATATTCCACCTCCTGGACTCCAAAGAAACATTTGGATCTTTTTGCATATAATTGTTTCTCCTCCAATAGTTGTAGCACCCTGTCAACATGTTCAACATGATCCTTCCAAGACTTGCTGTAGATTAGTATATCATCAAAAAATACTAACACAAATTTTCTAAGGAATGGTTTGAAAATTTAATTCATCAAACCTTGAAATGTTGAAGGTGCATTGGTAAGGCCAAAAGGCATGACCAAAAATTCATAATGACCCTCATGAGTTCTAAATGCCGTTTTCGGAATGTCTTCAATCTTCATTCTGATTTGATGATATCCCGAATGAAGATCCAACTTGGTGAAGTAAATTGATCCATGCAATTCATCCAGTAATTCATCAATAACAGGAATGGGGAACTTATCTTTAATAGTGAGCTTGTTGAGCTCCCTATAATCCAGACACATGCGCCATGATCCATCCTTCTTGTGCACCAATACTACTGGAGCTGAGAAAGAACTTTGACTTGGTTGAATTATACCAGCCTCTAGCATTTCTGCAACCATACGTTCAATTTCACTCTTTTGGGCATAGGGATATCTGTACGGCCTGATGTTTGGAGGAACACTTCCTGGAATCAGATGAATAGCATGATCATGATCACACATAGGTGGGAGACCTTTTGGAGTCTCAAATACCTTGGAATGATTGTCCAGGACTTTTTGGAGATCTGGAGAAATAGATGATTCCAATGTGGAAACATCTAGTGAACATAATTGTGCAATTACACCTCTTTGCTCCTTTTTTAGAAGCTTTGTCATGCCATTAGAGTTGATTATCTTTCCTTTCCTTCCGTAGAAAATTTGATGAAAATTTCTTGAAAATTAAAAGCTATTGTACCCAAGGATTGTAGCCATTGGACTCCTAGTACAACATCAGCACCTCCCATTGGAATGGAAAGCATTGGGCTAGTCAATACATATTCTCCCATGGATAGCTTGATATTATGGCACTTTCCAGAGCAATTTATTGTTCCTCCATTTGCAATCATCACTTGACACTCTGGTGCTGGATATAGGAAGCAATTCAATTCTTTTGCTACCCTACAATGAATAAAATTGTGGGTGCTTCCTGAATCAATCAACACTATTACCTTTTTCTTCTTGATTTGTCCTTCTATCTTGATGGTTTGAGGAGTGGTAATTCCCACCAATGCATTACAAGATATGGTCGGATTTATTTGTTCTTCATCTAGGCTTTGTTCCTGGAGTATATCTTCTTCTTTTGACCTTTCTTGCTCCTTTTCTTCTTCCTCTTCACAATCTATGTAGAATATTTTCTTCTCAGCACACTTATGACCTTTAGTGTATTTTCTATCACAACTGTAACAAATCCCTTTTGCTCTTTTTTCTTCCAATTGTTGTGGTGTCAACCTTATAGGTTGTGGAAGACTAGGGGCAACAACACTTCCGTCTTTATAGTTGTGAGTGGTATGCTTCCTGGTTGCCATAATTTTGCTTTCCATTTTTCTTGCTAACCTGAATGCCTTCTCTAATGAATCAGGTTCCCAAAGGCGAACATCATGTTGGATATTATCCTTTAAAGACCCTATGAACACATCAATCCTATGCTCCTCTGGAATATCTTTTACCCTTATGTTCAATTTTTGGAAATCCTCAATGTGCTCCATTATTGAACCCTTTTGTTTGAGACTTATCAATTGGCTAAAAAAAGTGTTTCTTTTTGTATCCTCATAATGTGCTATCAATTCTTCCGTAAAAATTGCCCAAGTGATAAATTGTTTACGAGAACAAAGCCATTGATACCATACAAACTGATTTGGTTCCAAATATACAGTTGCCATACGTACCTTTTGTGCGTTTTGCACATTATTGAGATCGAAGAATTGGTCCATCTGTAATATCCATGTGGCAGGATCCTTGCCATCAAACTTCCTCATATCGATTTTTGGAATATGGTGATTTTTCGATCCAACATTAGCGTCTATGGAATCATGATTAACATTTCTTTTGTTCTCATCATGAGTTTCCTTTACTACCTTTTCACCATTAGTGACCCTTTCTTGTAGCAACTTCTTCAATTCTTCCATGTCTGTCTTCAAATCTATCTTCAAATCATCCATCTTACCTTCCATGCCCTTTTATCTTAGATTCCATGCCATTTATCTTAGATTCCACGCCACTTATCTTAGCCTCTGTTAACTTTTGTGAGTGTGACATTTGTTGCACTTGTTCTTGTAATTTTGATATATCATGTAGCATTTCTTCCTTTTCTTCATGATTCATGCTAGAGCTTTCAGGTTCCTTACTAGGTGTTTGCATTTTCTTTCCTCGGGGCATCATTTACCGATAATAATGCTTTACTATGCCCTTTGAATTCCGTTAAACCAAGCTTACACAAAAATTTAAAAAAAAACTACACACGTTTTTTCACTTTATAGAAGCCTGATATTGAATCTGATGTATCTCTGTAATTTCGGATCATCTAGTTTTGAAAATGCTACCTGTAGTAGCCTTCTGCATCCTCTTTCCAATGCCACAAGTCTGAGCCAAATTTGATTCTCCAAGAGTTATGTGAAATCTCCCACAGTGACTTGCTTTTAGACTGGTTCAGTAGAGCAAACTTGTACGACGTACCACACATCACTGTTTCAACCTTTGAATATGAAACACACATACAAGAAACTACAGTCCGTCCTCTTTCTGTACCTTCTTATGAAATTTCAATCCGATCCCCAGAGAGAAAGTTATGACGCTTTTCCCCAGGTCACCTGTTTTGAATGTAATTCAGGAGCCTGCAAAAAGACCAACTTCCTCAGATCATATCTCCGTAAATATTGTGCGAAAAGCTCTGAAATTTGGACCCAAGGTTCAGCACGATTTCTTCTCAAATGGGTTTTTTTTTCGACTTCTGAAACGTCATAGAAAAAAATTTATAGTGAAAATGCCACGATGACCTGTTTGGAGCAGCGAAACCCTAGAATCCAAAGCTCTGATACCAAATGTTATGAAACCAGCTCAAGAAAAGATAGAAAAGATAGATCAACGCCTTAGAATTCAGCCTCTTCGAGGGTGCAACCTCCTTTACATTACATAAATGAACAATTCTTGGATGATACAAATGACAAAACCTCCTTTCTATATATAGGAGTCTAAGGAGTCACAATATAATCCAACCGACCTAACAATAATAATATAAAGCCACAAAAATAACAATAGAGGGATTCTATGGGGCACAGAAATAACAATATTGGGGTAATAGGGGCACAACAATATAAATAAGGGGTATAACTACAATAGTAATGGGGTAATCACTAGTATTATAGGGACCCAACATAGACTCTAGTTTTGTGCTACCTTCGTTTCTGTAGATCCTCCCACTTCATGTAGCCCCAAACATCAATTTATTCACATAACCCCCTTTTCACATAGTAGCATTTTAATCCAAGTGTTCAAATATTTAACGTACTTACCTTGCGGTCCTTTGAGAAAGTGTCATTCCACCTCGCTATAGCTGACTGAAGTATCTACCACAGACTCAGTGATAAATCCTCTTATAATTCGATTGAGCCAGTGATCCATAGCACACGCGATCTTATCTTCTGATGCTTCCAGGCTGCGTACCAACTCTGGAGTCTACACAATTGGTTTGCCGAGCCTACACCTTCCTTGACTGTCTACTAGCTTCGCGATCCACTCATACAACTCAGAGGTTAAGGATGCAAATAAAATTTCATGGATTTCCATAACCACTATTCCTTTGATGATTGCGGATTGTTGTTTTCCTACACTTCGAACTCGTGAATCTTTCTGTCCAACCACTCTTCAATTCTCTTCTTGGTCAGATTCTAGTGATATGACATCAGAAATCTCTATATAGATCTCGGTCCCGGCAACAGAACCATTTGTTGGCTTATTGGGGCTTGACCCAGGTTCAGAGTTAAGTTAGCCAAACAAATCCTAGTACTACTGGCCCTTTCGGCAACATTCCATGGAGCGCAAACTGAGGTCTCACCTGAAGTAGTATGGGAGGGTGTTAGAACCAGGTTTCCGCACCCTAGAGATGTTTGATGAGTTCAAGTGGTCCACAGTTTGACCCTATGCACAAGTCACTTCACGCACTTTCCCGTACCTCACAGCCTGATATATTGTCTTCGTGCAGCCCTACTTAGGGACTGAATGCTGTGCTTCTGCGTTATTACCTAAGACTTTACTGGTATTCCAATGTTAGTTACTTATCTTTGCCTACTTGAGTGTTTTAATTATACTTAACAATATAAACCATTCATACAGGTGCGTGCAGTAAATAAACATTGTACTTGCAAATTATATCAAACATGCATTAATCTAAGAACATATAAATATAATTATGATAAAACTTCTCTTTATTAATTCCTTCCTTGGTTACAGACTAAACTCCGCCCTACACACTCAGCTGCAGGGGTCCGCGCACTCAGTTGCAGACTACTAAGCCTCTGCGCACTCAGCTACAAAGCCTTCTCCTACTCTACGACCCAAAGACACACTTTAGTTCCTTAGACTCTCTTTTTATCTCTCCTTCCTTCCTTTACACTTAGAGGCTCACTCTATTTATACAATCCCATGGTCCGCAGACCATGGGTAGGTCTATCCTACCGACATTACATTACAAAACTAGGGCGGACAACCCTGTGACTCTATCATACTTTTGCACCCCACGCCCGTTATTCGAAGATCTTTACAACAATATTGGGTCAAAACTTGGGCTTTGAGACCCAAAACATGCCTTGGGGGGATTCCATGCCCAACATATCATTTGTGAGAGGTGGCATCATCCTTTGATTTGAGTGGAGTGAACAATTGAGTGTCATGATTTGGTTGTGAGGTTTGACAAGGAATTGGCAATATGTCACAGTGTTATTTTACCATTGCATCAATTTATTTTTAATAAGAAAGCCCCTAGGTTTTCTAGAGAAGCCGCTACAGACCTTCTCGTAGTAGGCAAGTATTTTGTTGAAAAATGGTTTACATATAGCAGAGTTTTTGGCAGTATAGCGGACCTGCACGTATTCCCTTTGTATGTCTCCGACAAGCTATTAGCAAGGGAAATAGCCCACCAGACTATGGGAAAATGCTTAACCAAGACCCTAAAAGATAAAAAAAAGTCATCGTGGGCATATTTTCCCATCCGATGTGGTTATTTTTTGTTGGAAAATTTCAACCATGCAAACAAGGAATTACTAAGCTTAGAGAGCCTCAGGCTCCATACTCTGCCAAAGAGGCAATTTGACCTAGACAAGATAGCACACAATACTACTACTGTAGCAAAAATTAAGCCCTTCAACCATGAAGCCAATGATCCTCAATATCTTTTACAATATGTTGAATCATTTGAACAAGCATCCGATTGCGAAAAGGAAAATTTAAATCCTAATGATTTTGAAGAGTTTCAGGAATTCAGAGGTCAGAGGCTCGAAACAATCCCATTGCATTTGTTAATAGCTGATGACAAGCCTATGCCCAATGTAACTATCAACAATGAAGGACCAAATTCTCACATATAATCTTAAATGGATATAGTGAAAGCCTAGGATATAGGGTAAGCATAGGATACAGAGAATACAACGGAATCTAGCAGAAAGTCAGCTGAAAAATAGGTCATAAGTGACCTAACTAAAGGTACTAGTTCCGAAATCAAAAGTAGAAATTTGGAGCAAGAATGGACAAATTTAATAAAAGGCTACAAGATAATCCTAAGATAATAGATGTCTAGCAAACCACAAAATAACATACTCCACTGCAAACTCAAAAAACTTTAGAGTTTGAGCTGATGGATGAGCAAGCGACAAGTCTACAGAATACATAAAGCATTCCTACACTTCCAACATCTGAAATTATCTTAAAGGCCATAGAAATTCCTTCTCTAGATTTATTCTACAGCCCACCGCATAAGGCTATTGTGAGAAGATAAAGGAAAAGGAGGAGGGTGGAAACACCCGAGATCCCATCAGGGAATGAGCCGATGGACATAGTCTGGAAGGATATTCCTTCCAATTCTGCTGAAAATTTGACTAGACTGTCACAGTTTATAGGGGCATATGCTATTGCCACCATGGATAAAGCCATTGAGGTATCTATTTTGTTAAGTGAAAGGAAAGAAAAGATAGCGCAGCTCAATCAACAATTGCAAATCGAGAAGGAAAATGTGAACCAACAAACCACTAAACAAATAGCCCAATTGCAGCAGAATGTGGAGGTATTAAAGATAAGCCATGAAGCAACATATCTGTGAAGAACATTCAAATCCAAGAATTACAAGAATCCATGGAAAAATATAACGATGTCCCTACTGTCAATGAATTCATGAAATAGGAATTAGAGCTAGATTCCCTTCTATCAAAACAACAAGATCTATTCTGCCAGAGAATGTCTCATGTCAACCCTTATCTGATTACCAGTGATCAGTTAATAGATAAGGCGATTGATCAAAGAAATGAATTTAATGATTTAAATAAAAATATCTTTGAATACATTGAATGGCAAGAAACTGAAGAGGGAAGGAGTGCTAATCTGCCCGAGATTGAAGAGAAACATAAGGACATTTTATTCACAGACTGGGATGCGCAGATCAAGCAGGCTGAACTAGCAGTGGCAAGAGAAGAAGGAGTGGCAAAGAACATAGTAAAATCAATAAATCACACTTTTCACACTACCAACTTGGTAAAAGAAGGTAACCCGAAGTTGCTGCTAGATTTAAATGACTTGGATAAAAACTGGAAGGAAAAGATGAAAACCCAAAGGGAGGTGATCGCACAATTATCAAAGACTAACTGGGAGGCATATTGGCAATTCCTTGTCAAACCTCACATCCAAATCATGATGCTCAATTGTTCACTCCACTCAACTCAAAGGATGTTGCCACCTCTCACAGATGTTATCTTCGCAAGATAGGTCAGAATGCAGTTTGGGGCACCTCCTCAAGTGAAACCAATGTCTGATATATGCGATCTAAAGGAGAATCTAAAATACATCAAGTCATCTTTATAACCTCTGCTCATCAAATCATTTTTATTTTTAGAGTTAGTTGCTAGTTAAGAGGAAGGTTGTTTGAAACCTCCTCAAATATTTTGTATAATCTATTTTTGAACTTTAGTTAGATAGTATTTATACCCTTCTCATGCATTTAGAGAAGGGTCCATAATTTTATCAAAAACACTTGCAAAGAATGCACTTCTATAAGTTTTTGAATGCCTTTGATGAAATTATGGAACATGATCATTTCTTTTGAATATCATGCTAGTTTCTTTTGTTGATGCACTATTGTATACTTGGAGAATAATTTGATTTGAAGAAAGGAGCTGATATATGTGATTAGTTAAATGAGTGGAACCTCACACATATGGTACTTTTATCTTGTATGATTAGTTCTGTTTTTGTTTAATTAGTGATAACATTTCATTTTCATGAATTATATATGGAATATGTTCTTTCTGTTATGTGTTAATTGCACTACTGTATGATGCCTAGCTGAAAGTATTTATTTTCATATATGATCATTAATATATGCGATATAGTTTATACATTTCTTTGACTAAATATTTAGTCAAAGAAATTATCTTTACATGTTATCATCTCTGTTTAAAACGTGAATGATATTTATTATCACATGTCAAACATATATCTTTTTAGATCGCATATCGCACAGAATATCCGAGTTTATATTAGATTATGTTAGCTAGAGATTTGCATGCTAGAATAGGGTCATTTAGTTATCATTATTCTTATTGAATTTTTTTTAAAACCACCCACTCTCATTTTCAAACCCACTCTGGAAAATTGGTCCCATCATCCCCAGTTGGAGCCACCACTTCAAACAGAAAAGGATTTGTCTTTAAGGTCCGGGCCAGGTGGTTACCCCCCATGTTGGAGCAACAGGATTCTGAGGCTTCAACATGAAGATGAGCATTATGATTGGAGAATAAAATTGTTTTGAAATTGGAATACCATTATTTAACTCATTGATCAACAAGAAGCACTCCTCTTACCATAAACTAAAATTCTAAGTGCCCTGAAATTGATAATTGGCAGCAGAAAAATAAAATGTTGAAACATAATAAAAGAATTCCTGAAAAATCAGAATAAAGGATAAAAGGAGAATAAGAAGAAAACTGAAGAGATAACCTCCCTCCAATCCAAAATAAAGGATCCCCAAGCCTCTTAGAAGAATCCAAGCACTAGGGGATCCATTACCAAACAACTAGAAGAAGAATATTCCTTGCTATAGAAAGGCATAAATTTTCTACAGGAAATAAAAAAGCTTCTACAGGAAAATGTTGGGCAGCTACAAGATAGATCAGGAAGGCCACCAAGGCCAGGAATGAGGCACAATTAGGTCACTAAGTTGCTCAGAGGGTGAGAAACACTTTCAACAAGGAGGTATGATGGGCCTCCAAATTAGACATAAATTAAGGCATGTCTAACCATCCTTCAACACATTAAACCTATATTTTTGCATTAGATTACATATTTTTAACTTTAATATGTTCATTATGAAGCTTTATGGATAATTTCATATTTGCACCTAATATATTTTTTTTTGAAAAATATTGTGAGAATAATGGGCAGATTATGAAGATTTGGAGGAGGAGATAATGTAGGTTCTTTCTCCCTACTACAGGAGGATAAATATTGGATAATAAATCAACAGGGTATTATGAAATTATTGCACAAATTCTAGATCTCCAATGATTGAAAAAATCTAGGAATGTGTTCCCTGTCATTTAATGCAAATTCCTAGTGTTGGGAACCTGATCCACTATTTGAGGGATTTTGGAGGGGAAAACTTCCTCCTTTCAAGGAGAATTCTTCCTCATTATTTTGTATAAGTACCAATTCGAATCTTTCTTTAAGGAGATTTTTTCTTAGTCTTCTTGTGGAGAAAACATTTATTTTTGCAGCTCCACTTTCATTTCTAGTAGGGATGTAAGTGGATTGATTCAAATAATGAATTTTGGTGCATTTTTTAGCTTCTAAATCTTGTTCTCCTTCATAGGACTCTCAGTATCCTTAGTTTTTTCCATCCCATGAGCCTCATATTCCTTTTGTATAATTTAATTTTCTTCTTTTCACTTCTTAATTTAACTGCTCTTACTTCAAGCTTCATTCTCAGATGTATCTGTTTCTTTGAAGGTTGCCTCTATTTGTGTCCATAATTTACCTGTTCTCACATTAAATCCCCGAGTCGAGACATAAACTTCTGTAATAACAACAACATAGTTATTTGCACTATTTCTCTAGTATTAGATGACCTTCTTTTATGATCCAATTTCTACTTAGTGATCAAGTGGAAGACATCTTCAACAACAGTCCAAAGAATAGTTAAGAGATCATGTTCTTCAATGTAGTGCTCCTGAGAAATGATCTTTATCAAAGGATGATTGTTAATATAGCTCATCAAGGATTTCATAAGGAACCTTTCACGAATAGCTTCTGCAATAATGATCAAGAATCACAGTCTCCCCCCTAATTGTATGCATCATCTCTTTTGGCAGATTCTTCCCATCAAATGCTTAGATTGTCGAAGATTAGGCCAATAACATGTGTTGTTGGTTGGAGAGTTCAAGGGTCTTTTAGATTGTATTTTCTTCCTTCTACATGCGTAACTTTCTTATCTGGCATAGTTCTAGCTTAAGAAGGTGCCCAAGTCAAGTTACAATTATGTGCCATATGACCAATGTTATGACACTTGAAACATTTTATGTTTTTCATGAATAAGAATTCTTGACTTCTTCTTGCAAAATTGCTTCTCATAGATTGACGGGGATCATTATAAGCTCTACAATCTTTTGCCATGTGTCCAAAGTTTGTACAAGAATAACAATAACCAAGAAATAAACTTTGGTACCTGGGAGATGGAGATTTCATTGATGTACCTCTGAAGTCTTTCTGCCTTGAGATCCTTTGATGATAATCATTTCTTCTCGCATCCTTGACATCATCTACATTTCTTCCATTGTTGCCTTGACTCTTCTCCTTTCCTTTCCTGGAACTAGGAGCATCAACATTTCTTTCTGGCTTCCTCACATCCTTTTTGTTTGGAGCATTATCATTCTTGTTTGAGGATTCACCTTCATAGCCAAGATCTGATTTATCAAATGGGAATCTTTGATGGCTAAGCATGTCATCCAAGGCTTGAGAGCTCTTCAAGATTTTGTCCATCCCTTCAACCTTTTTCCTGAGGGAGACAATCTCTTCTTCCAATCTTTCACAATGATTATTCTTCTTAGCAAGTTGTTTCTCAGTTTCTTCCTTGATATGAGTAGCTTCATTTGCTTCTATTTTAAGGGAGATGATATCTGACTTCATTTTGAATATTTCTTCATTTTCTTTTGCTAGACTACTCTCCATTTCTTCCTTGATTCTTGTAGCTTTACATGTTTCGGCCTTGAGAAGGTTGATGTCGAATTTCAGTTTGAATATTTCTCCATCCTTTGATTTTAGTTGACATATCATGGTGTTTCTCTCCTTTTCTGCTTCATCAACCCGTACTTCTATGATTGCCAATGCTTCCATTGTCTTCTCAGCTCCTTGTGCTAACTTTCTTGCTTCTTGTAGTTGAGATTTGTGATAGGAGACCTCTACCTTGTACTAACCAATCTCTTCTTCAAGTTTGTTCAAGCTCTTGTGTCTTTGTTCAAGTTGACTTGACAAGGTATCTTCCCGTTTCTTTGCTTTATCCAATTGATTTGTCATGGATATGACTTATTCATGATGCTTTCTTTTGCTTTGATAAAATTCCTTCTTAAGTTTGGCAAGCTCTTCATCCCTTTCCTGTACTTGAAGCTTGACAAGGTCAACTTCCTTCCTTGTTTGTCCTTGGTCATGTCATTTTCCTTTTTCAAATTGATAATCTCTTCCATGGCAGCCATAAGTTTAGCAAGGAGATCTTCTACAAAATCTTTTTCATTCTCTTCATCTTCTAGGTCTTCTTTAGCCTGGATGTCATCACTCTAATTTTCAGCTTCTATGATGAGTTCTGGATTTCCTTCTTGGTTTCCATCATCTTCTTAACTGGTGGTCATGGTCAATGCTCCTTTTGAGTGAAGGTCATGAAGTTTGTCCCATATACCCTTTGCTGACAAACATTTTCCTAAATTGTTCTTTATAGAATCTGGTAGCCCATTCAAGATTGCCTTCATTGCTTTTGCATTGTACTCCTTGGATTCTCTATCCATCATGTTATCAACAATCATTGATTTCCAGATTTCAATGCCTTGAGTCTTTAAGAAATTCCTCATTCTTGCTTCCCATATATTAAAGTTTCCATTGAACCATGGAGCCTCCTCAAATTGATTTTCTTCTATTTTAGTGGTAGAGGGAGACACATCTTTAGGAGGATTGGAGACTTTCTTCCTTGGCTTCGCCATTTGTGTTCTAAAGATCAACCCTCAAGTTGTTAAGCTTTGAGTGAAGGTACTGGCTCCGGTACCAATTATTGGAAATATTGAGAAGGGGGGGTGAATCAATATTTCTTTCAATTGTTCTTTTTACTGGTCAAATCATTTATATTTATAACACAAAATGAACAATAGGAATAAATGCTTTTATTAATATAATCTTTACAATAAATCATATACAATGTATATAAGGCTTCAATCTGTTTCCAAGCACCAACTTGGACTTTTTTGCGAGGCTCTAACCTCCAAGGCACCAACCTTGGATTTAGGAGCACCAAATCCAAGGACACCAATCCTTCCAATTCTGAGGCACCAACCCCAAGGGCTTTGACCCTATCTTGTCAAGATATGTTTGGTGGTAATTCTCTACTCCAAAATATTCTTCACTAACTTCTGTCATTCTACAGATTTACTGTAGTTTCCATGCTACATCATTAATGACACCCTGTCTTCATATGAAGGAGTCTTCCCAACTCTTCATATTGCCCACACAGAGTCTACAAAGTTACCTCATGATGATTTCAAATAGGCATCATGATCTCCAATAATGTTTCCAAGATTTGGTGAAGCTTTCCAACAAGATATCTCCACTAAGCCTCAATGTATGCATAAAATAAATTCTCTGTTTTCAAGCCTCTGTTCTTATTGTCGCTTTAGGAGTGATTGTCGTGGTATCTTAATTCCAAAGAACATACTCACAAATACTTCAATGATGGTGTTGTCTACTACTCCCTTCAACTGATAACTGATGAAATATTACTTGGCTGGTTCGAGGTCAAACAGATCTTCATCTTCCACTAGCCATTCAGCTTCCTTCTATCCTGCTGGACCTTCGGCTTACTTCTGTCCTGCAGGATTTTCAGCTTCCTTCTGTCCTGTTGGTCCTTCAACCTTTTTTCTGTCTTGCTAGACCGTCGGCTTCCTTCTATCTTGTTGGACCTTCGGCTTCCTTCTGTTTTGTTGGAACTGCAACTTACTCTGTTTCCTCGAGTTCACCAGTTGTGAACTTTCCTTGTTCTCTGTTATAGATGCTTGATACGCCTAACCTCTGGCTTCCTTTTTCGCTCACTTTATCTTCGGATTCCTCTACGCTCGCTCGACCTTTTGGCTTCTCAACCTTCGACTTCTCAATCTTCGGCTCCCTCTGTCTCTTCAAGTTCACCAAAACTCAAAAGACACATTCATTTGGAAGAGAGGCCGACTTATGATGTTACATATTAAACTTATATCAGAGAGGACCTTTCATCCACAGACTTAATTATTTACAGAAATCGCATCACAAGAGAAGTTATGCCCATATTGGAGATCCAATGTGCCACATCATTCCTTTAATCGCAAATTCAACTTCCGAAGGTCTTTTACAAGTCGTGCCCATAACATACTCTGTCCTTTGATATCAACATCATTGATCTTCACATATCAACATAGTTAAAACCATATAATGGGTGGTCCCATCTGCCACATCATCACCTTAATCACAATCGCAACTTCTGGAGGTCTTCTCATAACATAGTTGATTCCCCTACTGCTGATGTAGTGCATGTGATACGATCTTAAGCAGTTGTTAATAAATCCGTTGGGTCCACAACCTTATCGCAATCGGTGGTTTTCCATCGTTACATCTCTTCAAGACTTGTGATATGCAAGGGATGCGATATTTCTTTAGGATGTATTATAATGGTGCAGCGGGTCCGCATACATATCACAATCGGTAGATTTCAATGTGGCAGGGCTTTAAAGAGGCTTGCGATGTGGTGGATGCGATATAACCTTAGGGTTGTTACCATACACTGATCAGGTCCACATATATTATCGCAATCAGGGTTTTAATGTGACAATAGATTTATCAGGACTTGCGATATGGTAGATGCAATGTGGTATTATGGCATATTGTAATGGTCCCGTGGGTCCGTATATATATTGTAATCATAGATTTTGAGTGTGACATTCCTTTGCATTACATAACTTCTGATGCGGCAGTTCCAGTATGGCGGATGTGATATAACAATGGAGTGTGTTCTATTGGAGCAGTCGAGTCTGATAACACTGTTAACTCCTCCGTTATGTTGGTTCCTCTGATATTTCATGTGATATCTTTGATATGGATCTTACTCTTGATCATATGCGATATTTTAATAAGAAAATTTTCTAACAAACGCTTACTTATGGCTTGGCTTTCCTGTGGCTTCTCCTCACTCTTCCGCTCTTCTGATAGTTGTTGCTCCTGTGGCTTATCTTCCTACGACCTCTGATAACTCTGTTTATGCACCTCCGCAGATGTGTTCCTCTTTCCTTATTGTGGTTTCCAATGAACTCTTCCTCTTACACTTTGGCTTCATGATGGCTTCCGATAAACTGCTTTCGATGAACTCTTCTCATAACTCTTCTTTGACTGTTCATGTTCTTGACTTCCAATGGCTTCCCTGATGGCTTTGCTCCTTGGCTTGTTGCTCCCGTTTCTTCACGGATCTGCTCTGCTTCTCCTTAGCTTCATACCATCATTTAGTATCTTAGAATATTGCCATATTGACATCAATGACAATCTAGATCAACATCTGAATTTAGTATTGGTGATTTTTTGTTGTAGGATTGGGTTAAATGGTTGAAGTGATTTTTTTTTTGCCAAATAGTAGTAATTTTGTGATATTTTTTAGAACATGTTAATGAGCTTCATTTGAGTTGATTCCACTTTAATTAGATAATAAAAAATTCAAGTGAATAAATTTTTTTTACCCGATTTCCTTTTCACTTGATTGGGTTAGGAATTTGATAGGTTAACTAGCTAACTAGTTCTCGAATTTCTAGATTTTAGACTGGTGATCTTTTGCTATTTTTTAGCACATGTGAACAACAGTATTTTGGAGTGATTCTACTTGTAATGGAGACCTAAGACATCCTATTCAATAAAAAAGATTGTCCCATGCCATTTTTAGTTGATTTAATTGGTCATTCAGCGAGTTATCTCCTCCTGTAGCGATTTTGTCTTCTCCTGTAACAAATCTATCCCTTCCTATAGCAAACCAGTAACACCACTTGCCTTCATTATTTTTTATCCCCATTGCAACTATGACTTAGTCTAGATGAATAAGGACAACTATATATGATTTTATAATCAAGGGAAGCTCCTAAGCCACTCTAATCCTTCCTTTTATTCACTACAAAAACAGAGTAGACTTAGTTTCTTTATCACATCTATGATGCAAGTAGGTTATTGATTTACAAGAAAGTGTGAACTAGGTGGATGGTACATGAAATTATGATTGGTAGTTTGATGAATTATCCAAGATAAAATAACTTTATTTATGAAAGTAGATTAACATTTTTCCTTTCATGGATTGATTAATTAGCATTTACAAGTTGAGCAAGTAGAATTTCCATTTCTTGTAAGCATAGTAACAATTCCATTTTTGCAATTAGTTTAGGCTTTGATTTCATGAAATTCATCATATTAACAAAATAATGACACATTATATGTTGCACATATAGTGTCGATACCTCTAATGTTTGTATGAACCCCGGGTTGATAATTAAAGTTGGTAGCCTTGGTAGTTGCAGCATTCTTGTTGCAATATTGAGGTTCATCAGAGACCCCTTGGTTGACAGATTTCTAGCACCATCAATGGTGATGCTAGAAGGAGGGCCATATGAAAAGATGAGCTTGTTGAATCTAGTTTGAATCTCTTATTAAAATGGCTCATACTCAAATCTTACTCCCAAGGTGTTTCTCTAATTTTTCCCTTTATCAATTTTCAATCCCCAATGAGCCTCTTGTTGGTAGGCCAAATTGTTCCATTTTTCAACCCTTTTCCCTTCAAAACCATAACCTTATACCTCTGTTTTAACCTTGAAAACTCCCTTATTCCTGCACTAGTCCAAGAATCATATCCCTTCCTGCACTAGCTTTATGTTTCATATTTAAGAGTTACGAATGTGCTTAATTAATCATTTTTGTAGATTTTATGCCTAAAAATATTTGTAACTAATAATTCTCTTCCTAGAAAGTATTTTATGGGAAATGAATTAATTATTTTGTTAGCATTGTCGAGTGCAGGTAGGATTCTTGCACCACTGGTGAATATTCAGCTCCCATGACAACTCACCACTCTATGCGAACGCCATGTTCTGCAATGATTAACTCAAGCTGGGCTTGGAGCATAGAGGAAAATCAGGGATATGGTGGAGATTAGGTCACTGGCCAAATACCTAGAATAGTGTTTTTTTTAATATTTGAAAGGCTTAGCACAAGTTGTTGTTGTTATTTTTGGTATAGCCAAAAGGCCCAGATTGGAATGCTCGTTGTAATTTGGTTATGGCCGTAGGCCTGGATGAATGTATAAAATGTAGGACTCAGATAGAAAATGGTAACGAACGATAGATATAGAAAGGATACTGTGATTTTTTCCTTTTGTAATTTTTCTTATATTTCCCTCGTTCTGCGCTAGATTGGAATTCATAATGTATATTTTTTGATCATTAATAGAAAGGAGCTACGCCATGTTTTCTCAATATTGCACTGTAACTCTATGTTGATGCGTTGATTAAAGAGTTGAGTTTTTACGTTTCTTAAATAGGGAAATGAGCTGGTTGGATAGGGCCAACCAACCCAGCTCGTTCTCCCTTGTGTTCTTCTCGTTTTTGATTAAGCTGTGTTAATTATTTCTAATGCAAAGTGTGAAGTAAGCATATTTTTCTTTTATCTTTCTGCAAGGTTTAAATCTGATTTCATTACAATGTGACGGATCCATGGTGTGCGAGTTAGATTGAAGTTTAATCTTTTATGATTTCCTTCTTTTAAGTTTAATCTCGTTTTCTTCTTGGATAGTGAGGGCATGCATTCCTGCACTAGTACGTTTGAAGTTTCGCATATTAATTCTTTTGGTTCATTATAGTAATGGGCTTTTGTTTTTATTTGATAAATCTTAATGTGATCCTGAAGAATGTGATTTCTATTAAGTCTCAATGTGATTCTGAAAGTGTGATTTCCATTCTAAAGTTCTTTTGATATTTAGAATTAAACACACTTCTAAAACAAAACGTTGTTGCGACACACATTGGTTTGTGCCTGCATTTTATACTATTTAGGAAAGATTTGATTCATGTGTAATAATTCCTAAAGGAAATATTTTTGGGTTTAAAAGGTTATGCATGTAGATCAGTAGTGTAGATAACTATTACATTGTTGAAGCCTGCTACCATATTTAAATGATCTCTTAGATTACATGCAAAAGTTCCTTAATTAAAAGTGTGCTTTCACTCTAGAATTAATTCTTGTTTTAGACATTAAAATATTAGTTGAAGCATCTTTTGGTTTGAGGAATTTATTTTAAAAGTTTTCTTCACCTTTGCAAGTTATTTTTCTTAGTTAACACATTCTTTGTTTTATCGAAAGAAGGATTGGAAAGCTTGGTGCAGGAACCTCTGTCCCGGTACAAGAATTGATCTCCTAATACAGGAATAGAGTGCTCAAGCCTTGAGGCTTAGAGTTCCTTCATAAAGACATAAATCTTTAGTACAGGTGTAAAATATACTCCTAGCACTTAAAATTTGTTCTGGTACTAGTGCAAGCACATTGTAGAAGTACAAGAATAATAACTTAGTACAGGGAGGAAGATCTAAAAGTAGCCAGATATCTTCAACGGTCCAATTATTAATCTGGAACACAACTATACTAAATATAAACATAGAATTTCATTTTCATAGATTTTGGCAAGAAGTTTTGAGAGTTCCTTTCATTTGTTTTCCTGCAAAAGTACTTTCTTCCATATTCCAACACTAGAATATCTTTGGTGTAAATTGTCGGGTGATACTTCCTTTTTTATTCTGCAAGATTTCAATTAAGGAAGTAGGAATAGAGTTTAGAAAAGTTCATATCATTTCTAGCATTTCTCGTGCTTTGTCTCTAAGTTTACTAAACCCCTAGGTTGACAATTAAGTGTTGAAGGAGTCTTCTTGACAGCAATTCCTACACCCTACTTTTTGCCACCATTGCCGGGGAGGCAATTTGAAATTGGTAAGAAATTTATATTTTTCTACAATAGGGGTAAGTCTACTATTATTTTTTCCTGTAGTATGCTTCTGTTGTTTTGAGGATTTTACAACTGCTGATTTTCTTTTCCATTGCAGCAATTAACAAATTCTTTTTCTTTATAAGAATTTGAATTTTATTTTTGGATTTATTTTTTCAAAATGAATTCCTAAGAAAGGTAGGGGTTTGAAGCCCAATAAGGGATGAAAAAATACTAAAAGATCTGAAAAATATTATCATATTAGACCTTCTTTTGTAGGTAGGAAGTCAAAGTTAACACAAACTCATCATGCCGGAACAGTCCACTTGGATTCTGGACATAGTGATTCAGGTGTGACACAACCAAAAAAGGGGAAGAAGGAGGCTAAAAGAAATTGGAAAGTTCAATTCAACATTAGTCAAACTTCACTTTCTAGAAGTAGTCTGATTGGAGGCACAACAATGGCTGATCATGGAGACCATGCAGAGGGGTCTGGCGAGAACCAAGTAAATGACGAGCAATCCACTTTTGGATTTCCAATAGTGAACTTGGGAGAGAATGTGCAAATGAAGAATATTTGACCCTAAGATCTTCCATAATTTCATGGTAAGGTGCATGAAGACCCAAATTCATTTCATTTTTAATTTGATATATTATGTCAGAGTTATGACTATTCTTCTGATGCCTTGAAATTAAAGTTGTTTCCTGCAATTCTCAGGATCAGCCTTGCATTGGTTTATGGGACTAGGAGGAAACACTATAAGTTCTTGGGACCAAATGAAGAGATTATTTTTCAATAAATATTAGGAATATTGCAAGACTAGAGAAATGCAAGACAAGATCTTCACCATTGTACAAGGTGATGATGAGACCTTGGAGGATTACTTAGAAAGATTTTTGTATATACTCCAAAGGTCCAAACACAAATTTGATTTAAGTACTATTCGAACCTTGTTCCTACAAGGACTTACTGAGGATTCTAGACATAATCTAAATTTGTTAGGACAAGGAGACATTGCTTAGAAAACTTTTGAACAAATTTGTGACTTGTGCAGGAAGTTCTCCAGAAACCAATCTAGATCCACTAGAGGAGGTCGAAGAAAAACTAACAAACTGGGATCTATAGATGCTATGATCATTGGCTTGGAGAATAAGATGGACAATATGAAAATTGAAATAATGAATACTGTTAGCAAATAAATAGACTCTTTGAAATTTCAACAAAAACTAGAAAAAGAACAAGAGTCATTGTCTATTTTTTGTCCAAAGTGTAGAAAGAAGCATCCTTTAAGAGAATGTCCTGTTGATATGAAAAGTGCTAATAAATGTGTGATTTGTACAGAGAACCATGCCACCGAGGACTACCCCTCCATACCAGTATTAAAATTTGTACTCGAAGGGGAGCACAAAGGAATTGGCCTCAAGTAAGTGCAGGTATGGTTCCTGAACCACAATTTTATGGCTATAATGCATCTCCATATTCCTATAATAATAATAATAATCACTCTCAACGTTGGTAGCACGGGAACCATTTCCATCATGGACAGTCCTCTCAACCTTGGCAATAAGGATGGAGTGGGCCAAACCATTCATATCATTCCTATCCTGCTCAGATGCCATCATATCCTCCTTCTTATCCACCACACCATATGTCACAACCATATTTTCCCTCTCTACCTCAGCAGAGTCAATCGTTGCCACCACCATTCAGACCACATCAACTACCTGCTCAACCAGTACCGAATCCTAATAATAAGGAATTACAAATAATTCATTTGGTTGGACCATCCCCTTTCCCTACCTATCAAACCTTTCCAATTGGGATAAATGAGCTTCAATTGAGATCGAGAAGAGTAGTTAAAGCAGAAAAAACAAAAATAGTCCACGGTGATTATTGAGGAGAAAAGTGAGGAGGTAACTCCTGATTATTCTAAAAACAATATCACCCTCTAGCCCATTCCCGTACCTTTAGATTCACCATCTTCTTCGAACTAGCCACCCTATATAGAGTAGTTGGACATGGAGAAGAGTGACCCCGAGTCCACCTTGGCTTCTGAATTAAGGAATATTTGTATAAAGATTCCTTTACTTCAGGCTATCCGAGAAATTCCCATCTGGACCAAGACAATCTAGGGATTATGTCTTAAAAATCCAGGGAGGAAGAGGGTAGAACCTCAGACCATTCAGTTTGTTGGTAGAGTAGCTGTGTTGATGATAGGATGTGTATTGATGGAGAAATATACAGATCCTCGAAACCTAGTTGTTTATGTCCAGATAGGTGATATCTTTATCTCTAATGTATTAATAGACCTGGGGGTGGCCATCAATGTGATGACTGTTGGAAATAATACTGAGAGGGGGGGGGGGTGAATCAGTATTATCTATTTAACAATTTTTCATTTCCATAAACAAATTGATATACGCTACTTCTGTTAATTAAACCTACGTATATACACAACTGTGTTTAGAGAAACCCACGTATATCTTGCAGACTTCTAATTTAGTTAGCTAATCTTAATCTGTGCATTAGAACCATAAAAACAGTAATCAAGTGTAGTAAACAGTATAGGCAATCACACATGAACACAAGATATAAGGTGGAAACCCAATGTGGGTGAAAACCACCTACTGCAATTTGTCTTTATCTTCTTTTAATAAGAAACTTCTTTTTACAATATTTCTGTACTAGTGCAGTCTTATACCAGTACGTAGGCTTCTACTTGCAGAAGGCTATAACCTTCTCTCATTCTCCAGCTTCTCCTTGAAGGGAGCTACAACCCCCTTAGCTCTTGTACTAGTTCATGTACTAGTATGTAGGTGCTGACCTACAGAAGGCTACATCCTTCTCTTTTCTTCCAGGGACCACGTTTCATAAATTTTCAAATTGGATCCATCAATAACATCCATCAAACATAAAATATATTTGCATCAAACAATCTCTTTTGCACCCACCAAAAACTAAGTCAAACAATCACTTCTCTGAATGCTATAACCAGAATACAGTAACAGTAACCAGAAACCAATCCTGAACCTAGAACACTGCAACAATAAATAGAAGTAGCTAAAACATATTTTATGACACGTACGCTACTTCAATATGTAGAAACTATTTGCATATGTTGTTATATTAGATAAAACCTACGTATACACTGTTTTGAATTACCTAACCAGTGTGTATACGTGCCTCTGCTATGCTGAACCTGCGTACAGATCTATAAAAGATAATTTTCCCTTTTCAACAATTAAACATCAGTTATACCTAGATCATCAGATTTATAGATCAAGTCATGCGCCAAATATAACAGATCAAAATCACACAAAGATACTTGTCTTCAAGCCTTAAGTTCTTGACCCATCAATAGAACTCATCCTTCTCCTAGTGCTTAGGTTTCGCCTTGATTCAGATCCAGCTATGCACCATAACCCACCAGTGTTCTAGATCTTATTCTTCATAATATATCCAATACTTGAGTGCCTTTCCCTAATGATCTCCTTCCCCTTTTATAGTCTTATGCCTTACTCAATACCATGGTACAAAACCATTTAGAACCAATACCTGGGTCTAAATACCTGGGTTCAACACTTTGGACAAGATACCATGGTCCAAAACCATAGGTCCGAATACTAAGGACCAAAAACCAATTTTTCCAAACTGTACACGCTTTTCTGTGCATGAAAGTGTGTGTATACGCATACGTGCCTTTTGGTCTATGAATCTGCATGTATACACGGCTTGGTTAATGGGAACATGCGTATACCTCCTTTTCCTTTATTCTGAGAGCTTGTGATCCTGAACTGTCATCTGAGTGATTTGCCGAGTGAGTTTCCATCAAGGACAATACCTGTGAAATAGTGCCAAGCCTGTGTCATAATGCCAACAATGACCAGGAAAATCATGGAACAACTTGGGTTGAGCGACATTCATCCTACACCCACTATGCTTGAACTTGCAGACAAATCTAAAATCAAGCCCGATGGAGTATTGGATGATGTGGTTGTCTCTATAGATTCATGGGAATACCCCATAAATTTCATTGTGCTTCAGCCAAAGAATCTCATGGGAGGACATCCTTTGATTCTAGGGTGACCATGGCTTGCCACGACTGATGCCTATATTGGGTGTCGCTCCGGTGACATGTACATTTCACATGGAGACTCTAGGAAAAAGGTCACCTTATACCCACCTGCTAGATCTATTCAAGAACTTAAGGATACCTTATGGTTAGATTATGATAGTAGTGATGAGGAGACCCAGCCTATTTCTTCAATTCAGAATCATAATGAGTCTGCTCAGGATGGTGAATTGCGATATTTCTTGAACAATCTAGACACTATGCCTAGTTTTGATACACTTCATCAGATATTTACTCTGGATTTTCAAGAGAACTATGATTCCCAACCTTCTTTATCCCATATTGTGGCATCATCTTCTTGTATTCTTGATCCCGAGACTACTCTTGTTGAAATTAGTCCAGGAAAATCCTTACACATTAGTTCAGACCTGGATTCATCTCAGCAAGAGCAGCTTGTTACCTTGTTGCGAGATCATTTGGATGCATTCGCTTGGAGTTATGAAGACATGAAAGGCATTCCTCCTGAGACTTGTACTCATCATATCTATATCCAGGAGGGAGCCCAACCTGTCCAACAACCCCAGAGATGAATGAATCCCACACTAAGAGATATTGTTAAGGAATAATTACAAAAACTCTTAGATGCTAATTTCATCTACCCCATTTCTAACAGCCAGTGGGTCTCTCCATTAGTGATAGTCCCTAAGAAATATGGGAGATGGCGTATTTTCATTGACTATTGAGAATTAAACAAAGCCACTCTCAAGGATTACTTTCCCCTTCCTTTCATTGATCAAGTGCTAGATACCCTTGCCGGTAAAAAGTAATTTTCATTTTTAGATGGCTTCAGTGGGTATAACCAAATCTAGATTGCACCTTTAGATCAAGACAAAACCACCTTTACATGCCCTTGGGGTACATTTTCCTACCGAGTGATTCCTTTCAGGTTGTGTAATGCACCCGCTACTCTTCAAAGGGCTGTGCTGGCTATTTTTTTTGATCTTGAATGTGTTGAGATCTATATGGATGACTATTCTATGTTTGGTAACTCATTTGAGGAAACTCTTAAAAATTTAGAAAAAGTGCTTTTACATTTCCAAAAGGCCCATCTTGCTTTGAGTGATAAAAAATGTAGATTAATGTGCAAAGCAGGAGTGGTTCTTGGTCATTTGATTTCTGACAAAGGTATTCAGGTAGACCCCACTAAAATTGAAGTTATTATTCGTCTGCCTGCACCCAAAACTCAAAGGGAAGTGAGAGGTTTCCTGGGACATGTTGGTTATTACTGGAGATTCATTGAAAATTTTTCCAAGATTTCTACCCCCCTTTTTCGATTACTAGCTAAGGATAGTGAATTCACTTGGTCCATGACTTGCCAACAGTCGTTTGAAACATTGAAGGAAAAATTAGTATAGGCACCAGTTTTGAGAGGACCAAATTGGTCCCTGCCATTTCATATTTCCTCCGATGCTTCAGACACTACTATTGGCGCAGCCTTAGGACAAGAAGAGAATAAACAGTCCTATGTTATTTACTACATCAGTAAAAATTTGTCACCTGCCGAATTTAACTATACAATGACTGAGAAAGAATTTTTAGCTGTTATTTTTGCTATTAATAAATTCAGACATTATATTACAGGATATGAAGTTTATGTGCATACTGATCATTCTGCTATAAGATATTTAATGAATAAACCTTTAACTAGCAGTAGAGTGACTAGGTGGTTACTTTTATTACAGGAATTCAATGTTACAATTGTTGATAGGCTAGGAAAGTCTAACATTGTAGCCGATTATCTTTCCAGATTGAAAAATCCTAGCGAAGCAATTCCCGTTCATGATGATTTCCCTGACGAACATCTTTTTGCTATGTTAACAAAATCTCCATGGTTTGTTGACATAGCCAACTATTTAGTCCCATGAAAGACACCACCTCACTTATCCACTTGTGAAAAGTAGAATATTATTTAGAAAGGTGCTTCATATTCTTGGATATAGGGAGACCTCTTTTACACCATACCAAATTTTGTTATTCGTAGATGTGTAAGAGAGGAAGAAATGTTTGATATTTTAAAATCTGCCCATGATGAACCTTGCGGTGGCCACTTTGCTGACAAATGAACTACATATAAAATTTTACGCAATGGCTATTTTTGGCCTTCTTTTTTTTAAGGTGCCAAACAATATGCTAAGTGTTGTGATAGTTGTCAATGAATGGGTCAGCCTGTTCAAGCCAATGAAATGCCTTTATGTCCTCAAGTCATGATTGAGACCTTTGAAAAATGGGTTATTGATTTTGTAGGACCCATAAATCCCACATCTTTAAATAAAAAGCATATCTTGGTTTGTACTGATTTTGTTACTAAATGGGTAGAGTCTAAAGTTGTTTCTTTTGCCACTAAAAGAGTTATTGTTGTTTTTTTTTTTTATGAAATTTTTACTAGATTTGATGTTCCTAGAGAAATCATTTCTGACAATGGACCACAGTTTGTTTCTAACTTGATATAAGAAGTCATGAATCAATATAAGATTCAGTACAGGAAGTCATGAATCAATATAATATTCGGCAGAGGAAATCTACACCGTACCACCTGTAAGCAAATGGCCAAGTGGAATCCACAAGAAAGGTGATCAAATCCATCCTCACCAAAACAGTAAACATGCACAAGAAGGATTGGCCTAGTCAGTTACTTGAAGCCTTATGGACTTATCAAACCACTTGGAGGAACATCACAGGGCATACACCATATGAGTTGGTGTATCGAAAAAAAGTCCTTTTACCGATTGAGTTTCAGAGAAAGACTTTGAGGAATGCAGTTTAGTTGGGTCTAGATCTCTCAGAAGCATAACAACAACGTCTATTGTAGTTAAATGAATTGGATGAATTTCGAAGGGATGATACTCAACAAAATATTTTTGTGCAGCAGCAATGCAAGAAATGGCATGACAAATTTATCAGGAAAAAGTAGTTCCAACCAGGTGATTGGGTACTTATCTATGATTGTAGATTCGAACATTTTAAAGGGTAGTTCCATACTCATTGGATGGGACTGTATGAGGTGATTCAAGTATTTGAAAATGTGGTTGTAGAATTCAAAACCATCGATGGGCCAGATTCATTTTTCCTTGTGAATGGGCATAGGCTTAAAGTATATTTTCATCCCATCACAAAGGAAGACTTCATGCAGCAAGTGCAACAACAATCTGAACTTCAGTTGGTAGGTGGCTATGCCAGCCTATTGTGATCTGATTTCTTCTCTCATGAAATGAAATTTAAGGAAAAAAATAAAATTAAAAGAAAAATAAAAAGAATTTTTCCTGTGATTGTGAAAATCAGTTCTACTACATAATTGCAAAAGGATCAACCTGAAAACCATCTTGCTAGTAGGGAGATCAATTCTATAAAATGGGAATGTTGTTTGATATTTAGATGTGTTAATTGTCACCAAGAAGAAGCAGGTTCAAGTACAGGAATTGGGCCCTTATCCAAGTTTGGGATAGTTGGCATGGAAATATTTATTTCAAGAAATACTCAATTCTCACTGCATTTATTTTACAGATCAGAACTATGTAGGAAAATATCAGGTAAAATTATGCCTTTCTTCTATTCCCATTTTTGAAAAAAAATCCCCTTACTTTCTTCTTCTAATATCCCGAAAGTTTATCATCCCTTTCTTCAAAAAAAAATTCCCTATCTGATTTTTTATTTCCCTCTTTTCCTCTTGAAATTATTTTCCCTAAAATCCCTTTTCTATTTATCCCTCTTGGTGGTTTTTCTCTTGAATTCTCTATCATAATTTCCTTCCCATTCTAAAAAATTACCCTATTCCCACTTTTTTTTTCCCTCATCAATTGATTGCAGGATCTGATGTGAACCTACAAAACAGATTGAAAGGCATATGTTAACACCAAGGAATGGAAAATAAAATCTCCTTTGTATATTCAGTAAATATTTTTAATCTAGTCTATGAATTATATTCTATCAGAATTCTCTTTTGGCTCCTATTACGCTACAAATATCCCCGGTGCAGGAATGTGTGTTCAAAGTGCAAGCAGATTCATTGCAGGCATGGGTAGTGCAAGAATGTCTAAGGTGCAAGCACGCTTGGTGCAGCCATGGTTGGTGCAGCCACATTAAAGTACATGAACGATTCAGTGCAGGAATCCTCACTGTTGAGCGCACCCAACTCAAAACACATGTTCGGTGTAGGAACACCTGGTGCAGAAAAAATGCATAGTGAAGCTTATCTTTTGTTTCATGAACCTTTGTACAAGAAGAAAAATTGTTCCATTTGTAGACCATGACATTTAGTTTATATTATGATTAATGCTTTGTTTCATCATTTACTAGATTAGGGAGAAATCATTTAAGTGAAAGGATATTTTAGGCTATAAATTCTCGTCTTTTTAATGAGTACTAAAGTATTCTTTATGTGAAATCATGGAGTAAATGCAGAGCAGTATGATTCTTCCGGAATTCAATACTTACCTTCCCTTGAAAAACTCATCACCTGATAATAATAGCCTCACGCCATGTCTGACCTTGCATGACTTTTCGGCAACAGCCCACGAAGCGCAAACTGAGGTCTCACTTGAAGCAATATGGGGGGATGCTGGAACAAAGTTTCCGCACCCTTGAGATGTCTGAGGGGTCAATTTAGTCCAATTGTGAATGGCTTCGCATTGGTCACTTCACACACTACCCTGACCTACAAGGCCTTTGCAATCTATTATAATCGCCTTTTCACAACCCTAACCAGGGGCTGAGGTGCTTTTGTGCTACTAACGCAGCGATCTATGCTATTTCCCCAAGTTACACCACAGATCTTACTTATCTTCTTATAAATGTTAGTTAACTTCGCGTAAACAGATACTTTATCTTATATTCACTTAATCAACACAATCATATATGTTCATGCAACATATACACAACCGAAATGGAATTTATATCCAATACATTCAATGCAAAAAATAGTAAATAAATACACATGAATGGTATAAAACTTCTCTTTATTAATGCTTCAATTGGTTATAGACTCAGCCTGCCCTGTACACTCAGCTGTAGGGGTCCACGCACTCAGCTTTAGACTACTAGGCCTCTACTCACTTAGCTGCAGAGCCTTCTCCTACTCTACGACCCAAAGACTTGACTCTACACATAGATAAGACTCAATTCTTCATCCTTCATTCATGAATTCCTTTTCCATCTTATTTACAACTTAGAGCCTCGCTCTATTTATACAATCCCATGGTCCGCAAACCATGGGTAGATCTCTAAAGCTAACATTACATTACAAAAATGAGGGTGGACAACCCTATCACTCATTTAAAAGTTCACGCTCCGCGCCCACAAAAAGTGGAATCTTTACATCGGATTTAGTCAAAATCTGGGCTTTAAGCCCCAAAACATCCCTTTTGGGATCCCATGCCCAATAGGCCCCCAACACAAACATCGTGACTCACCCTCGAGTCACTCTGTCGGTGTGGAGATCTTCACATGGAGACCTCCCAACTTTGCCTGAACTGCTGCAAGATCGGTAACACACTAAGCAGCTGCCTGCTGTACCTCCTAGACATGTTGTTCAGAGACCGCAGTACCTAAACTACTTCCCTGCATCTGCACAATCTTGGCTTCGATTGAGGTTGTAATGACAAAGGCCTCATCGGTCCATGGTTGGATGCATGCCTTTAAAACCACTTCCTTATGTCGTGCCACGTCTACTTGATCCTTGAGCACTTTTTCCTATTGCATCCGCATGACCCTTTGTGTAAGGGCCACAATCTGCACAGTCCCTTTTATATCATCATACTTTTGCTGCAGCTCATGCACCTCTGTTTCTAAGCGTTGTATGTTCAGGTCCTCCTGTAGAGTGGTGAGGAACTCAAACAACTCTTCAAATAATTTGGTACAGTCCTTCACTACACTATTGATCTCCTCTATTCCTGTTGTCATGGCACTCGCGTGCTGTTCCCTCACCTCTGGTGGAGTTGAAGGTTGTGCCTTCAACTATAGCTCAACTATCTAAAGGTTCAACTCCAGCTAAACCTTAGCCATCTCTTCCTTCACCTCGCTCACCCCCACTGCTAGCCTCCGAATGCGCACCTCTGCTGGTGCCTCTGCTGGGATGGCCAACTCAGGAATCGTCTGGTAGGCTTCTTCAACCACATGCATAATCTGCTGGTTCTGCGCCACTACCTCATCGCGCTACAGGCTCAGTTGTTCCATGTTAATTATTTGTTTGCTCATTACCTGGAGCGCACAATTCTCCCCAGCCCGCAGCTTTGCAGTCACTCCATCCTGCAGAACATAGATCATCTCTTGTGGGAGTGCAGCGATTTTTATCCCAACTCCCTTCAGCGCACTAACCATAAGCCTGTCGGCCTCATTTTCTGTAACTAGTGCCCCTTCTGGCAGCACTATAGTGTTGCCTGTGTGGGTGCACACCATTTTCTCAGTTGTGGTTGTCCCTACTATGAGGTTGGTCAAAAAAGTACTAGCCTAAGGAGTGCACACTTGAAACTCCTATGTCTGTGTCTGGAGGGCCCCCAAAACCATCTTATTTTCCTTCATGAACTGTTGGAGGGCCTCTGTGGTGACATCGCACACCGTCTCCCCTATATCATGTAGATCCCCCTCAGTGAGGGTGATCGAGTCGAAATAAGTCTTGGAGGCTTTTGACTTCTTCCACGGCCCCACCTGCTCTCTCAGATGTTGCTGCTTTAGCTGTGTGGACGCTGTCTATGGGTCCATGCCACCTTCCTCTATTTCGGGCTCCTGTTCAGGTGAAGGTGACTTTTTGCCTTCATGCTCCTTCTCAGCTGCTACCTATTATTCTGTTGCTACCTTCTTAGTGTCCCGCACCTCCTGTGCCTTGGTCATTACTACTTTGTTCCTTCTTTTCTTTGCCAACTGTGCCATCCGCAGTTTTGCCTCCTCCTTTTTCCTCTTCACAACGGACTTCTCTAATTTCACCGCGGAGCTAGCTGGAGCGCCTCACGACTCAAGCATGGAGAATATGACATCGTCCATGGCTAGGTAGGGTAGCTCATTCCATTTCTTTGTGGGATCTTTGCGCGCTCAGATATATATGTGATGGAAGTCTGCCTTGAACTCCACAAAGCTCTATAGACTATTGTAGATAGTGGGTGATAACCGCGGCTTGCGGTTAATCCCCATTCTGATGTTCATCTCCATGAACACCCAAAATATTTTGTTGCCTCTAATCCTCTGTGCATCTTTAGTTGCCCACAGTGAAGTGTACTTCATTGCCTTCAAAATATCCTTTGCAATCGTGGGGAACTGGTTTTCCTCAGGTAGTTCCCAAGCCACTGGCACTATGGACAGAAAAATCCATGCATAGTGGAAAGTCTTCCCCTATTCCTGTGTCTCGCGGCAATTTTCCAGGAGCTCCTTCCATAAGTACTCTGACTAGTTAAATCGGACCCCCTTTGTGCACTGTGTGGCAAGTACTGCCATCGATGCGGGCACCTCATTTGTGCGGCACTTCCACATAACCTTGCCAGCCAGTATCTGGGTTGCAACTCTAATTGCATTATTGTTGATACTGGAGATCTCGTACCCTCTATTCTTCTTCTCCAGCTTGAATTTTTTCTTCATGGCCTTTGGGATGGCCAAATCTTTTCTCTTACCCTCTGAAATATCTACTGGGTCCTCCCCCTTGTAAGGGAGTTGGGTAATTCTATGAATTAGGTGGTCCGTGATGGGGATGGGCTCCTCTAGCCACAAACACCCATCATGCACCAGGCAAAGCAGCTGCCTGATGACAAAGATAGTTACTGGGGTGCAATGGTAATGTGGCACCCAGAGAAGGTTTAACAACCTTGCTTTCTCTACTCCGCGCAACCACTTGTGTGGCTCCAACTCTATGACTCCCGCCATTGTGTTTTTCTTCGGCTGCATTAGCTGTGTGGTTGCCAAGTGTGGGAATTTCTTGTGGTCTGCGAGATCCCAATCTTCAAAATTTAGAGCCAGCACCCATCCTAAGTGCGCTCCTTCAAAAATGATATCATCAGGGAGTAACAGAGTCTGCAAAGAGATTTTGCTCTCATCTAGGTCCTTGGGCACCCTTGCTTTTCCTTTCTGTGGAGGAACATATGCGGGCAACCTGGTCAGAGGGTCCACACCCTGGGTTTCTTCCAGGATTTCCTCAAGGCCTTTCTCCTCCTCATCGGCTTCCAAGTTAATCGCCTTCCCCTTTTCTTCCATGGTCAATTTAGTTCTCAGCGGGTTTCTAGGGGACACATGCAGCAGTACCATGGGCTATATGTCTTTCTTGGGCCTCAGCATGCACAACAATTTAGCGATTGCTGCAACTATCCCAGCGCTTTCTAGGGAGTCTCCTATCTTCATGGCCTGCGCGGCCTCTTGAACAGTGATCTCTCCGATATCCATGGATTCCTCTGGCGTGGTCATTCTGTTGTTCCAAAAATATCTCAACGGTTCAGGTAGGTGCTCAAATAATGCCTTCGAGTTCAAAAAATAGACTAGATCAGAGAAACTGAATCTCAGGATTCACAATAGCTCAATCCTCAAATGGCCAAGTGTTGTTTGTTGGGCAGTGTTTGGTCAATTCAATGTCCTTGAATTGACAATCATAAATTGTCAACCAGGGTGCATAGACTGATGAAGTATAGGTGCACAATATGTGCTTAGAAGTTGTTTTAGTAGGTCTTTATGTATTTTTCAAGGTCTAGTCCTAGGATGGAGGTGATGTTTGTCAATTACATTAATGTTATAATTCTTAAGGATGTTGATTAAGTTTCCTAGGAAATAATCGCTATTCAACCAGTTTGTGGATGATGTGAGGGTGATTTTACTTATGTTAGATTGTTGGGATTTGGTTTTAAATCTATTTTTTGTATCTCCTAATTCTCTAAGTGCAAAATGGAATCTTACTCTAGCAGCTATGAAGGAATATTGTTGAACTCAATTGTTTTAGGAGAAGTCTTCTCGCTTGTTCAATTTCTGCTCAAACAATGTAATCCAAGCAACATCTATGAATTGAACACACTTCAATTATGTTGGATAATAAGCAAAGGAAATAACTATGTAGTACCAGGTATAAAGCAAAGTAAACAACAACCTAATCTAGGTATAAAGATAATTAGATTTCTTATGCAGATAACAATTTGAAATCATTATACAACATGATCACACAAAACAGAGCAATTGTTAGGCCCCTATACTACTAGTGTAACCCCTTATTGTTATTATTACAACCCACTTGTTGTATTGATGTACCCATGTAGTGCCCATATTGTTACTATTGTGCCCCATAGAAGCCCACTATTGTTATTATTGTGCCCTTACATTATTATTGTTATGTCAGCTCTGATTATGTTATGACCCCTTAGACTCCTATATATAGAAAGGAGGCCTTTTCATCTGTATCATCCAAGAATTGTTCATTTGTGTAATGTAAAGGAGGTTTCCCCCTCGAAGAGGCTGAATTCTAAGGCATGGATCTCTCTTTTCTATCTTTTTGTGAGCTGGTTTCATAACATTTGGTATCAGAGCTTTTGATTCTAGGGTTTCGCTGCTCCAAACAGGTCATCATGGAATTTTCGCTATAACTTTTTTTCTGCGATGTTTCAGAAGCTAAAAAAAAACCCAATTGAGATGAGATCGCACTAAAGCTTGTGTCCGAATTTTAGAGCTTTGCGCGCTATATTTGCGGAGATATGATCTGAGGAAGTTGGTCTTTTTGCAGACTCCTGAATTACATTCCAAATAGGTGACCCGGGGAAAATCGTCATAAATTTATCTCTGAGCATCGGATTGAAATTTCGTAAGAAGGTATAGAAAGAGAATGGACTGTAGTTTCTTGTAGATATTTTTCAGAGCCAAAGGTTGAAACAGTGACACATGGCACTTCATACAAGTTCGCTCTTCTGGAAAGGTATATAATCAGGTCATCTTGGGATATTGTGTATAACTCTTTCTTGGAGAATCTAATCTGGATCAGACTAGTGGCATTAGAAAGACAACAAAGAGGGATACCACAGGTTGTAATTTCAGAACTTAAAGATTCGAAAGTATAGAGTTACAGTCGTTTCAAGATCGAGCTCCTAAAATCAAGAAAAAGCAAGATGAGGAAGTTTGATGGCAAGGATCCGGTAAATTGGATACTTCAAATGGAGCAATATTTTGATCTACATGGTGTACCACTATTACAAAATGTATGTATTGCATCTTCATATTTAGAACCAGATCAATTTTTATGGTATGAAGGGCTTTGTTCTCATAAACAACTTTTTACGTGGTCAATTTTCACGGAGAAAATGATAGCACATTATGAGGATACAAAGAGCAACACCTTCTTTAGAGAAACACCACAACAATTGGAAAGAGTAAAAGGGCTTTGTGACACAGTGGAAAGAAAAATTATGGAAACTAGGCAGCATACCCCTCACAACTATAAAGATGGAAGTGTTGTTTCTCCTAGCCTTCCACAACCTACAAGGGTTACACCACAACAATTGGAAGAAAAAAGAGAAAAAGGGCTTTGTTACAATTGTGATAGCAAATGCACTAAAGGTCATAAGTGTGCTGAGAAGAAATTATTTTACATAGAATATGAAGAGGAGGAAGAAAAGGATTAAGAAACATCAAAAGAAGAATATATACGCCAGGACCCCACCCCAAAGAAAGAAGAAATGAATTAGACCATATCTTGTAAAGCATTGGCAAGAATTACCACTCTTCAAACTCTCAATGTAGAAGGACATATCAAGAAGAAAAAGCTGCAAGAAGTGAAAGATCACATTGAGAAAGAAGAAATGGATCCAACCATATCTTGTAATTCATTGGTCGAAATTACCACTTCTCAAACTATCAAGATAGAAGGACATATCAAGAAGAAAAATGTTCAAGAAGTGAAAGATCACATCGAGCATCAAGAAATGAATCCGACCATATGTTGTAAAGGATTGGAAGAAATTACCACTCCTCAAACTCTAGAGATAGAAGGACATATCAAGAAGAAAAAGGTTCAAGCAATGAAAGATCACATCGAGCATCAACAACAAGTTCTCCAAATTTTAAAAGATAATGCCACTTCGGTGCAAAATCAAATGAAACAACAGGTAGATCAACATCGTAGTGAAAAATGTTTTGATGTAGGTGATTGGGTACTTTTACTGCTACATCTCAAGAAAGTTATTTATGAGAAGGAAATGTTAGCAATACTACATGCACTTAAAAAATGGTGACCTTACTGAATGGGAAGACTCTTCAAGGATGAGGATGTGGAAGCATTGTTTTGTGCTATTTCTGTTATCCAACTAGATTGGATAAACGAAGCAAGGGATGAATGGAAGAAGGACAAAGAAGTATGGCCACTTATTCAAAAGTTGAAAAAGATCCCAATTCAAACAATATTGCTAGAAATTGAAGAGGAAGGAAAAATCATATTGGAACCTGGAGCAGTCACAGAAACAAGAACCCGATAGCTACGAAATCGATCAATTTCAGAGTATCTCATCAAGTGGAAGAACTTACCCGCTGAAGATTCCACATGGGAGGACAAGAATTTTATACATAAGCATCAAGACTACTCAAGCATTGAGGACAACGCTTTTTGAAGGAGAGGGGCATGTTAGGCCCCTATACTACTAGTGTAACCCCTTATTGTTATTAGTACAACCCACTTATTATATTGATGTACCCATGTAGTGCCCATATTGTTACTAGTGTGCCCCATAGAAGCCCACTATTGTTATTATTGTGCCCTTACATTATTATTGTTATGTCGGCTCTAATTATGTTATGACCCCTTAGACTCCTATATATAGAAAGGAGGTCTTTTCATTTGCATCATCCAAGAATTGTTCATTTGTGTAATGTAAAGGAGGTTTCCCCCTCGAAGAGGCTGAATTCTAAGGTGTTGATCTCTCTTTTCTATCTTTTTTTGAGCTGGTTTCATAACAACAATTGAATAATTGAAGGAAACCAGATTGTATTTGATTAAAACCTACCACTGTTTGTAGGGGCCCTCGACATAGTAGTTCAAAGCTTCAAATCAGTAAAATTCTTGCACACAAAAAGAAAATTCATTCACATGAAATTCACAAATTGTTCAGAAAACATATCATTCGGCATGCACCCAAATAACAGTGCGGCCATTAATTTTATAGCATGTCTCTTTCATATCTATATGAGAATCCTAAACCTAATATCTCTTAATCGTATCTAAACGTATATCGTGAAACCATCATTTTGCTATTTTGAAAGCAAAAAGATGAGGTTTCAGCTAATCTCGGGATCTATTCTGCATTAATCCAGCAGTTGAATCAGAGTTTTACCACAATCTCTTGTGCCTCTTTTAGAAAATAGTTTTGAGTGGATAGGAAGGTATCCATCAGGGAGTCATCTTCTATCCATCCTCACCTTTCGTTGTTGAATTGGAACTTTGGAACCTTGAGAACAATGAAGGAAGCTACAGAATCTTGGACTAGTTGCGGAAACAGGTTGATTCCGTAGCCAATTACAACTTTAATTAAAACAATAGGGTATACAACTGAATATGAACAAGAAAATATACTAATGCATACCTTCATCAAAACCTTGTAGATATGGCTTTATTAAGTGGTAAATATATATGAAAAAGAGAGGATTATTGGTCAAAAGGATGTTACGGTAGGACAATCTTCAGACTCTACATTCCCCTAGACTAGAGATTTTTTATGTCCTCATACACTTCTTCCATGTCTTCTGCTTGTGTCTCTTGTTTGTTATCTCCCCGTTTCACTGTTTTCTTCTTTTTGCCAGAGATTGGATTTCCAGGCTTCTTCATTAGGATTTTACACTTTAAACCGATTATCTCTCTCTGCATAATTTTTTTCTCTTTCTTTAGCTTCTTGTTTTTCTTATACCACAATCTTATATGTAGGATTAGATTGTTGCTCTTGGTGATTTGTATCTCACTCTGTGTCTTCAAGGCTTGTTTTTCATTTTTACGATACTGATTCAGTGTTTCTAGTTCAAAGATCTCATACTTCAAGATGTTTGATGCTGATTGTTCATTTACCTGGTTGCTTCCTTCTCCAGTGCTCTGTATTGTCTCCTTTGTTGTTGCCACCTTCCTTTCTAGTGATTCTATGTAGTCATATATTTCTTGTTGTGCAGGGTCAATACTTGGACTATGTATCAAGCTTCCTAGAGGTGAGCTGTAAGGTTGTGGTGATGATCTTGGTGACCATTTTGGTAAATCCCCAGGGCTTCCAATTGGCTCATCCTCTATTGGTTCAATCTCTATCGAAGTGTTTTCTGTTGGCTCCTCTTCAGTCAGATCATTTTCCTCCAGGTTGATGTATTCTGTAGTTTTTGGGGTTGTTTGTTGAGTCGTGCTCAACCTTGTGCTCCTTCTCAACCCCGCAGTTTATATTTTTTTCACTTTCCTCCTATTATTCTCTGATTTTCCTTTTAGTGGAGAGGTTTCAATTCATGAGAGTTCTTCTTTTCATGGGCTAGCTTTCTTTCTTCTAGGGTTTCCCCTCTTCATTCTCTGCAAAATCTTTACTATAGGAAGCTCTTCTTCTCTTACCTCTGTCTGAGTTTGAGGTGTCTTTTCCTTTGTCATTCCTATGGTTCATTTTCTCCCCCTAAGGGTCCTACTACTACTTGGTTTTTCTGGGGATTTTTCCTTGAAATGATTCCTTATTAAAAAACTTTCCTAATCATCCCTTGTACTTCGAAAGTGAAATTTGACCAATATTTTCACTAGACCATGATGGTACATGATGTTTTCTATGCATTGAACTTTCTTCATAACATTTGTAGCCATTTTCTTGAGGCTATTCAAGAGAAAATAGGGGAGGTTCATCTGATGATCCTCTAGGAAGTGCATCATCATTCGAACATGATAGAAGTACATTTGTCCAAACCTACCCTCATAGGTGATAAACTTTTGAAGCATAAGCAATAAGTTTCTCCATTTATTTTTAAGAGCAGAGCTTGGAATACCTTTTTTGTAGACCGTTGTATCCATGTTTGGATTCTTAAGGAAAACCCTCCAGTCTTCGCTATCAATCCCTTTGTTTTTAAACCATTTTTCTCCATGCCTTGACAACTTAGTGGCCTCAGAAATCATAGACTGTTGGGTCCCTATAACACTAGTGATTACCCCATTACTATTGTAGTTGTACCCCTTATTAATATTGTTGTGCCCCTATTGTCCCCATATTGTTATTACTATGCCCCATAGAATCCCTCTATTGTTATTTTTGTGGCTTTATATTATTATTGTTAGGTCGGCTAGGTTACATTGTGACTCCTTAGACTCCTATATATAGAAAGGAGGTTTTGTCATTTGAATCATCGAAGAATTGTTCATTTATGTAATGTAAAGGAGGTTGCCCCCTCAAATAGGCTGAATTCTAAGGTGTTGATCTATCTTTTCTATCTTTTTCTTGAGCTGGTTTCATAACATTTGGTATCAAAGCTTTGGATTCTAGGGTTTCGCTGCTCCAAACAAGTCATCATGGAATTTTCGCTATAACCTTTTTTCTAAGATGTTTCAGAAGCTAAAAAAAAAACCCATTTGAGAAGACACCGCACTGAATCTTGGGTCTGAATGTCAGAGCTTTTCACGCTATATTTGCAGAGATATGATCTGAGGAAGTTGGTCTTTTTGCAGAATCCTAAATTACATTCCAAACATGTGACCTGGGGAAAATTGTCATAGCTTTCTCTCTGAGAATTGGATTGAAATTCCGTAAGAAGGTACAGAAAGAGGACAGAATGTAGTTTCTTGTATATATGTTTTAGTTCCAAAGGTCAAAACAGTGACTCATGGCATGTCGTACGAGTTCGCTCTACTGAACTAGCCTATAATCAGGTCACTGTGGGAGATTTCGCATAAATCTTCCTTGGAGAATCCAATTTGGATCAAACTGGTGGCATTAGAAAGGGGACACAGAGGGCTACTGTAGATCACAATTTCAGAACTGGATGATTTGAAAGTACAATGATACATTAGAGGCAATATCGAGCTCCTACCAAGTGAAAAAAGGTGTGTAGATTTATTTAAATTTTTGCTTAAGCTTGGTTTGAAAATTTATTTTGAATGAATTCAAAGGGCTTAGTAGAGAATTATTATTGGTAACTAATTCCCTGAGGAAAGAAAATGCAAAGACCTACTAAGCAACCTAAAAGCTCTAGCATGACTTATGAAGAAGAGGAAGAAATGCTACATGATATATCAAAATTACAAGACCAGGTGCAACAAATATCACTCTCACAAAATATAATAGAAGCTAAGATAAAGCGCATGGAAGCTAAGATGAACGATTTGAAGATAGATTTGAAGAGAGACATGGTAGATTTGAAGACAGATTTGACAAATTTTCTACAAGAAATACTTACTAATGGTGAAAAGGTAGTAAAGGAAAATCATGATGCAAACAAAAGAAATGTTAATCATGATTTCATAGACTCTAATGTGGGATCAAAGACCCACCATATTCCAAAAATCGATATGAGGAAGTTTGATGGCAAGGATCCCGCAACATGGATATTATAGATGGAGCAATTTTTCGATCTCAATAATGTGCAAAACACACAAAAGGTACGTATTGCAACTTTGTATTTGGAACCAAATCAGTTTGTATGGTATCAATGGCTTTGCTCGTAAACAAATTATCACTTGGGAAATTTTTACGGAAGAATTGACAGCACATTATGATGATACAAAAAGAAACACTTTTTTTAGCCAATTGATAAGTTTCAAACAAAAGGGTTCAATAATGGAGCACATTGAGGAGTTCCAAAAATTGAACATAAGGGTAAAAAATAATCCAAAGGAGCATAGGATTGATGTGTTCATAGGGACTTTAAAGGATAATATTCAACATGATGTTCACCTTTGGGAACCTGATTCATTAGAGAAGGCATTCAGGTTAGCAAGAAAAATGGAAAGCAAAATTATGGCAACCAAGAAGCATACCACTCACAACTATAAAGATGGAAGTGTTGTTGCCCCTAGTCTTCCACAACCTATAAGGTTGACACCACAACAACTGGAACAAAAAAGAGCAAAAGGGCTTTGTTACAGTTGTCATAGCAAATACACTAAAGGTCATAAGTGTGCTGAGAAGAAATTATTCTACATAGATTGTGAAGAGGAAGAAGAAAATGAGCAAGAAAGGTCAAAAGAAGAGGATATACTCCAGGAACAAATCCTAGATAAAGAAGAAATGAATTCGACCATATCTTTTAATGCATTAGCGGGAATTACCACTCCTCAAACCATCAAGATAGAAGGACAAATCAAGAAGAAAAAGGTAATAGTGTTGATTGATTCAGGAAGTACCCACAATTTTATTCATTGTAAGGTAGTAAAAGAATTGAATTGCTTCTTATATCCAACACCAGAGTGTTAAGTGATGGTTGCAAATGGAGGAACAATAAATTGCTCTAGAAAGTGCCATAATATCAAGCTATCCATGGGAGAATATGTATTGACTAGCCCAATGCTTTCCATTCCAATGGGAGGTGCTGATGTTGTACTAGGAGTCCAATGGCTACAATCCTTGGGTACAATAGCTTTTATTTTTCAAAAACTTTTCATGAAATTTTCTGTGGAAGGAAAGGAAGTTGAATTAAGGGGTATTGCAGGGAAACTGAGAAAGATAATCAGCTCTAATGGTATGAGAAAGCTTCTAACAAAGGAACAAAGAGGTGTAATTGCACAATTATGTTCGCTAGACGTTTCCACATTGGAATCATCTATTTCTCCAGATCTCCAAAAAGCCTTGGACAATCATTCTAAGGTATTTGAGACTCCCAAAGGTCTCCCACCTATTCATGATCATGATCATGCTATTCATCTGATTCTAGGAAGTGTTCCTCCAAACATCAGGCTGTACAGATATCCCTATTCCCCAAAGAGTGAAATTGAACGTATGGTTGCAGAAATGCTAGAGGCTGGTATAATTCAACCGAGTCAAAGTTCTTTCTCTACTCCAGTAGTATTGGTGCACAAGAAGGATGAATCATGGCGCATGTGTCCAGATTATAGGGAGCTCAACAAGCTCACTATTAAAGATAAGTTTCCCATTCCTGTCATTGATGAATTACTGGATGAATTGCATGGATCAATTTACTTCACCAAGTTGGATCTTCATTCAGGATATCATCAAATCAGAATGAAGACTGAAGACATTCCAAAAACAGCATTTAGAACTTATGAGGGTCATTATGAATTTTTGGTCATGCCTTTTGGCCTTACCAATGCACCTTCAACATTTCAAGGTTTGATGAATTCAATTTTCAAACCATTCTTTAGAAAATTTGTGTTAGTATTTTTTGATGATATACTAATCTACAGCAAGTCTTGGAAGGATCATGTTGAACATGTTGACAGGGTGCTACAACTATTGGAGGAGAAACAATTATATGCAAAAAGATCCAAATGTTTCTTTGGAGTACAAGAGGTGGAATATTTGGGTCATATTGTATCTCATGAAGGAGTTAAGGTAGACCCTAGAAAAATTAAATCCATTAAGGAATGGAAATCCCCACATCCATAAAGCATCTGCGAGGATTTCTCAGGTTGACAGGGTATTATCACAAGTTTGTTAAGAATTATGGGAGAATAGAAGCACCTCTAACAACAATATTGAAGAAAGATGCATTTTCATGGACTCCAAAAGCAGCAAAGGCCTTCGAACATCTTAAAGAGGCAATGTGCCAAGCACCGGTCTTAGCTACACCAGACTTCACAAAAACCTTTATTGTGGAATGTGATGCTTCAAGAAATTGAATTGGTGCTGTTTTAATGCAAGATGAAAGACCCATTTCTTTTGAAAGTCGTCCAATCAAGGGAAAGTTTTTACACAAAGCTATTTATGAGAAAGAAATGTTGGCAATACACCATGCACTTAAGAAATGACGACCCTACCTAATGGGAAGACACTTCAAGCTAAAAACAGATCATGATAGCCTTAAATACTTTTTAGAACAAAGATTATCCTCTGAAGAGAAACAAAAGTGGGTCACAAAGATGTTGGCTTATGACTTTGAAATCATCTACAAAAAAGGGAAGCAAAATGTGGTGGCAGATGCACTCTCAAGAAATGATGAGGATGTGGAAGCATTGTTGTGTGCCATTTCTATTATCCAACTAGATTGGATAAATGAAGCAAGGGAGGAATGGAAGAATGACGAAGAAGTGTGGGCACTTATTCGAGAGTTACAACAAGATTCCAGTACGTCTAATACATTTAGCTGGAAAAATGATTCGTTATGTTACAAAGTTCGCTTATACCTCTGTAAGAATTCCCAGCTAAAACAAAAGATTCTTATGGAATTGCACACTTCTCCCTTAGGAGGGCACTCAAGATTTTTAAAAACTTACCACAGGGTTAAGAAGGAATTTTTTTGGGATGGTCTTAAATCAGATATTTAAAAGTTTGTGGCAGAATGTTTGGTTTTCCAACAAAATAAAGTTGAAACAATTAAGACACCAGGTCTATTACAACCTTTATCCATTCCAAGCCAACATTGGGAGGAGGTTTCAATGGATTTTATCATAGTTTTACCCAAGTCTGAGGGAAGGAGTGTCATCATGGTGGTAGTTGACAGACTTACCAAGTATGAACACTTTTGTGCATTATCACATCCATTTAAATCTAGTACATTTTCTACTACATTTATGGAAACAATTCAAAAGCTACATGGAAACACAAAGATTATTGTAAGTGACAAAGATCCCATTTTCATTGGAAATTTTTGGACATAATTATTTTCTTGTCTTGGTACTTAGTTAGCTCATAGCTCATCTTATAATCCTCAATCTGATGGGAAAATTGAGATAGTGAACAAATGTTTGGAGGGATATATTCGTTGCTTTGTATCTGATAAACAGACACAATGGGTCAAATGGTTGCCTCTAGCTGAATGGTGGTATAACACTTCCTTCCATACAGCAACAAAAATGACCCCATTTATGGCACTTTATGGGTATCATCCACCATCCATCACATCATATTCAATAGAAAATTCTAAGTTTCAGGTAGTGGAACATCACATCGAACATCAACAACAGGTCCTCCAACTCTTAAAGGATAACCTCGTGTTGGCACAGAATAGAATGAAACAACATGTAGATCAACATCGCAGCGAAAGAAGTTTTGATGTAGGTGATTGGGTATGCCTATGGCTACAACCATATAAGCAAATGTCCCTCAAGAAAGCTACGAAGGATAATAAATTATCACCAAAGTATTATGGTCCGTACAAGGTGTTGCAAAAGATTGGTACTATGGCATACAAATTGGAGCTTCCTGCAGCTTCTCAATAGCACCTAGTTTTCCATGTTTCATGTTTAAAGAAGGTTATAGGTGACAAGCTCCTAGTTCATAACATAGACTCCGTTACTGTGAGCTTGATGTCCCCAATTTCAGCCTCCATTCCATCGAAAGAATGTGCAAATGTCTTGGTTACCTCTTTGTGGAAACCGCTAAACTTCTTAATGAACTGCAGCCATTGTCTTCTTTGCAACAACTCCCTAGTTTTTGGGTACCCCTCTAGGAATTCCTTCCCTGCTGGCTCAGTTCGAACAATTACCCCCATGCTAAAGGATGCTTTTCCTCAAATGTTGGCTACATTGACAGGAAAATGGGACTGGTCAGGTTTGTTGGCTGGCGAAAAGATGGTGTGATTGTGAAAGAATAAAGGAGTGTAGGAATAGGGAAGAATGGATGGGTTATCAAGAGGATTATGGAAATGGATTCGACCGTTAGGCACATTCAAACTTATGATTTGATAATTAATTTGGGAGATTTGGCACAAGGTCGTGACATGACCTTTAGAGTGGTGGCATATGATATTTCGTTAGATGGCCATTACCCTTAGGTTATAATGGTTGTATGTTAGTACTGTATTTCCTTACTCATACGTGCTATATATCTTTCCCTATTGTTAAATAAATGCAACAAGTACCTTTAATTTTTTGTTGCTAACCTCATTTGTTGTCCTTTGATCTTATACAGGTGCATCATTGTCAACTGTCCTTTAATCCAGATCATCAAGCATTCTTGTAGACTTCAAAATTATTAGGCTGCAGAAATTTGTTTGGCTGCGGAAACTTGTCCAAGCTACAGAAAGTTGGACAAGCTACGGAAAGTTGTTGTTTCTGCAGCTTAAGAGAAAGAAAACTTTAGTAGATGAGCTTTATTTTATATATATATATATATATATATATATATATATATATATATATATATATATATATATATATATATATATATATGTTTTTAAAGAAAATTTGAAGTGCCAATAAATTGGTTTTCATGTTTATACAATTTTATTTTATTTTCATAATATATATATATATTAAGAAACAAACTGAATGAAAATTTCTAAGGTGGAAAAGAAGAAGAATTCTTCTTGACCATCTTTAGTTCTAAATTATCTTGAAATATTTTTGACAAATTCCTCTCTTGTTAATGGTTTATGGTAAATCTTGAGTCGATGTCCATTTACTAATAGAGGAGTTCTTTCTTCATTAATAGTCCTGATTCTAACTACACTATTATCAAATATATTCTCAACCTTATAAGGTCCAAGCCAATGGGTTTGGAATTTCCCTTGAAATTTTTTGAATTTTGAATCAAAGAGCAATGCCCAATCTCCCGGATGAAACTTCCTTTCTTTAATGTACTTATCATGCCATCTTGACCTCTGTTGTTGCACTAAGCTGGTCCTCTAAAAGGCTTCTTTTCTGATCTCATCAAGCTCATTTAATTGTGTCATGCTTTGCTTCTGGGCTTCTGGAAAGTCAAGATCTAACTGGACTACTGTCTTATAGGTCTGTATCTGGAACTCTATTGGAAGACTTGCTTCCCATAAACAAGTTCATAGGGAGTATGTCCTGTAGTATTCCTCCACATAGTCCTATAGGCCCATAAGGCTTCTGGAAGATTTTCCACCCAGTCTTTCCTGTGTAGATGTACAATCTTTGTAAGGATATCTTCAATCACTTTATTTGTGGACTCAACTTGTCCATTGGTTTATGGATGATATGGAGTTGACTTCTGATATTTTATCTTGTATTGGTCCACAAAATTCTACACTAGTCTGGATGTGAACTGTGTCCCTTGATCTGTTACAATTTGTCTTGGCACACCAAAATGAGTAAAAATATCCTCAAAAAGAAATGAAACTACAATATTTTTAGTAGCAAAAGGAAGTTATTTAGCTTCTACCCATTTAGTGACATAATCAATACATACCAAAATATAGTTCTTTTGCTTTGAAGGTGGGCTGATTGGTCCAACAAAATCCAGTGTCATTTTTCAAATGGTTCGATAAGTACCTGTGGTTGCAATGGAATCTCATTTGAAGGAGTAGGTTTGCCCATTCTTTGACAGCTGTCACATCTCTTAACATATTATTTGGTGTCCTTAAAAATGGAAGGCCAATAATATCCTAAAAGCAGGATTTTGTAAGCGGTTTTCTTGTCAAAAAAATGTCCTCCACATGGCTCATCATGACAAGATTTTAGTATCTCTGGTATTTTGTCCTCCTGAACACATCTTCTGATGATGAGGTCTAGTCCTGTCTTATACAATTCTTCATTTATCCATGAGTAGGATGTGCTATTTGGTGAGCTCCAGTATTGTAGCAATAATGCTACAACTCCTGGGGCTTCCTGTCTCTTAATTTTATCAACCCGGTAGTTCGTACAAACTTGGAAGCGACGGTGCTGTATGCACAAGTACTAGCCCTTGTCGCAGCTGTCACTTGGTCAGCTGGCACAAGTCCACTAGGGCTTAAGCCAACTTCTATAGGCTCACAGAAGAAGCTTTATCAATGATGGATGAAAGTTAACTTCAAAGAAAGGCTACTCTACTTGACAAACTGAATCAAAAGCAACTTAAAGCATGTAAATCTATGAAACCCTAATTTAACTAGTCTATCCTCTATAATGCAAAGAATGTGGGTGCAACTCTTATGAATGCTGTCATTGCCTCTAACAAGTATGAATGCATGGGTCTAAGCTACTGGCATCATGAGAAATGTGTTTTTGTGTTTTTCCTTTAAGTGTGTGGAATGATTGTGACCTTGGCCTAACTAGGGTTTGATTGTGCAGGTGGGATGGAGATGGAAGGAAAGTGTGGGACAGGTTGGGGAGGCTTGGAGAGGTTCCTAAGGATCCTCAGCACCCATCCATAGAGGTCCCTCACGTTTAGAAGCTCGGCAACGAAGTGAATGGCCTCCTACAGGAAGGCTGCTGGGAATTCTACAGGATACTCTGTTTTCTACAGGATGGCTGTGCACGTCTACAGGATGGTTGGTCATGGAGATTTTAGGAGTGGATGGAGTGTTGGAGTGGTGTGGGAGGCTAAGGGAGATGGAGATGGACCTAATGATGTCTTAGGAAATGGCAAGTCAGACGAAGGAAGGGTGCATGCAATGGGTTGATGTCTTGGAAGGGTGAAATCAACGAGAGTGAAGGAAATGGAGCGGTACGTGGAATGAGAGAGTTGGAGGGCAAGTGAGTGAGGTAGAGGATGAATAGAACTTGCAGGTGGATGGAGAAAATGACGAAGGAAGTGGCTTGAGAAAGAGCAGCGTAAATGAAACAAATGACCTGTGCATCAAAACAAGAGATTCATTAACCTATTATGCCATGAAACCTACAAATCCGAAATGGAAAACAAGAAATGAAACTAATGCGTGAGAGTGCAGTATGGATCAATGTCGAGAATATATGAATGGATTTTCAATAAAAACGTTCATGTGGCAACTTGCGTGGAGATGAAACGACTGCTGTTATTTTTGGTGGCTGATCATGGTCTACACCCCAATCCCAACGGTGAGATGGCAGTGAGCCTTTTGCAACCTGTTTTTGATGGAGCTCCAAGAGATTTATTCTACCAACTTATCAAACTCGAATACTGAAAGCAAAGCATCATACCAGTCCTATCTATGCTAATGAAAACAACTAAACCAACAAGCTGGAAATCCGAATTGCATAGGAAACTAAACAAACTCAAGTGCTGGAACTAATGGTAAATGCATTACAACACAGAGGAGGACTATGGCTCTCAGGTTGGGCCCTCACCTGAGAGCTATAGCTCCTTGAGAAAACTCAGAACTAACTCAAAAGTGGCCTTCTTTATTCATAATCTGATAACATGCCAAATTGGCTTATAAAAGAGAACGAAACTTGAGCTGTGCTCCAAAATTACAATAGTAATACGAGAGTTTCAACAACCTAACCAAGGCTAAGGCTTCTATACTTATACAAAACGATGCTCCAACAGATATCCATGATTCTAGGAGCTCGGCTGTTCAATCTATAGTTTAACTGCTGATCCTGTAGGATGGTCATAAATGCTGTTTCCTGTAGAGCAGTTTTGAACTGGTGTTCCTGTAGAACAGCTGGCCGTGTATTAAGCTCGGAGGGAGGCTGAAGTGGGCTCGGAGTTCTTGGTGAGGATCACGAGGAATGTCCCCCAAAACCGTGGACAACCTCTCCTTATGTCAGCAATGCCAACTCGTTGTCTCCTTGCCACCTTTTCGTTGTCTTTTGCTCCCTTTTAATGCCAAAACCTGGAATCACAATGCATTAGCTACGTGGATAAAGTGCCTATCCTTTCTCCTACAAACAACATGAATAAACTAAGAAGTGTATGCATAAACAATAAAAATGAATGGTTTGAGCAAGCAAAATAGGTCAAAAATGAGCCCAAATTGTACCAAAATTGGGGCTCATCATCACCCCCCAGCTGAACCATTTGCTCATCCTTGAGCAACCTTGCCCCTGCTCCTTGTCCTTGGCCGAGGACTCGGGACTGGAACAGGCTGTTTCTTTTCTGCTTTTGATGGTCCTGCCTTTTCTGCCCCTGATGGTGATGAGGGTGATGCTTCCTTCCCTTTTTCTATTTCCTTGAGTCGGGCTTCAGAAGGCGACTGGCCTATCTTTCGTGTCCAGGAAGTTATTTTTGGGCTCCCTTTTTCGGGGGTAGCTGATTGTTTAGAGGGGGTTCTTGCAATGGGTGAAGTAGGTACATCCCCTGAAGTGGTATGGCCACTGGGTGAAGGCTGTGGCTTGCTTGGGGACATCCTCTTGCTTCTCGTGGCTTCAGGTGGCAGAGGGGTCTCCCTCTCCCTTTTCTCTTTCAGTTTTGGAGGAGTGCTGAGGACAGCCAGTGCCGCTGCTACCTCCTTATCGAGGATGTCAGCCTTCTCTTTCTTGTGTTTTGCTTTCTCGGAGCTCCTTGTAGAGGGTCCCTCCTTTTTAAATTTCAGGCTTCCTGTGGAAGACCCTGCTTTGCCCGCTTTCAGGCCTCCTGTAGAAGATTCCTTCTTTGTCTTCGGGCTCTCTAGAGGAGGCTGTTTTTCAATGACCTTCGGGCCTCTTGTAGGAACCCCTCTTTCCAGCCTAGTGATTCTTGTAGGAGCCCCTGTCTCTGTCTTCGGGCTTCCTGTAGAAGCCTGTGGTTATACTGTCGGGCTTCCTGTAGAAGCCTTTATCTCCATCTTTGGGCCTCCTGTAGAAGCCTGTTTCCCAGCAATTTCTGGGCTTCCTGTAGAAGCCTTGGTCGTTGCTCTTGGGCTTCCTGTAGAAGCCTGCTCCTTACTGATCTTCGGGCTTCTTGTAGAAACCTTTGCCTTTGTTTTCGGGTTTCCTGTAGAAGCCTGAGTTTGCGTTTTCGGGCTTCCTGTAGAAGCCTGTGATTGCGTTCCTGCAGATGCAATTCTCACCACCTTCTCTTGCCTTGTTGCGTGGCTTTTGCGTTTGGCTTTGACTGCAGAAGCTGACGAGGTGCTTGGGCTGGCAGGGGCCACCTCAGCTTTGACTGCCCTGCTCTTCAACCTCTGTTCTCTTGCTGATAGGATGAGGGTGTCCTCTTTGACTTTGTCATCTTCTCCCTCCTCCTTCTTCTTTCGTTCCTTTTTCTGTGCTGGAGCCGGAACTTTTTGGCTTTTTCCTTTCTTACTCCCGGCTGCCGGCTCGTCTTCTTCTCCGTTAGAGGATTCCGCTTCTTCAAGCAACATTTTTATATTCCCCGTTCTTGATAAGTTCCTAAATGATTCCCAAGCGAGGGGAACTTTATATGAGCGGAGAGCATCCTCCACGAGGAGCTTGACTAGCCCATGGTGGGCTATCTGGTCCGGAATTCCATCCTTGAGCTTGGTGGAACACTCCATTAAGGATTGTAGTAGAAAGTAAGGAATGCTCAACCTCTGTGCTGCAGGGAGGTCAATCTGGTGTCTTAGTTCGTTAAGCAGCCTGAAGTGATACGCATATACAATGCTATATCGGCCCTCACAGGTGATATATTTCATAATTTGTAGACTGACTTCGTTCCATGGCGGCAACAGGCTTGCCCTTTTGACTCCATTTTTGTCTTCGGTGAATGACTCTTCCGGTGGGAAGAACTCCTTCTTTGCTTGCTGGCTCTGCTTCCGCTCTTCTTTGTCCCACGGCAGACCCATGGGCAACTCTGTAATCCGACTGATATGCTCGGGGGTGAGTTTGAGGCTGAGACCTCTGAAGGTTACCGTGGCCAACGTCTGTGATTTAGGCTGCAGAGCCTGCAAAAATTCCTCAGCTACTTCCTCATCGTAGCCCTGTAGTTTATCACAGAAAGGCATCCATTGTGCTCTAGTGAAGAGCTCAACCACTGCCGGGTTTCTCCTTAATGCATTTGAATTAGTGGGCTCTCGCCTGATAAACCCGCCAGGCATGATGAACACAGTGTTTGTACCCGAGGTGGTGGATACACAGGAAATTCGGTTTAAAGACAGAACATGCAATGAATTCTCAGACCACAGTGTGATTATACAGCTATCCTGTAGGAGCGATAGTATAGGCACGGCAAACCAAAATTTTTTATGACCACACTGTGACTAATTGCCTTGCCACCTTTTAAAAAACCAATTGCGGAAGGAGTTGCAGGGTTACCTCTTTTCTGCCACCTTTTTTTACGTGAAGACTTCACCTTCCTGTAGAGCCGCGTGCCTGTAGAAACTGCTTCCTGTAGGACGGCGTTCCTGTAGAAACTATTCCTGTAGGAGCAGTGTGCAGGCTTCGGGAAGAGCTTTTAGCTGGCTGGCGGTCGAGAGGTGCTTTACTAGCGTTCAGGTAGCCGAGAGCTCGGCGTGTCAACATGCAGAGGTAAGCAGAGGATCTACTCGAGTTTTGAAGTGAGGTTGATGGAGATACACGCTTAATCGAGCCGATTAGATTTTGAATCGGCGCAGCTCGTGGCGCGGGGGTGAGCTGTCCCCGCCGGACCGTTGGGTGACATCACCCCTCATCCGCCTGCACATTCGTTTGTTGCCGCATTCATTCCCACAGATCTGCCGCCGCCCTTTTCGGTTAAACTTCACTTCTCGGTTGACGGGACTGATCTTCACGTGCTTGCTGCGTGTGTCTCTCGTCGTGGCTGCCACCTCGTCCTCTGACTATCCCTTTACTAACCGACGTGGCCCATCACTGGCCTTTAGGCCACTCAACCATTCACCTTTATGCCATGCAAAACAAATCGAAGTAATAATCATGCAGTTTGATGGAGAGAAGGATTAGAACACTTACCTGCGTGCGGCTGCACATGATTTCCAGATTTTTTTAGCGATGGATCCACCTGCCGCATGTGGCTGCACATTCCTGTAGGCTCGTGGTTACAGGATGCTGGCGATGGAGTGGATGGATCTGCGTTCATGCGCCCGTGTTTGATCTCAGATGGCGGTGCTGTGAACGGTCTTCACTTGAGCAGGTCAAACTGTTACAGGATCCCCGCGAGGGGTCTTGTCACCGTTCTTTCTTCTCGGGTGTATGCTGCATGCTGGCGGTTCTGGCTTCTCGATCATGATCCCAGCGCTTCTGATGTATCAACATGGATGTGGTATGGTTCTCGGTGCTTAGTTTCTCTTTGACAGGTGCTTTCTCACGAGAACTGATTACTTTGGTGTGCTGCTGCAAGGATCTGGGTTGCATGGTGACGAGGGTGGTGGAGGACGATAATGGCAATGTTCAGGGGTGTCATCATTGACATGCATGCATTCAATCCACTCCTCAGTCGCTAGATCTTCATTTGAAACACATTTCGGCCATCGTAACCTTCTACAGGAAGTTTCCTGTAGAACACAGAGCTTCCTGTAGAAATTTGGCACTTTCCTGTAGAAGATCCACGTCTTCCTGTAGGAAGACTGTCTGTTCCTGTAGAAAAACTGTATCCTCCTGTAGAAGATCCAAAGCATGATAATAACTGCACATACCTTAAAAACATTGCTGTTCTTGGAGGAGGTGCTGATGACATCCTTTGCTAGCATGATGAAGGCCCCTGGCTTGGAGTGGAGAGGCTTCTTCTCCTCCATAGAACATCTGCATGCAAACCTTTTTATTGTGCTGATTGTTTTTTTCTCTTTTTTTTTTTTCCTTTTTTCTTTTTTTTTTTTTTTTTTTAGAAAGACAATAGGAGCGCCTCGATGAGGTTTTCACCCCCACTGCCTGCCTTGGGTGCCTCAGAGAGGTTTTCACCCAAGGATCTTTATTTTCCTCTTTTTTCTTGAAAGACAATAGGAGTGCCTCAATGAGGTTTTCACCCCTACTGCCTGCCTTGGGCGCCTCAGAGAGGTTTTCACCCAAGGATGTTTATTTTTTCCTTTTTTTTCTTTTTTTTTCTTTTTTTTTTTTTTTTTTTTTTTTGTGTTTTAGATCCTTCAGGGTATGCCCAAAGTGGATGCAGAACCCTTCTCTATGACCAAAACAGATTTCTCCATAGTGCTGATAAACTCTTGTCTTGAGAGAGGTCTTCTATAGATCTTCAATCGGTGCCCATTTACAAGCATGGGAATGGATTCCTCATCAATGGTTCGAATGAGGACAGATCCATTGTCATGGCACTGTTCCACCACATATGGTCCTAGCCATCTGGTTCTCAACTTCCCCTTGAAATCTTTGAATCTGGAATCATACAACAAAGCCCAATCTCCCGGCTGAAATTGCTTGTCATGGAGATGTTGGTCATGCCACACCTTCCTCTGAAGTTAAACCACCTCTGAGTGAAGGAGGGCCTGCATGCGGTGTTCATCCAGTCCATTCAGCTGCAATAGCCTTTCTTGCTGTGCATGGCTGAGATCTAGGTCCAGCTGAGCTGCCAACCTCAAAGTGTTATACTCAAATTCAATGGACAACAAAGCTTTCTTCCCATAGACCAGCTCATAAGGTGTGAAACCGGTGGTGGTCCTCCAAGTGGTGTTGTAAGCCCATGTGGCTTCAACTAGGCGATCTGCCCAGTCTTTTCTGCTGCTGTCTACCACTTTGGTCAAGATCCCTTCTAGAGCTCTATTGGTGACTTCGACCTGCCCATTGGCTTGAGGATGATAAGGGGTGGAAGTCCTATGCTTGATCTTGTGATGAGCCAATAGATCTTCAACCAAGTTAGAGGTGAACTGGCTCCCTTGATCGGTCACCAGCTCTCTTGGGTAGCCAAACTTGTAGAAGATGTTCTCTCTTAAGAACTCAACCACCTTTTCTTCAGTTGCTGCTTTGATTGCTTTAGTCTCTGCCCACTTTGTCAAGTAGTCAGTACACACTATGATGTAGGATCTTTTCCTCGAAGAGGGATTGATTGGGCCCACAAAGTCCATGCCCCACTTCTCAAATGGCTCGAGAGTCACTTGAGGTTGGAGAGGCATCTCATCCCTTTGGGTCGGTTTCCCCATTCTTTGGCATTGGTCACACTGGCTAACATATCTTCTGACATCTTGATGAAGTGTGGGCCAATAGTAGCATGCCTGCAGGATCTTGAAGGCAGTTCTCTTTGCCGCAAAATGTCCTCCACAAGGCCCATCATGACAGGTGAGGAGAATGTCAAAGACTTCCTCCTCCCTTACACAACGCCTTAAGATCTGATCGGGGCCAAGCTTGAACAGGTTGCCCCCAATCCATGTAAATGAGGCACTCTTTCTGATGATTTTGCTCTTCTCTTTTGAAGAGAGGTGCGGAGGAAACTGAGCTGAAACAAGGTAGTTTGCTATGTCAGCAAACCATGGAGAGAGTACTGAGATAGCAAACAGATGCTCATCAGGCATCTGGTCATCCACCGTCCCATCTTCATCTGCAGACAAATCCAATCTAGACAAGAAGTCAGCAACAACATTTTCTTTTCCTGGTTTATCAACAATGGTTAGATCAAACTGCTGCAATAAAAGTAACCATCTAATAATACGAGCATTCACATCTGGTTTATTCATCAAGTATCTAATAGCAGCATGGTCAGTATGTACAAAAGTCTGGTAACCAGTAATGTAATGTCGGAACTTGTTCAGTGCATGAACCACAGCTAAGAATTCCTTCTCGGTTACAGTGTAATTCAGCTCTGCTTTGGACAAGTTTTTGCTAACGAAGTAAATGGCATATGGAAGTTTTTGCTCAACTTGTCCTAAGGCTACACCTATGGCTTTGTTCGAGGCATCAGTGTGGATGTGGAAAGGTAGGGCCCAGTTTGGACCTCTTAGGATTGGAGCTGACACTAACTTGTCTTTTAATTCATTCAAACTCTTCTGACAATCGTTAGTCCAATTAAACTCCACATCTTTTGCCAACAAACCAAACAACGGTGAGGCTAACTTGCTGAAGTCTTTAATGAACCTCCGGTAGTATCCTACTAATCCCAAGAAACTCCGGACATCCCTTACTTTTTGAGGAGGTGGAACCCTCTTGATGAGAGCAATTTTGTTAGGATCCACCTGCAATCCTTGAGAAGAAATGGTATGGCCTAGCACTGTCCCTTCAGTCATTAGGAATTCACATTTCTCAGGGCTAAGGGACAAGTTCATCTCGATGCACTTGGTTAGGACCTTTCCCAAGTTGGACAATGCTTCCTGGAAGTTGGCCCCATAAGGGGTAAAGTCATCCATGTAGATTTCCACTGCATCATGGACCAACTCCGAGAAGATGCTCAAGACAGCTCTCTGAAAAGTAGCAGGAGCATTGCATAGCCCAAAGGGAAGGACTCGGTAGGCAAAGGTACCCCAAGGACAAGTGAAGGTGGTCTTATCTTGGTCTTCCGGGCTGATTTGGATTTGATTGTACCCGCTGAACCCATCCAGGAAAGAGAAGAACTTCTTTCCTGCCAGTCCATCCAACACTTGATCTATGAAGGGTAGAGGGAAATGGTCCTTCTTGGTAGCTTTGTTCAGCTCCCGGTAATCTACACAGATCCTCCACTTCCCATTCTTCTTGGGAACCAACACCAGAGGGGACACCCATTCACTATCTGAGATGGGGTAAATGAATCCGGCGTCCAACAGTTTTTGCAATTCTTCCTTGACAATGTCCTTAAGGGCTGGATTCATTCTCCTCTAGGGTTTCCTAACTGGTTTACAATCCTCTTTGATGTATATATGATGGGTACAGACCGAGGGGTGGACTCCTTTCATCTCCTTATAGCTCCAAGCAAAAGCATCTAAGTGGCTGGCCAATAGGCTACACAACTCCTTCTCCTGGGAAGGAGACAGAGAGGAGCTGATCTTTAACGCTCTCTTAGGGCCGAACTCCACACTTTTGACTCTGGGAGTTACAGGGCTGGTTGTACAAAGGTCCACTAAGGGGCTAGCTTGGGCATCCTCCACCAACTTCTCTAAAGATAGTGCACTGGAAGGTGGATTCTGGATCAGGGTCTCAATTAAATCATCCTCGGTAGGAGAATTTCTTCTAGCGGTATCTAGGGTGCACAGAGGTGCAGAGTACACCTCATCTTCCTCTCCGTCCTCCAACCAGAGTGGTAAATCATGCTCTAAAGAAGGTTGGGCAGGAGGGTATAAGACTAGCTGCTTGGACATGGGACCATTTTTGATGGTCATGTTCCCTGCCCGACAACTTATGTAAGCATCTGCAGTAGCTAACCAAGGCCTCCCCAAGATGAGAGGATATCCAGTAAGCTTGGCCTTTGGTTGCAGGACCAGGAAATCTGCAGGGTATTCCCAAGAATCAATTGAGACCAAGACATCCTCCACAATCCCTTCGGGAGTCACGGTGGAGCGATCTACTAACTGCAGTACTGTCGAAGTCTTTCTCAAGGAACCCTGAAGATTGAGTTTAAGCATGGTATCCCTGGTCATCACATTGATGGCTGCCCCCAGATCAATCAAGGTGTGGGGGATAATGGTGCCATTGATGTGTACATCTACTACAGGACTTCCAGGATCTAGGTATTTTGGGCAGATGACTTGTCCTAGCATAAGGTCAGACAGTTGTCCTATGACGTTGATAGTTGAGGCATCTTTCTTCCGTCTGCCTGGGTGTTTGAAACACTTCTCCTTAATCAGCTTGTTATATATTGGCACATCCTTGATGGCTTGGAGAAGTGGGATTTTAACACACAACTGTTTGAGCTCACCCAAAAGCTCATCTTCTTCTGGGTTCGGTTGTGTGGTGGCGGTTAATCTCTCAGGAAAGGGTGGAGTAGGCTTTGGTTCACTCTCCTGATGGTTTTCCTCATCCTCTGGGGGAGGAGGTTGGCGATCTGGAAGAATCTTTCCAGATCTAAGATTGATTTCCTGGATCTCCACAGCATAGGTAGGGCACGAGGTCTCCCCAGTATATACCTGCTGAGCCTGTCTATTGTTGGGGTTCGGGTTCGGTTGAGCAGGCATCTGAGGTTGCCTTGGAGGAGCAGGAGGTAAAGGCTGAGGTTGAACTGGTGGTGGAGGCAAAATGGCGGGAGGAGTGTTGTATTGGGGCCTCCACCCCGACTGAGGAGCACTCCATTGAGGTTGCGACTGGGTATGTGAGTGATATGGATGAGAAGTAGGTTGAGTAGGGTACTGAGGTGGATAAGACCATGGAGGAGGCATTGACCAGGAAGGATGAGCAGGGGGACCCCAGGAAGGCATGGGAGTCAAGTGGTTGGGGTTGTAATAAGCTTGAGATGCCCCTTGCATCCCCTGCTGATAAGGTCTAGATCCTTGAGGCCTCCTTTGGTTGATGAAGTAGAGAGGTTCAGTGGGGGCTTCAGTTCCCTGGTACATGGCTTTAAACCCAGGCAAGGTTGGACACTGATTTGTTGGGTGGTCCTCCTCACAAACGAAACACACTTCAACCGAATGCAATGGACATTCATTCTTAGGGTGTCTTCTGGTGCACCTAGGGCAGAAGACAGCCAAGGCTCTCTCAGCTTCCTCTTTCATTTGCTGGATCCTGAATGTGTCTAGCTGCATGGCAATGGTATGTCTCACCTCACTCTTAAGATCTTCTAATTGGTTTGTAAGCTCATGTTTGGAGAAAGGGACACCGGTGGAGAGGAGGTTTCCTCTACCTCGTTTTCTAGCTGCCCTGGAATGATTTCGAAACACAGTTTTGATGTCCTCATAAGGCAGTTGGTAAATGTCCCCCCCAGCTAACATGTGAAGGGTGTCTAGGAGATCTTCAGGGACTCCTCGGAGTAGAACCAACTTGAGGGATTCAGGGTCAAGTGTGCACCTGGCCCGTTTATAGCTAAGTTGGAACCTCTCCTCATAGTCCTCTAAAGACTCATCATTCCCCATGGTCATTCGAAAGATTTCTCCCTTGGTTTCCTTGGACCTACAATAATTCCTATACTTGGTATTGAAGGCTTGCTGCATCTGAGCCCAAGTGGTGATGCTATTCCCAGGTAATCCCATGAACCAACGTAGTGCTGCATCCTTGAAAGTGGAAGGGAAAAGCTTCAACTTTTGCTCATCCTCAGTATAGTCATAGGTTCGACAAAGGACAGCAAACTCAAACAAGAAGGTATCCGGATCCTCAGTGGTCAGTCCATGGAAGTGAGGCAAGGCAGAGGGACTAATGTTTTTCATTTTCATATCCCCATTGGTTTCTCGGATGGGGAAAGCTCCTTCTATTCTCTCATCTTCTCTCCCATTATCAGCCATGGCTTCAGATGGAGTGGTTTCTAACTCTTCTTCGTCTATAGGGTCTTGGTATATCTCGGGATGTTCACCTATAGGTTCCTCTGGGTCACTGTCACCAAAGAAGAGAGAAGGGTGACTTAGTGATGTGGTGGGGGTGTTTGGTAGGAATTTGCCTGATCTATCTCGGTTCCTACGAGGCATGAAAGGGAAAGGACTCTTCTCTGTTTTTAGTGCTTTTGCTTTTTTCTTGTACCTGCAAAACTGAAACAAAGTGATCTACAACTAACTAGATTGCTCAAATGAAATTTGCGGAATTAGAAATATTAATCTAGGAAAGCAGGAAATATTAATCTAGGAAAGCAGGAAATACTAATCTAGGAAAGCAGGAAATACTAATCTAGGAAAGCAGGAAATACTAGTCTAAGAAAGCAGGAAAGTCTATGCTACTTTTGCAGAATGGAAATGAAGCAAACTACTTAGCAGAAGGTAAGAGTAGGAAAGTAGAGGAAAAGCAACAGGTGCTAATACTCTGACGCTTCCCCGGCAATGGCGCCAAAAAGATGGTGAGCTCCAGTATTGTAGCAATAATGCTACAACTCCTGGGGCTTCCTGTCTCTTAATTTTATCAACTCGGTAGTTCGTACAAACTTGGAAGCGACGGTGCTGTATGCACAAGTACTAGCCCTTGTCGCAGCTGTCACTTGGTCAGCTGGCACAAGTCCGCTAGGGCTTAAGCCAACTTCTATAGGCTCACAGAAGAAGATTTATCAATGATGGACGAAAGTTAACTTCAAAGAAAGGCTACTCTACTTGACAAACTGAATCAAAAGCAACTTAAAGCATGTAAATCTATGAAACCCTAATTTAACTAGTCTATCCTCTATAATGCAAAGAATGTGGGTGAAACTCTTATGAATGCTGTCATTTCCTCTAACAAGTATGAATGCATGGGTCTAAGCTACTGGCATCATGAGAAATGTGTTTTTGTGTTTTTCCTTTAAGTGTGTGGAATGATTGTGACCTTGGCCTAACTAGGGTTTGATTGTGCAGGTGGGATGGAGATGGAAGGAAAGTGTGGGACAGGTTGGGGAGGCTTGGAGAGGTTCCTAAGGATCCTCAGCACCCATCCACAGAGGTCCCTCACGTTCAGAAGCTCGGCAACGAAGTGAATGGCCTCCTATAGGAAGGCTGCTGGGAATTCTACAGGATACTCTGTTTTCTACAGGATGGCTGTGCACGTCTACAGGATGGTTGGTCATGGAGATTTTAGGAGTGGATGGAGTGTTGGAGTGGTGTGGGAGGCTAAGGGAGATGGAGATGGACCTAATGATGTCTTAGGAAATGGCAAGTCAGACGAAGGAAGGGTGCATGCAATGGGTTGATGTCTTGGAAGGGTGAAATCAACGAGAGTGAAGGAAATGGAGCGGTACGTGGAATGAGAGAGTTGGAGGGCAAGTGAGTGAGGTAGAGGATGAATAGAACTTGCAGGTGGATGGAGAAAACGACGAAGGAAGTGGCTTGAGAAAGAGCAGCGTAAATGAAGCAAATGACCTGTGCATCAAAACAAGAGATTCATTAACCTATTATGCCACGAAACCTACAAATCCGAAATGGAAAACAAGAAATGAAACTAATGCGTGAGAGTGTAGTATGGATCAATGTCGAGAATATATGAATGGATTTTCAATAAAAATGTTCATGTGGCAACTTGCGTGGAGATGAAACGACTGCTGTTATTTTTGGTGGCTGATCATGGTCTACACCCCAATCCCAACGGTGAGATGGCAGTGAGCCTTTTGCAACCTGTTTTTGATGGAGCTCCAAGAGATTTATTCTACCAACCTATCAAACTCGAATACTGAAAGCAAAGCATCATACCAGTCCTATCTATGCTAATGAAAACAACTAAACCAACAAGCTGGAAATCCGAATTGCATAGGAAACTAAACAAACTCAAGTGCTGGAACTAATGGTAAATGCATTACAACACGGAGGAGGACTATGGCTCTCAGGTTGGGCCCTCACCTGAGAGCTATAGCTCCTTGAGAAAACTCAGAACTAACTCAAAAGTGGCCTTCTTTATTCATAATCTGATAACATGCCAAATTGGCTTACAAAAGAGAACGAAACTTGAGCTGTGCTCCAAAATTACAATAGTAATACGAGAGTTTCAACAACCTAACCAAGGCTAAGGCTTCTATACTTATACAAAACGATGCTCCAACAGATATCCATGATTCTAGGAGCTCGGCTGTTCAATCTATAGTTTAACTGCTGATCCTGTAGGATGGTCATAAATGCTGTTTCCTGTAGAGCAGTTTTGAACTGTTGTTCCTGTAGAACAGCTGGCCGTGTATTAAGCTCGGAGGGAGGCTGAAGTGGGCTCGGAGTTCTTGGTGAGGATCACGAGGAATGTCCCCCAAAACCGTGGACAACCTCTCCTTATGTCAGCAATGCCAACTCGTTGTCTCCTTGCCACCTTTTCGTTGTCTTTTGCTCCCTTTTAATGCCAAAACCTGGAATCACAATGCATTAGCTACGTGGATAAAGTGCCTATCCTTTCTCCTACAAACAACATGAATAAACTAAGAAGTGTATGCATAAACAATAAAAATGAATGGTTTGAGCAAGCAAAATAGGCCAAAAATGAGCCCAAATTGTACCAAAATTGGGGCTCATCACTATTGTGGACTATTCTTCTTTTTTATCTAGGAGTTAAATGAAATGGCATTTTTCCTGTGGCCAAATAGTTAGCAATATCTACATACCGAGGTGATTTAGTAGATACTGCAAAAATACATTCATTAGGAAATTTATTTTCTACGAGTCAATCATTGTTTTCATTTTGTATTGTAGATAGAAAGTCGGCAATTGTGTTTTGTTTTCCTGGCCTATCTAGAATGGTTATGTTAAATTATTATAAAAGTAGGAGCCATCTGGTTATTCTTCCATTAGTGACTGGTTTATTCATTAAGTATCTAATGGAAGAGTGTTCTGTGTGGACAAAAGTTTCGTAGCCAGTTATATAATGTCTGAATTTATTAATGGCATGAAACACAACTAATAACTCCTTCTCGGTTACAGTATAATTTAAATCTGCAGAGGTTAAATCTTTACTGGTATAATAAATGGCATAAGGAGTGAGATATTTTTGTCCCAAAACAGCTCCTAACGCTGAATCTAAAGCATCTGCTGAGATATGGAAAGGAAATTTCTAGTTAGGTCCTTTTAAGATGAGTGCTTCAGAAATTCCATTTTTCATTGTTTCAAAGGCAACTTGACATTTGGAATCCCAATTGAATTCACAGTCTTTTGTAAGTAATTTAAAGAGTGGGGATGAAATTTTTGTGAAGTTTTCTATAAATCTTCTATAATATCCAGTAAAACCAAGAAATCTTATGACATCCTTTTGACAACTTGGCATTGATAACTTGGGAATTACTTCCACCTTAGATGAGTCTACCTAAATTCCATCTCCGGAAATATGGCAACCTAAAACAATTCCTTCGTTAAACATCACGAAACATTTTTCATGGCTTAATGAGAGGTTTGTTTCTTGACATCTTATTAAAACTTTCTCCAGGTTCCCTAGTGCTTCATTGAAAGAATCCCCATAGATTGTGAAATCATCCATGTATACCTCCACATAATCATGGATAAGGTCAGAGAAAATGCCAAGGACTGCCCTTTGGAATGTTGCAGGAGCATTACATAACCCAAAGGGAAGTACCTGGTAAGCATAATTTCCCCATGGACAAGTGAATGTGGTTTTATCCTGATCTTCAGGGGCCACCTAAATCTGGTTGTATCCACTAAACCCGTCCAAGAAGGAAAAATATATTTTTCCTGCTAAAGTATCTAATACCTGTTCTATGAAAGGTAGCGGAAAGTGGTCTTTTAATGTTGTTTTGTTCAATTCCTTGTAATTGATGCATACTCTCCATTTTTCATTCCTTTTAGGGACAATTACTAGCGGTGAAACCCACTGACTGTCAGATATTTGATATATGGAATTTACATTTAATAATTTCTGCAATTCTTCCTTAACAATTTCTTTTAGATTTGGGTTAATTCTTCGCTGAGATTGTCTAACTAGTCTTGCATTTTGTTCAATGTAGATATGAAGTATGCCAGTTTTAGGATCAATCCCTCTCATGTCAGTATATTCCCATGCAAAAGCAGAAGACTGTTTCTATAAAATGTCTATCAATTGTTTATTTTGAATGTCTTCCAAGTTTTGATTGATATTTAAGGTTTTTCCTCGAAAGATTTCTATCAAGGAATTCCCAAATTTTTCCATGGACAACAATGATATTTGTTTAGGGGAGAGATATTCATTTTGACTACACTCATAATGTGAGGAAGATTCATTATTTTCTGGCATATTTAAAAGTTTGTCTTCCTCTTTTACTTGTTCAATGAAAAAAATAGGTTGTATGTCGTCTCCATCTTCTATCCATTCTTTAGTTTCTGTATCTATTATTGTTCTTGCAAGCAGTATAATGTAAATTTATTTGTATAATTTACATCTGAGATAAACATATCACCTGACCTACAACCGATGAAAGCATCTGTTGTAGCCAACCAAGGTCTTCCTAGAATTAAGGGATGTCCTCCTAGATTGTTCTTGAGAGTTAAGACCATGAAATCAATAGGATATTCCCAAGAATCTAAGGATACACAAACATCCTCTAACACACTATATGGTTTAATAATAGATCTATCTGCTAATTGCAACAAAGTTGGTGTGTGTTGAATATTAGGAAGCCTAAGTGTGTCCATAACTTGTTTGCTCATTATGTTTATGGCTGCCCCTAGGTCAATTAGTGTGTTTGGTATTTCAGTTCCATTGATGTGAATTTTTACAATGGAGCTTCCTAGGTCTAGATATTTTTGGATTGTCATCTTCCCCATCATAATGTCTGCAATTTTTCCAACTAACTGAATTCTTTTTAATCTTTTTTTTCTTCCTGATCATTGCATACTTAATTCCTTAATTTTTTTTGCAAAAATTGGTATTTCTTTTATGGCTTGCAATAAAGGAATCTTAATACCTATGACATTTCTCAATTCATCCATCAGATTATAATTAGGCTAGATAATTTGTTTCTCTACTCCTTCATCGATTTTTAATCTTTCTGGGAAAGGTGCTTTAACTGATTTTGAAGGTTATTCTATGGTAGGATAATTTATTGGAATTTCTTCTGTTTGTCTAGTTTCTTTTTGAGGGAGAGAGGTATCTCCTTCTTCTGATTGATTCTTATGTTTTTGATGATATGATTTTGTTTTTTGACTGACAACAGGAGGTTTTTTTGGTAATACCCTTCCAGAATTTAATTGAACATTGTTTAGGTCTAGTGGGGTTATTACATAAGTTTGAGGATTCTGACCCTCCATGTTGTATATTGGTTGTTGTGGTACTTTATTATTAGGATTTGGAAGTGGTTGAGAGGGTAGTTGATTTAATTTTTGTGGAAATGGTAGGGAAATTTGCGGGTTTTGACTCTGTGCTAGGACTTGTGGCAATTGATTGGTTTAAGGAAATTGATTGGATGGTGTTAAGAATTGTGGTGGAATGTTGGATGGTGAGTATTGTTGATATTGAGCATATGATCCATAAGGATTTTTCCATCCTTGATTCCAAGGTTGTGATTATGGCAAAGCCCAAGGCTGCTAGGTTGGATTCTAATTACTTTGTGAATATTAGGCAAATTGTTGTGGTCTAAATCCTTGTGGTTGATTTGGTTGGGTGTTTTGCCATGGTCTTTTAGCTAAAATTAGAGAGGGTCTACTGGTTCTGAGATTCCTTCCTCATTGAATACATCCTTGAGACCTAGTAAGGATGGACATTCCTTTGTATCATGATTATCTGCACATATGACACAAGTTTCTATGAATTTTGAGTCTAAAGGACATTCTCTCATAGCATGTTTCTTTTGACATTTGGGACAAAAGATAGATAATGCAACATTTTCAGAATTTTGCTTGTTTTGTATTTTAAGGGTGTCTATTTGTTCACTTAAGCTCCCTAAAATATTTGTTTTAAAGGTGTCAAGAAGATTTCCTATTTCTTCCCTACTAACTGTTCCAGTTGCAGACTTTTTTATTCTTGATAAGAGAGGGTCTCTAGGACTCTTTCCAACACTTGCTTTTCCCCTTGAGATATGTACACACAAATCACAAATATCTGCAAATGGGAGTTGGGAGATATCTCCTTTTCCTGTTAGATTAAGTTGATCAATCCATTCATCTTTAATGGATTTGAGTAAAAGAGATTTTAAGGTTCCTTCATCCAAATTATCCATTTTTTCTCTTTTAACATTATAAACAAATATTTCTACCAAGTCTTCAAGATTATCATCTTTTTTCTGTGTCATTTTGAAGACTTCATCTTTAAGGTTACTAGGCATACAATAGTCTTTGTACTTTCCCAAGAAAGCCTCCTTCATTTTTTCCCATGTTGTTATGGAATGCACTCCTAGACTCATGAACCATTTTAATGCTGAGTCTTTTAATGTGGTAGGAAATAATTTCAACTTTTTAGCATCATGCAGATAGTCATATGATCTGCATAATACTTCAAATTCAAAGAGAAATGTCTTTGGATCTTTGTTTCTTTTCCCATGGAAATTAGGAAGAATCAAGGGTGATATATTTTTCATTGTGAGGGTTGTATCTTCATCAAGAATAGGGAATCCCGAAAGATCTTGATTCCTCCTGCCTCTATCCTCTTCTCTACCTCTACCTCTTCCTCTTCCTCTTCCTTCACCATGGACATTATGAACTTCTCCTTGTTCTTTAGCCATGATAGATTCTTCGGAGCTAAGATAGTGTTCTTCTAATATTTTTGATTCCTTTATAAATGGTTGTTTAGAATAAGTTTCCAATCCCTCCTCTTCACTAGGAATTTCTAATTCTTCTCCCACGATTTTTTCACCAATGGGGGACAAAAAGGTTACTCCTGTGGTTGGGGATGTAGGATTTTCTTCAATTACAGATTCAGTAGAGGAAGTAGGTGAAGTTTTGGATTGAATTTTTGATCTTGAGACTTCAGAAAGTCTTTATCAATCCCTACATGGAATTTGGGTTTGAGTAGGTGGCATTGAATATCAAAATCATGGTGGCGTGAGTGGATTTGTGGGAATTAAACTTCTTCTTCATCCTACAAATCTACCCCTAGATTCTCTATCCCTACGCACGTCATGTTTTTAAATTAATGATAGTTTTGTTTATTGTTCTCTTTTTATGGCTTCTAACTATACTTCCCTTGAAATGGCGCCAAAATGTTTGGTCAATTCAATGTCCTTGAATTGGCAATCATAAATTGTCAACTAGGGTGCATAGACTGATGAAGTATAGGTGCACAATATGTGCTTAGAAGTTGTTTTAGTAGGTCGTTATGTATTTGTCAAGGTCTAGTCCTAGGATGGAGGTGATGTTTGTCAATTGTATTAATGTTGTAATTCTTAAGGATGTTGATTAAGTTTCCTAGGAATTAATCACTATTCAATCAATTTGTGGATGATGTGAGGGTGATTTTACTTATGTTAGATTGTTGGGATTTGATTTTAAATCTCTTTGCTGCAGCTCCTAATTCTCTAAGTGAAAAATGGAATCTTACTCTAGCAGCTATGAAGGAATACTATTGAACTCAATTGTTTTAGGAGAAGTCTTCTCACTTGTTCAATTTCTGCTCAAACAACATAACATGAACAACATCTATGAATTGAATACGCTTCAATTAGGCTGGATAATAAGAAAAGGAAATAACTGTGTAGTACCAGGTATAAAGCAAAGTAAATAACAACCTAATCTAGGTATAAAGCAAAGTAGAGTTCTTGTGTAGATAAAAATTTGAAATCATTATACAGCATGATCACAAAAAACAGAGCAATTGAATAATTAAAGGAAATCAGATTGTATTTGATTAAAACCTGACACTATTTGTAGGGGCCCTCCACATAGCAGTTTAGAGCTTCAAATCAGTATAATTCTTGCACACAGAAGCCAAATTCATTCACACGAAAGTCACAAATTGTTCAAAAAACATATCATTCAGCGTGCACCCAAATAACAATGTGGCCATTAACTTTATAACATGTCTCTTGCATAACTGTATGAGAATCATAAGCCTAATATCTCTTAAACCTATCTAAAATTATATTATGAAATCATCATTTTGCTATTTCGAAAGCAAAACGATAAGGTTTTAGGTGATCTCGGGCTCTGTTCTACGTTAATTTCGTAGTAGACTCAGAGTTTGACTGCGATCTCCTATGCCTATTTTAGAAAATAGATTTGAGTGGATATGAAGGTATCCATGAGGGAGTCATCTTCTATCCATCTGCACCTTTCGTTGCTGAACTAGAACTCTGGAACCTCGCGAACAATGAAGGCAGCTATGGAATCCTAGACTAGCCATGAAAACAGGCTGATTTGGTAGCTAATTAGAACTTTAATTAAAATAATAGGGTATATAGCTGAATATGAATAAGAAAACATATTAATGCATACCTTCATCAAAACCTTGTAGATATGGCTTTATTAAGTGGTAAATATATATGAAAAGGAGAGGATTATTGGACAAAAGGATGTCACGGTAGGACAATCTTCAGACTCTACAGGCAACCCTTTGCAATTTATAGCTCCTTTTGAATTCGAATTCGACCGTTCCCCCCCAAATCCAGTCCATTAATGCTCCCTTGGTAGCAGATTTTCCCAAATCTAGCCCATAAAGTTTACCTTAAATGCCTACTGCCCACTCCATTTGGTCTCAAGCCAAGCATCACGTCGTGAATAGTGACTGTAATGGTCACTTTCCAGCCAACCTACGCAGCAACAAAACTACCCTTGCGCAATCGCGGACCCTGTGACACCTCGCTACTGCGTGCAGTCCTCACATCGCGCAGCTCTCGGGTAGAGTAGTTTATAGTCCCACACCTCCTTTCGGCTACCTGGAGCGCTACGACTATGCTTTCTGTGGCTAGTCAGCCAGCCGGGCCACCTGTGTACGGCTTCAACTGACTGTCATTTACTTTCCCTGGAATGATTTCACCATTTAACTTCACCAACTACACCGCGCCAATATCTATGATTTCCTTAATAACATATGGTCGCATCTCATGCATCAAAATGAGAAACTCTCGGCAGTGGTCCCCAAGTTTTTCAATATAATAAGGCTCATCTGGCTTTATTAGTTCAGTTTTTCTATCCAGAAAGTCCTTCTTTATTCCTTCCTTAAGCTTCTTGAATTTCACTTCTGCCATGGCACTTTTCTCCCTTGACCCAACTCTTTCATTCATGAGTTCTTGGAGCCTAAGATCACCTTGTTGGATCTCCTCATCGAGTCCCAACGTTTGTCTTCGCACTCTTCTAACAGTGCGAGCCTTTCTTCCAAGGCTTCATGGTCTGTTACCCCTGCGAGCACCACGAGGCCTGAACTAGACATGATAGATCCCATAGTTATTACAACCTCTACTCTATCAACCAACCGAAAAGGCGTATGTCCAAGTACGCGTAGGTCCCAACCACTTCACTCTGCATTGCATACCTTGTCAAATGCTTCTGGGTGGATAACCTTCTGTGGGATTGTTTGTCCCACATACTATATGTCCAACCTTAAGAGCCAACTGCACATCTGTCCCCCAACACAAGCTTGTTGATCATACCTCTCAGCGTGGAGTTCATGCGCATCCGCATAGGTTGTTTTCCATATGTCAGTATCCACCTGGCTAGATGTGTGTGCAGATTATCCTGCCTATTGTAGTTATCTATCAATCGCACTCTAGGCTTCCCAAACCGTGTGCACATCATTCTCCTACATTCGCGCCAGTCCTCAAATCTCCCTTTGTGCGTACCCCACCACCTCATGGGCGTATCACCCAGTACCCAATTCAAGGCCTGGAAACGTTGCTTTTTTGACACTTCCCTTTCAAACTTATCTTGGAAAGTATCTACCTCACTTACCCCATCATAAGTAGGCAGATCCCTCACTTTCATTGGTACACAACATTGTCATCATATTATAGTTCAGTGTAGTTACCTCATGTAATCGGTTCTGCCATCACTCTATCTCATCATCAGAATACAACATACAGGAGCTTTCATGCTCCCATGAGATCCATCCATCCATAGTGGGATTTACCCAATCTTTCTCTCACACAGTTATTTTGTAGATGCAGTCCAAATCATCGTCACTTTCATAGTCGCACACCGGCTCTATTTACCATGGTCCTTCCGCAGGGTCCAAGGGTATAACTATGCGTGGAGAATTTTTTCCAAAAATCATTTTGCGCTTCTTCAGATTAATCAATCCATTCATGTCAGTGGAACAATCAATTCCTAAGAGCACGGGGTAGGGATTGTTGTCATCAACAATCTCTATTACTTCAAATTTTGCTAGCGTACTCGCTCCCTCAATATCCACAATGATTCCCTGCAATCCCCCCATAGGTATTATGTTCTGTTGTTTCACCAATCGTAGCTGAATAGGAGACCATTATAGTGTAGGCCTCCCCATGTGCTCCCATGTCTACTTCGGCAGAATGTTCACATCTGATCCTAAATCTAGAATTACTTGGTCCATCTCATATTCTCCAATCTGCATGGTTAACCTCATTTCTCTCCCTGTCCTCGTCTTATGCTTTCCAATCTTTCAGACTAAGCATGGTTCTCTTGGCATGGTCCCAACACATCTGTTAATGAGTTCATGTAGTCCCTTTACAGCCTTACTGTCACGCAATAGCTTCATGCATGTTTCCAGGAATGTCGTAAGCATAGATGGGTCCATTTTCAGCTCTGGTCTATCTTTGCTTCTCGAAGTGGAGGCATAAACGAAGCTCTTCTTAGCTTCCATGAAGGTTTCCTTAGCATGCTCCAAATCAAAATCTTCTTCTTTCGTCCAAGCCTTGCGAACCCAAGTGTTGTAGCATTTTTTGGTTTTGGCGAGTTAAAATAAATTAGTCCAAAAAATGAAAATATTTTTCAAAAAATGTTATGCTAGGATATGGACAAAAAGAATACTAAATAAAAATGTGAGGAAATATTTTGATAAATATGTCCATATCAAAGAAAATGTTAGAATAGATGCCCTAAAAAATGAAGGCAAAAATAAAATGTTAGGTTAGAGAGAAAAGCAAAAAGCAATAAACCTTGAAAGTGTTGCAAATCTAATGCCACTACTTTTACTCTAATTCACTTTTGAAAATAATAGTTGTGTGCATTTTGTTTAGATGCCACACTAGTTTATTTAATACAATTATATAGTTTAATCATAATTGGATTTGTTTTAAATTGATTGTCACAGGTAGAAAATAAAATTGGCTCAACAATTTAATCTGAGCCAATGGAGAGAATAAGGTATAGAGGTAGATTATTCATGAAAAGGAATAAATGGTCTGCTAGCTTAAATGCACCCAATAAAGTAAAGAAACAAATGTTAGGGTAAAAAAAGGGTAGGTAGAAGAAAGGTTGCAGAAGTAAAAGGTTGGTGAAGCATAAGCACATTCATCACGCTTAATCCAATGTTTAAATGTGCAGGAGTACTTATTAAAGTGAAAGGATGTTCACAAGCTGATTGAATTAACTTCCCCTCATTTCATTTCACACCCCACTACATACTTGTTAATTTCCCCATTATCCCATCATTTCTTGTTAAAATACCCTTTTCCCTTCATTTTCACCTTTCCCTTTGGTTTCACACATTTTTCTAGCAAATTACCCCGTAAAGGTCATTCCCCTACCTAAAACCCCTTTTCCCTAGTGTGAAACCCTTTCTCCATTGAAAAAATCACTTTCCCCTTGTAATTTCCCTAAAAACCATAAAACCCCCCTTGTCCTAAGTTTAAATCCCCCCCCCCCCCAACATTACTTTATTAACTCCGCCATACGCCTAAAAAACCAATAAAGACCCTTTAGCCTAAGTTTTGTCTCCCCCACTTTATTTTAATTAACTCCACAATTTACCATTTTCCCGATTAAAAAACTTTTAGCCCACCCCCCTTGGTGTGGTTAACAAACCCCTCCACATTTTAACCCTTGTCCCACTATATTAAACCCACGTATTATATTTTCAACCCACACTTTATTCATTAAATTAATTACATATCATTTGTAATTATCCCCCAGGCCCTGCTAATCTCCACCTAATTTCCTTCCGTGCACCTTGACTGCGTGATAGCACTTCGATCACTTGCTTCAAAATCCAATGACCTGCATCCATATCACGTGCTCCTAATGTCCGACCTTTACCAGCGTGAGAGCATGCGAGATTCATGGTTTTACTCAAGCCCCTTGTTGGACACCTAATCCTCAGTGGGTTAGTGTGGAAGCCAAATAGACAAAAAGAGTCCAAGAGACCTTGGGATGTGGAACCCAATGGTCAAACCATGTACTATAAATGTATATCACTTGTTAATAAAAATGTATTCTCATGTTTTATCTTTCATATTATGTTGCTGCCATGTGTGTTTAACATGGTATCAGAGCAGGCGTATTCCTGCGCTATATAATTACTTTGAGTCATTGTTTTTTGGCCTTTATGTGCAGGTCATTTCTGCCATCACTTATGCATTTCATGAATATTTACTCAGTTAAATTCTAGCTGCAAACTCTGTGATTTCTCCAGCCCTATTTTTAGCATTACTAAAATTAGTTGTAACTCCTTGTATCAGTTTTTCTGTCATATTTTCTCTCTGGGCTTTGTGTGCTCTCTAGGCTCTTTTCCATATGGTATTTTAATTATTGTTTGTGCCCTCTATGCTCCCTGGGCTTTACATAATTGTCTGACTGTATTTTCTCTTCACTCCTAACAGTTGGCACACCCATTAGTGGTTTGGAATCTTTGACCAAATATGGGTATCGAAGTATAGAAGTTTAAAATGTAGCCAACATATGATCTATAACACAAACATTTGTAATATGGGTTAATAAGCTCATGCAAGCATGTCATCCCAAGTGGAATCAGGGGAATCGAGTGACTCAACACAAATTGATGCGGCATCTTCTCTGCCAAGAGTTCCATTCCCAACACAACCCTCTTTGAAGTTGAATCCACGCTGATTGCCAGGCTTATCTTGCAATAAACCTTCTCTCACTATTGTGTGTGGAATTTGTGAGTTTATAACAACTATCTCATCTGCCTCAGCTAACCTTTTAGCTTTCTCATTCATAAAAGCTTGAATATTGCCACCACTTCTAAGCACAACCAACTAAGATAAGAGAATGATATGTTCTATTCCTTTCAGATTTTCATCTTCTGTTAACATGCCCATCTGGCCAGTTTTTCTATCACCATCCATAACCAGCACCGCATCTCGAACTTTAAGGATAGTTTCCTCAATATCTATCCTCCTTATTGCCGATAAGTCCATCTCTTGGAATTTGATCTGGTGCCCCATACCATTTTCTTACTTTTGGTCCTCCTTCAATGTAATCCAACAAACATTCTCCAAAGGAAAGAGGTCTAGGCTGCTTCTTCTTGTTGTTGGATGAGCTACTTGTCCCCTTAACTTTTTTGCATAGTTAGTTCTACTTTGTGTAATTGTAAATCTGGATTCTTTGCATTTGTGTGGAGACAATGAACGCATGCGATACAGAAACAAAGCCATGTTTTGAAATGGGATTGAACGATTATGTTCGGGCACGTTGATGGAATTTGGGTTGGAATGGGGTACATATTCAATTGTGGAGTGTGATTTGTGTTTCTGCGTTGAAGAATCTCCAACATCATTGTGCATGCCAAGCACTTCTGTACGTTGAGATTTTGAAGGTAGTGTGTTGCAATATTATTTCAATTCAAATCCCTAGAAGTTGTTTGTGAGCACTGTATTTGGTTCTGTGGTGAGTTGGACACTGTTCTAGAAGAAAGAAGGAACAAGTTTACTGCCTGCTGGTTGATTTACCCCTTGTGAGCTGAGTTTAGCAGAGTCAAGGGATGCGTTTATTGACTTGTTGTAGCTTATACTGAGGTGCGGATATATGTTGAAGAGGTAGCCAAAAATCTGCCAGTAACTTACTCAAATCTGGTATCTCCAATGCTGAAGTGAACCGTGAGTTAATGCCATTATAGACAATACATACATATATATATATATATATATATATATATATATATATATATATATATATATATATATATATATATATATAGATATCAGATTTTGTTTGTCTACAAGCTCTCCCCTTTATCTGTTAAAATAGTTAAATAGTTGCTAGCATCTACAACATCATTGTGTAAATTCTGAACATGTATTTCAGTGAAGAGTGAAGAAGTTTGTGGTTGCTACACTTGTTATTAGTATTATTTATGCTTGTTGGGTCTAAATTTGATATTAAATTAATATTTTGAAGTTCTTCCAAAAGTATTTGTCCCAGCATATTATGTATTTACATGAGCCAACAACAAGGAATGCACCTATAGCATTCGGTACACAAACTGTTTGTTAAAATACTACAGTGGACCAAACCATACAAACTCAGGACTCTTTGGTTTTCTCTTAGTTATTTTGGTTGGGTTTCTTACAATGGACTATTGTTTTCTTTGAAGAAAGTGGCAAGATTAGAGAATATTGATTTGTACCCTAATCAAAGTATTTATATATGAGCATTCAAGTCTTGTCCATGACATGGTGCTATAGTTGTTGAAGTTTTGATAGCCATCATTTCTGCTTTGAAAGTGAAGGAGTATTTGAAAGATCCAAGCAAGTTTGCGGTTGCTGCTGCCCTAGTTGTGGCTTTGTATTTAAAAATAGCTATAGTTTTTGTCTACATATATATGCATTGATTCCTTGATTTGACTGCTGCATAAGAGTTTGGTGGGCTGTATAAAGGCAATGATTGTTTTGACAAATAAAAGTAATCTTTTGTGGAGAAAAGTTTAGTCAGTTGTATTGTCAGAACATAGTGCTGGTCATGAGTAAACTCTTATTTTTTATGTAATGGATTGTAATTGGTGCTTGCTAGTTGCACATTGATCATTTGCTACACATTTATAAATGATATTGCTGTGTACTGTGATTGGGTATTACTTTTCTGCATTGAGTAGTAGTTGTGATCAGTTTTTAAGGTGTAATTCTGACATTGAAGAAAAGGAATGGCCAGAATCAATGAAATATTAGAGTTCCTCAAAACTCTCATATTGTCTACTACTCATGATACATTAAAAGTCAGCAAAGTTTCTCTCATAGACATTCAGGTCTATCTACAAAATGCACAAGAGAAAATCGATTTTTTGCAGCTTGAATCTCAGCTACAGTAAGAAGAATTAAAACAGAGGAGTCATTTTGAACATGTTTCTGTTCAGAAGATTGAAACAGACTCCCATAAAGCAGTAGTTGTACATGCGGATGTAGAAGTTCAATTTGCACTTCCCAAGTCCATCATCAGACCTTGGGAACAGCTTGTCCACAAAAATCATAGAACTGGTCTTGGATATGACAAGGATATGTCCTTTCATATTCTAGACTACTCAAAGCCCATTCAGTTTCAGAGTGTTGGATTCCTTCATGAAAGTTCACCTCCAGCTGTTCCAGATTCTTCCCCTCTTCCACAGTAACAACAACAACAACAGATTGTGAAATTCCAACACTGTGACCAAGTTGGCCATTTGAAAGATCATTGTTTTGATCTTCATCCATGTAAGCACTATCATAAAACCACCCATTATTCACACATATGCTTCAGAAACAAACGTCTTGGAAGAACAAAGATTCATCTTGGATGGATCACTTCCTAGCAATGGGCATCAACAGCCAAGAAGATATTCCAATCACATGTCAGAACTTGTTCCACAGTATTGAACAGTCTTGCAGTTGAGTTTTCTCCATCATCTCGCCTTGTATCTAACGGGGGGGAAATGATGGCCATCTACAAGCTTCAAAGTCACATCAAGCGAGCCTGATCCACAACTTGCCACACTATATTCGGAGTTGTAGCCAAAAACAAAGATGCCCCTGAGAATGCCTTTAGTTGGTAATCTGGGACACTTCCTCTAGCAGAAGACTTCAACTTCTTACTAGTTTTGGAAGAATTCAAGGAACAAAATTGGGGACACTTCCTCTAATAGAAGACTTTATCTTCTTGCCAGTTTTGGAAGAGTTCCAGGAATTGCATTAAGCATTCTAGAGTTGTTGGTCATCCTTAAACCATCATAGGTTGAGACTTCCCTTTTTAGGTTGAAGTTATCCTTTTATGCGGGGTGAGACCTCCCTTTCATGGTTGAAGGTTTCCCTCTTCAAAACAATAGGAGCACTTCCTCTAGCAAAAGACTTCAAATTCTTGCCAGTTTTGGAAGAGTTCCGGGAACTGCACTAAGCGTTCCAGTGTTGGTGGTCATCCTTAAACCACCGCCCTTTATACCAACATTTCAGAGAGCACATTCATCCTCTTGTTGCCATGCATTGTTGCACATTTTATATTACAACTCTCTTCTTGGACTCATACATAACCCTTCGGATTAAGGGGGGGAATGTTGGACACCTAATCCTCAATGGGTTAGTGTGGAAGCCGAATAGACAAAAGGTGTCCAAGAGACCTTGGGATGTGGAACCCAATGGTCAAACCATGTACTATAAATGTATATCACTTGTTAATAAAAATGTATTCTCATGTTTCATCTTTTAGATTATGTTGCTACCATGTGTGTTTAACTCCCCTTTCAGTTACGTGGCAGCTTTACGTTAACTCGCTTGCTGTCATAAAAAACCCACCCAAGTGCCAAAAGTGATACGATGAACCTTAATACCACCTCCCCGCGTAAGTCATAACCATCCACTATTCACTTATCGAATTTTGTGCCAAATTTTAAACGTTGCCCGTTAAAAAGCCAAGGACCCTCATTTTCACTCTTTTCACTTATTTGCACAGTGAAACCTGCCCAAGCTTTCCTGCACCACCCAGAGCATCTGCAACCCAATTTCACCGCTATTTACCTCTTGAACATGCTCTGGACTCCATCCATAGACTTTCGTGTTCCCTGAAACCATTATCACCTCCCTGCCAACCTGTGTTTTATTAATAAATTGTTTTATTTTGTAGGTGATTAGAAGGCTAGAAGCTTGGATAAACAATTTTGATACTAGTTCCAAAACATGTTTACTCTAAGATTCACAAAGAAATCATTTACATAGAGGCAGTAACTATTAAAACAAAGATAAATCAGCAATAGCATATCACATTTTCACATGAAGTCAAATAGGTCTTTAGTGAAATTCACATTTACTAAATACATAAATGTAGGATAAGAGTTAAAAATACTAGATGATGTGTTTTACTGTGACTGGTAAAAGTAAAAGCAGGTGACAAAGAATATAGTTAAAATACTAAAATAGAGGAGGCAAATAAAGAAATACAAGTCAAATTTTATTAGATGAAAGGTCATCAGTAAATATGATATCTAGCGTGAAAATCGAATAGCATTTAGCTTTTGGAGGAACAGTCGGCCAGCTTCAACAATTTTTAGTTTTTTCAGCGATAGTCACCAACAACACATCATCAAAATAGTGCCAGATCAACTAGCATTATTTATTTTGATTTTGTAATAATATATTTTTGTAAAAATAGTTTAGGATATTTTCTTAGTTCTGCTGTTGTATAAATAACTCTTCACAAGTTATTAAGGTTTGCACCCTTAGAGAAGCAATTCTAAACATTCGATGTACTTAGCTTTTCTGTATCATTAATACAAAGCAAAGGATTCTGAATTTTGTTTTACACAGTTTGTGTTGCCTGTAAATTTTTCCAGTATTACTCATTATGTTTTTCTTCATATTCTTATGTCTTACAAAGATAACTAGGTAGGAATAATTGGGTTTCAATCTATTCCTATAAGCTTCTAAAGAGATAATCTTTAAAGAGAATGAATTAATGGACTGTTTGTTTAATTAATTCCCTCTGAATCAATAAATTATTTACATCTTTTTTAAGCTTAATCATATTCTCTTAGATCTTCTAAACATAGTTTAAAGGTTTTCACACTTACGGTTATTTAATTTTCAATTTGAAAACTATGATAATCATATTATTTCTTTGTTTCTACTCGCCACCATACAAGTTATATCACTGTGTGAAATTTAATAGCAACCATTTTCTTTGATATTTATTCACAAGGTTAGGCATTACAGTGTTACATCTGTTTCATACATTGGTCCTCCAAATTAAAACAAAACCCCCATAACAATTATCTTAGATTCTCTGGCATAATAGCTGACCATTATCATCTTAGAGATACAACATCAATTTGGCATCGTTGCCAGGGAATTCAAATTTCATTAAGTTTTCCTGGGGCAACGATATTCATTCTATTCCTTTAAGGTGATTAAAGGTCTAGAAAGGTTAAAATCCTTCACCTGGCAACTCCACTAGCCCAAATTGGCACCTTTTAAGCACACCAGATCTCATTCGGAATCTGACTTAGTTAATCCTCTATCAGATCCTAAAAAAATTATGAGAAAAGCTAGTTCTAAAAGGAGACATCAACCATATTCTTCTTCCTCTTTAGCCTTACAGTCTAAATATTTAGTATCATTTGATCATTTTAGTAATATTCCATCCAATCTTGATTGGACACAAATACCTCCTAGGGTTTTTGAACTATTAGATAGGGGAGATGACTTAGATTCAGATTTCCTCTTTCATTCTTTTGAAATGCATCAAGAACCCCCACTACCACTAGGATCAACTAAAACTGAGTCTAACTTGGGTGTTCATTTACCTGAATATAAACCCACGTATTTCATATCCCCTACCACTTATTCATTTCCTTCCACTTCTGAATGACCTAAAGCTTCTACTTCTGAACAACCTGAAGAGACCCTCTTTGTATGTTCAAATCCACTCTTTGAAACAAAAGAGGGTATTCATTCACAGGTCCAAAAGTTAATTCTTAAGACTCCTTTAAAGTTATTCAGGAGATCCCCTCCTTCTTCACCTCCACATAGTCACGCACCCCCTCAATTACCTTCTCCTACCTCTTATTCATCTTCTTCTTCTTCATCCACACAAACACCTCATACACCACCTTCTAACATGGAATTCTGACATATTGTATAGGCTAGACATGTAGCTTTAGTCTTACCTGCTAACCTCGATGCATTCCCAGCTGGGTACTTGAAATACCTTCCCAAGTATAATGGAGAAACTGGTCCCTTAGCTGAGGACCATCTTCAATCTTTTCTAGACTTTGTAGACAACATGAATATTGAACAAGAAAATGTTTACATGAGATTGTTTGTACAGTCACTTGAAGGAAATGTAAGAATCTGGTTTAGGCAGTTACCTGTAAATTCCATTAGAAATTGGGAAGAGCTTACAAACATATTTAAAAATAAATGGGGTGTAAAGAAAGATCCTCTTTACTTTCTGACTGAGTTTGAAGAACTTAAAAGAAACTTTGGTGAACTTGTATTAGATTTTATCAAAAGGTTCAATAAACTTTATCATAAGATGCCCCCTGATTGTAAACCCCCTATAGCAGCAGCTAAGTCTAGGTTTTCTAAAGCCTTTGATGATGATTTTGTTGTAATGCTAAGAGAGAGAACTTCAATAAATCTTGAAGATATGCAAACAAATGCTATAGAGGTGGAAGAAAATAGGGCTGCTTCGACTTCCTTGAAAGCTAAAGAGGAAAAGGCCCAAATAAAACTCAAATCTATTCAAGAGACCTCTAGTTCCTCTAGTTCTTCTAAGACTAAAATAGAAGATTCTAAAATAGATGAAATAAATTCTCTTCTTAGAAATCTATCTAATAGAATTTCCAAGATTGAGACTCAACCTAGGACAGTTCAACAAACAGTTACTAGACCCCAAAATCAAAATCAAGGTTAGTATAAAAGGAATCCACAATTACAAATTCTTCAAAGACCTAGTAATGATCAGCAGGTTCCCACTCCTTTACTGATAGATGACCAACAACCTGATGAAAATACTATGACTATTACTGAAGATATCAATAACATGGATACTTATTCTAATCAAACAGTTATTATTCCTCTCTCACAACAAAATCAGGTTCAAGAAGATCAAGAATCCTCACAGGTTTCTAAATACCATGCCTTCTCTAAATTTTCAATTGCGAAGTTGAACAAGAGATATGATCTTACGCCTAGACCCAAACCTGGAGTACCTCCTAAGGAGACTCCAATAATTGAACCTCGTACCAAAGCTGCTAAAACTTAAACAACTGTTATTCGACCATTAAATCAGTCAACTGATACTGCTCAAAATGATAAAAATGCTTTGACTACATTTAATGTTGAAAAAGAGTTAGAAAGAGTTAAAATCCCAATTCCACTTTCAGAACTTTCCAAAAAACCTGAGTATAAAAATCAAGTCTCTAAATCAATACAAAACACCTCGGTTGATGCTGAAAGTGATATCATTAGTCTACAAGATGAAAAACCAACAATTGTCTTTGGTCCTAGCTCAGATATGATAGATGAAATAGTGCCTTCTTTCTATGTAACTCTTAAGACAAATGATTCCATGTTATATAATTGTATGCTTGATTCTAGAGCATCACATAACCTCATGCCAAAAACTATCATGGACCATTTGAAACTTGACATAACTAGATCCTATCATGACTTGTACACCTTTGATTCTAAAAGGGTGCCCTGCTTAGGATTGATTAAGGATTTAATAGTCACCCTTGCCCAAATTCCAGTGAAAAGTGTAGTTCTTGATATAGTTGGCACAGATATTCCTCCCAAATTTGGAATGCTCCTTCCCAGGTATTGTTGTGCCAAATTAGGGGGAACTCTTCAGATAGATATGTCTTATGCCACTATTCCAGTTTATGGGGGAGAACAATTAAGGTTATATAGAGAGGTAAGATTTGTGCACACTGTTTGCAAAATAGACCAGCTAAGGAAACATCCCATTTATGCAATTGATCAAGATTTTGGTTGCTTTCAACTCTCTTCAAACCAAATACATGAAAAGCAAGTTAAAATAGAAGATGCAATTGAAAGTCCTGAACCAAGTCAAACTGGTGTATGGAAACTACTTTTTTATGGTTCTTGTACAAAAGCTGGAGCAGGAGCTGGGGTAGTTTTAATTTCACCAAAAAAATAAAATTTCACCCAATCATGCAAACTCGACTTCGAAGTTACAAATAATGTGGCTAAATATGAAGCTTTCTTTTTGGGACTGCAATTAGCCAAAAGCTTAAAGGTTCGAAACTTAATTGTTTTTACTGATTTAGAACTTATTGTGAAACAAGTGAGAAATATTTTCTAGACTAAGCATCCTAGACATAAGCCTTATCAAAATGAAGTTTGGGATTCAGTCAAAAACTTCTTTGATGCTTTTAATTTGACTTATATTCCAAGAAATCAGAATATTCATGTAGATGCCTTAGCTGTTTTTGCTAGTTCATTTAAAATTCCTGATCAAACCAATGTACTCTATCAAATACAAGTCAAGTACAAACCATCCATCCCAGACAATCTAAAACACTGGCAGATATTTGAAGATGATGAACATTTGAAATCTTTTCTACAGGTTATAGATGAATTTTCAGTTCTACAAATTGATGAAGATAGAATAGAAATAAATGAAAATACAAATGGAAATGATACTTCAAATTTCAATTCAAAAATTATTGATCATGACATTATTAAATTGTCTAACAATTTTATTCCCAAAGGCCTAATTCCTTTAGAAGAATTGTTTGATCAAAATGATGTCCTCTGAAACCCTTAGTCCATTTCTTCACAAGATGACATAGAAGAAATTAATATTGGAAAAAATGATGATATTAAAAACATCAAAATCTGTGCATCTCTAGATCCTGAGATCAAACCTCAATATATTAAGTTACTTCAAAATTATAAGGACGTTTTTGCATGGACCTATGTTGATCTAAAAACCTATGATACTTCAATAATACAACATAATATTCCTTTAAATCCAAAAGCAGTTCCTTATCAACAGAAACTTAGGAGGGTCAATCAAGCTCTTCTACCAACTGTAGAAAAGGAAATTAAGAAAATGCTAGATTCCCAGATCATTCTCCCTCTTAGATATTCTAATTGGGTTGCAAATTTAATTCCTATTAGAAAGAAGAATTGAGAAATCAGAATCTGTGTGAACTTTAGAAATTTGAAGAAAGCATCATTACAGGATAACTATCCTTTGCCCAAAATGGATTGGTTACTTCAAATCGTTTCAGGGGCACAAAGAATTTTTATGCTTGATGGTTTTTCAGGCTATAATTAGGTAAATGTTGATTCAACAGACAGAGAGAGGACAACCTTTACTACACCTTGGGGTACATTCATGTATGCTAGAATGCCATTTGGATTATCCAATGCTGGAGCAACATTTCAGAGAGCTATGGACGTAGCTTTTGTGGGCTAGGTAAATAAATTTGTGTTTATTTATCTTGATGACATAACTGTTTTTTTCTAAATCTGATTAGAAACATCCAAAACACTTGATGAAGGTTTTTGACAGGTGTAGAAAATTCAGAATATCATTGAATCCTAAAAAGTCTTTGTTTACTATCAAAGAAGGAGAACTGTTGGGCCATCTAATTTCAAAAAATGGAGTGGTGATTGATCCCAAGCATATGTCTACCATTAAAACATTGACCTTACCTAGAAACAAGAAGGAGATTCAAGCTTTTCTAGGCAAGATTAATTTTTTAAGGAAAATCATCCCAAATTATGTTGAGAATGTAAAAGATATAACTAACATGGTCTGAAAATATCATGAAGTTAAATGGTTTTTCTCTTCTAGGTGTGCATTTGATCAGATCAATAAAGCTATCTCTTAAGCTCCCACCTTGGCCAGCCCTGATTACACTAAACCATTCAATATCTTTTCCTTTGCCTCAGAAACAACCCTTATTGCTATTCTACTACAAAAGAGTGAAGATTCCCATGACCAACCCATAGCCTTTTTTAGTAAGGTTATGATAGATGTCGAGCTTAAGTATGACATAATTTAGAAGCAAGCTTATGCCCTTATTCAAGCCCTGAAATCATTTAGAATGTATGTCCTACATTCTCCTATTACTCCTTATGTTCCTAACAATGTTGTGGAAATCATTTTAACTCAACCAGACACTAATGGAAAGAGAGGTAGATGGATCACTCAAATACTGGAGTTTGATCTAACTATCAAAACTACAAAGCTAGTAAAAGGCCAAGGATTAGCTAAGATCCTAGCTGAATCCAACTGTAAAGTGCTCGGAATCAATTCTGTTTTAGAGATACAAGGGAAGAATCCACAAAAACCTTCTCAAACTTCATATAAGAAGAATACACAAGAACATTCTATCCTTGCAGAAGGGAAGAATCCACAAGAACCTTCTCAAACTTCAAATAAGAAGAATACACAAGAACCTTCTCAAACTTCAGATAAGAAGAATATACAAGAACCTTTTGTCCTTGCTGAAGGGGAGAATCCACAAGAATCTTCCCTTCATCCTGAAGAAAAGAATCCACAAGAAACTTTACCTTCAGATCAGATCCACCCTTTGTACATTGATGAGAAATTTCTGTTGTTAGATTGGTACCAAGACATTGTAAATTTCTTGATCCATTTTGAATGTCCAACATCATTCTCCAAAAGCCAGTGTAAAACTCTCAAACTGAAATAAGTCCAGTACTATATCATAAATGAAAATTTGTACTAGAAAGACCCACTAAATATTTTGTTATTATGTTTAACAAAATCAGAAACTGAAGGAATCATTGACCAGTTTCATACAGGATTTTGTGGAGGACATTATGCTTAGAGAGAAACAACATATAAGATATTAAGGGGAGGATTTTATTGGCCAACCTTGTTCTTACAAGTAGGAGAAAAGGTTAGAGGCTTTGTTCCTTGTCGAATGTTTGCTGGTAAGCAAACATTAGTATCTCTTCCACTAGTTCCATTAATAGTCTCAGAAACGTTTCTCCAATGGGGATTAGATTTTGTTGGAGAGATTCATCCCACTTCAAGTAATCAGCATAGATGGATCCTCATTGCAAAAAACTATGTCACTAAATGGGTGGAAGAAATTCCAGTGAGAAATGCTATTGATTCAGTAGTAATCAAATCTATTGAAGAGAACATCCTATCTAGATTTGGTTACCGAACTAAAATTGTCACTGATAATGCAAAAACTTTTTATAGTGTTAATATGATTGAGTTTTTCTAGAAATATCAGATTCTGTTACATCATTCAAATCCATATTACCCATAAGGTAATGGCCTTGCAGAATCCTCAAATAAAAGTCTGGTAAACATAATAAAAAAGACTCTAGTAGATCATATAAAGAGCCGGGACTCTCATTTAATTTATGCAGTATGGGCAAATAGAATTACCCCAAAGAGATCTACTGGAAAATATTCTTTCCAATTAGTTTATGGGAAAGATGCAATCTTTCCTACCAATTTGGCCTTCCTTGTTTTAAAATTCTTGCAGGATTCAACAAATGAACCTGATGATTTTTCAAGGAGAATAAATTAGATTATTCAACTAAATGAAAACAGATATGAAGTTCAGTACGAATTGAAAAAGTATTAGAATAAGATGAAGAGCCTATTTGACAAAAGAGCCAGGGAAAGGGACTTCAAGGAAGGTGATCTAGTTATAAGATGGGATTCCAAGAGAGAAGAAAAGGGAAAACATGGCAAGTTCGACAACCTGTGGTTTGGACCTTTAGCAATTGTTGAAGTGAAGGGAAATAACACTTTTGTGCTACAAAATCTTGAGGGGCTATATTCCACTTATCCTGTAAATGGAAGGTTTCTCAAATATTTCATTCAGCACTGAGAAGTTGAAGTAGATTTCATTACTACCATTGCAAAAACTCCGGTTTCTTTTACTTTTCAAGCTTCCAGTGTGATTTTTTACAAAAAAGGACTCCGTAGCCCGCAGAGAAGGCACATGGATCTGCAGGTTCTCTACATTCTACAGGAGAAGGCAGTCCCCAGATGGAGCCGATGTTGTAGCATTTTTTGGTTTTGGTGAGTTAAAATAAATTAGTCCAAAAAATGAAAATATTTTTCAAAAAATGTTAAGCTAGGAAATGGAAAAAAAGAATACTAAATAAAAATGTTTAGAAATATTTTAATAAATATGTCCATATCAAAGAAAATGTTAGAATATATGCCCTAAAAAATGAAGGCAAAAATAAAATGTTAGGTTAGAGAGAAAAGAAAAAATCAATAAACTCTGAAAGTGTTGCAAATCTAAATACCACTACTTTTACTGTAATTCACTTTTGTAAATAATAGTTGTGTGCGGTTTGTTTAGATGCCACACTAGTTTATTTAATCCAATTATACAGTTTAATCATAATTGGATTTTTTTTTAAATTGATTGTCACAGGTAGAAAATAAAATTGGCTCACCAGTTTAATCTGAGCCAATGGAGAGAATAAGGTATAGAAGTAGATTATTCATGAAAAGAAATAAAGGGTCTGCTAGATTAAATGCACCCAATAAAGTGAAGAAAAAAATGTTAGAGTAAGTAAAGGTTAGGTAGAAGAAAGGTTGCAGAAGTACATTGGGTTGGTGAATCATAAGCACATTCATCATGCTTAATCCAATGTTTCAATGTGCAGGAGTAGTTATGAAAGTGAAAGGATGTTCAAAAGCTGATTGAATTAACTTCCCCTCATTTCATTTCATCCCCCACTACATACTTAATAATTTCCCCATTATCCCATCATTTCTTTTTAAAATACCCTTTTCCCTTCATTTTCACCTTTTCCCTTTGGTTTCACACATTTTCCTAGAAAATTGCCCTCTAAAGGTCATTTCCCTAACCAAAACCCCTTTTCCCTAGTGTGAAACCCTTTCCCCATTGAAAAATCACTTTCCCCTTGTAATTTCCCTAAAAACCCATAAAACCCCCCTTGTCCTAAGTTTAAATTTCCCCCCCCCCCTCCCCCCCCGCAACCCACTAATTACTTTATTAACTCCGCCATATGCCTAAAAGACCCATAAATACCCTTTAGCCTAAGTTTTGTTCCCCCCCCCCCCGCTTTATTTTAATTAACTCCACAATTCACCATTTTACTGATAATAAACCTTTTAACCCACCCCCCTTGGTGTGGTTAACAAACCCTGCCACATTTTAAACCTTGTCCCACTGTATTTAACCCGCATATTATATTTTCAACCCGCACTTTATTCATTAAATTAATTACAAATCATTTGCAATTATCCCTCGGGACCCGCTAATCTCTGCCCAATTTCCTTCCGTGCACCTTGACTATGCGACAACTCTCCGATCATCCGCTTCAAAATCCAACGACCCACATCCATATCACATGCTCCCGACTTCCGACCTTTACCAGCCCGAGAGCACACGAGATTCATGGTTTTGCTTGGGCCCTTTTTGGTTACGTGGCAGTGTTACGTTAACTCGCATGCTCTCATAGAAAAACCGCCTGAGTGCCAAAAGTAGTGTGATGAACCTTAATACTGCCTCCCCACATAGGCCGAAACCATCCACTATTCACTTATCAAATTCCACACCAAATTTTAAACATTACCCGTTAAAAAGCCAAAGACCCTCATTTTCGCTATTTTCGCCCATTTGCACAGTGAAACTTGCCTAAGCTTTCCTGCGCTAGCTAGAGCATCAACAACCAAATTTCACCGTTGTTTACCTCCCGAACACGCTCCAAACTCCGTCCACTAACTTTCCTGTTCCTTGAAACCATTATCACCTCCCTGACAACTTGTGTCTTTATTAATAAATTGCTTTATTTTTCAGGTGATTAGAAGGCCAGAAGCTTGGATAAACAATTTTGATACTAGTTCCAAAACATATTTACTCCAATATTCATAAAGAAATCATTTACATAGAGGCGGTAACTATTAAAATAGAGATAAATCAACAATAGCATATCACATTTTCACATGAAGTCAAACAGGTCTTTAGTTAAATTCACTTTTAAAAAAGACATAAATGCAGGATAAGAGTAAAAAATACGAGATGATGTGTTTTACTGTGACTAGTAAAAGTAAAAGCAGGTAACAGAGCATATAGTTAAAAGACTAAAACATAGGAGGCAAATAAAGAAATACAAGTCAAAGTGTATCAGATGAAAGGTCATCAGTAAATATGACATCCAGTGTGAAAATCAAACAGCATTCAGGTTTTGGAAGAACAGTCAACCAGCTTCAACAATTTTCAGTTTTTTCAGCGATAGTCACCAACAGCGTAGCATCAAAATAGTGCCAGATCAACTAGCAGTCTTTATTTTGATTTTATAATAATCTATTTTTTAAAAAATAGTTTAGGATATTTTCTTAGTTCTATTGTTGTATAAATAACTCTCTTCATGAGTTATTAAGGGTTTCACCCTTGGAGAAGCAGTTCTAAACATTCGATGCACTTCACTTTTCTGGATCATTAATACAAAGCAAAGGATTCTGAATTTTGTTTTACACAGTTTTTGTTTCATGCAAGTCTTTCCAGTATTACTCATTATGTTTTTCTTCATATTCTTATGTCTCACAAAGATAACTAGGTAAGAATAATTGGGTTTCAATCTATTCCTATAAGCTTCTGAAGTGATAATCTATAAAAAGAATGAATTAATGGACTATTTGTTTAATTAATTCCCTCTGAATCAATAAATCATCAACATCTTTTGTAAGCTCAAGCATATTCTCTTAAACCTTCTGAACATAGTTTAAAGGTTTTCACACTTATGATTATTTAATTTTCAATTTGAAAACTGTGATAATCATATTATTTCTTTGTTTTTGCTTTCCACCATACAAGCTATAACACTGTCTGAAATTTTATAGCAGCCCTCTGCTTTGATATTAATATTATTCACAAGGTTAGGAATTACAGTGTTACATCTGTTTCATACATTAGTCTTCCAAATTAAAACAAAATCCCCAAATCAATTATCTTAGATGCTCTGGCATGATAGGTGACTGTTATCATCTTAGAGATACAACACCAAGTACTATCTTCAGGTTGTTTGCCTTTATCATCTCCCATTGTGATTCCACTTCAGAGCAAAATGTTCACATTCGGATCTTCCTCACACGGCTTAGACCTCATCATCTGTAGGCTTTGAGTCGGGCGATCTGGTAGCACTCCCTTGTCACGTATCCTAGCTATCAGTGTAGGACAATCTTTCATCTCATGATCAAACAAGGTACAATACAGACGTGATGGACGCATTGGGTTCATACAATCATGGGCATAATGTCCTAGCCCTCTGCAATTGTAGCATATCAGCTATCTGCGACATCTTCCAGGTCCTCCTCTACCTCGGCATTGTCCGCACCCCTGAAATCCTGTTTGTACCACTCCTGTGTTCTAGTCTAGGGGTCGCGTTTTGGCCTGAACCCTATAGGTTGGAGTTATATCCATAATTAACTCATAGCTTATACAAGTGTGCTCATTGTGTCCCACTGATCCACAAAAATTACAGAATAATTTCTACGAATTTTGAGTATACCTCTATAACAAATGGTAGTTGTCTGTAACGTGTTTCCCTCCTATTTGACAAATTGTGCACCACAAAGCAGGTGTTGCGCTAGGTCCTGCTTGTGCCTCCAGTCTTAATAGCATCAGTCCTCCTCCCATGAGGTAATTTGCAAACACCGGGTAGTGGTCCTTATCATGACCCTGACCCTTACATTTTATGCACCATACCTCTTCGCGCACTTCTGGGCGAGCTATCCTATCCTGTTTCAGACTCTGCATCTCAAGGCATAAGTTTTTCAACTACGCATGGATTTGTTGAACTCCCAAGTTAGGATCCTACATCGGGGTCTCATGCAGCCTCATCACAATCTCTAAGGCCTCTACCTGAGTCGTTAACTTCTGCTGCGACAACACACTCCTCAAATGTGGTGTTAGCGACGCTACAAACCATTCGCGATGTTGTCCATCCATCAGATTCATATTAGCTTCACGAATTGTACACTTCAACCTCTGATCCAAATCCTAAGGAGTCTTGCTTGGTATCAGTGTGATCTCTTTGAATCCAATGATCGACTATGCCACTGAATTTGGCCTACTAAATTCTTTGTTTAGCACTGCTTGGATATTTGTGATTCCCGCATTTGGATTATCATTGGAGTGCTTAATATACCAAGTCAGCACATGATCTTGAAGAGAATTGACCATCATCACTTTCTGTATATTATCATCTTTAACTCCCTGCGCTTCCCATACAGCCCTTATCACGAAGCAAAACTAGTCTGGATCTTCATTTCCTACTCCCTTGAACACAGGAAACTATATTGTGCTTGCCATATTGACTCGCAGTGGTGGAAAAGGTGGTATGGGTGAAGACGGAGGTGAAGGAGGTGAAGCTGGTGGTGGTGTGGGTGGGGGTGGTATGTGCGGAATCCTCTGCCTTATCAAATGGATTGCACTTCGCGGTGAGACCTTCGCGAGCTCTTCCTCGTCCTCTTGCGAAGGTGAAATCAAAGGGATATTCTCTGGTCCCTTACTTCCTTCATTTCATTAGGTTTTTCCACTTCACGTAGCTTTGAACATCAAGGTAATTGCATAACCCTCTTTTCACAGAATAGCATTTTAATCCAAGTATTCAGAGACTTGATGTACTTACCTCGTAGTCCTTTAAGAAAGTGTCGCTCTAGCTCGCTATAGCTGATTGAAGTATCTACCGCGAACTCAATAATGAATCCTCCTATAATCTGATTGAGTCAGTGATCAATAGCACACACAATGTTATCCTTTGATGCTTCCAATCTCCACACCAACTATGGGATCAACACAATAGGACCATCGAGCTTCCACCTTCCTTGGCTATCTGCTAGCTTCACGATCCACTTGTACAGCTTAGTAGGGAATATGTGAAAAAGATCTCGTGGATTTCTGTGTACATGTAGAAATCTAACCACTCTACTTTTATTAGTCACGGATTCCTATTCTCTTGTGCCACGAACTCATGAATCCTCTTGTCCAACCAAACTTCAATTTCCTTCTTAGTTGGATTCCAATGATACGACATTAGACATCTCTATGTAGATTTTGGTCCTAGCAATGGAACCATTTGTTGGCTTGATGGGGCCTGACCCAGGTTCAGAGTTAATTAGCCAAATAAATCCCTACACTACTGGCCCTTTTGGCAATAGCCCGCGAAGCGCGGATTGAGGTCTCCCCCGAAGCAGTATGGGGGGATGCTGGAACAAAGTTTTCGCACCCTTGAGATGTCTGAGGGGTTGATTTAGTCCAATTGTGATGGCTTTGCGTAGGTCACTTCACACACTGCCCTGACCTAAGAGGCCTTCACGATCTATTATAATCACATTTGCGCATCCCTAACTAGGGGCTGAGGTGCTTTCATGCTGCTAAGGTAGCGATCTGTGCTATTTCCCCAAGTTACACCACAAATCTTACTTATCTTCTTATAATTGTTAGTTAACTTCACGTAAATAGATACTTTATCTTATATTCACTTAATCAATACAATCATATATGTTCACATAGCATATAAACAACAGAAATGGAATTTATACCGAATACATTCAATGCAAAAAACAGTAAATAAATACACACAAATGGTATAAAACTTCTCTTTATTAATGCTTCAATTGGTTACAGACTCAACCTACCCTGCGCACTTAGCTGTAGGGGTCCACGCACTCAGCTACGGACTACTATGCCTTTGCACACTCAACTGTAGAGCCTTCGCCTACTCTACGACCTAAAGACTTGACTCTACATTTAGATAAGACTCAATTCTTCATCCTCCATTCATGACTTCCTTTTCCGTCTTATTTACAACTTAGAGCCTCGCTCTATTTATACAATCCTATGACTCATTTACAAGCTTGCGCTCAGTGCCCACAAAACACGGAGTCTTTACATCGAATTTAGTCAAAATCTAGGCTTTTAAGCCCCAAAAATTCCCTTGGGGGATCTCGCGCCCAACATCTGCTTCATGGCTTATCTTTAATACCTCCATATTCTACTGTAATTGGGCTATTTGTCCAATGACTAGTTGGTTCACATTTGCCTTCAATTTGAAGCTATTACTCGAGCTGCGTTATCTTTTCTTCCTTTCCCATAACAAAATAGATACCTCAGTGGATTTATCCATGGTGGCAGTACCATATTCCCCTGTAAACTGTGACAGTCTGGTCAAATTTTCAGCAGGATTGGAAGGAATATCTTTCCAGGCTATGTCCATCGGCTCATTCCCTGGTGAGATCTCGGGTGTTTCCACCCTCCTTATTTTCCTCTGTCTTCTCACTACAACCTTATGTAGTGGGCTATAAAATACATCTAAAGGAGGAATTTCTGTGACCTTTAATATAATTTGAGATGTTGGCAATGTAGGAATGATTTCTGTATTCTACAAACTTATCACTTGCTCATCCATCGGTTCAGACTCTGAAGTTTTCTGAGTTTGCAATGGAGTATGATATTCCATGGTTTTTTGGAAATTTGTTACCTTAGGAGTATCTTGTAGCCTTTTATTAAATTGGTCCCATTCCTGCTCCAAATTTCTTCTTTTGATTTTAGAACTAGTACATTTAGTAAGGTCACTTATGACTTGTTTTTCAGCTAACCTTCTACTGCATTCCGATGTATTCTCTATATCCTGTGTTTTCCCTATTTCCTGGCCTTTCCCTGTATCCACTTGAGATTATATATGACAATTTGGTCCTTTCTTGTTGATAGTTACACTGGGCGTAGGCTTGTCATCAGCTCTTCACAAATGCAATGGGATTGTTTCAAGCCCCTGACTTCTGAATTCCTGAAACTTTTCAAAATCATCAGGATTTAAATTTTCCTTTTCCTAATTGAATGCTTTTTCAAATGATTTAGCAGATTGTAAAAGATCTTAAGAATCATTGGCTTCATTGTTGAAGGGCTTGATTTTCACTACAGTAGTAATATTGTGTGCTATCTTGTCTGCGTCAAATTGCCCCTTTGGCAGAGTATGGAGCCTGAGGCTCTCTAGGCTTAGTAATTTTTTGTTTACATGGTTGAAATTTTCCAATGAAAAAGAACCACACCAGATGGGAAAGGATGGCCACAATGAAGTTTTGTTATCTTTTATGGTCTTGGTTAAGCCTTTTCCCACAGTTTAGTGGGCTATTTCTCTTGCTAATAGCTTGTCGGATACATACAAAGGGAGTACATGCAGGCTCATTGTATTGCCAAAAACTTTGATATATGTAAACCATTCTTCAGAAAAATACTTGCCTACTACAAGAAGCTCTGTAGAGACTTCTTTAGAAAACCTTGGGGATTTCTTATTAAAAATCAATTGATGCAATGGTAAAATAACACTGTGGCATATTTTATAAAAATGGGGTATATAATGGGATTCCCACATCTGTTTGTGGCTAAGATGGATGGGGTAGGGATATTGCAATGTCCATTTCCAATCCATCATTGAAAACTTAGTACAAAAACAGATGGCATCTGTGATATAGGTGCTGAAATAAAATGGAGGAAGGTTCTCTGTGGAGGTGGATCTCTTTTGACGATACTCGAAAATAGCAATAGATAGGTTATAATATAAGATAGTGGCCCAATTCATTATATGGGAATTAACACAAATATCAATTAAAGGAATCTATTCTATAGAGAACTTGGTATTATTAGGCAACCCATATAATCTACATAACATAGAAGCTGCATAGTTGTGGGGATTTTCTAAAGAAGCAATGGGGTGCATACTCATCTTATCATATTTGAATTTTTTCTGTAGGACTCTCCAGCCATGGATCATCTTGAAGGGTTCTTCATTATTCTTTGTGAAGTTTGCCAGGTATGACTTTTCATATATGTCTCGAGGGTCGAGAAGATGATATTTTTGCTTCAAGTCTTCAGTTTTTAATGATCCCATTAGCTCCATCTTTGAGTTTCTGAATTGCTTGTCTTCAATACTGATATTTTCCACCACCCGTCTAATCATATCAGTGTATGTGAGTAATTTGGCTCTTGCTCCTATTCTGTGAAGGAAGGAGCAAGAAACATCTTTGAATTGGACCTCCGAGGGTTTTATTGAGTCTTCTATTGCCTTTGTGATAGTAACTTTAGGTTGCTCATCTTCATGTTTGTTGTATATGACTTCCCATGTCGTTGCTCCTCCATCAACACTACAAATTGTATCAGTGAATATGGGCGACATCTCTGATACCTCAGAGTCTGTAATGCTCTGCTTCTTCTGCTTTTGCATTACCTTTCGTAATGACATCTGTTTTGAAGCTTGCCTAAAACAAAAGAGATATATCAGTGCACACAGGCTGAGAGTTCTCTTAAATGACTTTGAATCGTGGGAAGATTTTGCATGAGATTTGTGTGTTAATTAGCCATAACTTGAAAACATCAATTACTCTCCTCGAGATGCTAAACATTAATTACTCTATCAAACCACTTAATATTTCATTAAAACTCAGTAACTTCCCACACTTCACACTTTTTTTGCACATGGAAAATTTCAAATGTTACCATAAAACGTTGTTCGAAGTTAATTCAAAATGCGATTGCGAGAATCACAATATCGCATTTCACAAATTTTAATGGGTGACACAATCGAATGCTTTATTAATTTGCGACTTGCGAAGTGCGATCATGTGTTCTTAAAGTGTTTTGATCAGAATATTGCAGTGGGGGGGTTGTATTGCATATCGCATTTCGAGATTTTCTTTAAGATGTTAATAATTGTCACCTGGAAATCATGTGAAATGCGATTTGCAATAAAGGTTCTAAGCCTGGGTTGTATTCTAAGGGTTTTAAGGCAATTTGTAGAATTAGCATTTATTTCCAAAGGCTAAAAATTTAAAAGGTTCCCCATTTATATGTTAAATATTAACTATTACTCATATAAATGGGGGGGTTGTTACATAGTACAACAATTGGATTCACTTCGAAGAACCATCTATCTCTGATTGATCTTTTGAAATTTCTAAAACTTTCAAAATTAGAAGAGTTATAGGGATAATAATTACATGAGTTGTAAACTAAACAACATTTCTCTGAAATCTTAATCACTCACTCAACCTATTTACTCAACTACTTTACTCTTGTAGTGATAAAATACAAATGTTTGCATCAGCCAATACTAAGATTTAAAGAGATATATCATGTGTCTTCTACAGATTAGTTTTTATTGTTTACTCATTTATCACAAATAAATCCTTTTTTGCCAGTAGGCGTTCATAGCCTCGGAAGGGTTATCTCTTAACCAACAATGATTCATTGTCCCATCCGAAGCAATTTTCAAAATTCAAAATGATATTCATTTGTTTTGCTTTCTCATTTGGACCTTGTTTTTTTTCCTTCACGTAATTTTTCTTTTCAAGTTTCTTAAAAGACATTGTCTAGGCTTGGTAACCCAATAATGACAATTCCATTCACCATTGGTAACTAAACTAAACAAGTTGGCTCTTGATGAGACCCCTTGTCCTTTGATTGATTAAATCATTGGATATTACCCTGTTTTGATGTGAAGTTTTGGTAATATCAGTTTAATTATTCCCCTATGATCATGGTAAACAAGCTCATAATGAGACTTAATATCTTTTAATTTTTTCATATTTTAGAATTACACTCTGAAAAAAGAAAATTTTATCAGATGGGGTGAATCATTGGCCCTTTTATAGAGTTTTGGATGATAATAATAGAGTTTTGAGATACTCATCTATAGATAGTCCTTACTAGGTTAAAGATTCTTTTCTTCACTAATAACGAAACATATATACTTTATAAAGATAAGAGTTTGTTCATAGAATAATTTTTTTTAGCAAGGTCAAGTTTTTTCAAAGAAATAAGGTTCACTTTGATACTCAAATGCTCTAATTATTTCTTTAACTTTTCCTACTTATAGAAGGGAAAAATCAAAATATTATCAGAGACTTTATTTTGAGAAGACAAAAGTAAATACTACTTTAACCTTTATTTTCCTAAGAATCTTAAAGACAATATGATACAAAATTAGAAGAGGTTGTCTTCTAGGAAAATTATTTTTTCCGAATCTGCCCATTAACGGGCAAAGAATCTATCTTACCTGACAAGTATCATAAGAAATGTTGATTGACCAATTTTCTCAATGATTTTGAATGGTCGAAGCCACAGTCTTTGGAACTTGGTATGCTTACCTTTTTCCTCATGTGCTTTGTCCCATTTCAAAACCAAATCACCTACTTCAAAAGTTTTATGACTGATAAAGGTTGTATCAAAAGAGGCTTTAACTAGCTAATGATGATGGGAATGGGTAACTTTATCCTTTTCTCTTTCTTCTTCAAGCTTAAGGATCTAAATTTGTCTTTCTTGAAGAGAAGAGGAAGGATTTTCATTTATAAATTTCACTAGGGTGAGAGATGGGATTCCTATGTTTGTGGGGAGAACTTCTTCTTTTCCATAAACTAAAGCAAAAGGAGAAGAATCGATTGAGGTCTTCTGTGTTATTCTATCTGCCCAAAGAGAAAATTTCAATGCTTTGTGCCAATTCCTATGATTTTGGTTTATAGTCCTCTTGATGATTCTGATAAGGTTTTTGTTTGTTGATTTGGCTAATCCATTACCTTGTGGAAAATAGTTGGATGAATAATTCAATTTGAAACCTCTTTTTAAAGCAAATTCTACCATAGTATTTCCAAAAAAATGAGATGCATTATCAAACATTAAAGTTGTGGGTAAGCCAAACCTGGTGATTATGTATTGATCAATAAAATTTGTAATACTTTCTGTATTAGCTACCTTTAGTGCGATAACCTCTACCCATTTCATGAAATAATCAATAGCTTTAAGGATGTACTTGTACTGCTTGGAAGAGTTAGGAACAATCTCACCAATCATATCTAATCCCCATTGTTCAAATGGTTGTTGGATATTCATTGGCTACAAAGGGAATGCTGGTTTCTTTTCTCTTCTAGCTACAATTTGACAAGTTTTGCATTTCCTTGCATAGTCATGTGCATCCTTGAATAGTGTTGGCCAATAATAACTTGCATGCAGGATTTTGCGAGTTGTGGCATTTCCTCTGAAGTGACCTCTAGCTGGTCTATCATGTAGCTCTTGCATAACCTTTTCAGCTTCAGGTTTTTCTAGGCATCTTAATAATACTAAATCATAATTTTTTCTAAATAATACATCATCAATTAATTCATACTGATTTGATTTCAACCTTAAAGCACACTTTTCTTTGTAATTGAGATGCACAGGAGCATATCCATTCTTTAAATAAAACTTCAAATCAACATACTATGATTGTGAATTGTTGAGGCTTACCTATGATATTTGCACTTCATTACCTTGGTCTCCTTCTGTTGATAAATGGGAAGCTCTTGTTGGCATCCTGCAAAAACCTTGGCCCCTAACAATTTTAGTTGGCCGGATTTCTACATCATACTCTTGAAGTGCAGTGACCGAATTGGCTCTTTTCTCCCCCATTTCTCTTTGAATCAATAATTGCCTTACTGTAGGATAAGGCACTATTATTTTTGTATGGGTTTTGAGGAGAAAAGGTATGAAGTGTTTCAAGGTTTTGAATAGAGAAAAATATTGTTTCTCAACGACTGAGTAGTTTAACTCGGCACCCTGTAAATTGGAACTGAAAAAAGAGATAGGTGCCTCTATGTTTTAATCGTTCAGTTGTGTTAAAATTGTTGCATATGATGTATCAGATGAAAAAGTGTACAACACAAAAGGTTTGAGAAAGTCTGGAGTTGTTAAAGAAGGAGCATTGATGATGGCTTTTTTGATTAACTCAAATGACTCTCTTTCATCTTTACCCCATTTGAAGACTGCATTCTTTCTTATCATTGATTGAAGGGGTAGGACAATCTATGAGAAATCTAGAACAAATCTTTTTACAAAATTGATCTGGCCTAGGAATGATTGCATGGTCTTTTTGTTATGTGGGAGAGGAATTTTTTCAATTTCTTGGATTCTATCAAGATCAATATAAATTCCTTTCTTGGACACTATGAATCCGAGGAGTTTTCCTTCTTCCAAAGAAAAGTATGACTTTTTGGGATTTAGAGAAATGCCATATTTCTTTCATCTTTCAAAAATATGCTTTAGGTCATTCAAGTGATTATTTCTATTCCTAGAGTAGACTGTGATGTCATCTGGGTAAATAACAATTGATTTATTAATCAGATCTTTAAAAGAAATATCCATGGCATGTTGAAATGTAGCACCTACATTGATAAGTCCAAAAGGCATCTTTTGATAAGCATATGTCCTCCACTTGGTCTTGAATGTTGTCTTTAATCTATCATCTGGATGTACAAGAATCTGATTGTATCTTGAAAAACCATCTAGAAAAGACATTAGCTTAGAACCTACAACTGATTGCAATATTTGCTCCATGGTAGGCAAAGGAAAGTTATCCTTTTGACAAGCTCTATTTAAGTTCCTAAAATCAATACAAATCCTGAATTCTCCATTATGTTTCTTGTCAGGAACCATATTTGATACCCATTTTGAGTATCTAACATGAAATATTATCTTTTCTTTAAGAGGTTTTTTCAACTCAGATTTGATTTTACTTTCAAGGTTTGGATGAATATTTTTGAGCTTCTGTTGAACTATTTTCTCATTAAAGGTCATTGGTATAGTATGTTGAATTACAGAGGTATCATAGGTCTTGAGATCTAAATAATCCCAGGCAAAGACACCTTTATATGTTTTCAACAACTTAATGAATGACATCCTTTCTTCGGATGATAAACCAAGACCTAGGTTGACACTTTGAGGTGTTTCATATGTACCTAGGTTTAGCACCTCAAATCTCAGAGTAGACCTATGAGCCTTGGAGTTGGTAATCTTCTTAAATATTTCTTTCAAATCATATAGATCTTCCATTTTGACTACAGACTTCGGAATTTGCTTTTGATCTTGTTTATGGTTGATTTGCAAGCCATGTTCATGTTCATCTATGATTTGTTCCTCATAAGATCCTTCTGATGTAAGGAAATCGATTATATCAACACCATTATTAAACACTCTCCAATTTGTTACATTATCAGGAATGGATGGTTTGAAAAATAACTCTATGGAAAATCTATCTGGACTAAATTCCTATAAAGGTATAATCTTAGATGCTACATTGGCAAGTAAATCAGCACTTGCATTTTGTAATCTGGGGACTGAAGAAATGTTAAAAGCAGTGAAATGAGAAGTAAGATTCTGGGCTAAAAATTGATAATGTTTGAGATGCCCAAACATATAATGGATTGTGTTTCTTACCTATTTAATAACTATTTCAGAGTCTCCATATACTTGCAAATACCTGACATCAAGGCCAATGGCTTTGTACAACCCTTGAACCAATGCTTCATATTCTGCAGTATTGTTAGTGTATTGAAATTCAAGCCTACAGGCTAACATGGTTTTCTCTCCTTGTGGGCTGATTAGGATACATCTAGCACCTACACCATCTTCAGACTTGGAACCATCAAAATAAAGAGTCTAGAATAATGAATTATCTACAAATTTACCAACTAGATCTATACACTTGGAAGCATCAGTTTGCGAAAAAATTCTATCTGAGATACTACAACATTATCCAAGAATGGAGATATTTGTGCATTGAAGGATCCCAAGAATGATTCAGTTTAGTAGTTTATGATGATATTATTGGTGAATTCTACTGGCTCATTGCATCCCTTGAGATCAATGGCTGTGTACTTCATGAATTTCTCAAGTTCTACTCTGATTTGGTTAGGTTTACCATTGTGTGGTAACCACATGTGAGAAAAATCAGTTGCAAATTATCCCTGTAACTTTTCGAACCAATCCATACTTAGAATTAAACCATAAAATTCAGGGATATCAGCCACTATAATATCGATTATTTGTGAAACCTTTGTGCTGGAGGAAAGCCTGGTTGAAACTAATAACATTTCTCCAAGTACCTCTACTTTTGTTCTGTCCATTTGAACTATGTGTACAACATATTTTTGAGGTGTAATATTCAATTTGGTGCACACAGCCCTTGGCATGATGTTTGAAGAAGCTCCTAAATCAACAAGGCAATTATGGACATTTCTGTTGAAAATCTCATAAGTAAGAAGAAATGGAGGTGTATGAGAAATATATCTATCACCTATTAGAAGAAATGGAGGTGTATGAGAAATATATCTATCACCTATTAGAACTAGATTTGTGGGATTTACTTTGTTTGAAGATGAAGGAGGTTTTCCCATATCATAAGTAGATTGAGTGACTACAACGGATGTTAAAGGAGCTATAGGAACTGATTTTAACTCTCTGAGTAAGATGTTTGTTGTTTCTTGAGTTTAGTTAGTTCTTGTAATGAAATATTCTCTCGTCTTTTTCATATCTTCGACTATGTTATATTCCACTGTATCCAAGATTACTAAAGTTTTGGAAGAATTTGGAGGATCTAATGGAATAGAATCAGTTTGAGTAGTCTTAGATTTCTTACTTACTGTCTTCTCCTTTATAGGAGTAGCAAATTTCTGTTTCTGAATTGTTGTAGATGTATCAAGAGAGTTTTTACTTCTTGTAGTTACCAGCATAGCTTTTTCTTCCTCTTTAGTTGGAAGAATGAAGTCCCACATTCCATTTAACTCAACATCTTCTTCAGTTTTGGCTTCTTCCTTGGTTGGTGAGTCTTCTTCCAGTTCTTGATCAAATTCAGTGTTTGATATAGTATTCGGTGGCTGAGATGTAGAAGAAGGATATCTCTTAAATGAGCGAAAATGTTTCTTGGGAGCAGATGACTATGCAAATTGTTTCTTGATTTCGACCATTTCATTTGACATGGTCTTTAATAGATTTTGAAGGCCTTCAAGGTCAAAAGGGTACTTTGGAGCTTTCTTTTTCGAATCTTCCTTGAATGTTACTTTCTTTGATTTCCTTTATTCTATTTGTGACCTCTTTTCTAAGGAAATAATTCTTCTTTCTACAGACATAGCTTCTTTCATGTTTTCTACAAGGGTGGCCTTATTGGCTCTATCAAAAAAAATTGCAATATTAGAAGGAAGGGAGGATATGTACCACTCTATTTGTACATCTACTGTAGGTTTAGAGGTAGTTGGGATTTTGTTTAGCAACTTGTTAAATATGGAGTTGAAATCTTTGATCCTTTCATCTGAATTTGCTTTTAGGTTGGAAAGATCATTTATTAAAGATGTTATAGTCCTATCATCACCAAATTTTGCAAGAAATATTTCTTCAAAAGTATCCCAGTTTCTTGTTGAACCCGCTGGAAGTGAAAAATACCAAGATCCTGCAGATCCTAGAAAGTATAAGGAAACAGTCTAATTACAACATCTTCATGTGAAACTCCATTAAGATTCATGGCTAACATAAATTTATTTAGATGTTCTTCAATAGGAAGACCATCATCAAGATTATACTTAGGTAACCATTTTTCTGGGTTTGCTGGGAGGGGATTTGGATTAGCAACTAGTACAACACCAGGGTTTGCCCAAGGTTGAGCAAGTTGATTGGCCATAACTTGACTTGGGGATTGGGAAAATTTGAAGTCTGGCCCATAAGTAGATATGGATGGCAAAGAACTTAATACTGGATTAATACTACTAGTAGCAGTACTAGTTGAAGAAATGGATAGTTGAGAAGAGGTGGATTGAGTAGAAGTCAATGGTGAAGTCAATGGAGGGAATGGTGAAGTGATATCATTGGTATCTAAGTCAGATCTTGATGTGGCAACTTTCTTACGTCACGAATGAATGGGAAAATCAAAAGGAGTTACTCTAAGCCTTTCACTTTACAATCAAGTTAATACACCAGTTTCTCATAATAAGGAAGTGATGCTTTCTTTAGAGGCTTCGGGTTTCTCGGGTTTCTTAGTAGAAATGGATATTTATTCCAATTTTTGTATCAAAGAGCAAATTTTGGGAGACTCGGGAGTGTATTATGAAGAAAGTGGTTGTCTTAATACTTCAAGAGACGAGGGAGATGTTTCTACAACTTCAGATTTCCGATCCATAGATTTGGAATGAGATCTAGAAGAAGTCGAAGTTGTGGAGGGGTTTTGGATCTTATGAATGTTTTCCAATTGAGCTTTAGATTTATATGCCATTCATAGTCGGATAGCCCTTCTTCTAGCACCAAAATGTTGAAGCTTCATAATTTTTCTGCTCTAACATGGGGGATAACCACCAAGTCCGGACCTTAAAGACAACTCCTTTTCCGTTTGAAGTGGTGGCTTCGACTGGGGATGATAGGACTAGTTTCCCAGAGTGGGTTTGAAAATGAGAGTGGGTGGTTTTCAAGTGATTACAATAATAATAATGCTAACTAAATGACATATTCTAGCATGCAAATATATAGCTAACTTAATCTAATATAAACCCAAGTATTCTGTACAATATGTGATCTAAAAATATATTTGTTTGACATGTGATAATAAAGATCATTCACGTTTTAAACAGAGATGATAACATGTAAAGATAATTTCTTTGACTAAATAGTTAGTCAAAGAAATGTGTAAACTATATCGCATATATTAATGATCATATATGAAAATAAATAATTTTAGTGAGGCATCATATAGTAGTGTAATTAACACATAACAGAAAGAACATATTTCACATATAATTCATGAAAACAAAATGTTATCACTAATTAAACAAAAACATAACTAATCATACAAGATAAAAGTACCATATGTGTGAGGTTCCACTCACTTGACTAATGACATATATCATCTCCTTTCTTCAAATCAAATTATTCTCCAAGTATACAATAGTTCAGCAACAAAGGAAAGTAGTATGATATTCAAAAGAAATGATCATGTTCCATAATTTCATCAAGGCATTCACAAACTTATAGAAGTGCATTCTTTGCAAATGTTTTTGAAAAAATTCTGGACCCTTCTCTAAATGCATGAGAAGGGTATAAATACTATCTAACTAAAGTTCAAAAATAGATTATACAAAATATTTGAGGTGGTTTCAAACAACGTTCCTGTTAACTAGCAACTAACTCTAAATATAAAAATGATTTGATGAGTAGAGGTTATAAACATGACTTGATGTCTGCCAACTTCTCCTTTAGATCGCATATATTGGACATTGTTTTCACTTGAGGAGGTGCCCCAAACTGCGTCCTAACCTGTCCTACAAAGATAGCATCTGTGAGAAGTGGCAACATCCTTTGAGTTGAGTGGAGTGAACAATTGAGCATCATGATTTGGCTGTGAGGTTTGACAAGGAATTGTTAATATGCCTCCCAACTAGTCTTTGATAATTGTGTGATCGCCTCCCTTTGGGTTTTCATCTCTTCCTTCTAGTTTTTATCCAAGTCATTTAAATCTGGCAGTGACTTCAGGTTACCTTCTTTTACCAAGTTGGTGGTGTGAAAAGTGTGATTTACTGCTTTTACTATGTTCTTTTCCACTCCTGCTTCTCTTGCCACTGCTAATTCATCCTGCTTGATCCACGCATCCCAGTTTGTGAATAAAATGTCCTTATGTGCCTCTTCAATCTTGGGTATATTAGCGTTCCTTCCCTCTTCAGTTTCTTGCCATTCAATGTATTCATAGATATTTGTATTTAAATCATCAAATTTAGTTCTTTAATCAATCACCTTATCTGTTAACTGATCACTAGTAATTAGATAACGGGTGACATCAGACATTCTCTGGCAGAAAAGATCTTGTTGTTTTGATAGAAGGGAATTTATCTCTAATTCTTATTTGATGAATTCATCAATAGTAGGGACATTGTTATATTTTTCCATGGCTTCTTGTAATTCTTGGATTTGCATGTTCTTCGTAGATATGCCTGCTTCATGGCTTATCTCTAATACCTCCATATTCCACTGCAACTGGGCTATTTGTTCAGTGGCTTGTTGGTTCACATTTTCCTTCTCGATTTGCAGTTGTTTCTTTAGCTGCACTATCTTTTATTCCCTCCCCCTTAACAAAATAGATACCTCAGTGGCTTTATCCATGGTGGCAATAGAATATGCCCCTATAAACTGTGATAGTTTGGTCAAATTTTCAACAGGATTGGAAGGAATATCCTTCTAGACTATGTCCATCGACTCATTCCCTAGTGGGATCTTGGGTGTTTCCACCCTCCTTATTTTCCTTTATCTTCTCACTATAGCCTTATGCAGTGGGTTTTAAAATACATCTAAAGGAGGAATTTCTATGACCTTTAAGATAATTTCAGATGTTGGCAATGCAGGAATGCTTTCTATATTCTACAAACTTGTCGCTTTCTCATTCATCGGCTCAGACTCTAAAGTTTTCTGAGTTTGTAATGGAGTATGATATTTCATGGTCTGTTGGACATCTATTATCTTAGGATTATCTTGTATCCTTTTATTAAGTTTGTCCCATTCCTGCTCCAAATTTCTACTTTTGATTTTGGGACTGGTACCTTTAGTTAGGTCACTTACGACCTATTTTTTGGCTGACTTTCTACTGGATTCCATTGTATTCTCTGTATCTTGTGTTTTCCCTGTATCCTAGGCTTTCCCTGTATCCACTTGAGATTCTATGTGAGAATTTGGTCCTTCGTTGTTGATAGTTACACTGGGCGTAGGCTTGTCATCAACTCTTAACAAATGCAATGGGATTGTTTTGAGCCTCTGACTTTTGAATTCCTGAAACTTTTCAAAATCATCAGGATTTAAATTTTCCTTTGCCCAATCAAATGCTTGTTTGAATGATTCAACAAATTGTAAAATATCTTTAGAATCATTGGCTTCATGGTTGAAGGGATTAATTTTTACCATAGTAGTAATAATGTGTGCTATCTTGTCTGGGTCAAATTGCCTCTTTGGTAGAGTATGGAGCCTAAGGCTCTCTAGGCTTAGTAATTCCTTGTTTGCATGGTTGAAATTTTCCAACGAAAAAGAACCACACCAGATGGGAAAGTATGGCCACAATGACTTTTTTTTATCTTTTAGGGTCTTGGTTAAGCATTTTCCCACAGTCTGGTGGGCTATTTCTCTTGCTAATAGCTTGTCAGAGACATACAAACGTAGTACATGCGGGTCCACTATACTACCAAAAACTTTGATATATGTAAACCAATTTTCATCAAAATACTTGCCTACTACGGGAAGGTCTGTAGCGGATTCTTTAGAAAACCTATGGGCTTTCTTATTAAAAATCAATTGATGCAATGGTAAAATAACACTGTGGAATATTTTATAAAAATGGGGTATATAATGGGATTCCCACATCTGTTTGTGGTTGATATGGATGGGGTATGGGGCTTGCAAAGTCCATTTCCAACCCATGATTGGAAAATTAGTACAGAAACATATGGCATCCATGATATAGGCATTGAAGTAAAATGGAGGAAGGTTCTCTGTGGAGGTGGATCTCTTTTGTAGATACTCGAAAATAATAGTAGCTAGGTTATCAGAGAGGATAGTGGCCCAATTCATTATATGACACAAGCATCAATTAAAGGAATCCATTCTATAGAGAACTTAGTATTATTAGGAAACCCATATAATCTGCATAACATAGAAGCTGCATAGTTGTGGGGATTTTCTAAATAAGCAATGGGGTACATACCTGTGTTATCATATTTGAATTTTTTCTCTAGGACTCTCCAGCCCTGGATCATCTTGAAGGGTTCTTCAATCTTCTTTGCGAAGTTGGCCAGGTATGATTTGTCATATATGTCTTGAGTGTCGGGAAGATGATACATTTGCTTAAGGTCTTCAGCTTTGAATGATCCCATTAGCTCCATCTTTGATTTCCTGAATTGCCTGTCATCAATACTAAGATGTTCCACCATACATCTAATCATATCAATGTATGGGAGTAATTCGGCTCTTGCTCCTATTCTGTGAAGGAAGGAGCAAGCAATATCTTTGAATTGGACCCCTGAAGGTTTTATTGAGTCTGTTGTTGTTGTGGTGAAAGTAATTTTAGGCCGCTCATCTTGAAATTTGTTGTATATGGCTTCCCATGTTGTTGCTCCTCCATCAGCACTACAAATTGTATCAGCGAATATGAGCGACATCTATGATACCTCAGACTCTGTAATGATATGCTTCTTCTGCTTTTGCATTACCTTTCATAATGACATCTCTTTTGAAGCTTACCTGAAACAAAAGAGATATATCAGTGCACACAATGGAGGGTAATTAAGGCTGAGAGTTCTCTGAAATGAATTTGAATCGTGGCAAGATTTTGCATGAGATTTGTGTGTTAACTAGCCATAACTTGAAAACATCAATTCCTCTCCTTGAGCTACTAAACATTAATTACTCTATCAAACCACTTAATATTTCGTTAAAACTCAGTAACTTCCCACGCTTCATGCTTTTTTTGCGCATGGCAACTTTCAAACAGTGTTGTATAATGTTGTTCGAAGTTAATGAAAAATGCAATTGCGAGAATCACAATATCGCATTTCGCAAATTTTAAGGGGTGACACAATGGCATGTTTTATTAATTTGTGACTTGCGAAGTGTAATCACATGTTCTTAAAGTGTTATAATCAGAATATCATAGCCGGGGGGCTTTATCGCATATCGTATTTCGGGATTTTCTTTAAGATGTTTATAATTGTCACATGGAAATCGTGTGAAATGCGATTTGCGATAATGCTTCTAAGCTTGGGTTGTACTCTAAGGGTTTTAATGCAATTTGTAGAGTTAGCATTTGTTTTCAAAGGCTAAAAATTTAAAAGGGTCCCCATTTATATGTCAAATATTAACTATTACTCGTATAAATGGGGGGGGGGGGTTGTTACATAGTACAACACCTCACAAGAAAACTCCACACTTCAAATTTTTATGGTTCTGCTACAAGATGTTTAGTGGAGGAATTTTGCAAATATTCATAGAATTTTTGTTTGTGAGAGGTGATAGATCCAGTACTTACCCCTTCCTTGTAGACTCCTTCAAAGTTCCAGGGTTTTGTGGCCAATAATTTTCAATATAGGGCCCATTTTTGCCTCTTGCGACAATCTTGTAGCATGAAGACTATTTCATGTAGCACCTAGTCTGTCTCTTGTAGCAACCTTGTTTCTTCCTGTAGCATGGTAGTTTGTGCTTTGAGATTCTTATATGGGGCTTCTCTAGTGGTTTCCCTTCTCATGGATGTTAAAATTTTCTTCCCCTTTGGCTGAAACATCCTCCCATTTCTCCTAATTCTCATTCTCGGGGCTACTTGAGTGTATTTTTAATTTTTTCTTTAGAGCAGTCTCATTGGTAGAAACAATATTAACTTCCTTTTTATCAGTGAGGGAGAATGATGGTATAATTTAGATCAAACAAAATATTTTTTCTATGCTCCCATCTTTCCTTTACACACAGTAATTTCCAATGAGACCTATTGCTCAATTGTCTATTATATGCTACTAACTTCAAGCAAAATTTCTCATGGAACTATATGGAAATCAAGGAAGGAGGAATACATTTACTCTTTTTCAAAATAGATTTGTATATGCATGAGGGTTTGAAGACAATTTTGGGTCATTGTGGCCCTCTTTCACCCTAAAATTCCTCCTGTAGCTTCCTCATGTAGCACCTGCAAACAGAGTTTGAAACACCTCGGTGGCACACTAAGTAGTCTAATAAAACTAGATCACCCTTCCTCCAACTATCTTTTTAGAAATGAGCGATGGTGCAAATGAAGTTCAAGCATAATACATAATATTCCCTTGTGGTAAGAGCTCGGAGTGATTTGGTGACATCGCACATATACGAGTTTCCTTTTTTGAACCATTGTCCCCACTCCTTGCAATCATTACCCTTCTTAATTTGGATTTTCCATGTTGCATGAGTGAGGGATTTAGTTGTACTTAACTGGTTGAGGGTGGTCGAGACCATGAACCCATCCTTAGCTTATAAAACCTCATCTCTCATGCATTGACAACAAATTTCTAACTATAATATGTTAGAGTCGGTCTGGTCAGTCCTCCGTCAGAGATCAAAACTCTTTATGCATTTCATTTTTAGGTGTCCTACTCCATTCACTCAGCTGCATTCCGCTAGGGGCATGCCATAATCTGATGGAGAAGGTCATGCTAGTCATTTCCCCTCATGTCTGGCTCCTGTTGGCTTATGTCTTTGTGTCAAACAATCAAAAAGTCCACAACAGTCAAGGTCTGGTCCTTTAATGGACAAAAGTCATTTTTGGTCATTCAGTCTAGGGATAGATCAGTTTGGTTTCTAAATAGGTCCTGTAAAGCCATGCAGACCAGAGTGATGCTCTTGCAAAGTAATGATCCGCAGATTTCCATCATCTTATTGATAAAATTTGACGGTTCTTCAAAACTCTGTTTTGAAGAAAAGTCAAACAGTGCTATTGGTGACAAAATTTTCAAAAAGGGTTGACAATTGATTTCTTCAGGTGCAGTCATGGTTCCCATGACCAGATGCTCTGTCATGCAATCCCTGAAAAAAGTGTTGAAAATTTCATCGTTTGAGCCCAAAATTCAGAGAAAAGGTGAAAATCATGGTTATATTAAAGTCAGTGAAAAGGTGTTGAACAGGACATTAGAAAAGTGGGTTTTTTGAAAAAGTTAATTTAAAACATGACCTCCAAGCTTATATACACAAATACCATCATGAAACAAGATCATTGTGCAATCAAAGGCATTGGGAAAATGTTACAAGGTCATGAGTTGAGGATTTGAGCGATTTGGAGTAGGTGTAGGCGATTTCTGGGCGCGCGGTGCACTCGCTGGGCACGGCGCACACAGAGCCCACCCACAGTTCAAAATTACCACTGGTGCGGCGCTAAAATTCTAGAGCTCCAAATGAGGAATGGTTTGCATTTTTGGATTCAGCATGGAAAATCACGACTACTGGTGCCCGGACAAGAAATTTTTGCAAGATATGAGTCTCCAAAAGGTCAAAAAACACCCAAAAATGGCCTCTCTGCCCCTTTTTTGACACACAGGAAGCAGTCTTGGGAGAATGGATATTTGGAGGAGCAAATGAGCACTAAATTCAAAAATTCCAGTGGGGTTAGAAAGTAGATAGGACAGGCTTTCCAACAAGCCCACTTAGGCACATTTTGGACACCTGCAAGTGCCCCAAAATAGGCTCCAAAGTAGCGCAGCGCATAGAGAAAATGGCATGGCGCACAGAGGAAAAATTGCCAAATTTGCTTCCATTTCGCGAAATTTCAGTTCACGACTTCTCCAAGTGGGCCCGCTCATCTACACTTTGGTTTTTTGGAACCAAAGGCAGCATTTAAAGTATTTTTTCTCTAGATTGGCTTCTATCCAAGTGGCGAAGGAAGGCAAATGGTCACCCAAGCCAAATGTCATGTTTGTAGCGCTGCACTTGTAGCTGATGGTTGGCTATTCATCTCCATTTTGTAATGATTCGAGTAACTCCCCAACTCTTGGGCGTTCTATCTCTTCATGGCACATTCTATATATTGTATGCAAACCATTTGCAAAGAATTGGTTGGCTTATAACTTCTGGGAGACTGTGGGAAAGAAACTCTGTTTCTTCACTGTGTATTTTTGACAGAGAATTAATGAAAGGCAGCGGCTCTGTTTCATGAGATTCTTGTGGTTGTGAGTGTAGCAAATGTGTCTCTTATGTTTTCATATGTATTTCGTTATGTTTCATAATTCAATTCATGTTCAATTCCAGTGAAATTTTCTGAGTGAGATTAGGTAGAATTCAATTTTATTGCTCTGCTTGTGGGAAAATTTCATGTTTAGTGTTCTTCTTCTGTTGAAAAGGATTCATGTTCCTATGCCCTTTTCACACTCCTCAGCAATCTCTCCGTTCCGCATTATTCCAAACTAAATTGCTACACTTTTCGCCTGCCTTGCCTCACGAAATAATCTGTGCCTTTGTGTTAAATTCTCTGTTCTTTGTTGTCTGTTGGTCCCATACCGTCCCAGAAGCTCGGTCATTCATAAAAATTGTTTCTTGTGTCCATATTCACTTACTAGCCTAAGATCAATATTTCATTGTAAGTCATCTCAAACCGTTTTTTGCTTATCTATTCATTGAGCGTGACTCGGAGAGAGCCCTCTCCTGTTCTGGTAGGGCTAGATACCAGACTGAGCGTGGTTTGTGGTTACCCTGAATTTTTCCTTCTTTCAGCCTAGGGCAAATTTAGGTGCTAACATAATATGTGCAAGAGAAGAGGTCAAGAATATTGCATACCTATACGTACCTGATGGTTGTTGGAGAGGCATGCATTCTGTTGCTGAGTTGGTGATAGATCCATGGTCCTCTGGAGGTGTTAGTTTCCTTTGCTTGGTTCTACACATGTCTTCATAAGTTGATGATTCTTTGACTGATAAGGTTGTTGTGTACAAGTTTCTTTCTAGTGCCTAATTTTCTGCTAGTGGATTCGATGGACTACTTCCTAATGAGGGTGTGCCACTTCTCAACTTCATAAATGGCTTCATGATGCTCGAGATGGCTAGATCTTCTTCTGTGTGAGTGAAAAAAGAATTGATGTTGAGTTCTGTTGTAACTGTGCAGGTTGCTATAGGAGGATTCCTCTTCCTGTAGAAGTCATTTAGTTCCTCTTAGATACCTCATTAATTCATGTGGGATTGATGGAAATTCATAGGAGGTATAAGGATAGGTTTAAAATCATCAAAAGGTGGTGTAGGTGGTGGAAAAGTTGATGACAAAGTTTTTGCGATTGTTTCATGTAAGGCAGAGTGGAATTTGAAGATAAATTTTGGCTAGATGGATTGGATGGGTGATGGAAGTGGTTTTGGGGGACCTATATCAAACTTCCATAAAGAAGAAATGACCTTTTGACCCCTTCCTCCATTCAAGTCTACCTCCTGTAGCAATTTTGGTCCCTCTTGTAGCATTTTAGGACAAACTCCTGTAATAGAATTGTTTTATCCATATCTCTCAAACAATAGACTGGATTGACTTGAATTTTTTTGAGGATGTTTCCATTATCCTTATGCACCTTCCCATAAAAACATATTGGCCAATGGATGCACGAATCTCAAGAAAAATAAAAAATGGTTGTAGGTGATGGAGGTCACTTTCTCGAAAAGTGTGCACTAGAATTTTCCAAAATTAGTTGAGCATGTTATTATCATCCATATGCATCTCCCCATGAAAAATATCAGAAAATGGATGCACGGTTTGCAATATATGATAAAATATCTATTTGCTCTGTGTATTTTGGCCTCTTGTAGCAAAACATAGTCTTCTTGTAGCATTTTAGGACAACGAGGAAAATGAATGGGAAAAGCTTCAGAATGATGGGTGGATGGTGGAAATAGATGAGGGTGATGGATCTGCATGGCCTTGGTCCTATTGGAGCATATGGGCAAAGGAGGAGAAAGCCCAAGTTTGACTTCCTTTGACTAAATTTTTGATCACTTTTTTCCATTTGGTGCTAAAGTGTTCTTGTTGCTTGAAAAGCTTGGAGAGAACCTACATTCATGAGAGAGATATACATGGAGTAAAGAATTTTTTTCTTTTTTCTTTTTTCATTTTCTTTTTATTTTAGGCCTACTAGCTACCTCAATGAGGTTTTCAACTAGTAGGTCTACCTAGATCCCCCAATGGAGGTTTTCACCTACGACCTTTTCTTTTTTCTCTTGTTTTCCAACCCATTAACCACTTCATGGAAGTTTTAAATCAATGAGCCAATATCAGGTGCCTCAAATGAGGTTTTCACTTGATATTTTATTTTTTCCTCTAATTTGTTTTTATTTTTTATTTTTTTATCCTACTCTACTTGAAAAAAATAAAATCTCTTTCAAGTATAGGAATACTTGCAATGGAGCCGTGTGCACATAAGGATGAAAGATAAAATAATGTGTAGGCTCAAAACATACGCTTTGACATGTACCTGAATGTGATATACCAACTACTTTGACTGAGATGAGATCAAAAATTGTTGAAGAAGAGTGTGGTGCTATAGCGTAACAATTTTATGGAACCATATTTCAATATAGTTGTGATGCCCCTAATCCACTTGCTAAGTTGGATCTTCTTGGATGTCTTCTTCTTCCATGAAATTTAGATCTTTTTATTTTTCCTTATTATTCTCTTGAACACATAGAGGATCTAATGGTGAACATGATGTAACTTCCTCAATCTCTGATTCTGATGTATGCCCTTCATCAAGTGCAACCCATTATTCTTTGGTCTTCTCATTTGAATCTTCTTTTTCTGAATGTTGTCCTTCAATGACATCAAGAGAATCTCTTTTTTGCAATACTCTTCCTGAGCTAAGATGTATACCATTTAGATCAAGAGATTATATTTGGAAGTGTTTTACCTCAGCATTGTAAGTAGGTTGAGCTAGTTCCTTGTGTGGGTTTGGAAATGGTGGTATAGATAGTTGAGTGGGAGTAGATATTTGAGATGGATGTCATTGGGGTTGTGTTTTTGGTGGAGGTGGATGGTACAGATAACATGTATTTGGGTATGGAGGATATTGAGGAGAATATTGAGGATATTGTGGATTTCTCCCATAAGGTTATTCCCAACCTTTTTCCCAATATTAGTTTTGTGGTTGAGATGGCCAAGGTTGCCAAGGAAAGGGTGTGTCCGATTACTTTGAGATGGATGTCCATAATCTTGAAATTGTGAATTAGGCCCTTGCATCATACTAGGTTGACTAGGCTTCCATGGTCATTTTGGAGCTACATAACATAGTTGCTTTGGTGATTGACTTGCTCCATTGTCCTCCTGGTAAACTTCCTTCAACCTTGGTAATGATGGGTAATATTTAACATGTGATTATCCATGGACAACACAAATATCAACATCTTCTTTTTCCTTGATTTCCATTCTTAGAATTTCTACTTGTTTTCTTAGATTTCTAGGAATTTATGTTTTAAAGTCATCAAACAAATTTCCAAGTTTAGCTTGACTTACTGATCTTGATGTTGATTTACTTACTCTTGCCCTTTCTCTTGATATGTGTTTGTAAGTTTCACAAATTTCTTCAAACGATAAGTGGTATACATCACCTCTACTCATGAGATTAAGGAGATCAACCCACTCATCCTTAATTGTTCTAAGTAAGAGGGTTTTTAGTGTGTCAGATCCTAAATGATGTAATTTTTCCCTCTTAACATTATACATGAACCTCTCTATTAGATCCTTAACGCTCTCATCTTCTTTTTGATTCATTCTAAAGATTTCCCCTTTAAGATCATGATATTTATATTTTTTTGAAAATATATTTTGCATATCATTCCATGATGTTATTGAATTAGTCCTTAAATTCATGAACCATTTAAGAGCTCTATCCTTCAATGTTTCCAGAAACAAGCTCAACTTTGAGTGTCTAGTAAGTAACCATAAGATCTACAAAAGATTTCAAATTCAAAGAGAAAGGTTTTTTGGATCCTCTGACCTCATACCATGGAAGTTTAGAAGGAAATATGGAGGGATGTTCTTCATATGCACATTAACATTAGGATCTTGAATGGGAAGTCCAAGAGGACCTTCTTCATTGTCATTATCTCCATCCATTTCTTCTACCTTATTTTTCAACTCCTCTTATTCTACCTAAAAAAGTGGACACTGATGTGGCTCTTACTACACCACGTGATAAAATGCGGGGGGTTGGTGTTGGAGATTTTTATTTTTTTTGAATAAGAATGCTAATGCAATGCAATTTTATGTTTTTGAAATGAAATATGCCTAATGAAAATCTTTTTTGTTTTTGCAGAAACTAAAAGAAATGAATCAATTAGGGAAGAACAAAATGCATATTTTGACGCCTCCCCGACAATGGTGCCAAAAAGCGATGAGCCTCAATATTGCAACAAGAATATTGAAACTCCCAAGGATACCAAATTTAGTTATCAACCCGGGGTTCGTACAAACTTAAGAGGTATCAACACTATATGTGCAACATACAATGTGTCCTCCTTTTGTTGATCTGATGAATGTCATGAAATCAAAGCCTAAACTAATTGCGAAAATGGAATTGTTACTCTACTAACAAGAAATATAAATGCTACTTTCTCAACTTGTAAATGCTAACTAATCAATTCATGAAAGGACAAAGGTTAATGTACTTGCAGAAGAAAGTTATTTTATATTGCTTAATTCATCAAACTACCAATCATAATTTCACGTACCATCTACCTAGTGTTGGGACAGGAAAAAGGTATGATTTCTCTTCATTAAATGCTTCATTTATCATTCATCCTTATAAGATTATCTCTGTTTATAGATTAAAATGAGGAAACTATCAGCTAAAGTTGGAAGAAACTGTTTGGTGATAGAATAGGAGAATTTAGTACAAAAAACTGATTCTTTGCTATCTTTGTATGCAGAGATGCGATTGGGCAAAAGTTCGGTGGGCAGGACAACACGAGGCCATAAAGGGGAAAATCCAAGGCGTCTAGGGTAGAAAAGGAAGTGGAAGATCAACTCGAATACTCCTGTTTTATCATATGATCAGATTTTATTGCGAAATCCTTAAGATCTCCTGATCCTAAGGATTCGCTTCTATCCAAGTTTCTCTTTTATGTTATATAGGGCCGAAAGGAAAATAGATACAAGTTCACACTTGTAATTTGTAATTATTATTTTTTAAGAAAAAACGTTGTTAATTCAGTGACTCTGTCAGCTGTTACTTTGAAGTTAATGAAAGAAGGTTACGTTTGATACATCTCTATATTCTAAGTTTTTATTAAGTAGAGGCTTTTGGTGACTCTGGGCCCAGTTACAAGAAGTTCCACTGCTCCTTTGTGTTATAGTTTTATATTTAGTCTTTGCAATTGATTTAATGTTTAGTTATTTCATTTATCTTGAAGATTTGTGATTTTGATTTATATTGCTATTCAATTAGATTTATATTGAAGCTGTGAGATATACTTAAGTAGTGCCTTGATTAGAATAAGTGAATTCCTGTTTGATTTGTGTTCATTTGAATAGATGTTATTGTAGATCTTGAGAGACAAGACTGATTAACTTCTACGGATTGCAACATATAATGTTTATCATTTAGGAATCCTTTATCGTTGTTTTTGTTCAATTACTGATTGTTGATTGTTGTTCATTTATTATTGTTGTTCAATTGAGTAATGTAGATTGATTTGGGTTGTTATAGATTGGTAGTGTTGTTCGATAATTGTAGTTTCTTTACTTGATTAAGTGTGATTAGTCTTAAGCTTATTTGAATGATTCTCAGTGTAATTCTCATTTGCATTCAGTTCCAATTGGTTTCAGAACAAGTTGCATAGAATTACATAGTGTGTTGTGAGCATTTCTTTCATAGATAGTTCTTTGCAGAGTTGTGTGAATTGAATTGAAGAATTAGCCTTTAATGATTGCAACGATTCATCATTAGATAACCTCTAGCTTCACTGCACATACTATGTTGGCATTGTTGAAATAGAAAGACTTACCTCAGGTTGAAAACTAATGTAGGGATTAAGATTGCCTGTAAAAGTACATCTTAGTGAACCAACATTTTGGCGCCATTGTCGAGGAGAGTGTTTAAAGTGATTGATTTTATTTCTTTGTTGTAGGAGAGCTGGGTTTTAAAAATGTAAGGTAAGAACCTGCGTACCTAGCAAGTAAAGTGCATGCTTACCTGTCTGCTTTATAGAAAAATCATAGAGGTTAAATATGAATTTGTTTTATGAATGACTAGAAATAAAAATATAGAAAAAGAGTAGAATCCTCCACCAAAACCTACAAAACCCAAAGGATTGGTGAACCTTGGGAGAATGACCTTTATAGACGAAATCATAAGAAGAGTAGAGTCTCAAGCATCAGTAGGATTCCAAGCTATACCTAGAAAAAGTTCTACTGCTATCCCTCAAGTAGTAGACTCACCATCTACAGCTCATGCTGAGATTCAAAGCCAAGTAGGAGGATTGGAATAGAGTTTTCAAGCTATAATAAGCCTACACTTTGATCCTCTACAAGAGGGAAAATCCTGTAACTTATGAGAAGGAAAAGGAGAAACTAGTGGGGCTGCTAAAGTAGAACCACAACTGTCTGAACAAGGATCTCCTGAGATTCCAGACCTAGGGAGTGTTGTAAAGCCAGCTCGGGTTGCTAACTCTTTGTTTATTACAAAAGCACCCCTTGAAATCCCTTAAGATTATTGGCATATCTTTAATCAAATGGCAGATCAGCCACTCCAAGGTCAAACCTCAACATTATAGTACCCCATTATTGACCAGGTGGCCAATGCCCCTATGAAGGCTATTCCTCTGTAGAACATCCCAACCTTCCATGGGATGATCACAGAGGATCCTGACTATACCACCGACCCCCAAAAATTGAAATTGTTCCCTTCCACTCTGAAAGGGGAAACTTTAAGATGGTTTATGGGTCTAGGTGGGTGAACCATCAATTCTTGGGATGAAATGAAAAACTCCTTCCTTAAAAGATATCAAGACTTTTGTAAAACTAGGGAACTAAAAGATGAGATTTTCAAGATGACTACAAAAGATAACTAAACACTAGAAGAATATGTAGAATGATTTAATTATAATTTGCAGAGATATCCACACATTGCCCTACCAAAAGAAGTCCTAAGTGTTATATTGATTAAAGGAATGAAAGAGGAATGGGTAGAAACTTTAAACTTAATGGGAAAAGGAGATATTTCTCAAGAAGATTATGATGAAATTATTTGTTTGTGTATCATGTGTTCACAGGGAAGCACACGTACAGAAGAAGCTAGCCGAGATCCAATGAGAAGAGGAAGCAAACCACATAGTGGAGGTGTAACACCGATGAAGATCGACAACCTCCTGGAAGATTTTTAGATGGACATCCTAGGCACTCTTACAACATAGCTGGATGTCCTACAAGCCAAGCAAAAGCAAGCTTTAGTAGAAGAAAATTTGGCCATCTTCTGCCCACATTGTTGAAAGAAGCACAACCAATGGGAATGCCTGTTAGACATGGTTCAGACGTGCACCATTTGTACTAAAGATCATGACACTGAACAATGTCCATCATTACCTAGGCTGAAAGCAGTATTCAAAGAAGTAGAGGAGGAAACAGAACCGGTATATTTGATGAACCAACGTCGACAATGGCAAGCTAAACCTACAGGTATGTCACAAGACACATCCCAATTTTTTCCTTCCTCGTAGTTTAATCAACAACAGAACCTTGGGGCAACTTGCAAGGCCAATAACCCTACCCAAACTGGCAAAGCTCACCATTCCCTATGACATCATGGCCCGCACAATCTTTTCCAGGAAATGGCTGGCGAAATTCTTCTTTTACTCCTGTTTGGCAAGGCAATCCCTATCAATCCCAGTGGCCTGCCTCCACCTCTCAAAATTCGAATTGGTCTACAAACTGGTAGTGAACTTTGGAGATATCTAATGTACCTATGGGGACAGGCCCCCAACCTTAAACTGCATTGTCAGCTCCTTATACATTACAACAGAATTCTCAACCTCTTCTGTGGCCACAGTTACCAGCTCAACCAAACCCGAATCCTAATAACAGACTAGTCCAATTGGTACAGATTATTGAAAATCCAGAATATGAGATTGAGTAGAAAGAATGTAATGAGCTCAGATTGAGGTCAGGTCATGTCATTACCCCTGAGGAAAATAGGGACCAACCTTCAATCGAAAGTGTAACTCCACCTATACATATTCCATCACATGTACATGTTCCACCACTTGTAAATAATACTAAATCAAAGCAAGGGGAAGAAACATATCAGCATGATGACCCTGAAAAACTTATAGTCACTTCTCCTCCGTTTCCTGAAAGGCTAGCGATACCTAAACCGATCACCTACCTTGATTTCAATCTTGTAGGGGAACTAAAAAATTTGTGTATTAAGATTCCTCTCCTCTAGGTTATTCAAGACATCCCCATTTATGCAAAAACCATCAAAGAATTATGTGTAAAGAAGCCTATGAGGAAGGTAAAAACCTCACCCACTATCCATGTTGTAGGAGCCTTATCTGATCTACTCCTATGAGAGGAAACTCCAATAAAGTACAAAGATCCTGGAAACCCCATAGTAACAATTCAAATATATGACCGCTCTTTTCCATATACACTAGTTGATCTAGGATCTTCCATTAACATATTAACAACAAAAACTTGTCAAGCACTTAGTATTATAGCCTTAGAACCAACCACCACTTTATTAGAAATTGCTGACTGATCGGTGGTAAGACCAGAAGATCTTACAAGATATTACAATTTCTGTTGACTCATGGAATATCCAGTAGATTCCTTGGTTATAAACCCAAGGAGTAGGTTGGATGGGAATCCTTTGATTATGGGTCGACCTTGGCTGGCAACAGCTGATGCATATATTGGCTGCCGAGAAGGCATCATGACTATTACAAAGGGAGATGCTGTAAAAAATCTATTGTTATACTCTCCTATCAAGCCAAGTTTGCCCATTGTAAAAATATGCAAGCAGCTAGCAGCGTACCTGGAAGAGGGCATCCGTTCACCACTCAGAGTAGCAGAAGCATTAGAATTTAAATATCAAATTGAAGATGACGGTATCAACAATTTTATAAATCAGTGAGCTAATGTGAGTAATGTATAGTGTCAGATGTTGAAATAAATCCTTTGATAATGAAGCCATGGAAGATCCCCTGAAGGATACAGACGACCAGCATATTCAGACAACGGTTGTTCATAACAGCAAACCAGTTGAGATCGAACCAGGCAAAGTTCTAAATATCAATGCTGATCTGGATAACGAACAACACAAAAACCTTATCCAGGTATTGCAGAAAAATAAAGGGACTTTTGCTTGGGATTATCTTGATATGAAAGGGATAGATCCATGGCTATGCACAGACCGCATTTATACAGAGAAGGATGCGTGACCCATTCGGTAGCCTCAACAGAGGTTGAACCCTCACCTCAAGGATATCATGAAAGAGGAATTGCAAAAGCTACTGGATGTAAAAAAAAATTATCCTATCTCGAACAGTAAATGGGTCTCTCCATTGGTGGTTGTCCCCAATAAAAATGGGAAGTGGCATATTTGTGTAGATTATTGAGAGCTAAACAAGGCAACACAGAAAGATTACTTTCCCCTCCCATTCATTGATCAAGTCCTCGACACATTGGCAGGGAAGTAGTTCTTCTTCTTTTTAGACGACTTCAGTGGGTACAATCAAATTTAGATTGTCCTTGAATACTAGGACAAAACGACCTTCACTTGTCCTGGGGCACATTCGCATATAAGGTATTACCATTTGGCTTGTGCAACGCCCTAGCCATGTTTCAGAGAGCTATACTTAGCATCTTTGTTGATCTAATAAATGAAGGAATAGAGGTATATATGGATGACTTTACTCCATATGGGGATGATTTTGATCAAGCATGGGAAACACTAGAAAATGTCTTAGAATGATGCAATGCTACCAGGTTATGTTTAAGCAATGTCAAGTTTCACATGATGATGACAAAAGGCGTGATCCTGGGACATTACATCTCTGCAACAGGAATATAGGTAGATCTAGCAAAAATACAGGTAATTCTTTTACTGCCTACCTCCTGCACTCAAACAGATGTACATAGTTTCCTAGGATATGCAGGTTATTATCGCAGATTTTTCAAGAATTTTTCATAGATTGTTGCACCCTTATATGCTCTAACTGGAAATGTTGATTTTAGTTGGTCTGACAAGTGTGACAAAGCTTTTGCAGGATTAAAGAAACTAGTCTCAACAACACTAGTATTACGTGGACCAAACTCAGAGTTGCCTTTCCACATCTCCATGGACGCATCAAATGTAGCCATAGGCATTGTCCTCAGCCAGGAGGAGGACAAGAAACCTTATGCTATATATTACATTAGCAAAAATCTCACTCCTGCAGAACTCAATTACACAGTGACAAAAAAAAAAAATCTTAGCAGTGATTTATGTAATAAACAAATTTAGACATTATATAATTGGTTATCAAGTCTTTGTGTACACTGATCACTCTACCATTAGATATCTAGCTAATAAAACAATCACAAATGGTCAAGTAACATGATGGTTATTGCTTTTGTAGGAGTTCGACATTACTATTAAAGATCGTCTAGGAAAGGAAAATCCTGTTGCTAATTTTCTATCTCGCATTCCAAAGGTTAATGATCCACTGGCGGTAGATGACCAATTCCCGGATGAGAACTTGTTTGTTGTGGCAGTTAAGACACCATGGTACGCAAATGTGGAAAATTATCTAGCAGTAGGGAAGCTACCTAAACATTCAACAACAAGAGAAATAAAATTGATTATTTAGCACAGTGCCTGGCTCTCTTGGATAGGCAGATATATTTTTCATACAGGGGCCAACATGTGTATACGTAGATGTATCCGTGAGGATGAGATCCATGACGTTCTGAAGGCTTCCCATGATGAATTCTGTGGAGGAAAATTTTCATACCGAAGGACATGACATAAGGTATTACAAATGGGCTATTATTGGCGCATTATTTTTAAGTATGCTAAAAAAGATGCCCAAGCCTACGACATTTTCCAAAGGATGGGCCGACCTGGTCAATCTGATGAAATGCTTCTACAGCCATAATTTGTCATAGAACCCTTTGAGAATTGGGAATTAGACTTCGTAGGTCCATTCCATCCGCCTTCAATCAAAGGGCCTACATACTGATAGCCACGAATTATGTGACAAAATGGGTGGAAACAGTAGATTTACCAAGAGCCACAAAGGAAGCAGTGATTAACTTCCTTTTTGGGCTATTTATGTGGTATGGATTACCACAATAAGTGATCATTGATGGGGGAAAGAAGTTCACAGGGAACAATATTAATGCCACTCTCAGAAACCAGCATATACACACAAGATCACTTCTCCGTATCACCCACAGGTGAACGAACAGGTAAAAAGCACCAAAAAATTTATAGAAGCAATTTTGACAGAGACAGTCTCAACGCATCGATGAGATTAGGCTGCTAGATTGCTAGAGGCCTTGCGGGCCTATCGTACGAATTGGAGGAATACTACTGGATACTCTCCCTACCAGCTTGTGTTCGATAAAGAACCAATTTTTCCAATCAAATTCGAAATAAAGACTCTAAGGACAGCCCAGGAAGTGGGTCTGGATTTAACAAAAGCTCAAGCCAAGCGTCTTCAGTAGATTAACGAACTAGATGAAGCTAAATTTCTTTATTTGCAATGAACTGAAATAATATAGCAGCAAAGGGAAAAATGGCATGACAGCCTTATCATGAAGAAAAGGTTTTAAAAGGGGGATTGGAAACTTCTATACGATTCCAAGTTCCATGACTTCCCAGGCAAGTTGCAAACAAGATGGCTCGGCCCTTATGAGATTCTAGAAGTACATAACAATGGTACTCTTACCTTGACCACCATAGACGGATCCGGCCATTCCTTTAAGGTAAACGGGCATCGAGTGTGCCTCTATCATCAACTGCTTACCAAGGAGTCTTTCTATGAGAAGGTACATGAGGACCCATCCATGCAAATTCTAGCTGTAGGGAATGATAACCTAGCAACCTTTTCCTTAAAAATTGCTTGAAATTTTGTAAATAATGTACATACCATTGTAGGCATTACCATGTAAATTTGGATTCTTTTCTTTCATTTTTCTCTTCCTCGTTTTTGTTGTTCAAAAAATTGAACGCCTTCCGTTCAACTGATTGAAAAACATATCTATTTCTCTTCCGTAATTTGTTGTTCAAACAATTGAATGTTTGCCGTTCAATTGATTGAACAATGCACTTTTATTCTGTCATATTTCGTTGTTCAAACAAATGAACGTTTACTGTTCAATTGATTGAACAACACATTTTTTTCTTTTTGTTTTTCACTGTTCAAACAATTGAACGATTTCCATTCAACTGATTGAACAAAACATTTTTCTTTTTGTTTCATTCTTCAAACAATTGAACGATTGTCGTTCAATTGATTGAACAATACATTTTTATTTTCATTTTTCTTTGTTCAAACATTCGAACATTTGTTGTTCAATTGATTGAGCAACACATTTTTCTTTGTTGTTTTCACTGTTCAAACAATTGAATAGCTACTATTCAATTGATTGAACATCACATTTTTCTTTTCGTTTTTTGTTGTTCAAACAATTAAACGATTGTCGTTCAATTGATTGAACAACACATTTTCCTTTACGTTCTCGTTGTTCAAGAAATCAAACATTTTTCGTTCAATTGATTGAACAACACATGTTCCTTTTTTTTACGCTATTCAAACAAATGAATGTTTGACATTCAATTGATTTAACAACATACTTTCCTTGATGTTTTTCACTGTTCAAACCATTGAACGATTGCCGTTCAATTGATTGAACAACACATTTCATTTTTATTTTGATTTCGCTGTTCAAACAACTGGACGACTGCCGTTCAATTGATTGAACAACAATTTTGTTTTTGATTGATTTCACTATGCAAATGATTGAACGATTGTCGTTCAATCAATTGAACAATGCCTTGTATATATATATATATATATATATATATATATATATATATATATATATATATATATATATATATATATATATATATATATATATATATATATATATATATATATAGATATATATTTTTGATTTTGTCGATTGAACCGCACCTTTTAAGAGCTAAATTGTGAATTTTTCTCATTTTTCTCTTGATCATTATGCCATTTCCTTCTTCTTTTGTATTGCAAATAAGCACCATTTGCATTTGTGCCTCTTCTAAAGAAAAATGGTAATAACAATGTCATTATGACTTCTAAAACCCTTTTGTTGGTTATCTTTATTCATCAAGCTAATACGGTGTATCTTTATAATGGTTGTTTGAACATCTTTTCTTTTGGACACATCATGAAATGATTCATTACCTTTAATCCATGATGGCTTATGTTTATACTTCCAAATGGATAAAACTCATCGATATAATGTTAAGGGGATAAGAGTATAATACTTCCATTGACATCTTCTTACTTCTTACACCATCCCTGACTCTTAAGGAGCAAATGAGCCTCCCTTTTTCTACAAGAAAGATTTCAAAAGCAAAATAAAATAGAAAAATTCTTAAAACATTATCCAAAGAGGATAGGGGGTCTCATCACGAGCCAGCCTACCATGATCATAAGAATGTAACAGGTGACATTCCAATTTGGCTACCAAACCAAGGTAATGACCTTCTTGATAATTAATTTGTCAGAAGAACAGGGGGTCTCATCACGAGCCAGCCTGATCATCTTTGTTACACCCTGGTGAGTGGCACTATGGTTATCTGGTCACCATGCTAGCATAGTGGTCTCTTTGTGACAAAAGAAAGAAAAATTAAACTGTAGAAAGGACTATGGCTCATTTGGGAGGGTTAAAAAGCAACCCTGCCAAGGCTATGAATGCTTGCTAGCAGCAGTGGCTCTACTGTGGTATTGAAGTATTATCTTATATTTCCATATGACATCTACCTCTTATCACCTATGACTTTATTTCTAACGAAAATTTCCATTTGGTAGCACTTTTACAAGCCACATAGCATGGTAATTTTAATCTATATTTATCATATTCCATATGTCTGAGCATTAAATGACAGTCATTAAACATAAACTACCGATTATGCTGATGTGATTAATTCCGCTCACGGTAAAATCTTTGACATAATGACTTAATATTGTTGTTTTTATTTTGATTTGGCCAATTCACGTCTAACGGTGGATATCGCTTAAATGCTTTACTGATTTGCGTGCTGTGCTTTTTAGATTGGTTGCCGACATTTATTTCACATTGGTTTATTTGCCTATTTTCCATGTGCTGAAAGGACGTGGACACCCTTTTCTTATCAGAGGGGGGGATGGCCTGTGTATGGATGGAACACATTCCAGTTATGATAACTTTGTGACAATCATTCAGATTACCTCCAGAGTATGAATTGCATGATGTGCAAGAATGTGTAATAATTAGCAAAAAAATCTGATTGGTTGAAGAATGGAAACCTTTATGGCAGGCATGCGAACATATAATTTTGCATTAAGTATGGCTGACAAGATGAAGGACTTAACTAAAAACAATAATAATTATCCAAGTAGTGTCATTTCCTTTATAGTTGTTGTGATATAAATTACTGTTGTGTTGCATTACAGGGGAAAAACACAATTGTATACAGAAGAACTAGACTCAATTGTAGCAGCTATGGGCGGAAGAGAAATTCGTAGTGAGCCTCGAGCACTGATGGTGTCAGATCAAGCTTGCGAAATCCTTGAACGCGTTGGCTGGTTGTAGTATTTAAACAGACTGCAGGGATTCCATGAAGAGATAACGTTGGAATTTCTATAGAACGCTAGTACAATGGTCAAAGGCATAAGCATTGTGGTTTCAGAAGAAGTCCTGGCCGAAGTCACCCAACATCTGGCAGAAGGGACAAAATGGGAAGACAAATGCATCCTTTTATACAACGCAATTGAAGCATTCCAGGACCCAGGCAAGTGGCTGGTACGAATGGGGAAAGGAATTCATCCTTCGATGTTGCAGCAACCATGGCAAGAGTTGGCGATCATCATCCAAAGATATATCACCTGCGACGACCGGCATGACATGGTAAAGCCTCGACAACTGAAACTCCTAGCCATTTTAAAGCAAAGAATTTTAGTTAATTTACCATTTTATCTAAATTCCCTATTACACGATGTTTCCCGATGGGTAAGGACAACCAAGGACCCACATAGTGTAGTCAGCCATCATGGGTTAATTAAGTTAATCATCACAAATATATTAGCACAATAACAACTAACATGGGATGGTATCATAAATCCTAACTTGGCTCCACCCTGGAAAATGAGGAAATAGAGCAGCAAGGGCCAAGAACCCCAAGCCCAAAGAGAATATTAAAATGAAAGAGTCCCACTTCACCCCTAAAATCAGCTAAGTGTAGATGCTCAGTGAGATTAAAAGCCCAGCGACGCATTCCAATCCAAGCAAAAGAAGCTAGACCATCCCACACACCTCCTCTTAGTCCTCAAGACCCTCCTTTGCAAGACTATGAGGAGGAAGTGGCAAGGGTTTTGGGAAGCATGGGAGTGTTTACCGAAGGCAGGGAACAGCCAAGGAACACTGAAGAACAGAACTATACCCATCATCGGTCGGTCCATACTGACAATTCTGGTCATCAACAATCCCAGCCATGCACTGATGCGATGGAGGAACAAAGAGAGTCAATTATTGATATGGAAACACCCCTCGAAGCTGAGGTACATGAAGAAACGACCAATAGAAAAGAAACTCAAGTCATAGGAACTGGTCTAGTGGACCCCAAGTAGAAAGAAACCCTAAAGGTGAAAACTTGAGGGATGCCAATCAACCAAGTGATATTCCATTTTCAAATTCCCTTGTGGACGAGGCCTACCAAGAAGAAGACCATGAGAATGATGACTGTTCAGGAGATACCATTGCATTGGGATCTCCTAAACATGAAATAAATAATAATTATGAGTTGGAAGGAGAAATTCCACTAGAAAACACAGTTCCAATTGGGAACATTCTTGATGATGACATAGTGCAGCCTATACAAGTATCATAAGGTAACGCAACCCTAGATGGAAGCCTCAGAATAGAAGAGCCCTATAAATCTAAGCTTAAAAAGGTGCTCAGAAAATACAGAAAACAGAAGCAGGTAATCAGGTAGTTGAAATATTGGCTAAAAGAAGCAACCAGAATGAGGAAATTGAAAGAAGAAATGGAAAATGCAGGGACACAAATAGAACAATGTTCTGTGAAGGATGCTAAGACTCAGATAGATTTTCTTGAGGTTTGCCCAAAAGAAACCTAGACTGAGCCAGCTATCAGAGAAGATACTACCATACAAACTGAGGAGCCCTGTATCTTTTCACAGGGAACTCAAACGACCTACCCCACTGCGAACATTGTTGTCCAAATTGATATTGAAGAAAATGTTCAAGTTGTAATTCCGAAAGCAGCTGAAGCTGTTATGCAGACTGACCCTATGGAGACACAAGATGCAGAGGTCCAAACAGATGAAACACCCCTTTACACCCCCTTGGTTAGAGAAGTCATTATTAGAAAATTAAAGAATGAACTTTTGATAGTTCACCAAGAACTAGCTCAGCACAAGGAAAAGGTGGTCCCTTTTCACGAACACCAAGGGCTAAAGAAGAAGTTCGAGGCACTTACCAGGATGGAAGACGAGACTTTTGCTCAATACAAGGCTGAGCAAAAGAAGGTTGAAAATTTAGAGGGTCAATTGCAGAAAGCCAGAGAAAAAATGGAGACTATCTGTTCTCTCTATTCAGACACTCTATCTTGTCAAGCTCCCACCACTAATTATGATTTATTTCTTATGGAGAGATATCTCCTGTTAAAAGTTAAGGCCGTTAAGGCTGGTAAACCAGCAGAAATTAAAACCACTCCTGATTTTATTAAATGTTTCAGAGAACATGATGAGAAGGTTCAGCACCTCCTTTGTGAGCTCTATATGCATAATTTTGTTTTAGAGGATGACAGGGATAGCCACCCTGCCCCTTTTATAGGGGACATTCAATTTCAGGCATTCCTCTCCTTTGCTGCTAATCAGCTAAAATGGGCCAAGGTTTACAACACATTCAAAAGGCATGAGCATGGCATTGACCTATGGGTCAGTGGAGAACCTACACATCCACTACTCCTATAAGTCTGGCATAAGCAGTTTATAAAAAAATATAGTGTCGTAGGAAAATTGGGGCCAATCCATACTGATATCATTTAGGCCAGAAAACAATATTTCTAGGATATTAAAGAAGAAGCCTTGGCTGCATCAAGGCAAAGATGGGAAATTTCTAGTAACACTATGAGGGGCCAAGAGTCATTCAGATATTGTAACATGCAAGATGCCTCTCCCCGTTTTTATAAATATAGCAATATGATTTTAATAATGGGGCCAGATTAGATAGGATGCCACTACAGAACCCCAATCATATGGTACCCTCCTGATCAATACCATAGTGATTATAACTTAAAATATCATGAGGTAACCCAGGCTTTCACTGTCCTCAAATGGTTTTAGGAATTATAGGGAGGAAGTATACCCTACTTATTCCTTCACACAGTTGCATCTGAACTATACTCTTGCACGAGGATGTGCAACAAGGTAAGTTGGGGAGTATGTTGGGACAAGAAAAAGGTATGTTTTCTCTTCATTAAATGCTCCATTTATCATTCATCCTTACAAGATTATCTCCATTTATAGATTAAAATGAGGAAACTATCAGTTAAAGTTGGAAGAAACTATTTGGTGATAGAATAGGCAAATTTAGTATGAAAAACTAATTCTTTGCTATCTTTGTATGTAGAAATGTGATTGGGCAAAAGCAGTTCAGTTGGCAAGACAACACGAGGCCATAAAGGGTAAAAGTCACGGTGTCTGGGGTAGACAAGGAAGTGGAAGATTAGTTTGAATACCCCTGTTTTTTCATATGATCAGATTTTATATTGCGAAATCCTCAGGATCTCCTGATCCTAAGGATTGTCTTCTATCCAAGTTTTTCTTTTATGTTATGTAGGTCTGAAAGGCAAATAGATACAAGTTTAGACTTTTAATTTGTAATTATTCTTTTTGAAGCAAAAACGTTGTTAATTCAGTGACTCTGTCAGCTGTTACTTTGAAGTTAATGAAATAAGGTTATGTTTGCTACATCTTCGTATTCTGAGCCTTTATTAAGTAGAGGCTTCTGGCGACTCTAGGTCCAGTCACAAGAAGTTCCACTTCTCCTTTGTGTTATAGTTTTATATTCATTCTTCGGAATTGATTTAACATTCAGTTATTTCATTTATCTTGAAGATTTGCGATATTGATTTATATTGTTGTTCAATTGAGTAATGTAGATTGATTTGGATTGTTATAGATTGGTAGTGATGTTCGATAATCATAGTTACTTTACTTGATTAAGTGTGATTAGTCTTAAGCTTATTTGAATGATTCACAATGTAATTCTCATTTGCATTTAGTTCCAATTAGTTTTAGAACAAGTTGCATAGAATTACAAAGTGTGTTGTGAGAATTTATTTCATAGATAGTTCTTTGCAGAGTTGTGTGAATTGAATTGAACAATTAGCCTTTAATGATTGCAATGATTCATCATTAGATAAACTCTAGCTTCATTGCACATACTGTGTTGGAACTCTTTAAATAGAAAGACTTACCTCGGGTTGAACACTAATGTAGGGATTAAGATTGCCTATAAAAAGACATCTTAGTGAACCAACCCCTAGTTCACACTTGCTTGTAACCCAGTAACCTACTTGCATCATACTTGTGATAAAGAAACTAAGTCTACTCTATTTTTGCAGTGAATAAAAAAAAGGGTTGGAGTGGCTTAAGATATTCCCTAATCATAAAATCATAGTTAGGTGTCATTATTGATATAGAATAATTCACATTTGTAGTGGGGATAAAAAATGATTAAGGAAAGTGGTCTTCCAGGTTTGCTACAGGAAGGGACAAATGTGCTACAAGAGAAGAAAAAATTGCTACAGGAGGAGATAAATCACCAAATGACCAAGTAAATAAAATGAAAATGGGATGGGACAATATTTTTTATTGATTAGGATGTATTAGGTCTCCATTCCAAGTGGAATCGCTCCAAAATACCCTTGTTCACACGTGCTAGGAAATAGCTTAAAATCACTAGTCTAAAATCTAGAAATTCGAGAACTAGTGAGCTAGTTAACCTAATCAAGTGAAAATGAAATGGGGTGAATTTGTTTGTTGACATGAATGTTTTTATGATCTAATTCAAATGGGATCAACTCAAATTAGTCTCATTAATATGTTCTAAAAAATAGCATAAAATTACTACTATTTGACTATAAGGACATCCATAAATTTTAGATTCATGAATAAGTAAACTAATCCAAGTAACTCATTGATGACTATGACCTTCCAAAGATGTTCCAAGGATGAAATCATGCTTGTGAATCTTTAAATAACCTACAAAATAACTCATTTCAACCATTTAACCCAATCCCACAATAAAAAATCATCAATACTAAATGCAGAAATAGAAAAAACAAGAACAAAAGATGCATGTGAATAAGAAGTGAAAAGAAGAAAAGTAAATTATACAAAATGGCTCTGAGGCTCCTGGGATGGACAAGCCTAAGGATATTCACAGTCCTATGAAGGATAACAAGATTTTGAAGCTAAAAATGGTCCCAGACTTCATTATTTGAACCATTCCACTTACATCCCTGCTAGAAATGAAAGCGGAGCTATAAAAATACAAGTTTTATCCACAAGAAGACTAAGAAAAAATCTCCCTAGAGGAAAATTCGAATTGATGCTTTTACAAAATGATGAGGAAGAATTCTCCTTGAAAGGAGGAATCTTTCCCCTCCAAAATCTGTCAAATAATGGATCTGGTTCCCAACACTAGGAATTTGCATTAAATGACAAGGAACACATTTCTAGATTTTCTCAATCATTGGAGCTCCAGAATTTGTGCAATAATTTCATAATATCCTGTTGATTTATTATCCAATATTTATTCTCCTGTAATAGGGAGAAAGTCCCTAGATTATCTCCTCCTCCAAATCTTCATAATCTTCCCAATATTCTCACAATATTCTTCAAAAATAAATAATATTAGGCACACATATGAAATTTTCCATAAACCTTCCTAATGGACATATTAAAGTTAAAAATATGTCATCTAATGAAAAAATATAGTTTGAATGTGCTGAAAGATGGGTAGCTGGGCCTTAATTTATCTATAATTTGGATACCCATCAGTCTCCTTGATGTGAAGTCCCAATTAGACCTCACACCATTTGGAATAAGAGCCTCATCCAGAATATCGACTTGATTTCCATGTATATTATAGATATGCCTTGGCTCTAACTATTAGCAAGAGAGAGGAGTGCATATGCACCTTCGAAAAGTCAAGGGGGATGTGTCTGTTGGGAGTTCAATCGTATGTGTGTCAAAGTTCTTTCTGTAGAAATTCTCACTGTAGATTAAACTGATTATGCAATGTACTAAAGAAAAATACTTAATCTAATTCTACAATCAACCTTGCGGAAGCTTAATAGATTTTGAGCAAGATCAAACAAAACACATATAACAGAGAAGAAGAATCAATCACACATGAAACACAGAATAATACTCTGGGGAAAGCCTCAACTAAAAACCTCGCTATCTGTATTATCATACAAGTGGAAATATCTCAGGATTACACAAAGCTTTAGCTCTCAAGCTATCCAGCTCTCAGTATAATCCCTCACTACTGCTCACAGACTAAATAGACAACACATATGCCTTCCTTCGGTCCTCCAAGCCTCCTATTTCCTTGTGTATTTTCTCCTGGGTCCTCCAACTACCACCTGTGTGATTCTCACCTCACGCACTGCTCTGACCTCTGTAGTAAGTGCATAATCCTCAAGGAATGAATTCCTTCTGCATCCAAGAGATATTCACATGGGAATATTCTAGCAACTGATAGTACACTGTCCCCGCCTTTAATCTCAACTGGGCCTCTGTCTGAACTGACATGCATGAGTTATTTATGAGAGAATATTCAGTTATCTAGAGAACACTAGTTGCATGCATGCATGCATTAACTGACTGAACTCACAATTAGTTCCACAAAACTGTTTGGAACTAATTTAACTGGACTTAACTTAGTTAACTGAGCTAACTAATTACAACTCAAATACAACTCATCCTTATCTCCTTAATTAAGGGATAACGTCCTCAATCAAAGGGATAACTGTTGCATGTCTTCACAAAGACTTCATGTTTTAATTTTACCAACTAATTAACTCAAGATGAATTAATTAATTATTTTTCAAACGCCCGGTGAGACTAAATTTGAATTTTAATTCAAGGACAAATTAAAATTGGAATATATCCTGAAATGCTATCTATAGTAATGCTATTTTTAGCATTTCTTGTTGTTATTTTCAACACTCCCTCTCAAAAAGAAAGGGATTATCTGTCACATGGAACTAAAATTTACACTTTGACAATGCCTTAGTCAAAATGTCAGCATCTTTCTCCTCGGTCGAAATATACTGCAACAACATGATCCTCTTCACCACACAATCTCAAAGATGATGATACCAGATATCAATGTGCTTGGACCTGTCATGAAATACTGTATTCTCAGAGAGTTTGATACAACTCTGATTATCACAATATATCACAGTTGGATCCATCCTCTGATCAAATAAACCTAATAGATTTTTTCACATCCAAATGGCCTCACATGCTGCCTGACTCACAGCCATGTATTCAGCCTCTGCTGAGCTAAGTGCAATTGACTTCTATTTCCTGTTGTACCAAGAAACTGTAGTTGAACCAAGGTTGAAAATTCCTCCTGATGTGCTCTTTCGATCTAATGGACTCCCTGCCCAATCTGCATCTGTGGAGGCCTGTAGCTTCACTCCCTCTGACAATCTGTACCATAATCCATACTGAGATGTGCCTCTGAGGTATCTCAAAACCATGGAAAATTTTAGGGGCGAATGTTTGCCCTTTGGGGGAATCAAGGGGTTTTAAATTTTTAGTGGGCGAATATTTTGTGTCATAGTACATTTTTACAAATCACCTCAAATAGCCCACCTTATTTTAAGGGAGAGGGTGAAAAAGGTAAATTTAGCCCTTGAAATTAGGAGTTACAACCTTCCATTAGCCCTAATTTTCAAGAATAGGTTTTATTTAAGTGAATCCTATGGGCCAAATACCATAATTATAAAAGAGATATGGTAAATTAATAAAAATATAAATAAATGAGAGGTATGGTAAATAAATGAAACATTTTTTATATTTACTCCATAAGTCACATTATATACATGCAAGGGTGTAAACAAATAAAAATATAAATAAAGAGGAGATATGGTAAATAAATAAAACCTCTTTTTATATTTAGTCCATAACCCTCTTTCTATTTATGAGGCTCAAAAAAGAGGTTTTATTTAAGTGAATCCTATGGGCCAAATACCATATTTGGAAAAGAGGTATGGTAAATTAATAAAAACATAAATAAATGAGAGGTATGGTAAACAAATAAAACATTTTTCTATATTTACTCCATAAGTCACCTTATATTTATGAACACTCAAAAAATGCGTTATATTTAGGTGAAACCTATGGGCAAAATACTATGTGCCAAATATCATGGGCTAGATTATTATTAATACCATGAAAAAAACATTATTAACCCTAATATTAGTATTAATAAAAATAAAAATGGCACATGGTATTGACCCATGGTATTCACTTGGAATGTATCCTATTTAAATTGGGGATTTAAACCAGCATAGATCATCTTTACTCTAGATATTGAAGTGATGTGGGCAAATGGAATGGTTTAAAAAGTAAGTGCTCTCTTGTTTTTGCTTTGATCTATTCTTTGTTACATGGATGTTTACTAACAATAGATGGCAAAGAATTTCAAATTATTAGTCATATTTGAAAATCGTAAACAACTTAATTTCCAAATAAAGTTTTGTTCAATAGTCTTCAAGAACTAGAGCCACCACAATCCACCTACACCAATGGTGCAAATCCTTAGCAAAAGTGGCAAAATAATTTTCTTTTAAACATGGTATACTTGATCATGTTATACAGGTTTCCATCTATTTTACTAGTCTCCAAAGAGAAACTCACTAGTGAGACGATGCAGGCTACCCTACAATAGGCCAATAATCTTTTTATCCCCACAGCCAATATACAGGTCGGGGTACAAAACCTAGATCTTTGAAATACTCGTGCTCCTGAGCACTACGAGCAGTGATTTGGGTAATTTTTCTAACTGCAAACAAGAACATACTTGTGTGTTGGCAGGGTGGTTACGAGGTCCCTAGAAGTGATGAATTTGAATTTTTCTTGGTTTTATATATAGTATTAGGTTTTTTCTCATGCTTTCTGTGAATGACACAGGTGAATTTTATCCTACACCTACTAGGTTATCCATATGTAATTTCAGTAATTTTGATTTCAAAATATATTTTAAAGAAATGCAATGATTTCATTTGTGTATTCAATAAACACAATATTCTAATGGAATTCTGCATTTGTGGTTTACCTATACAGATTCCATGGAGAAGTATTAGTGGTGTGACATCAATTGTCCTCAAGCAGAGGATTTAGTTTTACTCTTTGTTGGAAGCAAATACTTTCTTCCAACATTTTTGAGTTCCATGAAAAATTTGAAAGTCCTAATAATATTCAATTATGGGTTAAAGAGATCCACAATGAATGATCTATCAGCCTTATCTTCACTTAGTTTAAGATATTCACTTGGAGAGGCTGCATGTGCCCCCACTTCAAGAGCATAGTAAAGTCATGTAGAACTTAGAGAAGCTATCTTTAAGCTTTTAGTGAAGATTGGAAAAATGTCTGGGTTCAATAACACCCAGTCGAGCATTAAGCTTCCAATAATGCTAGATTTTAACCTGGAGCACTTTTGTGATTTGGAGGAGATGCCCCCTCGTATTTGTGACACATCTTTAATTGTGAATTGGACTATTACTACCTGTCATTTCCTTCGAAATTTACCTAATGACTTGGGGAACCTCAACTATTTAAGAATGTTAAGGAAGGAAAGAAAGTATATTATGCTAAGTTCTCTTATGATTTTCAAGTTTTTCTTAGATATCTACAACGTTTTAGGTAGGAAAGTACATTCTGTTAATGAAAATTTGTCTTGATAGAAAGGCCCAATTTCAAAATCTAATGCTTTCAAAAAACATTGTATAACTGTAATGTTTCTAAAAGGAAAGCATATTTTTTCAATTTAAGTATCATGATCCCATATTCCAACTTATTTTTCAGTAACCCATTAGGCTTTGTAGCTTTGAATAAATCCATGTCTTTTGATAAGATCCTCTTCCAAATTAGAACACAGTTCTCTTTTGGCAATAACCACATACAATGTCTTGATTTTGTTATTGAGAAAATAGAGGTTGTGAAACAAGCCTGTTCCATAGAAGGACTTGATTCATTGATTATGTATCAATCATGGCTCTTGATGTAACAATGTCTTGATTTTGTTTCTTGAAAATAGAGGTTATGCTTTACTATTTCACAGAATTTCTTACAATCTTTCCATAAGTACTGATTTATAATCTCAGTCTCTGAGGGATGACAGTAATGACAAAGGTAATATTCCATGGTTTGAAGTTCCCCTCTTACTAAATATTTAAATATATCACCACAATTTAACTATTAGTTAAAGGAATTGTATTTGATTTGTAAACAATTCATTGCTTGATTTATAGATCTTGATTTTTCCCTTTTTTATTTTTTTCTCAGATTTGGTATGAGATATCTTCCAAGATTTGGGTTCCCTAGTTTCCCCACCATAGCTACGAGGTTTAGATGCTATCATTAAATATTCTTGGAACATTACAACTTTTCTAGTAAGTGTGCTTTGAAACATTGTTGTTGCTTTTCCATGGTGTTAATGCAAATAAGCACTGCAACTAGTGCCATATTTAGATTAAGTGTCGAAATCTAGGTGGTCTTGTAATCACGGAGTGATTGTTTTCTAGCTACTAAGGCCATGTGCATTTTTATCTCTTATGTTGTCCTGAGATATTCAAATTCAGAATAAGAATTGAGGTCTCGTTTCCACTGTAGATTGCAGTCACTTTCTTGAACATAATATATACTAGATTATCTTTTACTAATCAACTGTGGATGCGATCCCTCGCAGGAAAGGAAATTCAAAGTGACTTTGATTTCACATTGATTTGTCAAAACATCCACATAGGAAAGGAGATTCAAAGTGACACTGATTTCACATTGATTTGTCAAAATGGAGGCAAGAGAAAAGGAAACTTTGTATTCAACAATGCTCTTAATTTCATATGTACATGCACAGACATATTAGTAGAAAATATTGAAGGGTTGCCTAAGTAATATTTTCCATTTCACTACATTCTTTACAGCTTGTAAATAAATAACTCGGGACAATTCATTACACTACTTGTTATTCTTTATTAATCAGTGGTTAAGATTTTGATATTGAACTGGCTAAGATTTTTCTTCCTTCTATGAAATTGTGTATTCTATAATGATTCTTTTCCATTCAATATGTATAGCATATAAAGTGTGTCTAATGGAGTAGGAAGATTGGAAAGTCTTGTGATCCTTGAACTATGTTACAAGGTAGAAACCCAATGGGGCAAGGTAAGTGCATCCCCACAAAGGGGTCACAAATACCAAAGTTGGTATTGGCTAGTGCCTTGAGCTAGAAAATTTCCTTTACCCTTGTATTAACAGTGAATCTGGAGAGGATTCTAATATTCTGACTTAGTTACCGGAGAATCCACAGTAAAAATATTATCTTTATGATATTTATATCAGTTAAAATTGATGAATAAAATTCATGAGACATGAGCCAGGATGTCCTTGAAAGGTCGTTGTTGATTATTGAAGCTATGATGGCCATTATGTCAGGCCAGTTGGTCGCACTCCCTTGATTGTGAGCACGATTGTGATCAAGATGGAAGACTTCATAGTCTAGATTGATTGTTTAACAGTGATAGTTAGTGGGCTCATTCACAAAAGCTTCTATTTCACTAATCCTTTTTATAGAGTTGTCAGATTCAATTTCCAAAGGTTTTAATTACACTATAGAGTTGAGTTCTAAGAGAGTTGTGATTCACAGTGTTAAGTATAACAGCTACGACACTTGAATGAACACAAGCATAGTAGAGGTATCAGACTCTGTTATAAGCTTACCTGCATATTATAAGGGACTTGGTTGGCCTTTTAATAATTTTATAAACACGTTCCATGTCGTGGAAATGTTGAAAAAAAACAGTGGTATTGCCACCATGTGGCTCTTGTCATATATGGTTTTATACTTTTTCAAAAAATTCTCTAAGAGTTCACAATGCTAAGATTCACTAGGACTTTACAAAGTTTTATTATTTAGTGAAAGACTCACCAAGATCTTACAAGATTTTATAATTGAGTAAAATATTCGCCATGCCTGGTGAGAGATTCGCTAAAAAATTATATATACATATTATATTATTGATAAAATTGCCTTCCATTTTTCCTATATACCATGGAGATTTGCCCATTTATTATACATATAAATTTAGGGGGGGTTCTTAAAATTTTCCCTACTCAAAACATGATTTATTGCCTTCCAAAATAGCTTGGTAGGCTGAACCATAGCTTGACTCAGCTAGTTCACCGCAAGGAAAAAATATGGTCGTGTGTTCACTAAGTACATCAGTGAACCCACAAGCTGCCAATACACAGTAGCAGCTACTACCTCACCTGAAGTAGCATCTTCCTTCCTCCGGTTACCTGCTAGAGGAGTCTACATGGGCTTGCACTTCTCCATGTGGAATATCTTGAGTATCTCATTGGCATACTTGCCTTAAGACACAAACACTTCCCCATCCTTCTGCCACACTTCCATGCCTAGAAAGTAGTTCATGAGACCCATGTCTTTCATCTTGAACTCTCTTGCAAGGTCCTCCTTGCAAGACTTGATCAACTGATCATCACCTGTTAATATTAGATCATCAACATAAAGAACAATGATCAACGACTTCCCTTCTACCATGATGTGGTACAGGTTTGCATACACTTCACTCTTTGAGAAGCCCAACCCAGTGAAGTAGTTGTCGATCCTGGTGTACCAAGCACGAGGTGCTTGCTTCATCCCATACAAAGCTCTCTTGAGTCGGCACACATGCGACTCATGATCGAAGGTATCAAATCCTTCCAGCTGTTCTATGTACACCTCTTCCTCAATATTTCCGTTGAGGAATGCAATCTTCACATCCATTTGATGGATCTTCCAACCCATCTATGCTAATAGTGCCAACATCGATATGATAGATGAGTACCTTGCTACAGGAGCAAAAGTCTCATCATAGTCAATCCCCTTGACCAGTGAGAAACCACGGGAAACAAATCTTGCCTTATGGTTCTCCACACTACCATCAACAGCTTGCTTTACCTTGTAAAGCCAACAGGAACTCATAACTGACTTGTTCTCCGGTCTTGGAACAACATCCCAAACACTGTTCCGAACTATGGAGTCATACTCCTCCACCATAGCATCAACCCAAATAGGCTAATGCATTGCTTCCTCAAAGGAAGATGGTTCAGTCTCTACACATTCCTCAACAAGGGTCATGTAACCAGTGTACCGCTCAAGTGACCTCCTCTTTCTGCGTTGAGAAGATGGCTCTCCCACATTCTCTCTCGCATCCATCAACAATCTGTCAGCTTCACTTGTGCGTTTTCGCCCCTCTCTGGAATACTCTACATGATTGGATGTCTCCACTCCTGGAACCTCTGCATGCGGCTGCTCCACATCAGTCTAAGGCTCCTCCTCCTTAGGAATCAAAATTTCCTCCTCTGCATGCAACTTGATCTCCCTCTCAAGGGAAACTCGCATGGCCTTCAACTCATCGAACTTAAGATCTCTGTAAACCACTGTCCTCTGACTGGTAGGCAAATACACCCGATAGTTTTGGGGAGTATCAGTGTACCCCACAAGTATCCCCAACTCTATTGTCGACTCTAACTTCTTCCGAGCATCCTTGGTCACATGGAAATAAACCAATTAGACAAAGATCCTGAAGTGACCCACATCTGGTCTCTTCCTGGAGAAAGCTTCCTCTGGTGTCTTCATCCCAAGTCTACGATGTGGGCTTCTATTCTACAAGTAAGTTGTTGTGTTGCATGCCTCAGCCCACAAATGAAGTGGTAGGCCTTGGTCATGTAGCATCGCCTGAGTTGCTCCCACAATCGTTTTGTTCTTCCTCTCAGACACCCCATTTTGCTATGGGTTATGAGGTGCTATCAACTCCCATTTAATTCCTTCCACTGCATAGAAGTCCTCAAATTCTTGAGAGACATACTTTCCACTATTGCCACTTCTCAAGGCCCTGATCTTCTTTCTAGATTCTTTCTCAACCAAGGCTTTGAACTCAGAAAACCTTAAGGAGGTTTGATCCTTCTTCTACATGAAATAGATCCAGCAGCTACGAGAAAAATCATCAATAAAAATCACATAATACCTTTGTTTAGTGGTGAAGGCTTTCGAGAATGGTCCACACACATCTATATGAACTCACTCCAAGATTGCTTTAGCTCAACTGTCTCGATCATGAAAGGAAGATTTTGCATATTTACCCAAGGTACAACCTTTGCATGTGTCCACTTTCTCAAGTTTACCTTTGGGAAGTCCGGTAGAAATTTGCTGCATGATCTTCGAGGCCCCATGATGCAAGTGGCCCAACCTTATATTCCATAACTTGCCAATATCTTGGCTTTACACCAATTTTGCTTTGGAACTCAATGCAACACAGTCATCTACCTCTAGCTTGTAGAGATTCTTCACTCGAATCCCAATCCTCTTGGTCTAACCCGTGGCTATGTGTCTCAGGAACACCTTTCCTTTACTGAAGACTACATCATAGCCTTTTTCTTCCAACATCGTGACCGATACCAAGTTTTTCTTCAGTCCAGGCACATACTTTACATCAGTCAGGGTGAGAGGAGCTCCATGCTCCCTCTGAAACACAACCGTACCTTCACCTGAAACACGGTACTTTCCATCATCACCCATCTCTATGCGCATATAGAGGTCTTTCTCCTCCAAGGTACTGAATAAACTCTAATCATTGGCCATGTGGAATGAGGCTCCACTATCCAGGTACCAAACACAACCCACCATCGATGAAACCATGTATGCCATGAGGGTAAAATCCAATTCGAACTATGAAGCCAGTGCCTCACCATCTGATCCTTTCGAGGATCCCTTATTGGATTTCTTCAATGGACAATTAGTTTCATAATGGCCCACCTCATGACAATTAAAGCATCTCACTTTAGATTTGTCAATATTCTTCCCTCCATGGGAAGAACTTGATTTGGAATGGGAAGCCTTCCCTTTCCCTATTCGTGTCTTACTTGCTAAGGCTAGATTTTCTTCATCATCATGCTTAGATGAAGAACCATCTCTGGTGCTTCTCTTGATCTCCTCCTGCATCAGATCCAACCATAGTCATTCCCAATATGGCAGTTTCTCTCTTCCATTCACTGAGTCCTGGTAGCTATGTCAACTCCTAGGAAGACTGAGAAGAGAAAGAATCACCATACCATCATCAACTGTTGTGATTCCTACACTTCCAAGCTCATCTCTGGAGGTGGTGAACTTGTTCAAATATGTAGAGATCATGTCGCCCTTTCCACACTTGATTTTCCGAAGCCTGTCCTTAAGCACTAGCTTCCTCTATTCGTTTTTTTTCTGATATAGATCCTTCAATGTATTCCACATTGAAAATGGAGTCTCATTCCCATGGAGACTCGAGACAATATGGTCTCGAACTCCCTCCAGAAGAATCCTCCTCGCTCTCGCCACACATTTCTTCCACGTCGCCAATTCTTGGGCATTAGCTACTGCAGGCTTGGGGACTTCTTGATCAATGAAGTCCTTCAAACCATTATCTTCTAATATTGCTTCCATGCGGTCCTTCCAAGCTATGTAATTTGCGCTGCCATCCAGGGCATACTCGAGTCTCAAGCCATTGAACTCCATTGGTGAACTTTGAGATGTGATAAGAAATAGATTTTGTACCTACAATCATTGAACGTCAACCTTTGAACATATCCCTTCTTTGTATACTGCTCTCCACTTTGATCACCTTTGCTCTGATACCTTGTAGAAATTCTCACTATAGATTAAACTGATTATGCAATGTACTAAAGAAAAATACTTAATCTACTTCTACAATCAACCTTGAAGAAGGTTAATCAATTTTGAGCAAGATCAAACAGAACACATATAACAGAGAAGAATAATCAATCACACATGAAACACAAAAGAATACTTTGGGGAAAGCCTCAGCTAAAAACCCCGCTATCTGTATTATCATACATGTGGAAATATCTCAAGATTACATAAAGCTTTAGCTCTCAAGCTATCCAACTCTCAATACAATCCCTCACTATTGCTCATAGACTGAATAGACAACACATATGCCTTCCTTCAGTCCTCCAAGCCTCCTATTTCCTTGTGCAGTTTCTCCTAGGTCCTCCAGCTACCACCTGTGTGATTCTCACTTCACGCACTACTTTGACCTCTGTAGTAACTGCACAATACTCAAGGAATGAATTCCTTCTGCATACAAGAGATATTCACATGGGGATATTCTAGCAACTGATAGTACACTGTCCCTACCTTTAATCTCAACTGGGTCTCTGTCTGAACTGACATGCATGAGTTATTTATGAGAGAATATTCAATTATTTGGAGAACACTAGCTGCATGCATGCATTAACTAACTAAACTCACAATTAGTTCCACAAATTGTTTGGAACTAATTTAACTAGACTTAACTCAGTTAATTGAGCTAACTAATTACAACTCAAATACAACTCATCCTTATCTCCTTAAGTAAGGGATAACTGTTGCATGTCTTCACAAAGACTTCATGTTTGAATTTTACCAACTAATTAACTCAAGATGAATTAATTAATTATTTTTCCAATAGCTGGTGAGACTAAATTCGAATTTTAATTCAAGGACAAATTAAAATTCGAATATATCCTGAAATGCTATCTATAACAATGTTATTTTTATCATTTCTATTTTTAACATTTCTTGTTGCTATTTTCAACACTTTCGCTGCATAGGGGAGGATAAATGAGCCTCTAAGAGAGAGGTAGTAATACCACTATAATAGAGACACACATGAACAAGAAGGGTCCATGCAACATCAAGCAGAATAGTTCATAGAGATGTGATGAAACCAGTATAATGAGGAAGATTTGTCTAACATCCAATGGAATAGTCTACGAGAATGCAACAATGAAAATATCAGTTACCACACATTCTCAATATGATAAGTACCAAAATAACTGAAATAGTTCAACTAATTTAGCATAGATGAAAGAAAACTTGTATTACAAACATTCACATAATATACTGACAAATATCCAAAATCCATGCATGAAGAAAATGTTGGCCTTGAAGGATGTTGTTATTAAGTAAAAGTTCCAAGACATATGTATATAATGAACATCACTAGCTCCAATATTGGAGTAGCCACTCCTTGCTCCTCAAAAGAACTGATCTGTCTATCTAATGCCTTGTGGGAGGAGCCAAGGTGAAAAGTCCTATGGTCATAAAATGAGGGAGTATATATAACCAAGAGTGACTCTTTGACTACCCTCATGACTATTTGACTTCCTATGACTTTTCAACTTACATGACTCTCTACATTTCATGCATGTCCTTTGGACTTCCACTTTCCAACACATTTTGTATACAATATACATGATCCAAAATAGTGAGGTGGCATATAACCACTCATGACATGACATGACTTGAAACTTCTACCATGGACTACTTGATGATGTGGCAATTTCAAGCCACTGTTGTTGCTAAGTGCTTGATTTCCTCTTGAATATGTTTTTCGTTCCATCTCCCCATTGCTTGGCGATGAGGAATCTTCAATGATCTCAAGTCTTGAATAGTGGTCGCAAACTAGTGTCCCTTTGATTTCTCTTGGTCGATCAACTTCTAAGTTTAACCGTGAGAGATTATTTGAGAATTCTTCCCTCCTTCTCCTTCTTCATCATCTTGTCATGACATGATAGGGTACATGTTCCTGTAATTTAATCATGACAAGACAACATCAATCCAAAACCCCCCTAGTTTAAGATGATGTATTATGATCCACCAACTTAGCTTGGAACAAGTGACAGGCTAGGAAGAGGGAATTAGTGACTGCGGAGTGCATAGTTCTAGTTGCTAGGGGAAAAGATTAAGCCCTGGGATTGCACAATCCACATTTCAGATAGGTCTAAGGGACAATACTACGTAGTTTTTGGAACCAGTGGGACAAGATGAATGGATGGGAACTAGGAGAGCTCACTACATAGTTTTAACAGTCAAGTAAGGTTGGGCTATTGTGGAACTACACAGTTTAAGATCTCAGGGAATGAGCTTGAGGCTTGAGGTTGCATGGTACACAATTTAACTCGGGATAGGGGACAAGACTGCACAATTTCGGAAGCTATTGGGATAGTCTGAGGGAATGAGAACTAAGATGACACACTACACAATTTTGGGAGACAAGGGAGGTAAGGCTAATATGGATCTACACAGTTCTAGGGCTCAGGAGATGAGAGTGAGGCTTGTAATTGCGTAGTGCATAGTGGAGGTTTGGCTAGGAGGAATGGTTGCGCAATTCTGGAGGTGAAGGTCGGGGCTTGGGCAGAAAAACTGCATAGTGTAGCAATCCTGGGAGGCTATAATTGCACATTACACAGTGCCAAATTGTAAGGTCACAGCTATAGAACTGATACTACATAGTCTGCAACTCAAGAGATGCCCATTGAAGCTAGGTTTCCCAGTCGGGAAGTTTTTTGAAAATGGCTAAGTGTGGGATCAATGAGATCAATGTGAATGATAATGAACCTTGATTATGATCACACACTTAGAATATTTGACAACATGAAAAAATAGATCATCGAACACATGAACAAAGAATTTCCCTCAGTGTGACACCAAAGATGTACTTTGCGGCGACCATGAAGACACTTGTACGACATTGCTCTAAACTTTGGAAATGAGTACAATGAGTACTTAAAAGGTTAGCATAAATCATTAGCCAAAAGATGACCTCTTATAACCACCAGGGCAGGCTTATTCACACAATATGATAGCCAACATGCTAAAAGATGAAACTTTTCCCATCTCGCAAAGGGGAACACAAAACTCTAAGAAAACAAATGAAATGAGTTTCAAAGTTTGCGACAGCGACCAACAATATCAAGGAAGGCTCTGAAATTGAGTATAAGCCAAAATTTTGGAGGGTGTTGTAACATCTAGAACACTTGGAGACACATTGGTAGAACTCAACTTCTCTATCTCAGCTGACTTTTCTCTTTGCATGGCCTTGGTTCTTCAGGGAGTATTGATTCATAGTGAAGATTACTTTGATCTTCTCACTTACCACATGAATAGACATGGTCCCCTTTATTCCTTCTCGATTGAACACAACATAAGATTCAATAATATCGTAATGTTTCGAGTTGGGAAGAGTAGTCTAACTTGCGAGCTTAAGATTTTCATAGTATAATTTTTCATCTCTATTGTTGCTCCACTGCTAGCAGGGTTAGACAGTACCCCAACAAAGTAACGAAAGAACACAAACATTGTTGCACTTCCAACGATCCTGGATGGTACCCTGGAGGAGTTGCTTTCTTCACCTCTCTTCATAGGAAGCCTTTCTCCTCTTTCACCTTTATTTATTTATTTTAAGAGGATTGTGCATCAACACTTATTTATTTTTGGGAGGAAGAGGGATCCCAACTTTATTAAGATTTGTTGGTTTATGGGGTCTTGACCAAAGTTCAGAGTTAGTTTTGCCAACCAACAAAACCCTACACTACTAGCCCTTTCGGCAACAACCCGTGTAGCACAGCCTACAATCTCACTCGAAGCAATATGGGGGGATGCAAGAACCAATTTTATGCATCCAGAGACTAGTGTGATGTCCTCCAGCACCTTGGATCTACCTCCACGTAGGTCAATAAACTTTTAGGGCACGTCACTGAAACGTAGTTAAAGTGGCGTTCAGACCTTTACGAAGGTCCACAATCATTCCTTGCAGACCCTTCACAATCAATTTACCTACTTACACACATCAAAAGGTAACCCTAGATTGGAGTTCACATAAACCTACTTTATTCGTCAGAAAACATAAGAGAAATTATTTGAAAGTTCGCTTAAGGGGATAAGCATTCATTTCATACATTATTAATATGGATTCAATAAATTCATGTAGCATTCAAACATTATCTCATAAAACATTTCATTTATCGGCAACATATAACATAAATAGATACAATATAAATACTCAGTAATTCTTTGGAAAACTTTCTTTATTGATCTTCATTGACTTATTACAGACTCAAACTACCCTGCACACACAGTTGTAGGGGTCCACGCACTCAGCTATGGACTCTACCTAGGCCTCCATACACTCAGCTGTAGAGCTTTCCCGTCTCTACCTAGGTGCAGGAAGCAGAGCCTTTCTGCCTTCGCTCCTCTGCAAACTCTTCAATGTACCCCAATTCTCTATCAAAACTTCTTTTTACCTTTTCCCCTAAGAATCACTAGGACTTGACTATTTATAGACTTTTCCATACAATGCCATGGTCCGTGGACCATGGGTGAATCTCAAAACTGACTAAAAAATTTACTTAAAACAAGGGGCTAAGCCCCTTTGACTCTTATTCATCTACAGGCTTTGCTTCCATATATTGTGGAGACTTTACATATTTTACAAAAATTGTTACAAAAATTACTAATTAATTCCATTTTACCCCTAAGGACCCCATCCCAACAGGCCCCCAACACAAATATTGTGACTCACGCTTGAGTCACTCAGCCAGTTGTTGAACTTTCTAGCAGAGTTCGTTGAATGCCTTGGTCAATGCTTGTAGCTCTGAGTTACTCTGTTCTGCTTCTTGTTGCACCTCTTGGACCAGTTTCTTTGTGGTTGGCCCTTCTACTACCAGCTACGTAGTCTCTTGTGTTTGTTGCATAACCTTTAGGTTATCAAGAATGGTCTGTGAGAATTGGCTGGCTTCCTCTATCTAAGGCTTAAGCCATGTACTAATTATAGACTTCTTCTTCTGCAATTCGTGTATCTCCAACAATTTTTCTTTTCCCTTATGTAACCACGTGAAGTGCTAGACTAGTGCCAACGTCTGCGTTGTTGTGCTGATCTCATCATATTGATGTTGCACTTCCTTGAGTTATGTGCCCAACTGTTGCAGCATAGGATCCTCCTGTAGTGTATCCCAAAGTCCAAGTGGTTGGATGAAGAGCTTTTCATACCCTTGAATGACGACATCCAATTGAACCCCCTTCACGCACTAAGATGTGAGCGATATGACTGTGCTGGAACTTCATCCGTGCGATATTTTCTCATTAATTTTCCTGCTAGAATCTAGGAAACCAACTATACTATCGGGTTTGATATTGACGTGATAGAGTAACCTCATGAATTTTTTATTATAACAAACTCCTTCTTCATCTTATCTGCTAACTCTTTTTCTTCGGTTTTTCCTCTGAACTCTTTTGCAGGGTTTTCCCCTTTGTAAGGTAACTTAGTGATCCTGTGGATCAACATGTTGATGATAGGGATGGGCTCTCCTAGCCAAAAAATCCCATTATGTACCAGCGCGAGGAATTGGTGCACATAGATCGTATTAATGGGGGAGCGATAATAATGCAGCACTAACAACAGATTGAGAAACCCTGACTGCTCAACACCGTGGGCCCACTTCATAAGCTCCAAAATTGTAGCCCTCATGGAATAATAGTAGATTTTCTTCATGTACTTGTGAGTCACCAAGTGTAGAAAATTTGTGTGGTCCGCGAGGTCTAAATCTTCCATTTTAAGCAACATAATGTGTGCTAGCCTAGGACCTTGGAACACAACCTGCTCAGGTAGAAAAGCTGTCAAAACTAAAAATTTCCCTGTATCGAGATCCTTCATGACTTTTTTTCCCTTCCATGAAGGGTTATAATCAGGGACCCTCATCATAGGCTCCACCCCTTTAGCATCAACATCCTCAATACCCTGTAATTTTTCCTCTTCTAGGTCCACAACGTTTTCTGGTTGCTTATCCTTTTTCTACTTCGCTTGTGTTTCGGTGTGCTTCCTTGGTGACGCACGCACTGACACTGGCTTTTTCGGTTTTTCCTTGCTAACAAGTTGCTTTTCTTTAGCCTTGGTTTGTTTCGGCCTAGGCAACCTCGGCGCTGTGGGCACCACATGCATAGACTCCATATTAGACATGTCTGGTCCTAGCGCATCAGACACAGCTGCTTTCGAACTCAGGGCTTTGGTGGGGTTAATGGTAGTCATTCTCTCCATGAATAACTCCTAGGTTGCTAAAGAATAGTTTGTGAGACATAAATTCTTCCTAGAATGCTCGGCTCATATGTAGTAGGCAGCAAAAGGCTCCAGTACTTAGAATGCAAAGTGTTCTTTGCTGGACTGGCACATGTAATTTATAGGGGGATTTGAACTCAAATCCAACTGTTTCCCCCAATTTCTAATAATAAATGTTGTTTTGGTAGCATATCTTCACATATTTTCGCCTTAATTGCCGCCACCCCACTCCTCTTAACTTCTTTCTTGCCATCAAATCATGAATAGTAACTCCAACGGTCATTTTCCTGCTAGGCCACGCGGCACTTTCCTCTATGGTGCAACTTCCTGAGCGCAGCTTTATTTGTTGCATCCTTGTCACATTTTGCGCAGTCGGGTCACTGCCTTGCTCTCCACACCGGGTAGTGTAGTTTATAGTCCCACACTCCCTTGCAACTTCCTATAGCACTAAGACTGTCCTGCCGCCATATAGCCATTGTGCAGGATCCCCTGTATATAGCTACAATCTTCTCCCATTTACTTTTTCCAGAAAGGGTTCCCCATTCAATTTCACGAGTTGAACTGTGCTACCATCTATAATTTTCTTGACAATATATGGCCCTAAGCAATGCATCTGGAATTTACCCGAGAATTTAGTGAACTTACTATCATATAATAATACAAGATCGTTTACCTTGAATGTGTGAAGCTTGATATGGTGATCATGCCATGCTTTTTTGCATTCCTTCTGTACTTGTTGATGGTATCCTTCCAAAAATCAGTGTTCTTCAAGCTCCAGGAGCTGCGCGAGCCGTTCTTCTAGGGCCTCGCAATCTGCCATATCTGTTAAAGATGTTATGCGTAAACTAGGGATAATGTATTCCATCGGCATTATGGCTTTGATCCCATATACTAATCTGAACGATGTTTTTCCTGTTAGCTTCTTACAAGTAATCCTATAAGCCCATAGCACTGCAGGTGAGCGTATGTTCCAATCATTCCATTGAACATTATAGATCTTTGTCAATGCGTTCTCCAAAATTTTGTTAAAATATTTGATAGTTCCGTTTGCCTATGAGTGATATGGTGTACGCTTCTGATGGTAGACCTGGAATTCATTAGTTAATGCGCTAACCATTTCATTCAGAAAGTGTGTATCTGAGTCACTCATCAACACTTTCAGACATCCAAACCTTGTTAAGACATATTCAAACAAGAATTTTGCTATTGTAGCCCCTGTACAATCTTTTATAGACTGTGCTTCCACCCATCTGGTTAGATATTCCATCACAATGATAATAAAGCGTGTTCCCATTTTCTTTCAGAGGGGCTAAATTGGCCCAATAAAATCAATCGCCCACTTCTCTAATGCCTACAAAGATACTTGAGGATTTAGTGGTAGCTCATCCCTTTGTGACGGTCTTCCAGTTCTTTGACATGCATCGCACACCTTACAGTATGCCTTGGAATCATTGTGCAATGTTGGCCACGATAGACCCGAGCACAAAATCTTCTGCGTAGTTTCTTTGCTTGCATAATGGCCTCCTGTGGCTCCCTCATGTGTCTCAGTGAGAATACTATCACGCTCAAGGTTTGGCATATATCTTCATAATATTTCATGGGCACCCATTTTGAAAAATGGCCCGCAATGACTGAAAAGTCAACTGCACGCACTACTAATTCCTTCTTCTGCTGACTTGTATATCCTTCTGTCACCATCCCTATAGTTAAGAAGTTAATAATTTCGGAAAAATAGTCATCCGCTACGCACACCAAAAAGAGTTGTGCATCTGGCAACTCTTCCTCCAAATTACTAGGTTCTTCACCTGTTTCAATTCGCGACAGATGGTCAGGTCCAACATTCAACCTCCCCGGATTCACAATGACTTCAAAGTCATACTCCTGAAATAATAGCAACCATCTAGAAATTCCCCCCCCAACATAGGCTTGTTGACCATGTATTTTAAGGCAGAATGATTTGTATACATCTTGAAATGCCCTCCTAACAGATAATGCCTAACTTTTTGCAGTGCATCCATGTACATGAAACTCCTTTTTCCAATTGGGAAATACCAAGATTTACGCAGTTACCATCTTTTCTTTTAACACATCTAAACTATGCTGACACTCTTCATCCCAATAGAATGTCACATCCTTCTTTAGCATCTTTTCGATGGGCGCAGTAATTTGAGCATAAGCCTTGATAAATTTTCTATAGTATCTTGTATGTACTAGCGTCGTGCATAGTTTCTTAACGTTCCTAAGGGCCTCCAATTTCACAATTATCGCAAACTTTGTAGGGTCCACCATCAATCCTTGCTTGCACACAACATGACCCAGCAAGATCCCAAAAGTAACAAAAAAGATGCATTTTTTCAAATTCAGCGCTATCTGGTATCTACGACATGTATCCAACATAAGGTTCAGACTTGCTACATGACACTTCACCAATCGAAAAACCACCCAATCATCAAAGTACACTTCCAAGAACTTATGAATGAATTCCTTGAATGTTGCTATGACTACACATAAAAATATCGCAGGCACGTTCTTTAATCCAAATTCCATAACAATGTACTAAAAGAAACCCCACTCTATTGCGAAGGTGGCCTTGCTTCTATCTTCTAGGGAAATCTTGATGTCATGATACCCAGAAAACCCGTCAGTGAAGTAATAGGCCTCCTACCCTCCAACATTGTCTAACACTTCCTATGTAAATGGCGTTGGAAATGGATTGTGAACACATTCATCATTAAGCTTCCATTGATCTACGCAGATCCTTATTTCACCCTTTTGTTTCTTCTCTTTGACCACTATGGGGTTCACCCAATCAGATTCTTCAACAAGTTCTATGATACCTGCCTCCAAAATTTTATCTAGCTCTTAGTGAACCTTTTCCTTATACTTAGGGTTAAGCCGATAAGGCCTCTATTTAACAAGCTTCGTGTCCGGCTTCAATGTGATATTCATAATGCCCAAATTGTCGATTATTCCCTTTAAATCCAAAAACTCAGTGGGGAAGAGATCTTGGTATTCGTGAAGTATTTCAGCAACTTTATCTACCGTAGCGTTGTCCCAATAATGTCTAATTTTCGCAAACTTCGGTTCTTCTTCAGTGCCAATGTTTACTTGCTTCGTTTTCAAAGGTGCGAAGATGTCCGGGTTCTTTATTGTTGGGCCTTCAACTTCGCAATTCCCTTCTGCCTCTAGAATATTGATATTCCTCGGGTCTTTCTCCTCTTCAGTGGTCACACTATAGCATTCCAATGTGTGGTGCAACTGGGTGCTCCAGTCTGGTTGGATCCATTCCATAGTTTCCTTCAGTGTTTTGAAGATGAGCACTTTAATCTTTTGCAGTGCCTGATCAATGCTAGAAAATCTATCTTCAAATATTAACATCAATAAGAAACCTTCCTTCAATACATCCCATTTTACAGTGCCATTGCGGAGATTTGTTTCAAGATACCAGTTCATGGGGATTGTATCCAAGGTATGACAAAATATGTGTACCGACTCTGGCTGTTGCTCTATCCCCATGCCTTAGTCCATTTTTATAGGTGGTCATGCAGATCATCCCTTCCATTATACTTCTTATTCATTCTAGTATTAGCACACCCAAATCATAGCTTCATCATTCTTTTGTAATCTCGCCATCCAGAAAAACTATCCTTATGCGTACCCCACCATCGTGTAGGTGTAGCGCACAACATCAACTCCAATGCTTGAAAGTGGTGGTCCTTGGGGACTTCATGCTCAAAGTCATCTAAAAATAGATCTACGTCAGTTAAACCATCGTAATAAGGTGACTTTCTTACCTTTGACGAAACACAGTGCAACGACTTTGTCATCATATTGCTTTGCAATGTAAAAACTTCATGTAAGCGATTCTGCCAATTCTCTAATTCCTCATCTGAATCAGAGGTGCAGGAACTCTCCCAGTCCCATGCAATTCATCCATATTCTGTTGGATTGATCTAGTCCTGATCTCGCATTGTTATCTTGTAGATTTGATCCAGCTCATCGTCGCTTTCTTCATAGTTGCGGACTGGTTTAGTATAGCATGCTCCTTCTGCACGATCCAGCGGCACTATAACCTGAAGTGATTTTTATTTCAAACGAAATTGTACTTTTCTTCAAATTAATGACCCCATTCATATCAATAGCCTAGTTGATTCCCAGGAGTGCAGGGTAAGGATTACTGTCATCGACAATTTCTATAACTTCAAAGTCTTCTACTACACTCGCACCTTCATTATCAACTATTACTCCATATAACTGTCCCATGGGGATGATTTTCTGTTAGTTCGCCATCCTGAGCTAAATTGGAGACCACTGTAGCATAGGTCTCCCCATCCTTTCCCATTTCTATTTCAGTAGAACATTCACATCGGACCCCAGATCCAAGATGACTTGGTCCATGTCATAATCACCTATCTGTGTTGTTAGCCGCATCTCTTTCCCTGTTCGTGCCTTATGCTTACCAATATTTCTGACCACGCAATGTTCATTAGGGGCCTTTTCTTTACTAGCGCATTTATTTATTAATTCATGCAGTCCTTCCATAGCCTTTCTATTACGCAACAGCTTCATGGATATCTCCAAAAATGTAGTGAGTATAGAAGGATCAACCTCTTCTATCACACTCATTTCTTTCATCTTGTCCCGACTTCCTGATGCGGAGGCCTCAACGAAGCTCTTCTTCGCTTCCACAAATGTTTCCTTAGCTTCATTCAAATCAAAGTCAGATTCCTTCTCTGGAGCTTTGCGAAACCATCCATCTTCTCCAAGCTATTTACCTTTATTAGCACCAGTCGCCATTCACTACAACAAAACAGACAATTTACGCCAAATTTAGCACCAGATTTTAGTTTATTTTTCTTTCCATTGGGATGAGCAGCCTGGCGCTAAATCTGGCTCTATTGTATAATTTTTAAAGCGTCCTTTTTTGCGCCAAATTTTGCATCTTTTTTTTACGCCAAATTTTGCATCATTTTTTGCAGCATATTTTGCACCAAGATTTGCATTTGGTTTTACAACAGGTTTTGCTTCTAGTTTTGTGCCATTTTTTGCATCTATTTTTGCATCATTTTTTGCTTCCTGTTTGTGCCATTCTTTGCTTCTATATCTGTGTCATAATTTGCATCGAGTTTTACACCATCTTTTGCATCTAATTTAGTGCCTTTTTTTTGCATCGAGTTCGTGCCAGTTTTTGCATCTAGTCTGATGCCATTTTTTGCTTCTAATTTTGTACTTATTTTTACATCTATTTTTGCACCAATTTTTCTGCCTTTTTTTACACCATTTTTTGCATCTAATTTTGCACCATATGTTGAATCTGATTTAGTGCCAAATTTTTCATCCATTTTTGCACCATTTTTTTCATCCACTTTTTCGTTTCATTTGTCTCCCTTTTTTGCATCCTATTTTGCACCTAATTTTGCATCATTTGTTGCATCCAATTTAGCATCATTTTTAACAACATTTTGTGCATCAAATTTTTCATCCTTTTGAGCATCTAAATTTTCACCCTATGTTCAACCATGTGTTGCATCCACCTTTGAATCTCATTTTGTGTCTAATGTTATGTTCAATTTTGAGCCATTTTTTCGTCTACTTTTGCATTTGTTTTTGAACCAAGTTTTGAATCATTTTTTGCACCTCATTTTGCATCCAATGTTGCATCCAAATTTGAGCCATTTTTATGCCCATTTTCACACCATTTTTTATGTCCATTTTTTCATCCTTTTTGGTGTCTAATTTTGCATCCTTTTTGGCATCGAAATTTGCATCCTTTTTTCTGCCACATTTTCTGTTCACATTTGCATCTCATTTTGCACCTAGATTTTAGTTTGAATTTTCATCTAGTTATACATCATTTTTGGCATCCTTAGTTTCACCCTTTTTTAGTCCCATTTTGCTTCTTGTTTTGTGTCTTTTCTTACATTCTTTTTGCACCCAATTTTTCATCCTAATTTTACACCATTCTTTGCATCCTCATTTTGTTCTCCATTTTTGCATCCTTGTTTGAGCCCAATTTGGTATCTTTTTGTATGCCCTATTTTGTTCCCTTCTTTGTGTTTAGTTTTTCACCCTTTTTTAATTCTATTTTAAAACCCTTTTTCTCTCGTTGTTTGCATCTTGATTTGAAGGCTAGTTTAACATCCAATTCTACTCCCAATTTTGCATCGATGGTTACATCCACTTTTGGCTTCTTGTTTAGAGTTTTACTTTTACTTCCATTTTACTAATTTTATTGCTTAGTGAAATATATTACAGTTTCTAAATATCATTTTTTTGTAGGATTTAATGCACAGTTAGATGAACATAAAACCCTCTCAGTTTATCCTAGAAACCTAAGATAGATTGATTAAGAGAAAGGTTTTTCTAAGGCTTAGGATTCTTAGTAGATCAAGATGTAGAGTATAGATTAAGAAAAGAAAAATGAATTCATGTGAGTCCTCGCATGCAGGTCTTGTTGGAATTTTTAGTGTAGTTGGGATGCGCTCCTAGATAGCTCCAAATCTTGATCCTACACACAAGAGAGAGAACAAAGAAAACTTCACACCATAATATCTTGATAATTGAAACTATCATAAACATATAAATATTACTGAATAAATAAATATAAACCAAAATCCCATATTCATTAGTTAAATAGGATAAGTAAATAATGAATAGTAGCATATGGAAGGAAGAACAACTAATCTATATTAATAAAAGAGTTGGAGGAAAGTTACAACCATGAGATGCAGTTGCAACAACACCTCCCCCAACTACTAGCTCCAAAAATCTCCCTCTCAAGATAGATCTCAGCATAGATCTCAGCAGCATGACAATACACGAATTCCCATCATTTCTTCAATGGCCAAGCCTCCAATATATAGGAAAGTGAAGGCTATGAAGATTTCCCAAATTCCTCATTAGTTCAATTTTTTGGCAAAAGCTTTTGGGTGAATAATGTTTCCTCATATAAAAATGGCATTTTTCACTTTTTAGATGCTTTTGTGCTTAGGAAAAAGCTTCCCCATGCTTTATGGCTCTTTCCCACTTTTGTATGCTTTTATTTTTTAGGAAAAATCTAAAGATGAGGATAAAGAGATCACATACCACCATATGAGTTTCCAAAAGTGAACAAGAGTGTCAAATTCTAGTTAACTCAAGCTTTTTGAGGAATTTTCATTTTAAAATGTTAACATTGAATTTCCATGTCATAATGTGTAAACCACATATAGGTGTGACTAGGCAATGGATTTTTTTTTAATAATATAACTTACCTAATTTAACTATGAATGGCGCCCAAGTGACCCAAAATTATATTAAATATTAAAAATAAAATTAATATCTTAATCTATAAAAGTTAGAATATCGAGAATATTTTTAATGAAGGGTAAATCATGGTGTGTTAAATAAATAAATTTAAATATAAAATCCTAAATCCTAAATTTAATTTAAATTTTAAATTTACTTTTTAATTTAAATTTTATTAAATCTTGTATTGATAGATTAATTTAAATATAAAATATAAATATATGGTTATTTTGATAAAAGTGCATTTATTTGAATAACTTAAATTTAAATTTAAATTTAACTTAAATTTAAATTTTAAATTTAACTTAAATTTATTTTTTAAATTTAAATTTTCTTAAGTCTTGTGTTAATAAATTAATTTCTATATAAAATACATGTAGACAGTTATTTTTTTATAAAAGTGACGTTTAATTGGGTAATTTAAATTTAAATTTCCTTTAAATTTTGAATTTGCTTTTTTAATTTAAATTTTATTAAATCTTGTGCTAATATATTGATTTAAAGATAAAAATACATATACAATTATTTTGATAAATGTGACATTTATTTGGGTAATTTTGGTAAAAGAATAATAAAAATGATATATTAAAAAACTGTCTACATGACATTATTTTATTAGTTTCTTAGTTTTTTCATAGGTGGTTATTTTTTGAGTTGAAAATTCCTCTAATGTGAGAATTTTGGTAACAAAAGTTAGATGAAGGGGACAACTTGTTATAGACTAGGATACCGTGGTCCTCATGGTACATAAATTGTATTATAGGCTTATATAGTTTAGGAGAAAGGTGTTGACATAGATTGTCATTGATGTCAATATGGCAATATTTGAGGAGCCAGAGGAAGCAAACAGAGCCATCGGGGGAGAAAAACAGAGCCATCAAAGGAAGCAAATAGAGCCATCGGAGCAATGGATGCCAAAGAATACACTATCAGGAGCTATCGGAGCAGAGTATACCAAAGAATGCACTATCAGGGGCAATATATGCCACAAAAGAGTTATATGCATGCAAATACGCTATAGGAGGCGGAAGAGTTAAAATAGGCAGAAATCATGTATATAGGCTATATACACTATAGGAGGCAAAAACATGTACATATAGAGAAATACACTATTGAAGCGGAGAAATATGTATAGAAGAACGAAATAACTCTGCTATGCTTAAATGGGTCATGAACAGCTGAAAATTCATGTGTTTTCTTTCTGCAAGACATGGAAATCTTTTAAACATGTTTAATTCTGAATTGAATACCTTGCAAACAAATTTCAAGTAGTTTCAAATTCAGATCAAGTTGGTATCAGAGCCCAAGGTTTTGTGCAAAGATCTTCTAACTGTCTTGCAAGTATTGATGCTTACCAGGTTGAAACTTAAAAGTGGGGAAGGACAGTTGACTAGAGAACGAGAGAAACCTCAGTCAAGGAAGGCCAGAGAGCCATCACCTCCACCTTCAATTTCACCCTCAAGAGTCTCAGCAGAAGCTTCAAGAATGTCTACACATGAAGGAGAAATTCCTACAGAGACAGATCCAAGAGAAGAAGAAAGAGTCTTCAGAAAGGCTTTCTTGGACCTCACTGAAATGGTGAGGATATTGTACCAAGAAAGCCTTTCTGAAGACTCTTTCTTCTTCTCTTGGCTCTGTCTCTGCAGGAATTTCTCCTTCATGTGCAGACATTCTTGAAGCTTCTGTTGAGACTCTTGAGGGTGAAATTGAAGGTGAAGGTGATGGCTCCCTGGCCTTCCTTGACTGAGGATTCTCTCGTTCTCTAGTCAACTGTCCTTCCCCTCTTTTAAGTTTCAACCTGGTAAGCATCAATACTTGCAAGACAGTTAGAAGATCTTTGCACAAAACCCTAGGCTCTGATACCAACTTGATCTGAATTTGAAACTACTTGAAATTTGTTTGCAAGGTATTCAATTCAGAATTAAACATGTTTAAAAGATTTCCATGTCTTGCGGAAAGAAAACACATGAATTTTCAGCTGTTCATGACCCATTTAAGCATAGCAGAGTTATTTCCTTTTACTATTTAACACATTAAAACGAATTTTTTCTGCAAAATAAATCAACCACAAATGCAAAAGAAGTTGATAAAGCAGTTCAGCCCCTCCAGGGCTATGTCTGCTGGGTCCAAAGCTCCCAAATGGGCTTGTCCTTGTTTCAATTAAATGCTCAAATTGAATATACAGCTGAATAGAAGCATATACAGGTGAAATATATGGTAAAAATGGATTCATAACACTTGAATCCTTTAGGATTGACTATTGGATCACCTCCAATGGATACCTGCAACCTTATACAGTCTTCACAAAACTGGGCCCTAGTGGCTCTTAGAAATTTCACGGCTCCAAAACCTCTGCAAATGACCTCAGATGGCTATAATACCTTTACCAATGGCTTCAGAAGGTCGAAAATACCCAAAATAAAAAAAAAATTCGTCCAAAACCGCCTTTCCTAGCCAAATTTATGGCCATTTAATGATCCCCTCCAATTTTGCCTAAAAGAACTCCAGCTAACTTTAGTTAACTAGATAACTCCGCCAATTATGGCGGGTCCAACAAATTCGCCATGTCTGCCAAAATTTCTGCCAAATCCTAACTGCAGTTACATTAAAAGGTGCATGTGACCACAAAATCCGATTGGCGGTTATCTTTGGATTTCGCGCCGGGCGGTGAGGGTTTAGGCCCATGGTTTTGGGCGCTGGTCATATGGCATGGGGGCTGGCCCCCTTCGGGCCCTGCCTCACACAAATTTGAACGTTAAATAATATTTTTTTGCGCCCATTTAACAAGAACTGATGTGGTGGCCTAATGGTAAGGCGCTTGACTATGAAACCATAGGTCGGGGGTTCGATCCCCCATTCGACCAAAAAAAATTTTGAATACATCCACCCAACCCATTCTTGCTGACGTCATCTGGGGGCCACATGACGGCCTCCAGGCCTGCCACATGGCAGCTTATGATTGGCTGTGCAAAGGGAATATTCCCTAGAATATTCCAAGGAATATTCTGCGGAATATTCCTTTTTTATTTTTTTTTGAAAAATTAAAATTTCTAATGTTATGGACAAATTCTTCTTTTTGCCATAACTTCCTCATACGGCGACCGTTTTTTGAACCGTTTGTGGCACCGGAATCAGGAAGACGAGAAATTTCCATTCGTTCAACTTTGAACTAGTTCTGAGCACTTTAAATTTTAAGCATTTTACGACACTTAGGACATGAGCACCTGATCACGCCTCCCCATTGGGAAGCTTTTGGACCCCAAAAGCCTTCAACTACCTGTTAAAGAGGTGAGGGTACAGCTCCCTCACTCTGTCCACCTCCATCCACTTTGCCTTGTTCGGTTTGCTGCCTTTGAAACCAACCTGAACATAATCTACACTGCCCCTCCTTGAAGTGCGTGTCCTTCTGTCAAGGATTGTATCTTCTTTCAGCTCATCTAAGAATTCTGGCGAGAAATCTTCTATAGATGGCAGCTGAAAAACATTTTCATGATCAGCAATCAAAGGAGGTTCATACAAACGTAAGTTCTCCACATTGACAACAGAATACATTTGCATGTAGGAAGGCAAATCTAATTGAAAAGCATTATTTCCAACCTTCTTGAGGATTTTGAATGGACCATAACGAATAGGCTTCAGCTTTTTACCTTCTCCTTGCATCCTTTCCTTACTAATGTACAGCCATACCTCATCCCCTTCTTGAAACTTATGATCGACTCTATGCTTGTCGTGTCTTTCCTTGTACTTGCCTTGACTCTTCACAAGCTGTTCTTGAATTTGCTGATGTATTTGCTGAATTCTTTCAATGAATGAACGAGCTTTGTCAATATCACTATGTCCCTCAATGGCGACATCTTTCTCAAGAATGAAATCAAGAGGTGATTTTGGCAAGTAACCAAAACAAGCTTCAAACGGTGAGGTGTTTGTGGAAGAGTGCTTGGCACGATTGTAAGCATGTTGTATGTAGTGCAAATGTTCATCCCAAAGCTTGGGATGCTTGCTGCAATAACCTCTCAAGAGGTGCACAATGGTTCTGTTCACAACTTCGGTTTGTCCATCTGTTTGCGGATGGAAAGCAGTACTTTGCTTCAACTTTGTGTCCATCATCTCCCATAGGTTGGACCAAAAATTCCCCACAAATCTGGAATCCCTGTCACTAATAATGGAAGTAGGCAAACCAAAGTGAATCCATACATGATGAAAAAATAATTCAGCAGTTTGTTCAGCAGTTATAGTTTTCTTACAAGGCATAAGTATACACATTTTGCTGAAACGATCAACTACTACATATAAATAATCATGCTGCTTTCGAGATTTTGGCAAACCTCCTACAAAATCCATAGAGATGCTCTCCCATGGTCTAGAAGGTACCGGTAAAGGAGTATACAAACCAAGCTTCCTATTGCTAGGCTTGCTTGTAGCACATAATGAACAACCTCTTATGAACCTTGAAACAGAATCTACCATGCGAGGCCAATAGCAATACCTCTGTAGATGTGCAACTGTTTTGCTCACACCAAAATGGCCAGCAATAAGAGAAGAATGAGCTTCTCTTATGACATTTATCCTCTCCCCCTGAGGTATACACAACTTGCCCAAATGAAACAGCAAATTGTTATGCATGTGATAGTCATTTTCCTCTACATGATTCCCTTTACTCAAGTTAGCATACACATCTTTAAAGTCATCATCAGATGCATATTGTTCTATGTAACTATCATGTACAATGGAATCATTCTTAAATAAAGTAACAGCACCAATAATAGGCCTTGAAAGCATATCAGCAACCTTATTCAAAGTACCTTTCTTGTACCTTATTGCCAAATGGAACTGTTGCAAGAAGCCCATCCATCTGAAGTGTCGTGACTGTTGTAACTTGCTTTGTGATTGCAAGTACTGTAAAGGCTGATGGTCGATATGTATAACAGTTTCTTTGCCCATCAAGTAGTGTTTCCACTTTTTGACGCTTTGTACCAATGCATACAACTCCTTATCATACGTAGGATAATTTACAACAGCACCATTAAAAGTTTCAGAATGAAAAGCAATAGGCTTACCATGCTGTAGAAGAACTGCACCCATAGCATAATCACTAGCATCAGTTTGTATCTCAAATGGCTGTCTCAAATCCGGTAATGCAAGGACTGGAGCTGAACTAATCTTCTCTTTCAAAGATTCGAAATCTTTTTGTTGCTTGCCTCCCCATTGGAAAGCATGCTTCACACTTGTCACTGCATGCATAGGAGTTGCTATAGAAGAGAAGTTAGAGATAAACTTCCTCCAATATTGAGCTGCACCCAAAAAACTTCTTACCTCTGTTATGGATTTGGGAGTAGGCCACTTCACAATAGCCTCAATCTTAGCAGGATCAATTCTCAAAGCACCTCCTCCTACTATGTGTCCCAAATAAACCAAAGAAGTCTTTCCAAATTCACACTTTGAAATTTTAAGAAATAACTGATTCTTCTTCAAAACATCAAGTACTTTCCTAACATGCATGACATGATCTTCTCTAGACTTGCTGAAAATTAAGATGTCATCTAAGTAGACAATAATGAAATCATCAAGAAAAGGACGCAAGACATCATCCATTACCCGCATGAAAGTTGCAGGTGCATTGCACAAACCAAACGGCATCACAAGCCACTCAAAGAGTCCTTGTTTGGTTTTAAAGGCTGTCTTCCAAATGTCACTTTCTTCAATTCTTACTTGATGATATCCACTGCGCAAGTCTAGCTTAGTGAAATATCGAGCATCTTTCAGCTAGTCTAGCAAATCATCTATCCTTGGGAGTGGGTAACGATTCTTTACCATTATCTTGTTCGAGGCCCTGAAATCAACACACATACGCCAAGTGCCATCTTTCTTTGGAATCAATACAATCGGTGACCCACATGGTGAAGTACTTGGCCTAATGAAACCCTTGTCCAACAAGTCCTTGATTTGCTTCTTTATTTCAGCATTCTCCATAATAGACATGCGGTACATGCCTATGTTTGGAAGAGGACAATCTGGATGCAAATGGATTTCATGCTGAATCTCCCTCTTAGGAGGCAAACCTGTTGGCTCCTGAAACATCTCATGATATGAATCAACTACATCATACAGATCTGATTTAAGTTTTGGATCACAATTGTCAAATGACTCATGATTCACATCAACCTTGGGCTTAGTCATAAGAAGAACAAAATTCTTACTTGAATTGACCAGCCTTTTTACCTGTCCTGCATTCACCATCGCTATATTTGTCTTCTTGCGATGAGCTCTAACAATGAACTCCTTGCCATCTTTGAAAAGATGATATTTGTTTTCATGGCGATGAAAGATAGCTTTCCTGTCAAACAAGTAAGGACTTCCCAAAACAATTCCTGCTATATCAAAAGGTACCACATCAAGTTCAACTGTGTCAATAAAATGTGCAGTAATTGCAAAGCGCAATGTGCACTTTCTTGAAACTTGTAAATTTGCATCCTTGCAAATCCATCCAAGTGGATATGGCTTCAGATGTGGAACGGTCTCAAGTTTAAGCTGCTTGACCAAGTCCTCTGATATAAGGTCTGCTTGTGACCCACTATCAAAAAGTGTGTCAATTTTAGTATGTTTTGAAATCACCCTCACATGAAATAGTTCAATTCTTTCTTCCTCATTAGGAGCTTGTACATGGCAGTTTGAGGTACTAGTGCTGGCTTGAGTTTCAATTTCTTTTCCCTTCAAGTTTTTCAAACCCATGGCTGCAATTTTGGTTTCATCACCTGAATCTTCCCCTAAACCTTGTGGTGTAGATGTAGTAGCAGCAGTTTTCTGTTTCCCTTTGGATTTGTTAAATTGAGGTCTTTTTTCAGGATGTAATTTCCAACAGTTTTTCTCCTCATGGCCTGGTTTAGAACAATGTTTACAGATCACTTTCTCACTCTCCTGTTTGATAGATGCATTCTTTTTGCTCTTTCCCTTGGAGTTTTTTTTTTTTTTTTTCCCCTTGGGGGGCTTGTTTCTACCCTCTTCAAATGTGTTTTTTCCCCTTGCCTCTAAATGGGTAGCTTGGACACAAACCTCGTCCAGGCTAGTAGGGTTAAACATCAAGATGGTGTGTCTAAGGTAGCTATGCAAGCCACCGATGTATTTCAGCAAGGTTTCTTGGGTCTGTAAATCTACCCCTAACAAGAGAGCTCTTCTCCTAAATTCTTGGGTGTAGTTTTGGACACTCTGACCCTTAAGTTGTCTGAAATTTTTCCAATTCATAATGGCTTTCTGCATGTGAGCAAGAGGATAAAACTGTTTTTTAATGGCTAACAAAAATTCAGGCCATGTTAAGGTAACCTTACCAAATTTCTTGATCTCCTCTTTAGTCTTGGCCTCCCACCAGACCAATGTTGCTCCCTCCATTCTCAAAGAAGCCAACTGAATCTTTGTGGCATCATCATGCATATTTTGGATCCTCAAGTAAACTTCCAACTGCCTAATCTAGTTGTCAAGCTTTTCTGCATTCACTTCACCATTAAACATAGGTAATTCAAATTTTACATCAAGCTTCAAAAAAGGACTTTTTCCAGAGGATCTATGCTTATGAACAGAAGAAGACGAGGATGAAGAGGAAGAAGGTGAAGATGGGGGTGGTGGATCACCATTTCCTCCATGTCCTTTCTTGGAATGATCATCATCCTTCTTACCTCCTGAAGAGCCCTCTCCTTCATGTGGATGTTTGGAACCTTCTCCAGCCAATTTCTCATTTCTTTCTTGGTACAATATCCTCACCATTTCAGTGAGGTCCAAGAAAGCCTTTCTGAAGACTCTTTCTTCTTCTCTTGGATCTGTCTCTGTAGGAATTTCTCCTTCATGTGCAGACATTCTTGAAGCTTCTGCTGAGACTCTTGAGGGTGAAATTGAAGGTTGAGGTGATGGCTCTCTGGCCTTCCTTGATTGAGGATTCTCTTGTTCTCTAGTCAACTGTCCTTCCCCTCTTTTAAGTTTCAACCTGGTAAGCATCAATACTTGCAAGACAGTTAGAAGATCTTTGCACAAAACCCTAGGCTCTGATACCAACTTGATCTGAATTTGAAACTACTTGAAATTTGTTTGCAAGGTATTCAATTCAGAATTAAACATGTTTAAAAGATTTCCATGTCTTGCAGAAAGAAAACACATGAATTTTCAGCAGTTCATGACCCATTTAAGCATAGCAGAGTTATTTCCTTTTACTGTTTAACACATTAAAATGAATTTGTTTTGCAAAATAAATCAACCACAAATGCAAAAGAAGTTGATAAAGCAGTTCACCGCCTCCAGGGCTACATCTGCTGGGTCCAAAGCTCCCAAATGGGCTTGTCCTTGTTTCAATTAAATTCTAAAATTGAATATAAAGATGAATAGAAGCATCTACAGGTGAAATAGATGGTAAAAATGGATTCACAACACTTGAATCCTTCAGGATTTACTATTGGATCACCTCCAATGGATACCTGCAACCCTATACAGTCTTCACAAAACTGGGCCCTGGTGGCTCTTAGAACTTTCACGGCTCAAAAACCTCTACAGATGACCTCATATGGCTGTAATACCTCCACCAATGGCTTCAGAAGGTCGAAAATACCCAAAATAAAAAAAAAAATCGTCCAAAACCGCCTTTCCTAGCCAAAGTTATGGTCATTTAATGATCCCCTCCAGTTTTGCCTAAAAGAACTCCAGCTAACTTTAGTTAACTACAGATAACTCCGCCAATTATGGCAGGTCCGCCAAATTCGCCATGTCCGCCAAAATTTCTGCCAAATCCTAACTGTAGTTACATTAAAAGGCGCATGTGACCACAAAATCTGATTGGTGGTTATCTTTGGATTTCGCACCGGGCGGTGAGGGTTTAGGCCCATGGTTTTGGGCGCTGGTCATATGGCATGGGGGCTGGCCCCCTTCGAGCCCCGCCTCACACAAATTTAAACGTTAAATAATATTTTTTTTGCGCCCATTTAACAAGAACTGATGTGGTGGCCTAACGGTAAGGCGCTTGACTATGAAACCATAGGTCGGGGGTTCGATCCCCCACCCGACCAAAAAAAATTTGAATACATCCGCCCAACCCATTCTTGCTGACGTCATCTGGGGACCACGTGGTGGCCTTCGGGCCTGCCACATGGTAGCTTTTGATTGGCTGTGCAAAGGGAATATTCCTTGGAATATTCCAAGGAATATTCTGTGGAATATTTCTTTTTTTATTTTTTTTGAAAAATTAAAATTTCTAATGTTATGGACAAATTCTTATTTTTGCCATAACTTCCTCATACGGCGACCGTTTTTCGAACCGTTTGCGGCACCAGAATCAGGAAGACAAGCACTTTCCAGTTGTTCAACTTTGAACCAATTCTAAGCACTTTAAATTTTGAGCATTTTACGATACTTAGGACATGAGCACCTGATCAATTGGCGATATTGTAATCGACGGGTTCGGTTATGTGTCATCACCCCAAAACCCCTGATAGTGATATATAATGGTGAAGTCCGCCAAAAGTGTTCGGAAACATGTTTTTCAGTGCATTTTAAATTTTCGGGCTCTAAGCCTTGGCGCATTAAAACTTGCGAATTTGCAACATATGTACATATATATTATATAATTGCAATAAAGCATGCAGACCCACTGAGACACTGTAATATGACTTAATGTTATATCGCATCTGCCCTATCGGTACTCGCATATTGCAATGCACAAAGGGCTGTCACTCCTGCAAGTGCCAATTGCGATGAATGTTGTGAACCCGATGCAACATTGTAGTTTGGTCTATTGTTATGTCACATCCAACATATCACAAGTGCTTAAGGCCTTGCCGCTCTGAAAGTGCCAATTGCGATATATGTTGTGGACTTGATGCAACGTTACAATTGACTTAATGCTATATCGCGTCCGCCATATCAGAAGTGATCCATTGCAAGTTATAAAGGGATGGCGCGATAAGCTGCGACTGCTAATTGCGATTACACTGCGGACCTGATGCAGGTATAGATGCGGGTGTAATAAATTTGAAGTCCCCCTTTAATGTTTCGGCCAGTTGTTTTCCATATATTCCTCTATATTTGAATTTTTGTTTTGCGCAGGGTTTGAAGGCCAAAATACATAAGAAATGCTCCCGATAGTTCAGGAGGCATAAACAAAAGCCAATTGCGATTGTGATTGGGACGTGGCATGTAGGTCCATCCTGATTGGTATAGTCTTTCCATTAAACAATAAAGTCTTGTGTATGCCTATTATCATTAGAAAAAAGGGTCTCTGTTACAATTTTAACATGCAGCAGTTCTTCTCTGTGTATTTGGTCCTCATCGTTGAATCAACGTGTCCTAGGAGTGTTGGTGAGCACGAAGAGATAGAGGAAGCTACAACGACCGAAAGCTAGGAAGCCGAAGGGTAAGCCAGCACAGAGGAAACCAAAAAGCCAAAGCAATGAAGAAGAGGGAAGCCAAAGGACAAGCCAGCGTAGAGGAAGCTGAAGTGAGTGTTGAATAAGCCAAAGAGCTAGTGGAAAGTGGAAACAAACAGTCAGAGGCATTGGGAATACAAAAACAGGAAGAACAAGGAAAGGTAAGAGTGTGTGTGCAGATAATCAGAGTGAGAGGAAGCAAAAGTTCAGGCAGAGGCAAGAGAGGTAAGAGAAGCAGGAGAACAGGAGTGAAGCAGAAGCTCAATAGGCATGGGAGCAGAGAACTACAACAAAAATAGTTTATACTAGGTTAGCATTGGAGCCCACGGGGTTGGAGCCTCAGAACTGAAAGGATTGGAATCCTTGGTGTTAAGTTATGGTATGTTCTATGCTTATAAGAGTTTACTTCTTTTTCTTATTATATTCCACAGATTAGCAATCACATGTACATAAAGTAAAGTGCAGATAGAACATTAAACAATCGACAGAAAACAAGCCAAGACAAGACACACAAGATGTGGCGGCTAGCCAGGGACAAACCCCACAATGTGTGGGGAAACCCTTTGACCAAATATTCTTTTATCTTCAATAATTCAGCAGAGAGAAATAGTACAATAAATCTGATTTATATCAACAATAGCAAACCCTAGATCAATAGCATCAACATTAGCGGCTTCATCATCAAACTAGGGCAGACAATATCTCACAAACCGACCGTCGGATCGGCATGATTCCACCACCAAAAGTTGTGGCTTCCTGAGGAGGTTCATATGAACCTATAGTGCAGTTCAGATGAAGAGATCTTCTAGTCCACATAGGTCAATCTTTACTTCTGCAGTTGCAGCTTCAGTTTCGGCAGCTTCCAGCTTCAAACTAGGGCAGTCAATATCTTGCAAACCGTCTGTCGGATTGACTTGATTCCACCACCAAAAGTTGCGGCTTTTAGAGGAGGTTCATATGAACCTATAACATAGTTCAGATGAATAGATCTTCTAGTCCACGCAGGTCAATCTTTACTTCTGCAGTTGCATCTTCAATTTCGGTAGCTTCCAGCTTCACATGTGTGAGAGAGAGACCCTTTTTTGCGCAGTAGATAAGAGACTCTTTTCTGTGCAGTAGAGAGAGAGAGAGAGATGTGATGAGATGAGTGAGACCAAATGAGGAAAATTCCTCCTATATTTATACACAACGTTGGTGTTTGAATAGATGCGACTGTTGGGTTTCTGAGCCTACATGAGTTGTAGGTCGGCTTGATAATAATTCCATAATCAAAATAAATTCATATCTCCTTGAATACTTATCGGAATCGGATGATCTTTATATCAGTCCTACACCTCTCAACGAGAGGAATCTAATAAAAATATTGTTAGCCATGAATAAGATGACCCATATGAATTTTTTCCCTAGTTGCCAATTTTAACACTCCCTCTCAACTAGGGAGAACTTCATCTGCAATTTGTCTATCGGTCATTACTATTCATCCATCAAATGCACTACCCTGTATAGCCTGACCCTTGCCCTGCTCTGCTCTATTCTACCTGTTCTGTCCTGTACTGATCTGTACTCTTTTGCTCTGTTCTGTTGTGCTCTTGCATTGTTCTGTTCTGCTCTGCTTTTGTCTAAATTATGAAGAAGAAGAAATGATCAAGGATGTATCATACTAACTCAAAGTCAGTCTCAGAGTATGTACCACTAGTCCTAGACCAGTCTCAACCAACCTAAAATCAGCATCATAATGAGTACAACTCCACTAGTCTCAGACCAGTATCATCCTCCACTGACTCAAGGTCAGTCTTGGAGTGCATACCACTGGTCCCAGACCAGTCTCAACTGACCCGAAGTCAGCTTCATAGTAGGTACCACTCCTACCACTAGTCCCAGACCAGTATCGCAGTCTCAGAGAGTGTACCACTGGTCCCAGACTAGTCTCAACCGACCCGAAGTCAGTGTCATAGTATGTACCACTCTCACTGGTCCCAGACTAGTACTGCACTGACACGAAGTAAGTCTCAGAGTATGTACTACTGGTCCCAGACCAGTCTCAATTGACTCAAAGTCAGCGTCATAGTATGGTACAACTCATACCACTAGTCCCAGACCAGTATCATTGATCCCAGATCAATGGAGGTCATCCTAGCATAGGGAGTACGGTAGATACAATGATGTGTCCATCAGTACTACTATGGTCCCTAACTTCATTTCCCTACTCATTGATCAGATGAGAGGTACTTCTCATGAGTCCCAGACTGCATGGGTGTGATGCCTCGACAGGAGAACTAATCAATCATGTCCTCACAGGAGAACACATCAATCCAGGCTGCCATGGAGAACACATCAATCCAGGCCTCACAGGAGAACACATCAATCCTGCTACAATTGCCATGGAGAACATATCAATCCAGGCCTCACAAGAGAACACATCAATCCTGCTACAATCGCCATGAATTTTTGTATTGCACAGGGTTTGAAGGCCAAAATACATAAGAAATTCTCCCGATAGTTTAGGAGGCTTGAACAAAAGCCGATTGCGATTGCGATTGGGACGTGGCATGTGGGTCCATCCTGATTGGTACAGTCTCTCCGTTAAACAATAAAGTCATGTGTATGCCTACTATCATTGAAACAAAAGGGGCTCTGTTACAATTTTAACATGCAGCAATTTTTCTTTGTGTATTTGGTCCTCACCATTGAATCAACATGTCCTAGGAGTGTTGGGAGCATGAAGAAACAGAGGAAGCTACAGTGACCGAAAAGCCAGGAAGTCGAAGGGTAAGCCAGTGCAGAGGAAACCGAAAAGCCAAAGCAATGAAGAAGAGGGAAGCCAAAGGACAAGCCAACATAGAGGAAGCTGAAGCGAGCGTTGAAGAAGCTGAAGAGCTAGTGGAAAGTGAAAACGAACAGTCAGAGGCATTGGGAATACAAAAATAGGAAGAACAAGGAAAGGTAAGAGTGTGTGTGGATAATCAGAGTGAGAGGAAGCAAAAGTTCAGGCAGAGGCAAGAGAGGTAGGAGAAGCAGGAGAATAGGAGTGAAGCAGAATCTCAGCAGGCTTGGGAGTAGAGAACTACAACAAAAACGGTTTATACCAGGTTATGGTTGGAGCCCACAGGGTTGGAGCCTTAGAACTGAAAGGATTGGAATCCTTGGGAGTTGGTGCTCCTAAGTGCAGAACTATTGCCTTGGCAAAACAAAGTTGGTGCTCTGGAGGTTGGAGCCTCACAAAAGTCCAAGTTGGTGCTTAGCAACTGATTGCAACCATTTATATATTGTATCTATTTCATTGCACTGTTTGTGTTAATAAAAGCATTTATTCTAGCTATCTATTTCTTTGTTCCATATATAAATGTTTTGGTGATGAAAAGAACAATTAAAAAGAAATACTAACTCCCCCCACCCCCCAGTATTTCCAACAAAAGGGGTATTTCAACCAACATCATAGTATTCTCCTCCAAGATGATGAGGAGGTATTTTCATGGTTAACACATTTAAGAATATATCACAATTTAAATTCATAACTTAGTATTTGTAAACAAATTTAAGGATAATTGATAACGTTCATAAAAAAATATAGCAGTATCCTCATATATAACAATTCTCCATCAAAAAGACATTAACAATTTTCAATATACATATATTACTACTAAATCAAAATTTATCGCATATATCATTATTCCAAGGTAAATTCACAACATTACATCCAAAAATAGTAGTATCATCATACATAATCATTCTCCATAAAAAAGAATTGACAGGTTTTCAACACATATATAAAGTAACAAGATAATACTATTAATATCCTCATCATCTTTAATCAAATCAACTTTTGAAATGTGTGATTATCATATCAAAATATTTCATGAACACCATTATTCTAAGGTAAATTCACAACATCCATCAAAAGATAGTAATATCATCATACATAATAATTCTCCATCAAAATAATGTTGATAATTTTCAATATATGCATAAAATAACAAGATAAAAATGATAATATCATCATCATATTTAATCAAATGAACTAAAAGTCAATGTAATATTACCAAATAAAAATGTTTCATAGATATCATTATGCTAAGGTAAATTCACAACATCCATAAAAAAAATAGGAATCTCATCATACACAATAATTCTTCATAAAAAAATTGTAAACAATTTTCAACATATTCATAAGGTAACAAGATAGTACCGATAGTATCATCATCATTATTCAAATAAACTAAAATTCAAATGTATGATTACCATATTAAGACATCCAACTAAATATAAAAAATAACGCATGGCTAGCTAGCACCACGAAAATCATAGTCAAGCTCATCCTCATGATCATTTCCATGATCATCATCTCGACCATCTTGATAATACCATCCACATAATCATCACCAATGCCATCTCCATCCTCATCATGACCATCTCTGATATATGATGTAATCTAAACATAGTCTATATCATCAACTTCGTGGTCATTACCTATAGCATTCTGGAAAAAAATCAATATTACATGTTAGTACTAATTCTATAGAAAAATGCATATTTTTATTACAATGCTAACAATAAAATGAGGTAGGACATAATAACATTTAATAGTACTAAAAATAAAATGAAAATGTGGCTTAAGATATACTGGAGATCCAACTAAGATTACACTTGTAATTCACATTAAGTAGTAGAAGCATTTTTTAATCCATATGAAGTAGGTACCCATTTGTTCTTCATATTATATTGTGAATGTTTCTTATGATTTCCATGAAGAACTGGTAAATTAATATTTATTGGAAGCTTTATTTCAAATTACAATTGTAATTCAGATTGGAAATAAAAGAAATTTTAACAAAAAAAAATGTCACATGAAATATTGAGCCATTTTTAATGCATGTAATTTTCTCTATAATAAGATGGATCCTAATGTTCATTCAAGAAAAAATGCTCACAAATAATTACTTCATTTTATCCATTATCACACTTAATCCATTATACTTAGTGACAATAATGATTCCATTTAAATTGCTTTGAACTCCCTAAATATAATGTAAAAGAGAAAACTCCACGACCACGACCATGACCGCAACCCCCTCCCTTGCCTCGCCCACCATCAGAGACAATGAACTTGGAGTTATGACCACGATAGCAACCCCTCCCTTGCCTTGTGTCCACCATTAGAGGCATTGAACTTGGAATTAAGAGTACTCATGTTTTTTTTGCTCTAGTTAATCTCCAAGGAATCAAAACTTGATCAATATATCAAGGACTCCATCAAGGAATAGATATATCATAAGAGAATCTCAATAGGCTTTGCCAAAAGAGTGTGAAATAACACTTATCTCTGTTTTATGAAATAACTCAAGCGAGTGGAATGAATGGTGGGAAACACTTACAAAGGAAAGGAATATTTTTGGTCCGTCCTTATTTCTATTATTATTTTTGTTTCTTAGAATGGAGGGAAGTGTTTAAAAAAATTCTAAAAATATATATTAAATAAAAAATATAAATTATTTGCTTAAGTTTAGTTTTTTTTTAAATATATATTCAGTTTAGTATTTTTTTATTTTCTAAAAAAATATATTTAGTTTCTTGATTTTTTTATAACAAAAATTATATTTTATTTTTATAAAAATGGATTTTAAGCATCCATTCATGCTAAATTTGTGATTTTATGATATAAGTTTAAATTATGTATAAAAAATTAACTTAATGCCATGCGTTGTGTCACTGAGATGGGTATTATACATCTCTTCCTTGCTAAGTTATAGAATGTGCTTGGGTTTTCTTAATGCAATAAAATTAATTCTTCTCTTCATTATATCTTGAGATGTTCAACTTCCACCTTATAAAACAATAAAGTTAAATTAGGTTTGCCTTTGTCCTTTGTAGATTTCTTTCCCCATTAATCCTTGTCTTAATAGATTAATTGTCTTATGGTGGCCTTGAGTGGTCACTCCCATTAGTTGCATGCTTTTTTGTTTTATGTTAGTGACATTTCTTAGGATTGATAACATGTTATTTAATTTATGAAAATGTGTTATTTTCCATATTATTGTTAAATATTAATATTAAATATGTTGGTTTTCAACATGGTTTAGCAAAAAGTTCCCAAAAGGTTTATAGATTGTAATTTATAATGTAATGCTTCATTGCTTGAGGAAATTGTTTCGGATATTTTTTTTAAAGATTCATTGATTGATGAAATTTTTACGGATTTTTTTTTAGTATATTAACTTGTATGTGATAAAGTCAAAAATCACCTCTTTTTGATATTTTCATTGCTTAATTTCCCTTAAGGCTATCAAGTTCACCATTCAGTCCCAGGTTAAGGAAATAGAGGAGTCATGAAGTGGCATTGTCCAATAACTTAAATCTTGGAACATGTTTTTTTTAGTCACATTATACTTCCTTTCTGTGTAAATTCTCCATGAAAATAGTCTCATGGAACATGAGGGACCTCAATAGTAAAGGAAAGCAAATAATCCTAAAAGAAAAATGGTATGCAAAGCACCCATCAATAATGTTGATATAAGAAATAAAAATATTAAGTGAGGTTCTACCTCATATAATTAGAAAATGGGGGAGGAATTTCCAAGTAGTATTGATTGATGATTAGATGTAATTGGGTGGAATGGCTATTATTTGGAATGATCAGGACATCAAGGTTACCAATATGTTTACCTCTTTTCACATTATGACAATATAATTTTAGTTAATTGACATTGAGGACTACTACCATGTATCCAATGTCTATGAATCCAATATCACAAATGGAAAACCTCTATTTCTCAATTCTATTTCCAGCACAAGTAATTTATACTCACCATCTTCGTGGATTATTGGGAGTGACTTCAATATTATCAAGTGTCTCGAGGAAAAATAAAGGATGAATCACAATGTTTACCAAGAGATTTTGTAAGATATACCATCAAGGCCCTAAAGTAGTATCCATTAAAGTTCTCAAGCAATGAGTCTCCAACCCACACATGTGGATCAATGACATGTAATACATGTGTGTGTGGTGAGTAACTTAATACACTGTTCTAATAACTCGACAAACTTAAGTATTTCACTCTGTCACATGATTGACCGTAGTGTGACATAAGTAAAGTAAGAGTAGACATGAAACCCTTAGGCAAGAAAAATTCCCTAGATCCTCAAATAAGTGCTTAAATGATGAAGTGAAAATGAAAGGGGAAAAGAGGACTTCATGATTAAACCATCACAAACATGTGATCGAGTGTGACTAGGAGTGTATATATTCATATTTTTTTGAAATAGGGTGTGAATACATGAGTTACCATTCATTGGGCCTCATTTTTCTTTCTTTTGATTTTTCCTATATATAGGACTTAGGGAATAAGGTTTTCATAAGTTTTGAACAACTCATAGATATAATATTTACATAAATTTTCACTTTAACCTTAGAGTTTAGACTTAGATAAATCATTATAGTGTATCTTTAATGATTTTGATTTTCACTTTTTGATTTTATTTCATCACAAATGACAAAAGAGGAAATATTTTGCCACAAATCTATGAATTCTTAATCATAAAGGCGTCATGCAATGAAAACAAATTAATGATGTTATTCCCTATGAAAATTATGGGTATTCTTGAGAAACGTTTATGCTTGTGGATGTCTCCTCCTTGGTTGAGAGAGAGTGAGAATTGACACCATATTATCCATTTTTCATGTACTATGGCCGAGACTAATAGTCATAAGCCTACTAAAGACACCAGTAGGGAGAATGTTGGATTAGATAAACATCTGGGACCAATATTTTTTGAGAATTTGTGCTTTGACTGGGACTAACCACCATAAGCCAAGTATATTAATCCAAGATAAGAATATTCATGAGGATTTACATTTCATGCTGTCAAATATTATGACAGTGGATTAGGAAATGATCATGTGAGGACATGCCTGATGAACATCCTAGTGCAGTAAGTGCCTAAAGAGGGAGCGGTGTCCAAATTTATGCCTCCCAACATTGTGTTATGGTCTAATGGAGAGATATAACTTGTTAGTCAAGGCCTTTCTATTTTGACAATGTTGGCTATGATGATGTAAATCATCGTTGATGGTTATCAATCTAGATCCCTTCTTATATAAATATTTCAACTTGAGAGTACTTTTTTGTCTCATTATGAGTATCTCCCTAGTTTAGAGGGAGTGTCATCATCTTCATTATCATCATCATCACCACCATCAATCTCATCATTGCATTATCATCATAATCACCATTCATGTCGTCATCATCATCATCATCATTATGGACATTGTCGTCAATTGTTCATAATTATAGGTGTCGTAAGAAATATCATCAACCAAAAAAATATTACGAGTGCTCAAAAAGGGTTGTTAGGACACATGATATATGCAAGAAAAATGACAACTTTATTTTTTAGAGATGATAGATGATCATCATCATCACTACCATTATCATCGTCATTATAATTTTCATCATCCCCATCATCATAATTAATGTAATTTCTATCATCATTGTTGTCAACTTTGTCATGAACATCATAATCATCATTCATGCCATTATTGTTGTTGATGATGACCAAGATTAAAATAATGATAATGATGATAAAATGATGATGACTTGGAAGATGACTCTAAAGATAATGATTATGATTATGACCATGACAACATTTAAAAATAGGGAATATTGTCCAAGGTCATTATCACCACCATCATCATTGTCATTATAACCCCCATCATCTTTATCATCATTTTGATTATCATAATAATCACAATTCATGTCATCGTCATCACCTTCATTATCATCATCGTCATAATTATTGACATTGTCATTAGTTGTTCATAATTGTTAATGTCATAAGAAATATCATCAATGCAAAAAATATGTGAGTGTTGGAAAATGGATGCAAAAGTAAAAAAAAAAATGGGGCAACAATAGACGTAAAATTGGATGAAGAGTGGACACAACATAAATAGATGCAAAACAAGACAGAAAAATTGACACAAAAGTGGATGAAAAAGTAGATGCAATAGTTTATGCAAACTTGGACACAAAATAGGATGCAAAAATGGATGAAAAAGTGGAAGAAAACATGGGTGTAATAGTAGGCATAAAACTTAGCATGAATTGTTGTGAAATAAATGTGGATACAACAATGAACGAAAAAAAAGAAAGAAAAAAAAGACACAAACTTGGATGCAAAAAGGAGGCAAAGTTGGATTAAAAAATGGATGTAAAGATGGACCAAACATGGGTGCAATAGTGGACACAAAATTAGATTCAAAATTGGACGCATCAGAAGTGGATGTAAAAGTAGATGCAAAAAACATCAAAATTATTTGATGCAAACTTGGACACAAAAGAGGATGCAAAATTAGAAGAAAATGTGGGATTCAATGATAGGTACAAGATATGGCACAACAAAAGTGGATGTAATAAAAACACAAAAAAAAGGATGCAAACTTGGATGCAAGACAAGATGCAATAAGGGATGAAAAAGTGGATGCAAACATGGGTGCAATAGCAGAAACAAAATTGGATGAAAAATATGGATGCAATGGAAGTAGATGCAAAAGAAGATACAAAATGAGATGCAAAACTCAACACAAAAGTGGATGCAAAAATAGATGCAATATTTTGATGCAAAAGTGGATGCGAAGATGGATGCAAAATTGGAAGCAAATATGGCTACAATAGTAAGTACAAAACATGGTACAAATAGTGTCACAACAAAAGTGGATGTAATGGTAGATGCAAAAAAGGAAGCAAATGAAGATGAAAAATAAGATGCAAAAAGGGATGCAAAAGTGGACGTAAACATGGGTGCAACAATGGATGAAAAATATGATGCAAAAGTTGATGCAACAAAATTCGATGCAAAAGTAGATGCAATATGAGACACAAAACCTAATGCAAATATTGACACAAAGGGGATGCAAAAAATGATGTAAAAATGGATGCAAAAAATGATTTAAAAAATGATGCAAAAGAGGATGCGAGAGATGATTGAAAAGTTCATGCAAGTGTAGGTGCAAAAAAAGGATGAAATAAATGGTACAAAAGTTGGTGAAACAAAATTAGGTGCCAAACTTGATGCAAAACATGGTGCAAAGGATGGCACAAAACTTGGCATAAAACCTAGTGTAAAACTTGATGCAAAATCTATTACAATGCCTAGTGCTACACTTGGTGTAAAACTTGGTGAAAAACTCGGTGCAAACTTTGCATCAATTTTTGCACCATATTTGATAAATGGACACAAATAGCACCAAAAATAGGCTCTAGATGCAAAAAAGGAAGAAAAAAGGGACGCTAACCACAGGGTTTTGTTGTTGTGATTCCACTTCTCAGCACAATATTAATGCTTTGTTCCTCCTCGCGGGGCTTAGCCCTCATCATTTGCAAATTCTATGTAGGTTGCTGAGGCTGCATTTTCTTTTCTTGCATCTCAGCTATTGTTGGTACCATCCCATGACCTCCCTTTTCCTCCTAAAACATATCATTTGCCTACTTCTTTCCATCATACATCTCTTAGATCCCTTGAAAATTGATTAGTTAATAGTACTATAGTTATTAAAATGCATTAAAATTGATTTAGGAGTTTTATGTTAAAGAATTAGGAATTTTTGGTAAAATGACTACAGGGAGTTCCAACATCCTGTAATTGGTTTATTGTTGAACATGTGGCATGACAACTAGGCTAGAGCGAAGGGTAGGGATGAAAAGTAGAATGTCCAAGCATGGACGAATACCTATCCTACAGCAGAATCGACCCTCCTACATGCGCGGTCAACGATGGTCAAAGTATAGCATGTTGGCGACAAAGGCAGCAACAGCATAGCATTCTAAATTGATTTAGTTTTCTTCCTTTTTGAAATCAGTTTAGGATAGAAACATTTTAAAAATCTCGACATGATAAAAGCGGCAACAGCCACATCATGAATGTACATTTGTTTCCGAAATGTAAGGGTTGTAAAAACATATGTAAACACAGTTCTGTGTAGTCAGTAGTTGGTTTTATCATTGTATCGTTTGAAAACAAAGTTTGAACTTAATACCAAACACAGTTGCAGTCACGATCTTTTCCTTGTTGCGTTGATTTTATAATCGGTTGATCACAGTCCAGTATACCTCTGGAACGCAGACGGGCCCTGCGTTAAACTAGTATATTGTCATTTCCTTTTTATTCGCAACTTAGGGTATTAAATGATATGCATAGCAATTAAGATTGGTTATTGATTTCAATAGAATGCGTATGGTTTATGTTTATGATAGTGCTTGAACAGTTCATCACTGAGATCGTGAATCGTATCCTGTAAGGGATTCGATCCTTTGTTGTCTTTTAAAGCAATGTCATGAACTCTGTTGTCATTTCAAAGTATGTTTATGATTTCCATATGTCTTTATCTTGCATGAATATTAGTGAATGTTGAGTATTTGCCGAACAGGGGTTTTATGCATAGTGTCTCCGTAAGGAGATTGAAATCTTGGTTTGAAGTGATACACAGTGTTTTAACTTGGTAAATGAATTGAATGACAGTGTTGTAATTAAGTAGATTAACTGAGTGACCTAAGTGTTTGGGTGATAGATAAAATACCTCAACCTTCCGTAAAGAAGTCCTGTGACCTACCATCATAACCACTTAGCTAATAATCCTTTATGTCTATATACTTTAGACGCATGCCTCTAAGTCTACGCATCCTGGTCGATAATAAATATAGCCTAGTCTAGCACCCTAGATAGGACACTACATTTTGGCGCCGTTGCCAGGGAGGCGTACTTAAAGGATTTAAAAAGAGAAAAAATTCAATAAACAAAAACGAAAAAAAACACAGTTAGAAATCATGTTCATTTATGCCTAGATTTAGGGACAATCAGGGTAGATTCATAAAAACCCTCCACCATCCAAAAACTAACCCATCATCATCAGGAGCAGACTCTTTAGGGAATACAATAGCAGCTGAGGAAGCCACCATCCAATCATTAGAGGAAAAACAAAAGTCAGGACAAAGACTTACTCTCATCGAAAGGAAAACTTTATTAACACATAAATCGCAGAAGAAGCACTTTCCTAGACCTTCCACACAAGGAGAAAGTAGCACAGTGACCGAACAATCTTTCTTTAATCTCCTCTTTCAAAAAAGTGACACTGACACAGAGAGACCTATTAGAATGGTTGAGGAAGGAGCTGGATCAGTGCCAAATCACGGACAGGGAGACGAAGAAGAGTCAACATTTAAGTTTCCTATACATGAACCACAAGAAGATGATGAGATCAAAATGAAAAACATACCTCCATCCGTGCTACCAAACTTTTATGGTATGGCTTCGGAAGATCCAGACTCATTCTTGTTCGAGTTTGACATTGTATGTCGAACATATGGCTATACAGATGATGCCCATAGGCTTAGACTCTTCCCAGCGACATTAAAGGCATCAGCCTTAAGATGGTTCATGAGGCTTGGTGAGCATGCTATAGTTGATTGGGATGGCATGAGAAGAATATTTCTAAGGAAATATCAACCTTATTGTAGATCCAAAGATTCTAAAGATGATATCTTTAGAATGAGCCAGCAAGAGGATGAAACCTTAGAGGAATACTTAGAACGGTTTGTCTACAACTTACAAAAATCTAAACACCGAACTATGCCTCTTGATCTGATCCACACAATATTCTTGAAAGGTATCCGAGAGGAATACATGGATGATCTTAACTTGATGGGCAAAGGTGACATTTCTGCCTTACCCTTTGAAGAAATCGCTGAGTTATGCGAAAAGTATTTAAGGAGCAAAGCTAAGATGGGAAAAAGAACCCTGTCCTCCAAAGTCACAAAATCTGCCTCCGCAAGTGTCACAAGGGCTGAAATAGGGAATCTGTTAGAAGAGTTTAAAACAGATCTGTTAAGCACCCTAGGGAACCAAATTGTCACTCTAAAAGCCAAGAAGAAACAAGAAGATGAAGATCAGATAATGGCTATCTTCTGCCCAAAATGCCGGAAGAAACATGCATTAAAAGACTGCCCACTAGAAAACATCCAAGTTTGTGCTTTCTGTACTGAACATCATGATATGTTTAACTGTCCTAAAGTTAAGGTTTTGCAGAACTGTAATATGGCAGCTAATGCAGAGATGGAAAACGTGTATTACATGGGCACAAAGAGACCATGGCAGCCAAGGCCAGCACCTCAAGGTATGTTTCCAAATCAAAATTTGCAATTTCCTGTAAATGATCAAATGTATGCATAGAATTCATAGAATGTACCCATGCCATGGCAGCACCAAAACCACCCACAGCAACAATGGAGACCGTCTCAACAGTACTCTCAATCCTATCATACATATCCTTAATCATACCCACCATATTCACAACCATATCAACAATACCATCAGCCGTATTCATCACATTCTCAACCATATCAGCAGTACCCTCAGCAAGTTGTTTATCAGCCTCAACCTACTCAACAAGCACTGCCTGCTCCTCCACCAATAAATCCACCACAACTGCAATTTCCAGCTAACTCACAACCTCCCAGACCTACTCAGATTCTTGCTCAAACTGTCCCAAATCCAAATAATAGAGCAGAGAGGCCAGCCTACAATGTAGAAGAGGGAACCTCATATCCCACACTACCCTTGAAAAATATCAACTTGAGGTCTGGTAGGGTACTCCACAAAGATTCTCCAATAACAGATAAGCAAGAAGAAAACACAGAAAATGAAAATGAAATGACAAATCAAAGAAAATCAAACGATGATACCAAAGATAAGCAGATGCAACCACTGCATCCACCTTTTCCAGATCGATTGGTCCAAATAAAACCTCCACTGTCTATACCACAGTTTGATGTCTTAGATGAACTCAAGAATGTCTACATAAAAATTCCACTGCTGCAAGCTATAAAAGACATTCCCATATATACTAAAGCCATCAAAGACATGTGCCTCAAGAAGCCTACTAGAAAAAGGATTGATCCTCAAACCATTCATGTTATAGGACATTTAGCATGCCTTATGACCAATACCATCTCCATGGAAAAGTATGTTGATCCTGGCATTCCCAAAGTGACCACCATCATTAACAACATACAAATTCCAAACACTTTGATAGATCTTGGAGCCGCAATCAATGTCATGACTCTTGAAACCATGAGAACACTCCAGCTCATAAATTTGCAACATACAATGATTGTTCTAGAACTAGCCGATAGGTCTAAAGTGATTCCTGAAGGGATTTTGGAGGACATAATTGTCTCACTGGACTCTTGGGAGTATCCAGTGGATTTCTTAGTTCTTCAACCCAAATCCAATTTAGGAGGGCACCCTATCATCCTTGGTAGACCATGGTTAGCGACTGCTGATGCATTCATAGGATGTCGATCGGGCAACATGATCATTTCAAGAGGGACCGAAAGAAAACAACTCACTATTTATCCATCGGCACAATCACCAGCAGTAACACACAATTTGTGGCTTGATGATAAATTCAATGATAAAGAAGAAGTACAATCTGTTTTTAGCATTGACCAGATCTATGATTTCCAAGAACAAGACAATAATGATTTGGTAGAATTATTCCTTTCTCAACCTGATATTTCCGAAAATGTGAGAAATGACCAATATCATGCTGCAGATGTACTTTTAGCCCAAAATTTTCAGGAAACATGCACCATTCAATCTTTGCAAACCACATTTCATGACATTTTTCCAGTTCAATCCATCACCAACACACAGAGTCAGATCATAGAGATTAGTCCAGGGAAAACTCTGAACATAGGCAATCACCTAGACTCATCTCAGCAAGAGAAATTGATTCGACTATTGAGAAAATACCAGAAAGCCTTTGCTTGGGACTACACCGATATGCATGGGATTCACCCTGACACATGCACTCACCATATTTACACAGATAGTACTATCAAACCAGTGAGGCAACCACAGAGAAGAATGAACCCCATGCTCCAGGATATTGTCAGAGAAGAATTTCAAAAACTGTTGAGAGTTAATTTTATATATCCTATTTCTGACAGTCAGTGGGTATCCCCATTAGTTATAGTGCCCAAGAAAAATGGTAAGTGGCACATTTGTGTTGATTACAGACAACTGAACAAAGCAACGCTCAAAGATTATTTCCCACTACCATTTATTGACCAAGTGTTAGACACCCTAGCTGGGAAATCATCATTTTCTTTTCTTGATGGTTTCAGTGGCTACAACCAGATCAGGATAGCCTCAGAAGATCAGGACAAAACCACATTCACCTATCCTTGGGGCACTTATGCTTACAATGTTTTGCCATTTGGACTTTGCAATGCTCCAGCTACATTTCAGAGAGCTATGTTAGCTATTTTCGCTGATTTAATTCATGATTGTGTTGAAGTTTACATGGATGATTTTTCAGTGTACGGCAATTCATTTGAACATGCATTAGAGAACCTTGAGAGAGTTTTGAAAAGATGTATTGAAGCTAATCTGTCCCTCAGCAATGAAAAGTGCTTTATGATGTTAAACGAAGGGATAGTATTAGGCCACTATATCTCTTTTCAAGGCATCAAAGTTGACCCAGCAAAGATCCAGATCATTGTTGATTTGCCAATTCCACAGAATCAAAGAGAGGTAAGAAGTTTCCTTAGGTATGCAAGCTATTACAGAAGGTTTATTGAACATTTTAGTAAAATAGCTTTACCTTTGTTTAAACTTCTAACAAAAGATGTACTTTTCAACTGGAATGAGAACTGCCAACAAGCATTCGAACTACTCAAAAAGAAGTTATCAACCGCACCAGTCTTGAGAGGGCCTAATTGGAGCCTACCATTTCATATCTTTACAGTTGCATATGACACTGTAGTGGGTGCCTCATTAGGACAAAAAGAGGAATCTTGTAATTATGCCATTTATTTCATTAGCAAAAACCTAACACCTGCAGAGTTAAACTACACCGTCATAGAAAAGGAAACACTTGCCATCATATATGCTGTGAATAAATTCTGACATTATATAACTGGTTATGAGGTCTTTGTACATACTGATCATTCTGCCATTAGACATTTAATGAATAAACCAATAACTAGTGGCAGAGTTACCAGATGGTTATTATTGTTACAGGAATTTAACATCACAGTGTTAGATAGACCAGGTAAAGAGAATCAGGTGGCAGATTTTCTTTCTAGACTGCAAAATCCAGGTGAGGTTGTTCCGGTTGAAGATTCTTTTCCAGATGAAAATTTATTTGTAATTTCCATAGTAAATCCTTGGTATGCTGATTTGGCCAATTATTTGTCTACAGGAAGGACACCTCCACACTTTACTGCAAAGGAAAAGAAGAGACTAATCAAACAAAGTGCTAGATATTCATGGCTTAATGGCGATTTATTTTACAGTGGTTATGATATGATCATTAGAAGATGTGTAAGAAATGATGAGGTAATTGATATTTTAAAATATTGCCATGATGAACCGTGTGGTGGACATTTTGCAGCTAAGCGGATAGCATTCAAAGTTCTTACTCTTGGATACTACTGGCCATCCATTTTCAAGGATGCCAAGAAGTATGTGAAGAGTTGTGACAGCTGCCAAAGAATGGGCAGGCCAACAGCTACAGACGAGATGCCCCTTCAGCCCCAAGTTCACCTAGAGCCATTTGAAAAATGGGCTCTAGACTTTATAGGACCCATTAACCCAACCTCCAATGGTAAGAAGTACATCTTAGTATGTATTGATTACGTCACAAAGTGGGCTGAAGCAAAAGAACTGGTTAGAGCCACCGAACACACCGTGGTAAATTTCCTTTTTGAAGAGATTTTTGTAAGATATGGAGTACCAAGGGAAATAGTGACTGATCAAGGTACTCAATTCACCTCAAAGCTAGTGAAGGACATCACAGACAAATACCAAATCAAGCACAGAAAAAGTACACCTTACCATCCACAGGCCAATGGGCAGGTGGAATCCACAAACAAAACTTTGGAAGGGATCATTACTAAAACTGTGGCAATGAACAGGAAGAATTGGGAAGAGAAGCTTAAAGATGCACTCTGGGCTTACAGAATTACGTGGAAGGATACTACAGGATTTACACCATATTAGTTGGTGTACGGAAAAGAGGTAATGCTTCCTATTGAGTTTCAAATACATACTTTTAAACTGGCTGCAGATTTGCAAATTGACTTGGACCAAGCACAACAAGAAAGAATTCAGCAGTTGAACCAGCTGGATGAAATGAGGCAGCAAGCAGAGGGAACCACAATCCTCATGCAAAAACAAAGGAAGCAGTGGCATGATGCACATATCAAGAAGAAGCAGTTCAAGGAAGGTGAGTGGGCTTTACTTTTTGACTCTAAATTCAGAAATCATAAAGCCAAGTTTACCACCCATTGGATGGGCCCATACCAAATTATTCAGGCTTACGACAATGGTTCAGTCAAGCTCAAAACTATTGATGGAGAAGGTCATTCCTTTACTGTCAATGGTCATCGCCTGAAACTATACACTAAGCCCATCAGCAAGCAAGATTTTCTCCAAACAGTATCTCAACAAAGAGAGGTTGAGATACTGCAGCCCTCAGCTGCAGTATCCCTGCCTTAGTTCATTTCCTTTCAATTTAGAAATTCAAAAAGAAAAAAAAAAAACAAAACAAAACAAAACAAAAACTAAAAAAAAAAACAATATAAAAATAAAATATATATATATATATATAATAATGGGTTAGATGTGAAAACCAGCCTCTGGCACACTCTAACCCCGAATTCTTACTTGAAAACCAATTCGTTGGCGGGTAAGAATTCTCTTTCTTTTGTTCACTGTTTGATTTATCAACTGAATAATGACTTGAGGACAAGTCAAAACTTTAGTGGGGGAGAGAAGCATCAGCATTTTGTTCTCTTATCTCTCCATTGTAAATTCTTAAAGATTTCTTATCTCATCTCCTCACTGTAAATTTCCAAAGCAGTTTGTTCCAGCATTCCAGATTTCAATAAAGAAGTTGTTTTGTCATTGTTTTATCTCAGAGGGACCTGGTTATAAACATTATGCAGGGGGATTTGTTCTGTCCAGAAGACCATGCTACCAACACTAGCAGTAATGGGACCTGTTTAAGACACATAAAAGGGACCTGTTAAGAGACTGTTACTTCAGGGTTACTTCAACAAAGCTTCATCAAGTTTCTACAAGGATTCACAGGTTGCTGGGCACCAAGACTCCATCAAATACCCAAGCTCAAGGAACCTGTATACATATAAGGAGTTGCATGAACATCTTCAAGATTTCAGAGGGAACTGTTGCATTCGAATCTATCTCAGGGGACATGTTATGAAGAGCAAAGAATAGTCAAAAGAGACTAGTCCTACTCAGCATGCCAATGCAACAACAACCAACAAAAGTGTAATATGTTCCTTATTCTTAACATTTAATTTCTTAGATTAATTTTTAATGTTAAATTTAATGACTGTGACTGTTATGATCGATTTCAAGGACACTACATTCTCACTGTTAATTCTTATCATCTTTCATACCCCAACCTATTTCATACCTCTAAATCCATTACCCCTTTTCATATCAACCTTGTTATGCCAATCGCATCCTAAAGCCATACAAACATCTTCCATTTGGCCGAGTACCAATAGAAGCAGGACACGTGGTGGATTGTGTTTTTTTAAAAAAAGGGAAAGAAACAAATGTTAAAGCGGGCCTATTCATTGTATTCCACACGGCCGAATTATGATTCCACCACCCGACGTAGCCAAATGATTCAGAGGACTCCCTGAAATCATACCCCAGTATTGCATATACGCTTCCAGCGCTCCTATGATGGCATCTATACAAGCGGTACAGCCATTCCTCTGTTTCAAAAGATGAATACGCTATGAAGTAAGTGTAGTGGTTATTTCACCATCATTCTCAGTTATTTCACGCTAGCATTTGACTCCCGTGACTTCCACAGTAAGGATTGAAAGCAGTGAGCGCCACAAGAGGGAAATATAACCATTCGGTTTCGACTCCCACCAAAGTCACAAGACAGTCAACCGAGCATCATACTGGATATTAAGGGAGCGACACCACCAGGTAACAAATTGAAACTTCTTTGTTGAAATTGCAAAACATAAACAGAGAAGAGTTAGAGCACGACCCTCTGCCAAAATGACCAATAGGGTTGAGCCGAGCATGTTCGACAGTTCTCAATATCATGAAGATTGCATTTCAATTCTCAAAGAGATACAGCGGATGCCCTTTTTAGAGAAATTTCATGGAAGTAATGAAGAGGTTACCAAACAATTCGCTTTCACATTCAATGGAGAGAAAGCCCTGATAGGTAACTTCTCATTCAGGGTTTCGGAAGACACCATAGCCCAGTCAATAGGGATCAGCCCAGAAGGGGAGAAGTACTTTAAGACAAAGCAATTTAAAGAGAAGTGATGGACTCAATTTATGTCTAGATCCAGAGTCTCATCAGTTAACTGGAAGAAAGGCGTCCCAAGGAGTTGGTTGATGCATCCCTGGGACGAGATGGTCTATATTCTCCAAAAATTCGTAACCTGCGAAGGCCGTTACAGTATTGTCTATCTATACCATATTAAATTACTGCTACACTTGAAAAGGCAGTGTGTTATCAGTCTACCATATTTTCTATTACAGAGCCTAACCAAGATGTCGAAGACCATCCAAAAGCAGAAGGGAAATGAAGACAAGAGCCTATATCACTTTGGCTTAATTAAAATTCTTATTGAGCATGAATTGCAGAGAAGAGGGAAACCATGGAAGGAGTTCTTAGCTGCTAACCAAATTAAAGATGAAGAAGACAAAGAAGAACTGCAGGAGAACTCAGGACTCATTAAGGATATCGATGAAGAGATCCCAGTATCCAAAGCAAGCAAGGTACCTCCACCTGTGAGCAGCATAAGGACTAGGAAAATGAGAAAAGAAGATGCTCAGAAGGCAGAGCAAGATAAAATTTTCACCACTTATTCAAGAAGAACAAGGAGAGCACCAAAAGCCCAGTTACAAGAAGACCAGCTTGAATCCAATGCACCTATACCGATGGATGTTGAGAGTAGTGACCACTCACCACCAGGACCAACAGCTGATATAGAGGTTGAAAGCAATAACAGGCAAGAAAAAGGTTCACCACCTCCCATTAAGAAGCAGAAGAAACTGGAGAAACAAATTGAGAAATTAAAGGAAGAACTCATGGAGGCTAATATGCTAGAAAAAGTTATCAAGAAAGAAAATGAGATGCTCCGAGCGCAGAGTAAAGAGACTCAACAGAAGAATGAAAAGTTAAGGGAGCGAATCAGTGAACTTGAGGCTGAGCAAACAGATATTTGTAAATGGGCCACTAAGTGGTACAACCAGAAGAAGACCCTCAAAGAAAAATACAAAAGATTAAAGCAGGAGCTCCATGGTCAGAAAGATGCCCAGGTGAAAAAGAATGTGGATACATTGCTAAAGGCAGCAGAGGTCCAGGCAGGGACAGAGTTCAAGGGAAGCACTTCGGGGTTAGCATGAGGACATGCTAATTCATTAAGTCGGGGAGAGATGTTGGTACCATCCCATGACCTCCTTTTTCCTCCTAAAACATATCATTTGCCTACTTCTTTCCATCATACATCTCTTAGATCCCTTGAAAATTGATTAGTTAATAGTACTATAGTTATTAAAATGCATTAAAATTGATTTAGGAGTTTTATGTTAAAGAATTAGGAATTTTTGGTAAAATGACTACAGGAAGTTCCAACATCCTATAATTGGTTTATTGTTGGACATGTGGCATGATAGCTAGGCTAGAGCGAAGGGTAGGGATGAAAAGTAGAATGTCCAAGCATGGACGAATACCTATCCTACAGCAGAATCGACCCTCCTACATGCGCGGTCAACGATGGTCAAAGTATAGCATGTTGGCGACAAAGGCAGCAACAGCATAGCATTATAAATTGATTTAGTTTTGTTCCTTTTTGAAATCAGTTTAGGATAGAAACATTTTAAAAATCTCGACATGATAAAAGCGGCAACAACCACATCATGAATGTACATTCGTTTTCGAAATGTAAGGGTTGTAAAAACATATGTAAACACAGTTCTGTGTAGTCAGTAGTTGGTTATCATTTGTATCGTTTGAAAACAGAGTTTGAACTTAATACCAAACACAGTTGCAGTCACGATCTTTTCCTTGTTGCGTTGATTTTATAATCGGTTGATCACAGTCCAGTATACCTCTGGAACGCGGACGGGCCCTGCGTTAAACTGGTATACTGTCATTTCCTTTTTATTCGCAACTTAGGGTATTAAATGATATGCATAGCAATTAAGATTGGTTATTGATTTCAATAGAATGCGTATGGTTTATGTTTATGATAGTGCTTGAACAGTTCATCACTGAGATCGTGAATCGTATCCTGTAAGGGATTCGATCCTTTGTTGTCTTTTAAAGCAATGTCATGAACTCTGTTATCATTTCAAAGTATGTTTATGATTTCCATATGTCTTTATCTTGCATGAATATTAGTGAATGTTGAGTATTTGCCGAACAGGGGTTTTATGCATAGTGTCTCCGTAAGGAGATTGAAATCTTGGTTTGAAGTGATACACAGTGTTTTAACTTGGTAAATGAATTGAATGACAGTGTTGTAATTAAGTAGATTAACTGAGTGACCTAAGTGTTTGGGTGATAGGTAACATACCTCAACCTTCCGTAAAGAAGTCCTGTGACCTACCATCATAACCACTTAGCTAATAATCCTTTATGTCTATATACTTTAGACGCATGCCTCTAAGTCTACGCATCCTGGTCGATAATAAATATAGCCTAGTCTAGCACCCTAGATAGGACACTACAGCTATTAACACCAGGCATTCTTCTATGGTATGGTAAAATTGTTTGCATTATTGACAGGATGGGTGTGTAGGATTCTAGCAATCTCACGCATAGTGCCCCGACTATCCGCAATTATAACAGATAATCTGACTACGACCTCTACTAGGTCCTCCTCCACGGCCCCGTCCTCGACCTTGAAAACCTCTATGCGCTCCTCCGGTGCCTTGATCTAGAGTCTGTGTCTCTACTTACATATGGTAAGTAGGGGTTCTTTCCATCATCATCTCATAGCTTCGACAGTGGTGCTCATCATGGCCCACAGATTTGCAGAAATTACAGAACAACTACTGAGGTGTTTGAACAAACTTTTGAAGCAAGTGGTAGTTATCCGTCATGTTGCCTAGTAACTTTACAAATGGCACACCATAGCGCAACCCCTATGCTTGGCCCTACTGGGGCTTCTAGCTTGAGGGGAAGTGTGCCCCCCTGCAATATAATTCGCAAACACGGGACAATGATCCCTATCATGCCCGTGGCCTTTGCACTTCAAAAACCAAACTTCTGCGTGCATGTCAGGCTTACTCTCCTTGTCTTTATTAAAACTCTATAATTCTAGGTGTAGGCTTGCTAATTTTGAGTGGATCTGCTGCACCCCCTAGTTTGTGTCATGAATAGGTAATGTGTGTAGCCTCATCGCAATCTCCAAGGCTTCTTCCTGTGTATCTATCTTTTGTTGTGACAAAGAAATTCTCAAATGGGGCAAAAGCAATGTTATAAACCATTCGCGATGCTGGTTATATGAGATATGCATGTTAGCCTATCTAATCTGGAACATCAACCTCTGATCAAAGTCCCAAGGCATCTCCTCAACCTTCATCATGATCTATTTAGATTCAATCACTGATTGTGAGTTATATTTGGGTTTACTAAACTCTTTGTTCAAAGTCATCTGAGTTTCTGCTAGTGATGCATGAGGATTGTTAGTAGAATACTTAATGTACCAGGTTAGTGCACGATCCTACAAGGAGATAACTAGCTGAGCCTTATTTATATTATCATCAGTGATTTGATGCACTTTCCACATAGCATTCGCAACAAACCAGAACTGCTCTGGATCTTCACTTCTTATGCCCTTGAAGATCGACATCTTCATTTCATTCACCATGTTGAATGGTGGTAGTGTAGGTGGAGGTGTTGGTGAAGGTGTATGTGGTGGAGGTGGAGTGGATGGATGATTTGTCCTAGTAATACCCTAAGTTATTAGCTAAACAACACTTTGCGACATATTCTACGCCGCCCTTCTTCGTCACTTGAGGGAGGCCCAACCAATGGGCTATACTCCGGTCCTAATCCTGCGTGATTTCTAAAGAATCTTCCACTTCATGTAGCTCCGAACATCAAGGTAATGGCATTACCTATTTTTCACATAATAACATTTTAATCCAAGTATTCAATGATCTTAAATACTTACCTCGCGGTCCTTTGAAGAATCTTCACTCTGCTTCACTATAGTTGATTGAGGTATCAATTGCAAATTCTGTAACAAATCCTCCCAGAATTTGATTGAGCCAATTACCGACAGCCTGCGCGATATTGTTTTCAAACACTTCTAGTCGTTGCACTAATTTTGGAGTCCATACTATGGGACTATCAAGCTTCCACCTTCCTTGACTGTCTGCCAATTTAGCCAGCCACTCATACATTTCAATTGGGAAGGTGAAAAAGAAGATTTTTTGTATCTCTATATACAGATATCTATCCAAACAATCCTCCTTTGATAGGCGAGGATTCCTGTTTTCTTGCACCGCAAACTCATGAATCTCCGATCCAACCACTTTTCAATTTCTTTCTTGGTTGAATTCCAACGATGCGACATCAAACATCTCTTTTAAGAAGATCATGGTCTCGACAACAGAACCATTTGTTGGCTTAGGCATTCTTGACCCAGGTTCAGAGTTAGTTGTGCCAACCAAAAAAACCCTACACTACTAGCCCTTTCAACAATAACCTGCGTAGCATAGGCTGCAGTCTTAGCCGAAGCAATATGGGGGGGTGCAAGAACCAAGTTTCTGCATCCAAAGACTAGTGTGATGTCCTCTAGCGCCTTGGATCTGCCTCCGTGCAGATCGATAAACTTCTATGGCACATCAATGCAACTTAGTTAAAGCGGCCTTCAGACCTTTGTGAAGGTCCACAATCAGTCCTTGCGGACCCTTAAGAGTCACTTTACCTACTTATGAACATCAAAAAGTAACCCTAGATTGGAGTTCATGTAGACCTACTTTATTCATTAGAAAACATAAGAGAAATGATATGAAACTTCACGGAAGTGGCTAAGAATTCATTTCATACATTATTAAGATGGATTCAATAAATTTGTGTAGCATTCAAACATTATCACATAAAACATGTCATTTATCAGTAGCATATAACATAAATAGATACAACATAAATACTCAATAATTCTTTGGAATACTGCCTTTATTGATCTCCAATGACTGATTACAGACTCAAACTACCCTATGCACACAACTGCAGGGATCCGTGCACTTAGCTGCGGACTTTACCCAGGCCTCCACGCACTCAATTGCGGAGCCTTCCCATCTCTACCTATGATCTGAAAATCACTTGTGAGTGATCTCAGTCAATTAATGCAGGGTTTACAGACTCATGTGTTGGTGTGTGTGTCTATTATCTTAGGCAACGGATCAATAAGATTGCAAAATAAACAGACACTGGAAAATAGTAAGAGAAACATGACAAGCAAATGCAAAACACAACAATTTAATAAGGAGTTCACCCAATCATCCTAGGCTACGTCTCCTGGTATAGCTTTCAGTGGTGGCCTTCTTTTATTATGTCTTTAAGCATAGTTTTTACAATGAGGAGCTCAATGTGAGTCTCCTGTAGCAGATGATGCTTATTAGGGTGGTACTTGGATTCCCCAAGCCACTAGAGTACATAGAATCCCCCTTACCAAGTCTCGACCTCAACTGGTCTTAATGGGATGAGTCTAATTTGGTACTTAGTTCCCGACAGATATCCTCACATGGATTGCTTGAACCTCTCAAGCCTTCTCGACTCTGTCTACTCGATGCTGCCTTAGCTCTATAGGTTAGCTCGACTTTTGTTTTCTGCTTCTTTCTTTACTCTCTGTTTTATCTCTTCTGTCGTCCCTTGTCTTTTTTCTCTGTCTGTTCATGGCTTAAAGCTAGTTCGTCCCTTGATTGTTCGCTTCCTCTTCCGTCCTTTCGGTTTACCTGCCTCTGTTCGCTTGGAATTCCCTACTTATGTGTCATCGTCACTGTGTAATGTTTCACAGGAGGTGGCCACTTGTCCTCTCACAAACTGAGCGCCAGCTCTTCCTCGAATAGTTCATTATTTCAGTTACTTTGTGAAATGATTCATCCACCATCTCAGCAATCAAATTGGACTTCAAACTTTTATGCACCATAGTTTATTCCCCCCTTACCAAATCTGGTTTCCCATCGGGTGTAATCTCCACCATTAGATCTGGGGCCTCCAGATCCTACGATTATCGCTCTTATCGTGTGATTGACTTTCTCGACCGTTAGCTTGCGATGAGAGCAGTTTTCTCTCTCATCCACCAAACACACATCGTTCAATGTATGGAATCAGTTGGTCCTCTAACAATACCGATTACCACCAGAAATGCCTCTGATATTCCACCAGTTTTGGAGCGTGGGTCCCGCCTATCGTTTTAGCGATTTTCCCACGGTTTTCCGGTTTCCCTTGTGACCTTGTGCTCGGGGATTTTCCTTCTCTAGGGGTTTTTCTCAATGATGCGTGATTTTGTGCTAATTGCGCATCAGAAACAGCCTTCGTTTTTGGGTTTGAGCCTCCCAAGTGCCATTTTTGAGCCTTGCATGGTCCCCATGGGCCAACGGTCAGGGCGCTTTGACCGAAGGTTCTCGTTGCTCCATGATGGCTGCAATTTTCCATTATACAGAGGTTATTTTTGGTAGCTCGTTGTCTACAAGATTTTGAAGTCTATCATGTTTTCAACAGTCATAGAACTCTAATAATTTTCATGGATCCAATTTGGATCATGACCTTCCCACTAAAAAAAGCTTTTGGACCACCAAAAGTTGGTTTTCAAGCATCGACTAAGTGAGGGTACAATTGTCTCACTTTTCTAATCTCTATCCACTTTGCACTGCTTGGCTTTGAACCCCTGTGCCCAATTTTGAGGTACTTAACATCTCCCATGCATGTCGTTCTCACCTTCCTATCCAGAACTGTATCTTCCTGCAATTCATTAAGATATTCAGGTACCAGGTCATCAATAGAAGGCAATTGAATCTACTCTTCGAGATCCTCAATTAGTGAAGGTTCAAATAATCTCAAGCTATCTGCATTTACGAGTGAGTATATGTGCATTTAAGTTGGTAGATCAAGGCAAAAAGCATTCTCACCAATTTTCTCAAGTATCTTGAAAGGTCCATACCTGATAGTATTTAGCTTTTTACCTTCACCTTGCATCCTGTCCTTGCTGATATACAGCCAGACTTGATCACCAACTTGGAAACTATGCTCCATCCGATGCTTGTCATGCCTTGCCTTGTATTTGGCTTGGCTCTTTTCCAGCTGTTCCTGTACTGCCTCGTAGATCTCTTGGATTTGTTCAATGAACCTAGCTGCCCTGACCACATCACTGTGTCCCTCAACTGTTGTATCCTTACAAAAGACAAAATCCAAGGGTGACCTTGGTGTGAAACTAAAATAGGTCTCAAAAGGAGATCTCTGTGTAGGAGAGTGTTTGGCTCTGTTGTAAGAATGTTGCACATAACACAAATGTTCATCCCAAAGCTTAGGATGCTTGCTACAATATCCTATAAGTAACTGGATCACTGTCCTATTGACTACTTCTGTCTGGCCATCGGTTTGTGGATGGAAAGTTGTGCTTTTCTTTAGCTTGGTGTCCATCAGTTCCCATAGACTTGACCAAAACTTTCCCACAAATCAGGTGTCTTGATCAGATATAATGGAAGTGGGTAATCCAAAATGAACCCATACATGTTGAAAGAATAGTTTTTGAGTTTGTTCAGCTATAATTTGTTTATTACAAGGTATCAAAATACACATTTTGCTGAACCTATCCACAACAACATACAGATAATCATGACCTTTCCTAGATTTGAGCAGTCCTCCAACAAAATCCATGGAAACACTTTCCCAAGGATGAGAAGGAACTAGTAATGGAGTGTACAAGCCTAGTTTTCTATTGCTAGGCTTGCTTTTAGCACACATAGTACACCCTCTTACATATCTAGAAACGGTCTCATTCATTTTTGGCCAATAACAAAACCTTTGCAGCTGTGCAATTGTTTTACTTACCCCAAAGTGACCTGATATTAGAGAAGTTTGTGCTTCTCGAATTATCTTTACTCTTTTAGTTTGTGGAATGCATAGCTTCCCACAATGATATAAGAGTTGGTCCTTAATATGATAATCCAATTCTTCTACTCATTTGCCTTGACTTAAAGTTGCATATACTTCTTTGAAGGCTATATCTTGAGCATATTGTTCAATGTAGCTCTCATGTAACACAGAATTATGCTGAAGTATAGTAGATGCATTTATAATGGGTCTAGATAACATATCTGCAACTTTATTGTGTAAGCCCTTTTTATATGTAATGACTAAATGAAACTGTTGTATAAAACCCATCCATCTATAGTGTCTTGATTGCTGCAACTTAGTTTGGGAGTGTAGATATTGAATTGGTTGATGATCAGTATGTATTACTGTCTCTTTTCCCATTAAGTAACGTTTCCACTTTTTCACACTCTGTACTAATGCATACAATTCTTTTGCATATGTAGGATAGTTAACTACTGCTGATCCGGATTTAAACAGGAACGCAACAAATTACAGAGATAACCATATACACAAAGATGCAGCGGAAATAATACTTCATTTCATTAATGGAAAATACTGAAATATGCTTACAACCAGAAATGGAAATAAACCAGCTAGGGCGATGGTAGCTTATCTCTGAGAAGAGATGTGATGGCTACATGCCTCTGAACTGTGTTACAATGAGGCTCAAAGGCCTATTTATTGTTGAGAAACAATGGAAAACCCTTAACATTCCAAAACCTAACCCTAGGAGATGAAACGCCAAAACTGTGGGCCCCGTTTGGGGTAAATTGGTACATCAACTTCCCGGGGTCGTAACTTTGGCATATGATCTCCGTTTGACGCATACAATAGCTCGTTAGAAAGATCTATCCGAGCACTACCATTGTTGGAATGGACCCGTATTGCCCCCGGATTTCCCAAAAAAAATTGTTTAGGGCCTCAAAACGGCTCCGGAAGTTCAGGACCCGAAAAACTGCTAAAATAGTAAGTTGTGCTACAATTAAGGAAACTGAAAATGCTGAGAAGGACAATGGTGGGGGTCCAGGTGGACTTGGCAGGTGGCCACCAATATCCACCTGGATCATTCCTCCCCCCTTAGGAAGCAATGGTCCCCATTGCGTTGAGCTCCTCCATGAGATGAGGAAACTTTTGCTGAACTTGTTCCCTGGTGAGCCACTTGCCCTGCTGAAGGAGTTGGCCTGCTTTGACAACTCGATACAGTTGGATATTCTGTTGGCGAGTGTTCTTGATCTGTGTGTCCATGATCTGATCAGTTGCAGCTTGTTCCATGCAATCTGGATTTAATTCTGTGGGTTTGAGCTGTTCTGCAATGTCGGATGTGTCTAGCAATGGTGGAAAGTATGGCCGAAGGCAGTCCACATTGAACACTGGGTGCAGGCCAAGGAATGGGGGAATGCTGAGCTCAAATGCATTGTCTCCCATAGCCTTAGTAATGGTGTAAGGACCATATCAGAGTGGTCTCAATTTCCGATAGGCTCCAGTAAGGCGTTCCTTTTGCAAATGCAACCAGACTTTGTCGCCCACCTGAAACTTATGTGGCACCCGATGTTGATCATGTCGCTGCTTGTACTTGGCATTTGATTTCTCAAGAATGTCATGGACCTGCTGGAGAATATGTTGGATGCGCTCAATGAAGCTGGTGGCCTTATCTGTTTCGGACTGGACATGACCTAAATTCATGTGAGTAGCTGCAAGTGGCATGGCCACATCAATGGGGCACAGTGGCTCGAATCCCAAACCCACCTGAAAAGGGCTATGGCCAGTGGAGCTGTGAAGAGCTTGGTTGTAGTTGTGCTGAACATAGGGGAGGCTCTCGTCCCATGTGCGTGGATGCTTTGAGTTATACATGCGCAGAATGTGCACGATCATCCTATTGACAACCTCTGTCTAGCCATCAGTTTGAGGATGGAAGGCTGTGGACTTCGTGAGTTTGGTGTCCAGCATTGACCAGAGACTGGACCAAAATGTGCTGAGAAACCAACTGTCCCAATCTGAGATGATAGACTGTGGGATCCCAAAGTGCACCCACACTCGTTCAAAGAAGAGTTTAGCAGTGGCCTCTGTTGTGATATTCTTCTTGCAGGCCACCATAATGGCCATCTTCGAGAACCTGTCGACGACCACAAAAACACAGTCATTTCCATGCTTAGTGGAAGGGAGGCCTGACATGTAATCCATGGAGATGGATTCCCAAGGTCGACTAGGGGTAGGCAACGGGGTATAGAGGCCGTGCTTCTTAATGGTCAGTTTGGCAATGGCACAGGCAGTACATGATCTGATGTACTTCCCAACATCCTGTCGAAGATTCGGCCAATAGAAATAATTTTGCAGTACTGCCACTGTTTTCTCGACGCCGAAATGCCCAACAGCCCGACTGTAGTGTGCTTCCCAAATCATCTTGGCACGCTCGCTTGAAGGAACACAAAGGTGACCGAGGTGGCATAATAGGTCATCCTGGAGGTGAAAATCTGCAACACGCCGACCCTCCAAGAGTGTCTGGTATGTGTGGCCGAATTTTGGGTCGCTCTTGTAGAGAAGTGGCCAATCAGAAGTCTCGTGCCCACAAGAGTTGAGCACGGTGGTTAACGCCATGATCGGTGGTCGGCTGAGGCAATCTGCAACATTATTGGTGCTGCCCTTCTTATACTTGATATTCAAGTGGAACTGTTGCAGGTATGTAGACCACTTCTGATGGCGATCATTCTACAATTTCCCTTGGGTCTGTATGAACTGTAGGGGTCGGTGGTCTGTGTGGATGACCGTTTCCTTCCCCAAAATGTAATGCTTCCATTGTCGGCAGGCCTGTACAATGGAATACATTTCTTTATCATAAGTGGGGTACTTCCGGACTGTGTCTGAAAGTGTTTCACTGTGATATGCCACTGGATGTCCATGTTGAGTAAGGACTGCCCCAATAGCATAGTCAGAGGCATCTGTCTCGACCTCAAATGGTTGTTGTAAATCTGGTAACGCGAGCACTGGTGCCGTGCAGAGGCGATCCTTCAACTCCATGAATGCCTTCTGTTGAGATTCAGACCAAAAGAATCTTGCTTTCGCCCCTCCCTTGGTGACCTGACTCAAGGGCCAAGAAATATGAGAAAACCCCAACACAAACCTGCGGTAGAAGTTGGCAAGACCTAGAAAGCTGCGGAGCTCTGTTAGAGTGGTTGGAGAGGGCCAATCCCGAATGACTTGGACCTTGGCTGGATCGACATGCACCCCCTATTCATCAATGATGTATCCCAGATACTGAACCTGGGTCATGCCAAAAGTGCATTTCTCCAAATTGGCACATAGCTTGTGTTGCCGCAGTGTTTGGAGAACCTGTCGGATGTGGTGGAGGTGCTCTTCCCAACTCTGGCTGAAGATCAGAATGTCGTCCAAGTATACTACTACAAAGGAGTTGGTGAATGGCCGCAAGATGTCATCCATTAGCCTCATAAAGGTTGCAGGAGCATTCGTCAATCCAAAAGGCATGACCAACCATTCGAAGAGGCCTTCCTTGGATTTGAAGGCAGTCTTCCACACATAAGAGGGTTCGATTGGTACCTGGTGATATCCTGACTTCAGATCGATCTTGCTGAAATATTTCGCCCCCTTTAGTTGGTCTAGGAGGTCATCAATCTGCGGGATCGGGTACCTATTACGGACAGTGATCTTGTTCAGCGCCCGATAGTCAATACAGAGTCTCCACGTCCCGTCCTTCTTCTGTACCAACACGATCGGGCTCCCACAGGGCGATGAACTCGGACGGATGTGGCCTTTCTGCAGGAGCTCCTGAATCTGCCTCTTGATTTCATTGTTCTCCAGAACGGAGCGTCGATAAATTGGTCCATTGGGTAGCGGCGCACCTGGGGTCAGATCGATGGAGTGCTTGACTTGACAGTGCAGAGGAACTCCTGCCGGAGAGGTGAAGATGTCCTCGTACTCCTCCACAATCTTGTCCATCTGTAGTTGTCGTGCAGAGGGACCCCGTCTGGAGGCCGCGGCCACTATCTTCTTCTTTCCTTGAGGGCGTATCATCAGGAAAACAAATTTCCTAGTTTTGGAAATGATCTTACTGCATTGTTTTGCAGTAATCAAAGAGATGGCGGCAGGTGGTGCTACCTCTGGTATCCTGAACAACTTATTTCCCAATGTAATAATAACAGCACGGGGTCTTGATTCATACACAGCATGTCGCTTCCACAAGTATGGTTGTCCTAGTAATACATCACAAACTTCAAGGGGAGCAATGTCACACAATACCTCATCCGTGAAGGGCTTGATGTTGTATGGAAGGCGACACTGTTGGCTCACGCGAAGATCTCGTCCTTGGTGCAGCCACCCAATGGTGTATGGTTGTGGATGTGCTATGGTTGGTAAGCCCAACCGCTTCACGACCTCTGCCGAAATGAGGTTCTTTTGACTCCCGCTATCAACAATGAACTGTATCGGGGAGCCCTTTACCCACATCTGAGAGTGGAAGAGACGCTCCTCCTCCTCTGGATCTTCGGGTTCATTTTTCTGGATCTTTGCGGTAGCAACAGTGGCGCTGGGATCTGCATCAATGATCTGCTTCCATTTTTCATACCCCTTATCGGGTTCTGACTCAGAGTCGGAACATGCATCTAATTCTGAAACCTTCAGCTCAGCCACCAGTGACTGCTTGGCCCGACACTCACTTGTGTTGTGAGTGGAGCTCTTATGGAACTCGCACCATTTTCCAGTGTCCTTTCTCGACTTCGCGGCGCTGTTCTTTGCTTGCAGCTTCGGTTGGTTGTCTTGGGCTGTCCCGCCTTGGCTTTGTCCTTTGTTCTGTGGTTTCGGGGCACCTTTCCCCTGCTTTGGATTCGCAGATCCAAAGTCTCGCTTCTTTTGTTTCAACTTCTGCTCAACCTTGACGGCATATCGGTATGCTGCGCCGAGCGAGGGGATGTTTAGGAATTGTATTTCTTCTTGGATGTACTTGTGCAGGCAACCACGGTATTTGAGTATCAAATGTTGCTCCGAATCCTTGATACCCAACTTTGTGCGAAGGGTATGGAAAAGATTGGTGAACTCCGGCACGTCTTGGTCCCTTCCCTGCCGCAGCGTGGTCCAATTTATGTATTCATCCTCATAGCTTCCGACAGGGTAGTACTGCTCCTTGATGGCATCCCGGAACGAATCCCAAGTGGGTGCGGCTGAAAATAGTGAGCCAGTACTTTCATCCTTCTGCTCACAGTAGGTTTCCCACCAGTCCTTGACGTGGGGGGCTGCTTTGAGAAGAGCAAAAACAATCTTTTCCCGACTCGAAAAATCATGAACAGAAAAATAACCCTCTAGCAGATTTAACCATTTATCTACGGTATCTGCGTCTATCTGACCCTCGAATATGGGGATTTCAAAATTAACTTGTACCTTAAAGGGTGTGGCGTTTCCAGAGTAGCTACTGGAAGCCGATGCGTCGCTTCTGGGTAGCCGCTGAAGGATTTGGGCAAAGTTGTCCATCATCGCGTTCCGTTGTCGCTCGAGGGCTTCTTCGAGCAAGATTTTGATGGGATCTCCTACCCCCTCGTCTTTCTTCTCGTCCGCCATAGGAGGCCGTCGGGATTTGCGAGGCTGGTCTTGCAAAGGTTTAACCAGTTCAAGCCCTAACTCCTTATATCCCGACCTTGTTGGGGACATGCAAAGAAAAACAGAGAAAAAGCAGACCGCTCTGATACCACTGATCCGGATTTAAATAGGAACGCAACAAATTACAGAGATAACCATATACACAAAGATGCAGCGGAAATAATACTTCATTTCATTAATGGAAAATACTAAAATATGCTTACAACCAGAAATAGAAATAAACCAGCTAGGGCGATGGTAGCTTATCTCTGAGAAGAGATGTGATGGCTACATGCCTCTGAACTGTGTTACAATGAGGCTTGAAGGCCTATTTATTGTTGAGAAACAATGGAAAACCCTTAACATTCCAAAACCTAACCCTAGGAGATGAAACGCCAAAACTGTGGGCCCCGTTTGGGGTAAATTGGTACATCAACTTCCCGGGGTCGTAACTTTGGCATATGATCTCCGTTTGACGCATACAATAGCTCGTTAGAAAGATCTATCCGAGCACTACCATTGTTGGAATGGGCAAGATGGTCCATTCCATGGACCCATGTTGCCCCCGGATTTCCCAAAAAACGTCGTTTAGGGCCTCAAAACGGCTCCGGAAGTTCAGGACCCGAAAAACTGCTAAAATAGTAAGTTGTGCTACAATTAAGGAAATTGAAAATGCTGAGAAGGACAATGGTGGGGGTCCAAGTGGACTTGGCAGGTGGCCACCAATATCCACCTGGATCAACTGCAGAATTAAATGTCTTAGAATGATAACATATGGGTTTATTATGCTGTATCAACACTGCTCCCATGGCATAGTCACTGACATCTGTTTGGATCTCAAAGGGTCTTTGAAGATCAGGCAGTGCTAGTACTGGTGTTGTACTAATGTTAGAAATGAACTTTCTCCAATATTGTGCTGCTCCTAAGAAGCTCCTAACTTCTGTAGTAGGTTTGGGTTTAGGCCAGTTTACAATGACTGCCACCTTAGAGGGATCTATCTTCATTTCACCACCCCCTACTATATGTCCCAAATAATTCAAAGATGTTTTGCCAAATTCACATTTTGAGAGTTTAACATAAAATAACTCTCTTTTCAAAACATCTAGTGTCTGCTTAACATGCTTTAAATGTTCTTCCCATGTCTTGCTAAATATCAAAATGTCATCCCGATACACAATAACAAAATCATCAAGAAAAGGTCTGAGTACATCATTCATTATTCTCATGAAAGTAGCAGAAGCATTAGTTAAGCCAAAAGGCATAACCAACCACTCATACAATCCCTGCTTTGCTTTGAAAGCAGTCTTCCGTGCATCTTGTTCTGCAACTCTGACATGATGATATTCACTATGCAAGTCTAACTTGGAAAAATAAATAGCTTCTTCAGTTGATCTAATAGATCATCTATGCAAGGAAGGGGATAACGATTTTTTATTGTTATCTTATTCAGTGCTCGGTAATCAATGCACATTCTCCATGAACCATATTTATTTCTCACCAAAACGATTGGAGATCCACATGGTGATGTGCTAGGTCTGATGAACCCCTTCTCGAGCAACTCCTACACCTGATTCTTGATTTCTGCATTCTCTAAAGAAGACAACCTATACATTCCAATGTTAGGCAATGGAGCATCTTGCTGCAAATTAATTTCATGCACTATTTCCTTTCTGGGTGGTAGACCTTTAGGTTCTTGAAACACGATATCATATTCTGAAACAACTTTTTCTAAATCAGCTTGCTGTTTAGCATCACAGCCTTCAAATACATTGGTTTTATCAAGTTTCTTTTCCTTTACAACCATCAGTAAAAATTGTTTACATGAATTTATCATTCGTTTCATCTGCCCTGAGTTTATGAGAGTATAATTATTCTTGAGCTTATGAGATCTTACAAAGTATTCGATTCCATCTTTAACAAGTAGATAGAAAATAGATTTTCTGTCATACAAGTAAGGACTTCCTAAAATGATTCCACATATATCCAAAGGAATTATGTCTAACTCAACCTCATCAACAAATGCTGACCCAAAAGAAAACTTGAGTTTGCATTGTCTAGTCACTTGTTGTTGTGCTTTATCACTTAACCATCCTAATGGGTATGGTTTCTTGTGAGGTGTAGTCAGTAATCCCAACTTCTTTACAATTGCTTCAGAAATTAAATTTACTTGTGAGCCACTATCAAACAAAGTATCAATCTTTTGATTTTTGGAAATAACTCGAATATGGAAAAGCTCATGTCTTTTTCTCTCATTTTCTTCATCAATAGTGGATTGTGAAGAATTACTAGTAGATGCTTTAGAATTCTTACCTTTTATACCTGTGGCTTCAATGGTTGTTTCATCTCCTGAGTCCAATCCTAATTTTTTCTGAATAGCTACAACATTCTTCTTCTTCTTACCCTCGAACTTCTTAGGTCTCAGCTCCGGATGCAAAATCAAACAGTGCTCATCATCATGCCCATCCTTCTTACAGTGAGTGCATGAAGACTTTCTTTTCTATTTAGTATTGGCATTCATTTCTTTCCATTTCTGTTTTCTTTTCTCCTTACTCTTGCTTGCAGTGGGTTCGGATGATCCCTCAACTTTTGGGTTTCCATTCTTTCCTTTAGCTTCTAGATGCATAGCTTGAACAGATACTTCATCTATACTAGTGGGATTAAACATGAGGATAGTGTGCCTCATGTAGCTGTGTAGACCACCGATGTACTTCAACAAAGTCTCAGGTGAGTCTAATGAGATTCCTAGAATCAATGCTCTCTTCCTAAATTCTTGGGTGTAACCTTGTACACTTTTCCATTTCAACCGACGAAGAGTTTTCCAGCTCATCATGGGTTGTTGCATGTAGGCCAGTGGATAGAACTACTTTTTTATTGTAGAAACAAATTCACTCCAAATAGAAAGAGTCTTACCATGTCTCTTCATGTCATATTGGGTCCTGCCTTCCCACCAAACCAAGGCAGTGCCTCCAAGGCATAGGTTGGCCAACTGAATCTTGCTCTTGTCTGAATCAATACTCTACACTCTGCAATAAACATCAATTTGTCTGATCAAATTGTCCAACTTTTTTACATTCAACTCTCCATCATATATTGGTAAATCAAATTTAACATCTAGTTTAATCAAAGATGTCTTCTTTTTATGTTTAGGGCTATTAGGAGGTGTGAGAAAGCTTTCTTCTTTCCCCTTGCCTTTTGAGTGGTCATGGAGGAAAGACTCTTCTTCTCTTTTATCTTGTTTAGAGCTTGATGAGTCTTCATCTTTTTTTTTTCTAAAATCCTTATACATTTCCTCTACCATGGACCTTATGGCTAGGAAACTATCTATAAATTGAGGGTCTGGCCCCAAAGAACCTTCCTCTGACATTGTCTTTTAAGGATAGACTCTTCCAATCTCAGGATTAGTTTCGACTAACTCTCCTTCTCCTAATTTGAGCTCTGATCTAGTTAGCATTCAACAGCTAAATCCAACACAAGCTTGTCTAACCTTAACAACCTATAGCTCTGATACCACTTGATCTGAAAATCACTTGTGAGTGATCTCAGTTAATTAATGCAGGTATTACAGACTCATGTGCTGGTGTGTGTGTCTATTATCTTAGGAAACAGATCGATAATATTGCAAAATAAATAGACACTGGAAAACAGTAAGAGAAACACGGCAAGCAAATGCAAAACACAACAATTTAATAAGGAGTTCACCCAATCCTCCTGGGCTACGTCTCCTGGTCCAGCTTTCAGTGGTGGCCTTCTTTTATTGTGTCTTTAAGCAGATTTTTTACAATGAGGAGCTCAATGTGAGTCTCCTGTAGTAGATGATGCTTAGTAGGGTGGTACTTGGATTCCCCAAGCCACTAGAGTACACAGACTCCCCCTTACCAAGTCTCAACCTCAACTGGTCTCAATGGGATGAGTCCAATTTGGTACTCAGTTCCCAACAGATATCCTCACAGGGATTGCTTCAACGTCTCAAGCCTTCTCGGTTCTGTCTGCTCGATGCTGCCTTAGATCTGCAGGTCATCTTGACTTTTGTTTTCTGCTTCTTTCTTTACTCTCTGTTCTGTCTCTTATGTCCTCCCTTGTGTCTGTTCTCTGTCTGTTCATGGCTTAAATCCAGCCCATCCCTTGATTGTTCACTTCCTCTTCCGTCCCTTCGGTTCACCTGCCTCTGTTCGTTTGGAATTCCATACTTCTGTGTCATCGCCATTGTGTAACGTTTCACAGGAGGTGGCCACTTGTCCTCTCACGAACTGAGCACCAACTCTTCCTCAAACAGTTCATTATTTCAGTTACTTTGTGAAATGATTCATCCACAAGCTCAGCGGTCAACTCAAACTTGAAAATTTTATATGCTATAATTTATTCCCCGTTACCAAATCTGATTTCCCATCAGGTGTAATCTCTACCATTAGATCTGGGGTCTCCAGATCCTACGGCTATCGCTCTTATTGCGTGGTTGAATTGCTCGACTGTTAGCCTGCGATGAGAGTGGTTTTCTCTCTCATCTGTTGGACACGCGTCGTTCAATGTATGGAATCACTTGGTCCTCTGATAAATCCGCTTACTACTCGAAATGCCTCTGATATTCCACCGATTTTGGAGCGCGGGACCCACCTGTTGTTCTAGTGCTTTTTCCACGGTTTTATGGTTCCCCTTGTGACCATGCGCTCGGGGATTTTCCTTCTCAAGGGGTTTTGTTGCGCTAATCACGCATCAAAAACAACCTCCATTTCTGGGTTTAAGCCTCCCAACTGCCTTTTTGTGCCATGCACAGTCCCCATGGGCCAATGGTCAACGGGCTTTGACCGAAGGTCCTCGTTGCTCTGTGCTGGCTACAATTTTCCATTATACAGTGGTTATTTCTAATAGCTCGTTATCTACAAGATTTTGAAGTTTGTCATGTTTTGAACAGTCATAGAACTCTAATAATTTTCATGGATCTAATTGAGATCAACCTAGGCACAAGAAGTGGAGCCTTCCTGCCTTAGCTCCTTCGCAAACTCTTCAATGAACCCCAATTCTCTATCAAAACTTCTAGTTACCTTTTCCCCTAAGACTTGCTAGGACTCGACTATTTATAGAATTTCCCATACAATGCCATGGTTCACAAACCATGGGTGAATCTCAAAATTGACTCAAAACTTTACTTAAAACAAGGGGCTAAGCCCCTTTGACTCTTATTCATCTACGTGCTCCACTTCCATATATTGTGGAGACTTTACATATTTTACAAAACTTGTTACAAAAAATGACTAATTAATTCAATTCTACCACTAGGGACCCCATCCCCACAAGAGTAGAGGAGGTTGTTCCTTCAGAGAAGCATATAGAGACCTATGATTTACGTTTTCTCATCTAGTTTTTCACCTTCTCTGCTTCTACTGATTGTATAAGAATGAAAACAATGAAACACAAAATTGACTGTAGGCATAAGGTTTCCTGAGTAGACATAGATTCATGATTGGACCAAAACTCTCCTTACAAATGGATCGTATTTTCCATCTGAACTTCATCGACCAAAAGATATAAATGGCATAAGGAAGAAAGACTGTAGGTTAGCCAAATATTGAAGTGTCATAAGACTCTTTAGACTTCAGTCACACACATACTAAGAAGCCAAAATAGATCAAGGCATAACACTTATTAACATGATGAAAACAAAAGGAGACAAATGAGAAGAAAGAAAAACAAAAGGATATACAACACATAACAAGGAAACAAAACTAGAACACAAGAAAAAGAAGCTAAACGAGAGCATAATGTAAGAGAAAAGTAAGAAAAGATAAGAGACTAAAGAGAACAACATGGGATGAGTGAAAGATAAGGAAAACTATGATGCAGCTAATCCTACTCCTAACCTAACAACTAGAAGTTTGGGGTCACACATAATGGAATTTCCAATGCAGCCATCTTAATCGTTCTCAACTTTCAATTAAAAAGATGTGATCGATTAAAACATATATAAAGCAATGTGCAAGAGAAAATATGAGAGCTTGAATAATTTGCACAAAAATTTGAAGGTCTTACCTGTGGGAAGAAAGATGTGTCACAACCACTACTTTCATCCAATTCACATTCTTACCTCTCCGATGGAAAGCATAATCAAACAAACCTCAAAGACTTCTTGCGAATGCACCTTCTTCTATGTCATCCTTCTTAGAAAGCATGAGAAAAGGCTAAAATTTGTTTATTGCAATGGTGCTTGTTGAGTAAGATTGCTCCAACCATTAAACAAATGGATCATAAAATTCATGATGATCCTCTTGAAAACCCCGAAATCTTTGAAAATATGGATTTTCAATTAGAGGCACTTGCTTATAATGAGAGTCTTGTGAGGGAAAATACATCTGATCATATTCATTAGTCATGTCGAGATAGTGAGGACCTGACATAACCATCAATGGAGACTGAAGTGCCTCAACTTTTCGACAAAAATTTGAATAGTGAGATGTTGAACGATGAAGATCGAAGGATGTAAACCAACTACCATTGGATATTTTTGGGTAGCAGAGGTCCCGCGTAATGGTTTTGGGACAGAAATTTTAGAAATTAGGATTAAATTATTGTAAAAACTCCGAAGTATGCGGAGCGCGAAATGTAAAATGTCGAGTCAAAGGGTTGTCTGCCCAAGAAGTAATGTAAAATAATAGGAAGTAAGTTCGTCCGCGGACCATAGATAGGTATAAATAGAGTGTGGCTCTATGGGGGGAAAGACACTTCTTGTTTTGAGTATGATTTTGGAATTTGAGATGTAATGGAAGATTGAGGGAAGCAGTCTGAAAGCATCTATAAGTCCGAGTCGAAGGGTTTAGATAGAGGGAAGAGGCTGAGTCTCTGCAGCTGTGTGCGTAGAGGCCTGAAAGATTCTGCAACTACGTGCACAGACCCCTGTAGCTAAGTGCATAGGGTAGATTTGGATGTATTGGTGGTAAATTGGAAATAAAGATAAGTTTCTTCTGAATTTCTGTGGTAAATCTGAATTATCGCAACTCTGTTCTTTTATGATTAATGAAACTATTTTGATCTGCACGCATATGCTTATTGTCTACTTGTGAATTGGGTTTAATATTAATACGCAAACTAAATGAATTAATAAATGTCTGCTTAAAGACCCCAGAAAAAATAGATCTGCGTCGAAATATCTCATTCACTATATTAGATCTGTAGGTTGTGCGGGGTATTCAAGATCTGCGCGAGTATAGCGTAGCATGAAGCTGAAAGAATAGAGCGCGAAGCCTCCCATCCACATCCAGACATCCCAAGGGTGTAGAAACCTGGTTCCCGCACCCTCCCTTGCTACCTTGGGTGAGACCTCAGTCCGCACTTCACGAGTTGTTGCCGAGAGGGCTGGTAGCTACGAGATTTGCTTGACTAAATAACTCTTCCGAACCTGGGTCAGGCCCAAATAAGCCAACAAATGGTTCCATTGTCGGGACTGGGATCTGCCTAAGGGGTGTTTGGTGTCGAATGCGGAGCGAAAAACGTTGAAGGATTGAAGGGATCAAGGATGGAAATAAATCAAGGGTAACCATGGCAAGTGCGATTCAGTTACCGTTATTTAAGGGAGCAGGAGGCAAAGACCCGAAGCAATTCTGGTTTGTGCTAACATCAATATGGAGCATGCAAAAAATCACGGATGATAATATAAAGAAAGATACCTTAGTCAACGGACTGTGGGACTGAGCGCTGACATGATACATGAAGTATTCAAGCAGTAACCCAACGGCGGGAGTAGCGGAAATCCAGACCAAATTTAAAAAGGAATTTAGCTGGCTGAAGTCAGGAAATAGTCAGTCGTAGGTTTCAAAGAGATTGCAATGATGTTGGGTGAAACTCTGTGGGATTTGGATCAGAGGTTGAAATGCGCTATCTGCGAGGCCAACATGACACTGATAGATGAGCAGCACTACGCTTGGTTCGTCGCATCATTAATGCCATATCTGAAGTCGGCTCTGTTACAACAAAAGATCTCAACCCAAGCTGAAGCACTGGAGCTAGCAATGTGGCTGCATGAAACCCCCATACCAGACCCAGGGTTAGGAGTCTAGCAAATTCAATCACAAGTCCAAAATTTGTGCTTGGAAATGTAGAAGTTAAAACAAGAATGGACATCATGCTTAGAAGTCTAGGGGAAGTATGGTGTGTAAGGTGTAAAAGCTAGGGACACGATAAAGATCACTGTCCAATCTCGGTGAATTTTTTGGTAACAGGGGGACCGACACCATTGTGACCAGAGGCATGGGCAGGGCCGAGCACAACCACCTCGCTCTGGTGCGCAATCTGTCAGGTGAGAGGAAAGAACAACACTGATAACTATCATCTATTACCAAAATACAACCAGACCCCCTAGCAGCTATTTTGCAAATTTTGTAGATCAGTGGGCCACAAAGAAAGGGATTGTTGTAGCTATCAAATGCTGATGAATTAGTCATCTACCTATAGAACGCAGATGGAGGCGTGAAATCAGGATCCAGCCACGGTGATGCGCGCAGTGGGTTCCAAGGGCGCGGTCGAGGATGAGGCGGAATTGGACCAGGAAGGGGTCGCAAGTAGCTAATCTGTTACAACTATGGAGGACCAGGACATTACGCGCGAGATTGTACCAACCCAACCAGAATTTCATGCAGTTATTGTGAGCAATTCAATCATGAGCTACTAGACTGTCCTTCGTTGATAGCGCAGATTCGGGAAAAGAGGGTAGCGCAACCAACAATGACCCAGAATGTGCAAATGATGAGGTCCGAACCCCGTGAGGAAGATCCCAAAATCAACATGGTACGGAGAAGTGGCACAACTACAGGAATGGATAAGAGGGGCTTGAGTACGGACGACACAAGGGTGGGTAAGGAGACATATCTGGAAGCTCGAGAGAGCTTCGCGGAAGTCTCTACTCCAGGTAGTAAGGATCAACCTGAACCGGTCAGGGATCCCTCGATGATAACTACCTTTTTAGAGACATGTATAAAGTTGCTTCATGACAACAGGGCTGTTAGAGGCTTACATGAACTGATAAGTAAATACGCAGGATGGAGTGAGCCTCACGTAGTTCAAAAGATGGGAAGACATGCATCATGGACCAGGAGGGAAATGTGACTAACTACGTAGATCGATGATTATGAGATGGATCAATTCATTCTAGATCTAGGCTCAGATGCCAACGTACTGCCTAAACATACTTGGGAGTGCATCGGTAAGCCTACACTACAATGGTCCCTCATCCAACTGTGGATGGAAAATTAGCAAAGGTGATACCTATGGGAAGGCTGCAAGGAGTTACGGTAGACCTTGATAGTGCAAGTAATCAGACAAAATTTGAAGTTATTGAGCTCATGGATGAAAGTACGCCATATCTGGCATTATTAGGAATAGACTAGGCTATAGACATGAACGGGGTTATTAACCTAAAGAAGTGGACAATGGTATTTGAAAAAAGGTCGCTCCGCGTAGTCTTTCCATTAGATCCGATTGAAGGACCATGCTATTGGGAACCTGTGCGCAACGGAAAAAGCAACGATGACGTGGATTGTAGCTACAAAATGACTGCACAAAGGCGAGCATGGGTCAATGCAACGGAGGACAACAGAACCCCATGAGGCTATGAAGTATCCTGCACTTCCGATTCAGATGAGGAAGACGAGCAGTGGCACACTAGGTCGAGCAGAGTAACCACACTGCATTGTAACATGATGACGAAATCTTTGTACTACGTAAAAGCCCAGGATCGAGAATTTCCGACATATGATGGGCTGACAATGATAGATGAATTCCTGACCAAGTTTGAAATCGCAGTACCAGAGCACCAACGGTTTGATACAATGAGGTGGGCGTTGTGTGCAACACCTGCACGATGGTGGGGAACACATGAAGGGACTTTCGAGGATTGGCGCGCCTGCAGGCATATGATGAAGATCAGATTTGGGAAGCCGGAAGTACACATAATAGAGAAATACGATGGACGTGATGACCCATGCATGCACCTTACCAGATGGACCAAATCCTACGAAGAGGAACCTCAGCCAGAATGGGTGCACTTATTCTATCACACCCTAGATGTCATTCCCACAAACTGGTATACTAAAGCAGAGCTCCAGCACGACACAAGCGAGTGGGATAACTTGCGTGAAGGGTTCTTATCAACATTCCTCTTTGAAGATTAATGGATGGACCCTGTAGATGAAGCGCTCCAGCTGGTAAAGGCCGCCATTTTCAAGACACCAATAGAACCAGAAGAACCTGTGCAGCCCGACTGGTCGCAGTAGCTGAGCCAGGCCCTTGCATGCTATAATGTACAGGTAGAAGATGATGAGGATGATCCGTGAAACATCAATATTCCAGAATCAGAGGGAAGCTGTGAGGTGCATGGACCCAAAATCAAAGATCCTGATATAATGGCACCGTTGAAAACAAAACAAGTCAATATAGGAACCGAAGAAGAGCCAAAGTATGCAACACTCAAGGACTATTGGGATGACGCTACAGTAGAAAAGGTCATCGAATTGCTCCACGAATATCGAGACTTGTTTCTAACAAAGATCACGGAGCTGAAAGGGATCCTAGGGGACTTAGGAATTATGAAGATAACATTGAATCCAGATGCGAAGCCAGTTAAGCAGCAACCCTACCAATTGAATCCAAAATATAAAGCAAAGGTCCGCGAAGAATTGGACAAGATGCTGGCAGCAGGAATCATTAAGCCTATCGAGGAGTCTAATTGGGTAAGTCTAATGGTTGTGTAGGAAAAGAAATAGAAGGGAGAAATTCGGATCTGCATGGATCTCAGGAAGCTCAATGATGCCCACGTGAATGACCCATTTCCAACACCATTTACATATGAGGTACTGGAAAATGTGGGAGGGCAGGAAGCCTACTCATTCACGGATGGTTTCTTAGGATACCACCAGATCAAGATCGTGCCATAAGACAGGAGTAAAATGACTTTTGCCATCAAATGGGGTTGCTTTTAGTACATGGTGATGCCCTTTGGACTGAAGAAAGTGTCGGTGATATTTTCACGAATATTGGTAGCAGCATTCAAAGAATTTATACACAAGTTCTTAGAGGTCTATCTGGACGATTGGACCGTGTTTGGACTAGTTAAGAAGCATGTAGTGAGCTTACGGTTAATGCTGGATACTTGTCGCTGACACCAGATTGCGCTGAATCTCAAGAAGTGTACTTTCCTTGTCCCATTCGGGAACCTGCTGGGCCATGTGGTTTGTAAGCAAGGCTTGATGGTGGATTTGGAAAAGATTGTCGTCATACTCAATCTGCAAGCACCATGGAGTGTCAAACAATTACGCGCCACTCTGGGTCACATGGGCTACTATCGGAAGTTCATCAAAAGTTACGCCCAGATCACGGCTCCGATGGAACAATTGCTGAAGAAGGATGCTACTTATTGCTAGAATGAGAAATGCAACAAAAGCCTGGAGACGCTTAAGGAGAAGATGGCTTCAGCCCCTATATTGGTCTTTCCAAAATGGGACGTCGAGTTTCATGTGCATGTTGATGCATCATGTATCGCACTGGGGGCGGTACTTACTCAACTAGGAGCAGAGGGACTGGACCATCCGATTGCGTTCGCAAGTCGTTGGTTGTCAAAAGCTGAAAAGAATTACTCCACCACTGAGCATGAGGGATTAGCAATGGTATACGTGCTTCAAAAATTCTGCCACTATTTGCTTGGAGGCCACTTTAAGATGTATACCGATCACTCGGCATTAAAATACCTAGTGAACAAGCCTGTGTTGGGGGGGCACATTTGTCGATGGTTGCTCTTATTTCAGGAATATGACTTTGAGGTCATTGTAAAGTTGGAACACCTCAATGCAGGACTAGATCACCTGTCCCAAATTGAGACCGACGAAGAACCCACAAATCTAGAGGACGAACTCCCAGATGCATAGCTATATGCGATACATGTGGTGGATGGCCATTTTGAGGATATCATCCATTTCTTAATTACAGGAAACGCTCCGTAGGGATATTCTGTTTAGAAAAAGAAAGAATTAGTGATATGTGCCACAGACTTCAATATGATTGCAAGACATCTCTACAAAATAGGCAACGATGAGATATTGCATCGATATGTCCTAGAGTTCGAGTGAGGACAGATCCTGGTAGAAGCACATGCAGGGATTGCTGGAAGACATTATGCAGGTCCCGCCATAGCCCAAAAGAATCTTCGTGTAGGATTATGGTGGCCCACTTTGCATTAGGATTCAAAAGCTCATTATCGGGCCTGTGACATATGTCAATGGATGGGAAAACCCTCGCGGAGGGAAGAAATTTTGCTCCAGCCACAGATGATGCAACAACTATTCGAGAAGTGGGAAATCAACTTCGTGGGACCCATCGAACCATGAGGAAAGACAGATGCGCTCTATATCATCACCACGACCGAATATTTGATCTGTTGGGTAGAGGCACAGCCAGTTAAGGACTGCATGGCTGTGACAGCTGCAAAGTTTTTGTTCAAAAATGTACTCACAAGGTTTGGATGTCCCAAAATTCTCATGAGTGATCGGGGAACACATTTCCTGAATGAAACAATTAGTGCACTCATAGAGGAATTCCAAATTTATCACCAATAGAGTATGCCATACCACCTGCAAGCAAATGGGACCATGGAAGCATTCAACAAAATCTTGGAGACTGCATTGACCAAGGTCTGTAATGCACAACACAATGACTGGGACTTGCACATCCCTACTGTGCTATGGGCATACCGAACTACGTGCAAGAAGTTGACGGGCCAGACACCATTTCTGTTAGTCTATGGCAAAGAGGTCATTATGCCTATGGAATATATTGTGCCTAGTCTGTAGATCGTAGCAATCACAGGTATGGCAGACCATGGGGCTTTGGAGGAATGGCTCACGTAGCTAGAGGAACTGGAAGAGGAATGGTTTTTGGCCGTGTTCCATCAACATGTATAGAAACAGTGCGACAAATCATGGCATGATCGCCATATCAAAGTGCGCATGTTCAAGGAGAATGATTTAGTGTTGTTATTTGAAAAATTCCTCGACAAACTCCAAATGCATTTGTTGGGACCCTATGTGGTCAAGGAAGTTACCAATTGGGGCGCAACTCAAGTGGCTAAACTTAATGGAGACCCCTTCCCGGGTTGAGTGAATGGCAGTCGCCTAAAGCTCTACATGGGCGGGTTGGCCGCTTGACTAACCATTCAAGGAACAGTCTCACCACTCTAACCAGTTGAAAGAGAGCATGGGACGGTAAAGTAGTCTGGAGGAGGGCGCGAGTACCTGGTTACACGTCAAGCTAGATCATCGATAAGTTCATGGTTGCGTGATCAAAAGTGCGCTGATGCATGGCTATGAAGAAAGATGACCATTTCTGTCACTATTCACGACACGATGTCTGCATTATGGCAAAAGGGAGCAGGCAGTGGACAGTTAAGAACAGAAGTACGAGTCAGATATGGCACGAGCCGCCACAGATTTTACACGAAGGCACTAGAACAAGCAGGAATCATTGAATTTGAAATTCGCATGGCTTATAAATCACCGAGGGGCATCCACCGTGTGACATACACTCCTGGAAAACATATACTGGGTATCGATATGGGGTTGTTCATTCTCTCTGCACAAGGAGTACACCCGAGGGTGGTGATATGGCCACTGAAGAAGCAAGACTCTCTAAGGAGTATGGTGTTGATAGTTGCAGGCATCTCGTAGATGATAGCATCAATGGTAGGTGATGTACCGGAAAAAGGGAGACACGAAGCAGAATTGGTCCGGATTTCATCGCCCCGCCAGGGGTTGGCCAGCGAACTAGAACAAAAAAGTGAAAGGATCGACAAACGGAGACCATGGGTAGATATACAGATAATAAGTTAGCTCTGCTGTCTCTTCAAAATTGGGATCTTATGGACAACAGCAAGGGTCTTGCAAAATTGCAACACAGGCTGTAGCAGACAGTGCGAAGAGAAGATACGAAGGTCGGAAGTGACTGCGGTGGTACCAAGGGGTCTCGTATGTGGCTTCCCCGCTCATGCTAAAATCCTATAAGGGTGTGTTCTATGTTAATCGAGCAGAGCAGAATGAGCATTATCGGTTGCAGGAAGTGGGAGAAACAACGAAGCCAGAGCCAGAAGAAGTGTTGTAGAAGAAAACCAAGGAGCAGCAAGACGATGAGTGTCACTCAAAGGGAAGCGAACCACAAAGCCAAGGCAGAGCGTCTCGTCGCACCGACAAGTGATTTGGGATGAGTCATGATGATTGTGTTGGGGGATTGTTGGGTAGTGGAGGTCCCGCGTAACGGTTTTGGGACAGAAAGTCTAGAAATTAGGATTAAAGTATTGTAAAAACTCCAAAGTATGCGGAGCGTAAAATGTAAGAGGTTGAGTCAAAGGGTTGTCTACCCAAGAAATAATGTAAAATAATAGGAAGTAAGTTGGTCTGCGGATCATAGATAGGTATAAATAGAGCACAGCTCTATGGGGGGAAAGGCAGTTCTTGTTTTGAGTATGATTTTGGAATCTGAGATGTAATGGGTGATTGAGGGAAGTAGTCTAAAAGTGTCTGTAAGTCCAAGTCGAAGGATTTGGGTAGAGGGAAGAGGCTCTGCAGCTGTGTGCGTAGAGACCTAAAAGAGTCCATAGCTGTGTGTGCAGACACCTACAGCTGAGTGCGTAGGGTAGATCTGGATGTAGTGGTGGTAAATTCAAAATAAAGATAAGTTTCTTCTGAATTTCTGTGGTAAATCTGAATTATCGCAACTTTGTGCTTTTATGATTAATGAAACTATTTTGATCTGCGTGCCTATGCTTATTGTATGCTTGTTAATCAGGTTTAATCTTAATGCGTGAACTGAATGAAGTAATAAATGTTTGCTTAAAGACCCCAGTAAAAATAGATCTGCGTTGAAATATTTCATTCACTATATCAGATCTGTAGACTCTGTGGGGTATTCAAGATCCGCACGAGTATAGAGCAGCACGAAGCTATAGAATAGAGCGTGAAGCCTCCCAACTACATCCAGACATCCCAAGGGTGCAGAAGCCTAGTTCCAGCACCCTCCACTGCTACCTCAGGTGAGACCTCAATCCGCACTTCGAGGGCTGTTGCCGAAAGGGCTGGTAGTTGCGGGTTTTCTTGGCTAAATAACTCTTCCGAACCTAGGTCAAGCCCATATAAGCCAACAAATATACTAGTGAGAAAATCATAACATGAATGAAAATTGTCAAAGACAAAATAATGATCAGATGAGCTTATTAAAGCCTCAAATTCCTAGTTTGTAATAAATCAATTTGAATAGTTTTGTGAATTCTTTGAAAAATCGAACCAAATTCCTCGCAAGAAAAATGTGACAAACCATTTTCTTGTAACTGGTGACAAACTGTGCAAGCATCATAATCATGAAAATAATTTAAAAGTGATGGAAAAAAAACAAATACATGAGACCAATCAGGACATGGTGAATGGAGAAGAACTTGATTAATGCAACGAATGATGCATTCATTATTACTCAAAAGGATTTTAGGTGTGATGAAGGGGAATATTTGCAATATAAGATTTGAAAGAAAAAACAGGAGATGACTATTAAGAGATGAATCTAAAAGGCATGATTCCTTCAGCCAAAGATAGTCTTTGAAATGATCAATTTCACAATTCCATGACTCTATGTGAGATACACATTCCAAACTCGAGTTTGATGCGAGAGATTTGCAAGAAGATGAATAAATTGAAAAAGATTCACAAATCTCATCAGAAGTAAAATCTTGAAAATTTGAAAGATCGTACCTGAAATACCAAAACTTTTTAAAAAATAAAATTACATCGAGTGAAACCATGGAGAGAGAAGGGTTGTGCAGGAGAAACCAAATCTAGATTAGCTCGAGGGACTTACCAGAGTCAGAGATCCTGACATAACCATAAACAAAATTTGAGGTGCTTGGAAACCATGGCAGGTCCCGAAACTTTCCAAAATTGTAAAATTGCATTTTGATATTCAACTTGATCATGCATGGTTTTATGATAGTTGCTACCACTGGTTTCAACAAATCCACTACTCACCAGATGGAAACCATCTTTGTCACTGATTTGACTGGATTTTTCAACTTCAACAACTAGATTACTCAAGTTGAAAGCTTCTTCTGATAACAAATTCAAAGATAAATGAATTGAGGAAATTTCATGAGCAAGATGATTTAAAGAGTTTTCTTCATGCAAGTGAAGAGATGATGAGGGCTGGGAAGAGTACTCAAAGATTTGGTTGTTTTCATTTACATCATGGATAATCTCACCAACTTGTGTTAACTAATGGGATGATGGACTTGAAGAACATGGAGTACCCCCATCGTAAGTACATGAATCACACGTGATAGAGCACAAGGGATATTAAGATGAAGAGGATGTTTCGATAAACACATCTTCTTTGACCGAATCAGATTCTAGATCTAAAGTAAAATATTCATGATAAACCAAAAGATCAGCTGATACACCTCATCACTTGTGATAAAAAGAGTCATCATCATTATAATGATTACTTCCCAATGTTATGAATTGATCTAAAGAATTAATTACATTTGAATTACTACTGAGATTGGAATATTGAAAATAATCAAAGAATGGAAGCACATCATCTTCACATAAAGGATTTTGGAAAATAGAAGAGGGATTGAAAGCTTCTTCATTTGAACCAACAATGCAAAATTCAAGGGAGTGTGAAATACTAGCTAGTGGAGAAGATTGATTGGGCGGATCACAGTGAAAATAGTCATGGCATGTAGATGATAGAGGATCACGTAAATCTGGGTCATATTGGAGGCTAGATTTATGAATGATAACATCATGTTGTGAAATGGCGAAGTTAGTCTTCCCCATGGGCTTCATGAACCATTATAGGATTTCCTCCATTGAATATGAGTCATGAAAAATGGAAGAAGAATGAGAAGGTGGATTAAGATTTTGATTTGCAAATTTCCCAACTTCAAAATCACTGCAAGGAGGAGCCCACATCGGGACTGGAAAAGGATCAGGACAAGGAACAAAATGAATAATAGGTTCCTCCTCTAAAATTAGAGGTGTCTCATGACTCAAAAGAGTTGGGGAAGTAGAAAAATCAAGGGATTCAGGTTCGCCGTGTAAAGAGATAAGAACCAAGCACTCAAACTCTCGTTTCAAGAAATCCTAATTCATTTCTTCCTAAGAAATTTCAAAAAAATGTGAAGGAATCAATCAAAAAAATCCTCAATTGATTCATTAGGCTTAATTCTTTATAGATTGATTCTTTTACAAACATCTCGGTAATTATACCTATTGAAGGCTTGATGAAACTCCCCGAGGAATTAACAAAGGGAATGGATGGAAGTAGGTGGCAAGGTATGGTACCATTGATTAACACAAACTTCAAGGGTGAGGAAGAAAATAACATAAGAAAAATTTTCGTCATTGATTTCATAAGATTCAGAAAATTTAAGATTATCAGAAATTTTCTTAGTTATGGATGTTCCATCCTCACCATCAAAATTTAACTAGCACAAGTGAGAGAGAGGGTCGTGGGGGATCAAAAATTGATAAAGGGAAAAGTTAGAGAAACACCACGGTAGTAATATTTGAGTATGAGCCATTTTAGATAAGAGATTCAAACTAGATTCAATGGGATCAAATTGTCATCTGGCTTTCCTTCTAGTTCCACTATTGATGGTGCTGGAAATACATCAACCAAGGGGCCTCCTCGATGTGAAGTCCCAATTATACCTCACAACATTTGGAGTAGGAGCCCCATCCAGAATATTGGCCTAGTTTCCATGTATCTTAGAAATATGTCTTGAATCTAATTGTCAGAAAGAGAGAGGAATTCACGTGCGCCTTCGAAAAAGAAATGGGGGTGTGCTTGGTGAGTGTTCGATTGTATGTGTGTCAAAAAAAATTTCACTGCAGAAGGGAGGAGAAGTGATCCTCTAAGAGAGAGGTAGTAGTACCACCCTAGTAGAGACACATACCAATAATAAGGGCCCAAGCAACATCAAGCATAATAGTCAGCAAAGATGTGACAGTCATTAAAACCAATATAATGAGGAGGATTTGTCTAATATCTAGCAGAGTAGTCCATGATGATGTGGTATGGGGTAAAATGCACAGTGTATGGAGAATGAAAACTACCCTCAAAGGCCTTCCCGGGACCTTTGACAGACTGTAATATTATCTACAAAAGCTACCAAGTTATACACATGTTCATCTATCAAATATAAGTTAACAAAGTATGGAAAGAGGATTACCTCAAGTCTCCTTCTAGATTTGTTTGGAAATCGCTATGCAGCCAAGAAGAACTCCCTCAAAGCCGGATCCAAATAAATTCCTACACAAGGGAAAGGCAAACACAATCACAACATACAATCTTGAAAACCAATATATGAATGCACAATGAACATCTATTTGCATATAGCTAAACCACTCATCTAAACAAGTATCGAAATGAACAACTCAATGAACAATATTACCGACACTAAGGAGTAGGGAACACAACTGTAGTTCTGTATTAATATTGGAAGAGTGATTATAACCATCCATTGTATCAGTCTTCCCTTGCCCCTTCTTCTTCTTCTCTCTCTCTCTCTCTCTTAGCTCACTTCTTCAAGTGTATGAAAGTTCACAACAACTTAGTGGGCTATCCTTTCAAATGCTCTGACCCCTTTCACAATAACCCTCACTTTTCTTATATAGCAATCGAGTTAGGGTTTTCAAGCTCCTCCTAGAGTTCACTAGGCCAAAATAAATGAACTTGCTCTGCTTTTCAGCTCTTTCCCATTTGCCTTCTTTTCTTAGATTAGAAATCCTCCAAATATCTTGATTTTGGATGTTTCCTTGCTTTTATTAAGCAAATTTATGGATAAATATCTAGATATTTGTGAGTCAATTTGTTGGCTTGACCCAATGAACTTCTCTTAGTTTCACTAATGTTGTCCCTTCACTAGTAACATGAGTTAGTGCGGTCACTAACACTCCCTTAGGCTTGGTAACAAGCTTTATAAAGCAGGCTTTCAGTGTGCAACCAGCGTTAGTGTGGAATCAAGGCTTGCAATTGTGGTCTTTGCTTCAGTCATCCTGTCTTTCACCTCTGAGATGATGAGGAGGTAATTTTGTTGTATAACAGATGCCCACTAAAGTATGAGATTAGAGACAGAGACGATGGCCGAAATACTTTACTAAAACTGTAATTTTTCCTGTCAAAATTTTGTAGAGAGAGAGAAGCTTCGGGCAGCAAGGAAAACCTTGTACAACACATATATATAAAATTGCTAAAATCATGTCCTGAGTCGGGCATTCCCATGCTCAGTAGCTATGTCAGCATAATTTTCTCCAAAGAGATATAACAAGGCTGGCCGCCAATAAGCACAATGCAGATCCACTGTCATAATAGAATCATCCTGAAATAGCTGTCTCCAAAAAACAATATCCGTGGCTTGGGAGAGGAAACAAGGTTGAATGACGCAAGCCTCTACCCAAGGTCTTGACTTCCGCTTCATCGAACAACATAGATCGATACATGTGAAAATTATGTGTTGATGTCCAACATGCACGAAATCATCTGATTACCAGTCAATAATGCAGACCATTAACAGATGTGAGGAAGGCCACCGATAATGGTGATGGTCTCCAAGATGCACAGTAAAAACTAGCGAGTGTGAAAGATTTCTTTGTCGTCGAACACCCGTAGAATCTGATAGTCTCCTATACCAATAGGGTTTCATTTTTCATGATTGACAGTGGAAGTGCCAAAAATGTTCATCTTTGATGCTACAAAGATTCCATGTTTTGTGAAAGGAACAGAGAGTTAAAAAATGTAAAGAGGGTGCCTTAAAAGAATGATAAAAAGGCAAGAAAATGAATTGGTCAGAAAAAATAATTGAAATAAACCCCAAAGAAAGACCATGAGAGTGGCTGACCAAAATGCCACTATTATCTTGATGGATGGCCCAACAGTTCAAACTGGACCATGCCATGTTTTAAATTACTTGTTCTAGACTAGAGAATGAATATCTGCTCAAACATTTCAAGCTTGGTAGATGAGTAGTTAGATAGAGAAAGGAAGGAGCCCAACTGCTTAATCTGGGCCCTTGGAAGACATAAGGGTAGATCTATATAGGAGGGTAGCCAAAAGAAAAGAGGATTATCAGGGTTTGCAAGGCTAAGTGCACCCATCCAAAAGAAGAAAAAATGTTAGGTCTATTAGGCAGGGTAGGTAGTTGGAGGTTGCAGAAGCAAGCTATGACCACCCGATATATTGAAAATCATATCTTATCTCATCAATAAGAGAAGGGCAAGAACAATGGTCTATATGGCAAAACTATCAAAGCATGTCTAACTTCCCTCATTCCCTTCAAAAGGTTTCTTACTAATATCCCCTTGAGGACTTTAGGATCTGCCTAAATAGTCCTACTTACATTTCTCCCTTGAGAAAGTCATGTCAAGTTGTGACCTTCTTCTTCCAAAAAGAAGCCACATTTCTTGTGTAAAACCCTCACTTCATACTTCATCCATTTCTGGTTTCTAAGTTTTAGTTCTCAAGCTCAATTTCTCCCTCACACTTCACCTCACATACCCATATTAACTCCTAACCCTATTATATAGCTCCCTAGTTACATCCCCACCCCTATTTTCTACAAAAAACTATGTAAAATTCCCAAAAACATATTAACTATCCTATCCCCTAGCATTATAGCTAAGTAACATAGTTATGGGAGATATTAGTCCATTTGGGGCTATAATCAACCCTTCTACGTCCTTACCCTGGAATTAATCTAACCTTTGGTTAAGATTAATAACCTATGCCTAAACCCCCACCCACCTAAACCCTTGCAAATTGCCCTGCAGTTAAACCCCAATGTTTAAATGTTTAAATGTTTTTTAATTAAACATTGTGTCTCATTAATCCTACCCGCAAAAAACCCACCTGAGCCAAAGTTTGGACCCACAGCTGTGATATATTATTTAAATGCGGGCGGGACCCGCTCCGAAGTTGCACGCCGCGCCAAAAGCCCCGCCAGCCGTCCATCTCCCACCGCGCCAGATCCAACGATGGGTGGGTGTTTTCAGCCCACAACGTGCCGGGGTTTAACATCCGGGGGATGGGCGTTTTGCCACCGTACCCCCGCCACGTGTCGACTACCTGGGGTGTTCGGAGGCCTCTCCCCTAAAACCGCCTCGGCTCAAAGGCGATGCGGGGAAACCAGAAACCGCCAACCAGAAATCGCCCTCCGTTCCATCACATCAGCAGTCCCGTTACCATGACATCACACCCAGTCTCTGCCGCTGCCCCACGTCGCTCGCCACATTGCCCTCTCGCGCCCACGTTGTGCCACCGTGTCCTGCCACATCATCATCCGAGTCAGCGTCCACATCACCCGTCCGTACCTGGGACCCGCTGATGACGTCATGCTGACGTCATCGCGGGAAAGCACCAAAAGCGCGTATGCGCCAAATTTTTTGTTAAAAACACGGAAAGTGACCGTTTTCAGTCATTTTCATTGGAAAGCTTCGAGTATGCCGTTCTGCTGCTCACACCAAACTGCCTCCAGATTTCAAATTTGAACACTTCGGACGCCGCCACCTGCAAATTCGACGTCAATCCTCGCCCTTCAATCAACTCAACCACCCTCGGCGCTAGCTAATCCAGGTATTTGCCAAATTCCACCTGTTTTCCCGTGTTCTTCCCATTCTCTGGAATTTTTTCACTAAATTGCCTACAATCTCCTAAACTTAATGGTGCTGTCCTTTAAATTTTGGCCTAAATTATCTAATGCACCCCTTGTTTAAGAGAACCACAGTCTGTTCACAATTTCACCGTGCTAGAATCCATTTTCGAGCTTGAATTTCCAATATAATTTTACACCTGCCCGGCATTGTTCCCTTTTGTCGTGTTTCACTTCAAAATCTCAATACATTAAGCTGTATAATCCCTTTCTCCTCTGCATTTGACCTTCACTGTCTCTAAATTTAGAGAGTTTGCTAAAAAGAAACCAAAGCTCAAATCAAACTCTGCAAAGTTTGCTCTTTTCACTACAACCACAAATATTGAAGACTTTGGGTTCAGCTGAACTCATTCTGCCAATCCTCTTCAAGTCCTCACAAGCTATCATCCTCAGCCTGTTCTGCTCAAAAACTTCACTCTAAAGATAACAACTGAAAGTTCTATAATGGCTACTCCATCAGCTCTTAGTGTCACACCTATGAATCCACCAAACAAAGAGCTTGAGGCCATGCCTCTTGCTGATAGAGACTACCTTATCCAAGATCTTGTTGGTGACAGAAACCACTTGCAGAAACAACTATCTAAGCAATAGTGACATGTATGGTATATGGGAGTCCAATCTACCTTATTACTTCCTCCCATCTGTTAATATTTTTCCAGAGATCATCTGCTTATGTGCTGAGAACTATGAGCCAACTCAGAGAGCTGTTAAGTCTCCATATGGGAGCATACTTTTCCACATTACTCCTGACTCCATCAACCAAATGCTCAACTTCAAGCAGACTCAGCTGTTGTTTCCCTTCTCCATGAACTATTTGCTGGATGCAAGCTCCAAACTCTCTAGTGCTGACATTGAAAAAATCACCAAGACATTCATGAGGGCAGACCGCCAGCCTACAGGCCCACCTCCTTTCTTATATGTCCATTTCAATGAGGTAGGCAAGCTTCTAGTTGATATGGTCTCTTATGTGCTGGGCTTCAAAACCAGTGAGCACATTGATGAAACAGTGTTGGTATTATTAGCTGCATATAGTCCAGGCCAGACCCTGCTTACAAGTATAACTTTGCCAAGTTTATACCCAATAAAATACATGACCAACTATTGAAAGTGGATAGGGAGGGAGTATTCAAATATTCATCATATATCTACCACTTATTCATGTATTACCAGTCTGAAAGCTTCCAATGCCCCATCAAGAAATTGGATTCTAGGGGTTAAAAGAGGTCTGTCATCTTCTGGTCATCAGTTTTCCATGAAGTTAAAAACTCTCCATTTTCTTACTGTGAGTTTATTGACCAATTTGTATACCTAGTCTCTTGCCTCCTAATGAGATCCCCTCCTCCCAGATTGTCATTTGAGATTTAGAAGACCTTGCAGCTATCCAAGAGCTACAAAATAGGTGATTGGTACCTATATCAAAACCATACTGTCATCAGAATCTATGGCTGTGAGCTCTGTCCTTACAGGCTTCCAAGGTATGTACCAATGAGACTGTTTGCCTTGGAATACTATAGGCAACTCATTAGTTCTAATCTTACCCATTTTCATAGTGCCAAAAAGAAAGCCCACCTCAAATTCAAAGACCATCTAGGCCCCTTCATCATGAACAAGAAAGAAGGTTGGCAAGATGCTGATCAAATTCTCAGGGACAAATATAAGCTAAAGAGGAGCTTCTGGTGGGTCCCTTATGACCCGGAAGGTTTTATCAGTGCCAGAAGAGTTAAATACAGGCTGCTAGGTTATGACCACTGTAAATATCCACAAATTGAACAATATGCCAACCAAGATGAGTGGTTGCAAGGTACATTAGTTGAGGAATTGACTCAAGAGGAAATAATGGAGAAAAATGTCAAGGATTTAGAAAAAACTCTTGACTTGGATTTTGTGCAGCAGGTAACATTCAAGTTGCCACATCAAATTGGAGAAGGTACATCTGCTGCTGCAGCCACACAAGCCACCCAGGGACCATCTACATCAGCAACAGGTACAGCAAATGGGTGCAGAAAAGGAAGTGGTCACAGAACAACCTGCCTCTTCAATGGAGCAACCTCAAGTACAGGCTCCTCTACAACAAACAGAAGCACCAACAGTGCCTGCCTTGCAGACTCCTACCCATGAGGAAAGAGGCAGAAATGAGACCGAGATGAGTCCACACCTGCTAGTGGGTCCACTCAGCAGCCCGAAGCCAAGAGGAAAAAGTTTGATTCTCCAATTGTGGAGGAAATCAGTGAAGAAATCCTTGGAAGCCGAAGGAAAGATAGAGAAGACAGTCAACAAACAACTACAAGCTCTTTTCAACAAGAGCAGGAAAGACAGCATGGCATGGAGGTGTCCTCCTCTACACAGCAAAGCAAGAGGCCAGCTAGCACCAAGGCCACCTTTAAAGAAATTAAGGCACAAAATGAACTGCTAAGAGTGTAGTTATATGACCAATTTCTCAAGGCAACACCTGCCAAGCAAGAAAGGTTGATGGCGGCGTATGACATCAAAGAGGAAAAAATGATCCTCAGCCATTTTAAACCCAAGGTTCAGCAGCCTCAGTCGGCTGCAGATTATGTCAGAACGAAGTTTGAGGTTATGGCAAAAGACATTCACCCCATGGATCAAATAGAACTGCATAAGCAAACAGGGGAAATGGTCTATGCCACATTGATAGACAAGGCCACAATGGCCCATGAGTTAAAGGAATCTCTGAAGAACACTAATACTCAGCTTGATTTAGAAAGAATGTCCTCCACAGCCAAAGACAACAGAGTCAAAACATTGGAGGACATTATTGTAGACCTGGGGCATGATCCTAAGAATCCCAAGGCTATCAAGGCTCTAATGAAGAAAAAGGAGGATGATATTGCTGCTCTAAAAAAGCAAATGAGGCTCTCCTCAACCATGCATCCACAAACGGGAGAGCTAGTAAAAGAGAAAGAAGCTGAGGATACATTGGACCTCCTAATGCAAATGAATCAAAGAATAGTCCAAATGGAAGAAGAATTGGAAAGGGCACTGCAAAACAAGCAGGGAGAGTCGACCTCCCAGCCTCCTCAAACTACCCCTACTACTGCAGCAACTACAGAAACAGCAGTGACCCTTCCAACGGCTACACCAACTTCAGATGCTGCAGCGGCAACAACAACAGCTCCTGAGTCTAGCATAAGCATGGATGAGTTGACAAAAGCTGTCAAGGAGCTAGAGCTTCAGGCAACAGAGATTAAACAAGCCAAAGAAAAATTGGCTGAGCTAGAAGCAAAATATGACAAGTCCAAAATGACAGTGGCTGAACAGACCAGAGAAATTAAGGCCCTGAAAGACAGAATAAAGGCCTTGGAGAAGGAGCTGAATTTAGAAAAGACTCTGGCTGAAATAAAGAAAATTTTGTGGACCAGGATTGACCACTCTATCACCAAACAGTGGAAATCAATCAAAACAGTGCATGAGCAGATTGAGTTAATAGGCCAAGCTCAAATTGAAATCCAAAAGGCCAGAGCAGTGCTAGGGAATATGCCTGAGCAGGCTAGCAGGATGATACATTTCCTGAACACTCACACAAAGGAGGAGTTGGCAGCCTTAGACATGAGCAACAGAACAGATATTGTTTTAACAGCCAAAAAGGTGCTGACCCTCAGAAATTTTGTGCAAAATTTGGAGAGAAAATGTCAGGAAATGTAGGCTGAGGTAGATGATTACAAGCTAAGAATGGGTGCATTACAAGGCAAAGGATTGCCCAGCCTATTGACCGGTGCTGGAAGACTACTCACCCGTGAGCAGTATGCCACTAGGATGACCAATTTCATTTCAAATCAAATCACAGCATCCACAAGCACTTCAGAAGAAGCAGGACCTCCATCAGGGCAGAGCCTCTATGACAAGCTAGAAAATTTATTTTACATTGAGCATGAAATTAATCACCTGTTTGAGGTCCCACCCAATTTTTATAGGTACACAGAGGCAGATGAAACTCTAATAAAAATACAAAGACACCAACTGCCTAAAGAATATTAGTGGCAAGCAATGCTGCAAATTTTGCCCCAATGATCTCGGTTCTGTCTCTTCTAGTCAGCCTCAGGTCAACGAAATTTAATGCAGCATGAAGACAACAGGCAGAGCGGGTGAGAATAATGACTTAGCAAAATACTGGGACAGCAAGCCCAAGAAGGGAAAAACACAGATTTTGGACAACGCAGCTCCAGCCGACTCAGTTGGTCGCAAAAGTCAAAATTTTCTGACAAGATGGACAGCTAATGCACTAAATATTTACTGCAGAATTTACTCTTTCAGCTATAATTCCTCAGGGGTTGGCATAGAATTTATGAGCTATTAACTCATCAGCTAGATATTTTGTATCTGAATTTTGTATATATACCTCCCCATACAACGTATTTGGGGTTGGTGATTTTCTCTCTGAGACACTATCTTGTAAATTTTCAGACTATCTAATACAAATGGCTGGCAAAGTTTATGATCTCTGCACTGTTTGATGTCAAAGTGATGATCTGCGTTCTGCTACAGAATTCCTGTGTTGTTTGATGGAACAATAAGTTATTCTAAACCATGTTTTGTCTTTATATGTTTGCTTAACTCAAATATATGTTTCATTGGCTTGACAAAAAAGAAAAATAATAGTTGAGGAATTGTTTGAATGCACCCTCTGCTCAATCTCTGTTGTTAATTGTGTTTACTTCAGAATTAATCATAAACATGAATTCTTACATGCTCATGTTTGTATTCGTTCTATGATTATGAATGTTGTTCAGGAATTCTTAAATGCTCCTAAATAATATTCCCACTTTTCCCTCTATCAGTTTAGTGAAAGATCCTTAGCTGCCTTTCACTGCCTGATTTCATGCCATCATATTACAGATTTCAAGAATTGTTCCATGGATACTTGTCTGGCTCTGTAGCATAACCTGTTTTCTCGAGAAACATTTCCAGCGGTTCACCATCATCAAATCCATGCCCAATGGCCTAGATCATTATGAAAAACATACCAGTTCTGACTGAAATCATCATCCCAGCAAATTCAAAACAAAATCCTGTGCATCATAACTAGCCTAAAATACACCAAAACAAAGCTAAATCACAAAGAGAGAGCCCTCTCTGGTTGCAGGTAGGCTAGGACCTGTGGCTAAAAGATTGGTTAGTGGTTACCTCAGCCGTATTCCCTTTGGAGTCAAAGGGAACAACCTGAGTGATAACATAATTGGCGACTCCGCTGGGGATAGAACGAATTTTTCAATTGCTGTCTATTTTTTAAAAACTACAGATGAAGCCTGAATGTCAGCCAGGAAGCCTTTGAAACTGTTCTTGCTTTGCATTTACAGGAGTAAATAAAAGCTGCTTCAGTCAAACTTCATGCTAGTTTTAGGCTCTAGATAGTTGTTCCAAAATTTGAGCAGTTCCTTGTTAATTCTAAACATATTCCCAAAAATACCAAAAAACAAATTTGGAAGCTGGCTCCTAAAAAGAAAACTAGGTATACCAGGTCAAATCCTGACCCAGATCCTCCAGCTATTTTTGACAATCCTAATTTAATCCCGAAGGTTCTGAGGAAGCAAGAGGAACAAGAAGATCTTGCTGATTCTAGCCCTGAAGCAGTTCAGCAAAGTTATATCCCAACCCCTGCTAAACCATCAGTTCATCCTCACATAACTCCTTCTTCTCCTTCCTCCTCATCCACTTCTCAAAACATATTCTTCACACCTCCATCCACTGCACAAACTGCCGTTGTTGTCCTTGTTCTTCCAGCCATTCCCTTCCTTCCTGTTGTCCCATTTATCCCTATAAATATGGCAAATCGTTATGCCCCTCTATAGCTACCTGGTAATCCTGGGACTATGCCTCAGGACTACCAAAGTAAGATCACTTATTTTGATGGTACCGGCACATATATTGCCTTACAGCATACCAAGAAAATGCAAGACTACTTTGAAAATTATGAAATAGACGATGATGATGTGAGAATGAAAATTTTTGTCCAAAGTTTAACAGGTGAAGTAAGAACTTGGTTCAGAGCACTTGCTGCAAATTCCATAGCCGATCTGGGTGCTCTTTACCATTCCTTCATGAATAGATGGGAAAAGAAAAAGGACCCACTACATATCTTATCTGAGTATTACAGCATAAAAAGAGGCCCACAAGAAACTGTCCTAGATTATTGTGCAAGATTCAACAATGTTTACAATGCCATCCCTCAAAACCTTAGGCCTCCACCTGATTTAGCCTTAATCAAATTCCCTGATGGATTTGATTCTAACATGGCATATCAACTGAGGGAAAGAGCTCCTCCAACCTTGGCAGACATGCAAAACATAGTTGTTAGTGTAGAGGCAAATCTGATTGCTAAAAGAAATAGGGCAAGAGCTAAGAGAAGAACTACTTTTAAGGAAGAACCTTCAGCATTTGAACAAAAGCTAGATGCAATCATCAAATGCATGGACAGACTTGGGGACAGGGTAGAAACCATAGAAATAAAATCATCATGGGAAGGTCAACCAAGTACTGCTAGAAACCCAAATTTCAGAAAGAATCAAAATCCAAATGTTGGAAGGGCTGATCCCGACCAGCACATTAGACCTCCTTTTCAAGAAAATTATGCTGAGACCTCAACAGCTAGTGAACCAACCGAGGAGCCTCACATCAACCTAATGGGTCTGGATAGCGAACATCAGGTCTTTCTAACACAAGAAGATCAAGAGGCCTATAACTGCAATCAATTTCAAACCAAATCAGGAGAGTCTTTTGACTTTAGGGAAGACTATGATGCAGCAGTTTATGAGGTACATAAATAGTATAAACTAAGGAGTAGAACCATAGATGTGCCTGAACCTATCAAACCAAAGGACAGTAAGCAGCCAAAAAAGATAAAAGATAAAACGGTTCTTCCAGAATCCTCTAATAAAACAGATCTACATCCGAGAGAAGTCACTGTGGAGGATATATCAGATGTACAGCCCTCGGGAAACCAGCCATCCCTCCCCTCAAAAGTAAGTTCAAACAACACTCCTGAAAATAAATTTAGGACTGATTCCATTCAAAATCATACCAATCATGAAGAAATGGTTACCGAAAATTCAGCTGAAAAAGAAAAATCTGCTGCACTTAGTGCTAAGACTCAAATGGAAAAACCCTTCAATTTGGGAACATAAATAAGTAAGCTGAAGATAGCGGTCCCTCTTTCTGAATTGGCTAAACATCAAGTGTATAGACAACAAATTAATAGGTCACTACAAATATCAGATAATAGGGATGCTGTAAATGTTCTAGATGATCAACCTGAATTACTGTTTGGTCCTGAGGTTAACGGAAAGACAGCAAATGGAGGGGTTCCACCCTTCTATGTCAGTTTAAACATTCATGACAAGGTTTTACACAATGCAATGTTTGATTCTGGGGCCTCACATAACTTAATGCCCAAATCTGTAATGGAAAAACTAGACCTAGATATCACAAGACCTTACAAAGACCTATTCTCATTTGATTCAAGCCAAGTCAGGTGCCTAGGCTTAATTAAAGATTTGTGTGTCTCCCTTGTCCAATACCCAACCAAAACAATTTTGATGGACGTAGTGGTAGCTAACATTCCACCTAAGTACGATATGATTTTATCCAGATCTTGGGGGGCCAAACTCCAAGGATCTTTGCAACTAGACATGTCCTATGCCACCATTTCAGTCTTTGGACAGCCAAAGAGATTATACCATGAAACATTAATGAAATATGTGGTGAGTAGTCAAGAAAAGCCCCAAAACTTCCCCATATATTCAATACATTCTGACATGGATTCATTCATTTTGTATAATGCTGACATGTCTACCAAAGCTTATCCCAAACTACTAATGGCAGCACAGACAGAGGGATTGAATGAACAATTTGCTTCTCAAGACCAAAAGACTTTTGATGTGATTGATACAACAAAGGAGAATGATACATCAAATGATTTGCAAGAAACCAATCTACCCATGATCCAACTTTCTAAGAGTCTCAATGCAAAACTTGACAATGAAACCTTATGGTACTTAGAATTTGATGGCTCTGTAAACAAGTTGGGAGCTGGGGCAGGGGTCTGGATTCACAACATGCATAATGACCAGGCTGAAGGTCATGCATATAGGTTAAACTTTCGATGCACAAACAATATGGCTGAGTACGAAGCCCTTTTGTTAGGTCTCAAACTCATCAAAAATCTAGGTGCAACCAAAGTTTCAATCTTAGGGGATTCAGATCTGATCATACAACAGATGAAAGGAAACTTTATCACAAATGATCTAAGGTTAAGAGCTTATAAGGGAGCAGCTATTCAAGTACTTGACACCTTCTCAGAATCTCAATTAACCAAAATTTCAAGAAAGCTCAATTTACATGCTCATAGCTTGGCAACCTTTGCCAGCACTTGCAAGCTACCTTTTAGACCCAATCACAGTTTCACTGCTGAAATCAAACATAGGCCTGCAGTCCCGGATAACATCAAGAATTGGCAAGTCTTTGAGAGTGACACACAGATAAATAACTTCCTTACTTTAAAGGAAGAATTTTCCGGCATGAACATTGATACTAGCACTATGGATGATCAACAACAGGCATACACAATCAAGCAGAATATATCAGCTAAAACAGCGAATCTGGTTTTGCATCCTACTACCTTTAATAACCAGAATGTGCAGGAGCTGAAGCAAGCAGACTTGGATGAAATAGCTAAGACAGAAGCCGAAGTAATTGATCTAAAAAACAATTTTCTGCCCATAGGTTTAACCCCTTTGGAGGATTTGTTTGATTCAAATGATATCTCAAGAAAACCAAAAATGCAACCGTTGAATGCTGAAATTGAAGACTGTAACATTGGGACCACAGAAAATCCCAAAATGATAAAATTATCCAAGGCATTACTAGCTGATCAGAAGTTGAAATACATTAAGTTGTTCAAAGAGTTCCAAGATATCTTTGCTTGGAGTTATGAGGACCTCAAGTCCTATGATACCTCAGTCATCCAACACACCATACCTTTAAAAGAAAACCAAAAACCTTTTAAACAAAAACTTAGGAGAGTGAATCCTGTTCTCCTTCCCCTCGTTGAAAAAGAAGTTAAACGTATGTATGAAGCAGGAATCATTGCTCCAATCAGGTTCTCAGAGTGGATTTCAAACCTAGTGCCGACTAGGAAGAAGACGAGAGAGATTAGACTGTGTGTTGACCTAAGGAATTTGAATAAAGTCTCTCTCAAAGACCATTACCCCTTACCAAAAATGGATCATATCCTACAAAGGGTAGTGAGAGCCTCTAGGCTCTCATTACTAGATGGATTCTCCGGATTCAATCAGATTTTAGTACACCCAGATGATCAAGACAAAACTGCCTTTAAAACACCTTGGGGAACTTTTAAATATGTCAAAATGCCTTTTGGGCTTAAGAATGCAGGGGCCACATTCCAAAGAGCAATGGATATAGCCTTTACCAAAGAAATCCATGATTTTCTAGTGGTCTACCTGGATGATCTTACTGCCTTTTCAAAATCAGATCAAGAACACTTAGAACATTTGAGGCAGGTTTTCTTAATTTGTAGAAAATATGGCATATCTTTGAATCCAAAGAAATCATTGTTTGGCCTAGAGGAAGGTAAGCTCCTAGGTCATATAATCTCAAAAGATGGTATTAGGATCGATCCGGACAGAATTCAAGCTATCCTTCAAGTGCCTCATCCGAGAAACATCAAAGAACTACAAGGCTTCTTAGGAAAGATCAACTTCTTGAGAAGATTCATTCCTAATTTAGCTGAGCTCATAAGACTATTAAACAATATGTTGAAGGAGGATTCTAAGGCCAAATGGACCATGGAAGCTAAACAAGCCTTTGAGGATATCAAAAGGGCATTGACAAACACACCAGTCCTCACAAGTACTAGGTTTGATAAGGATTTCATCATTTTTTCTTTCGCATCTTAGCATACAATTGCTACAGTCCTATTACAAAAAGATGACCAAGGATGTGAAAAACCCATTGCATTTTTTAGCAAAGCCCTTAGAGATGCTCCCTTAAAATATCAGATTATGGAAAAGCAAGCCTATGCATTGGTAAAGGCCATCAAAGACTTTAGAATCTATATTTTATACTCTCACGTGATTGCCTATGTCCCAAATGCAGTGGTTAAGGACATTTTAACCCAAGAAGGAATTGAAGGCAAAAGGGGCAAGTGGATTGCCAATATCTTCAAATATGACATTGAAATCAAGCCTACCAAACTGATAAAAGGACAAGGTCTAGCCAAGCTAATGACTGAAACCAATTTCCAAGCCCTTGACATTAATGAATTGGACAACGAAGAGGAGATGGCGACTCCACAGATCAATCAAGCCTTTTTGCAATCTCCCTGGTATGCTGATATATGTTTTGTATTGTTAAACCTGCAAGCTCCTCCAGGGTTGTCCAGAACTAAGAAAAGGTTCTTGAAAATGAAAGCATCAAAGTTTTGTATCATAGACAATGTTTTGTTTTGGAGAAATCATGAAGGAATTTTACTTAATTGCCTAACATTGGATGAAACTAACAATGTTCTCAAGGAATTTCATGCAGGTGACTATGGAGGACACTTATACTGGAAATCCACAGCTGATAAAATCCTAAGGGCCAGATTTTATTGGGCTTCCTTGTTTACTCATGTGAGAAAATTTGTAATGTCTTGTCACAAATGCCAAATTTTTGAAGGCAAGAGAAAGCTGTTGCCTTTACCACTCAAACCTGTTTCAACTGAGAGACCATTCCAGCAATGGGGTTTAGACTTCATTGGTGAAATCCACCCTTCATCCTCTGGTCAGCGTAGGTGGATTCTGCCTGCTACAGACTATTTTACCAAATGGATAGAAGCCATCCCTTGTAGGCAAGCCAATGACTCCATTATTATGCAGTTTTTAGAAACCAACATCCTGTCCAGGTTTGGCTATCCAGATAAAATTATTATAGACAATGCTCCTGCTTTCAAGTCCAAAAAAATGATCAACTTTTACCATAAATATCACATGACCTTGGGCCATTCCACTGCCTATTATCCTCAAGGCAATGGCCTAGCTGAGTCTTCCAACAAAAGCCTTATCAACATCATCAAGAAGGTCTTGGAGGAGAATAAAAAGAATTGGCATAAGAAGTTGGTAAATGCACTATGGGCAGACAGATTGACCACCAAGAGATCCATTGGCACAAGCCCATATGAACTAGTTTATGGAATGGAAGCAAGATTTCCTTCATCTTTAGGGATCCCTGTAATCAAATTGCTGCAAGAAATACAAGCTGAGCCTAATGACATTCAAAGAAGGATCAATCAGACAATTCACTTACAACAAACAAGAGAGGAAGTCTATCAGAGAACCCAAGTACTGCAAGATAAGCTCAAGAGAATATTTGACAAAAGAACCAAAGCTGAAGACTTCTTCATAGGAAGCAAAGTGTTGAGATGGGATTCTAGGAGGGAGGACAAAGGAAAACATGGCAAGTTCGATTTCTTGTGGAAGGGACCTTATCTCATTTATGTTGTACAAGGTAATAACACCTATTTTCTGAAGAGTTTGGATGGCTCAAACACTGAGGAAGGCCCAGTCAATGGGAGGATGCTCAAACATTATTTTGACCCCCTTTGATGAAACACTACACAGCCACATATTGTACATAAATATTTGTATTTCCAGTTTTTCATGTACAGTGGATAGATAAAGGACCAAGTAAAGCAGATTGTGAGGAAGATCGGGGTGCTGCACCATTTTTGACATATGTTTTGATCCTATCATTGGAAAGCAAGAGAAAACACTTGGGAACTATCAAGGTGATGAGGAATACTCAGAGAAACAAGTAAAAATAGAGCTGTAATTTCACAGCAAATCAGCTTAATGGGTATTTCATACAAGCTTCTAGCATTCAGACCGATGGTCTCTAAAAAAAGGAAAATTCAGACTGCAACAAGAATGAAAAAATAAGGCGATCTGACCTGCTGTTCTTGGATTTTCATCTGGAAAAGCCATCCCCAAGTGGAGCCACTGTTAGTCTCCTATACCAATAGGGTTTCATTTTTCATGATTGACAGTGGAAGTGCCAAAAATGTTCATCTTTGATGGTACAAAGGTTCCATGTTTTGTGAAAGGAACAGAGAGTTAAAAAATGTAAAGAGGGTGCCTTAAAAGAATGATCAAAAGGCAAGAAAATGAATTGGTCAGAAAAAATAATTGAAATAAACCCCAAAGAAAGACCATGAGAGTGGCTGACCAAAATGCCACTGCTATCTTGATGGATGGCCCAACAGTTCAAACTGGACCATGCCATGTTTTAAATTGCTTGTTCTAGACTAGAGAATGAATATCTGCTCAAATAGTTCAAGCTTGGCAGACGCGTAGTTAGATAGAGAAAGGAAGGAGCCCAACTGCTTAATCTGGGCCCTTGGAAGACATAAGGGTAGATTTAGATAGGAGGGCAGCCAAAAGAAAAGAGGATTATCAGGGTTTGCAAGGCTAAGTGCACCCATCCAAAAGAAGAAAAAATGTTAGGTCTATTAGGCAGGGTAGGCAGTTGGAGGTTGCAGAAGCAAGCTATGACCACCTGATATATTGAAAATCATATCTTATCTCATCAATAAGAGAAGGGCAAGAACAATGGTCTATATGGCAAAACTATCAAAGCATGTCTAACTTCCCTCATTCCCTTCAAAAGGTTTCTTACTAATATCCCCTTGAGGACTTTAGGATCTGCCTAAATAGTCCTACTTACATTTCTCCCTTGAGAAAGTCATGTCAAGTTGTGACCTTCTTCTTCAAAAAAGAAGCCATATTTCTTGTGTAAAACCCTCACTTCATACTTCATCCATTTCTGGTTTCTAAGTTTCAGTTCTCAAACTCGATTTCTCCCTCACACTTCACCTCACATACCCATATTAACTCATAACCCTATTATATAGCTCCCTAGTTACATCCCCACCCCTATTTTCTACAAAAAACTATGTAAAATTCCCAAAAACATATTAACTATCCTAGCCCCTAGCATTATAGCTAAGTAACATAGTTATGGGAGATATTAGTCTATTTGGAGCTATAATCAACCCTTCTGCGTCCTTACCCCGGAATTAATCTAACCTCTGGTTAAGATTAATAACCTATGCCTAAACCCCCACCCACCTAAACCCTTGCAAATTGCCCCCACAGTTAAACCCCAATGTTTAAATGTTTAAATGTTTTTAAATTAAACATTGTGTTGCATTAACCCTCATTAATCCTACTCACAAAAAACCCACCTGAGCCAAAGATTGGACCCACAGCTGTGATATATTATTTAAATGCGGGCGGGACCCGCTCCGAAGTTGCACGCCGCGCCAAAAGTCTCGCCAGCCGTCCATGTCCCACCGCGCCAGATCCAACGATGGGCGGGTGTTTTCAGCCCACAACGCGCCGAGGTTTAACGTCCAAGGGATGGGTTGTTTTGCCGTCGTACCCCCGCCACGTGTCGACCGCCCGGGGTGTTCGGAGGCCTCCCCCCCAAAACCGCCTCGGCTCAAAGGCGGTGCAGGGAAACCAGAAACCGCCCTCTGTTCCATCACGTCAGTAGTCCCGTTACCATGATGTCACGCCTAGTCTCCGCCGCTGCCCCACATCGCTCGCCACATTGCCCTCCCACGCCCATGTTGTGCCACCGTGTCCCGCCACATCATCATCCGAGTCAGCGTCCACGTCACCCGTCTGTACCAAGGACCCGCTAATGACGTCATGCTGACGTCATCGCAGGAAAGTGCCAAAAGCGCGTATGCACCAAATTTTTTGTTAAAAACACGGAAAGTGACCGTTTTCAGTCATTTTCATTGGAAAGCTTCGAGTACGCCATTCTGCTGCTCACACCAAACTGCCTCCAAATTTCAAATTTGAACACTTCGGACGCCGCCACCTGCAAATTCGACGTCAATCCTCACCCTTCAATCAACTCAACCACCCTCAATGCTAGTTAATCTAGGTATTTGCCAAATTCCACCTGTTTGCCCGTGTTCTTCCCATTCTCTGGAATTTTTTCACTAAATTACCTACAATCTCCTAAATTTAATGGTGCTGTCCTTTAAATTTTGGCCTAAATTATCTAATGCACCCCCTGTTTAAGAGAACCACGGTCTGTTCACAATTTCACCGTGCTAGAATCCATTTTCAAGCTTGAATTTCCAATATAATTTTACACTTGCCTGGCATTGTTCCCTTTTGCCATGTTTCACTTCAAAATCTTAGTACATTAAGCTGTATAATCCCTTTCTCCTCTGCATTTGACCCTCACTATCTCTAAATTCAGAGAGTTTGCTAAAAAGAAACCAAAGCTCAAATCAAACTCTGCAAAGTTTGTTCTTTTCACCACAGCCACAAATATTGAAGACTTTGGGTTCAGCTGAACTCATTCTGCCACTCCTCTTCAAGTCCTCACAAGCTATCATCCTCAGCCTGTTCTGCTCAAAAACTTCACTCTAAAGATAACATCTGAAAGTTCTATAATGGCTACTCCATCAGCTCTTAGTGTCACTCCTATGAATCCACCAAACAAAGAGCTTGAGGCCATGCCTATTGCTGATAGAGACTACCTTATCCAAGATCTTGTTGGTGACAGAAACCACTTGCAGACTTTCTGCCAGTTGAGAAACAGCTATCTAAGCAATAGTGACATGTATGGTATATGGGAGTCCAATCTGCCTTATTACTTCCTCCCATCTGTTAATATTTTTCCAGAGATCATCCGCTTATGTGCTGAGAACTATGAGCCAACTCAGAAAGCTGTTAAGTCTCCATCTGGGAGCATACCTTTCCACATTACTCCTAACTCCATCAACCAAATGCTCAACTTCAAGCAGACTCAGCTGTTGTTTCCCTTCTCCATGAACTATTTGCTGGATGCAGGCTCCAAACTCTCTAGTGCTGACATTGAAAAAATCACCAAGACATTCATGAGGGCAGATCGCCAGCCTACATGCCCACCTCCTTTCTTATATGCCCATTTCAATGAGGTAGGCAAGCTTCTAGTTGATATGATCTCTTATGTGCTGGGCTTCAAAACCAGTGAGCACATTGATGAAATAGTGTTGGTATTATTAGCTGCATATAGTCCAGGCCAGCCCCCTGCTTACAAGTATGACTTTGCCAAGTTTATACCCACTAAAATATATGACCAGCTATTGAAAGTGGATAGGGAGGAAGTATTCAAATATTCATCATATATCTACCACTTATTCATGTATTACCAGTCTGAAAGATTCCAATGCCCCATCAAGAAATTGGATTCTAGGGGTGAAAAGAGGTCTGTCATCTTCTAGTCATCAGTTTTCCATGAAGTTCAAAACTCTCCATTTTCTTACTGTGAGTTTATTGACCAATTTGTATACCCAGTGTCTTGCCTCCTAATGAGATCCCCTCCTCCTAGATTGTCATTTGAGATTCAAAAGACCTTGCAGCTGTCCAAGAGCTACAAAATAGGTGATTGGTACCTATATCAAAACCATACTGTCATCAGAATCTATGGCTGTGAGCTCTGTCCTTCCAGGCTTCCAAGGTATATACCAATGAGACTGTTTGCCTTGGAATACTATAGGCAACTCATTAGTTCTGATCTTACCCACTTTCATAGTGCCAAAAAGAAAGCCCACCTCAAATTCAAAAACCATCTAGGCCCCTTCTTCATGAACAAGAAAGAAGGTTGGCAAGATGCTGATCAAATTCTCAGGGACAAATATAAGCTAAAGAGGAGCTTCTGGTGGGTCCCTTATGACCTAGAAGGTTTTATCCGTGCCAGAAGAGTTAAATACAGGCTGCTAAGTTATGACCACTGTAAATATCCACAAATTGAACAATATGCCAACCAAGATGAGTGGTTGCAAGGTACATTAGTTGAGGAATTGACTCAAGAGGAAATAATGGAGAAAAATGTGAAGGATTTAGAAAAAACTCTTGACTTGGATTCTGTGCAGCAGGTAACATTCAAGTTGCCACATCAAATTGGAGAAGGTACATCCGCTGCTGCAGCCACACAAGCTGCCCAGGGACCATCTACATCAGCAACAGGTACAGCAAATGGGTGCAGAAAAGGAAGTGGTCACAGAACAACCTGCCTCTTCAATGGAGCAACCTCAAGTACAGGCTCCTCTACAACAAACAGAAGCACCAACAGTGCCTGCCTTGCAGACTCCTGCCCATGAGGAAAGAGGCAGAAAACGAGATCAAGATGAGTCCACACCTGCTAGTGGGTCCACTCAGCAGCCCGAAGCCAAGAGGCAAAAGGTTGATTCTCCAATTGTGGAGGAAATCAGTGAAGAAATCCTTGGAAGCCCAAGGAAAGATAGAGAAGACAGTCAACAAACAGCTACAAGCTCTTTTCAACAAGAGCAGGAAAGACAGCATGGCATGGAGGTGTCCTCCTCCACATAGCAAAGCAAGAGGCCAACTAGCATCAAGGCCACCTTTAAAGAAATTAAGGCACAAAATGAATTGCTAAGAGTGCAGTTATATGACCAATTTCTCAAGGCAACACCTGCCAAGCAAGAAAGGTTGATGGCGACGTATGACATCAAAGAGGAAAAAATGATCCTCAGCCATTTTAAACCCAAGGTTCAGCAGCCTCAGTCGGCTGCAGATTATGTCAGAACGAAGTTGGAGGTTATGGCAAAAGACATTCACCCCATGGATCAAATAGAACTGCATAAGCAAACAGGGGAAATGGTCTATGCCACATTGGTAGAAAAGGCCACAATGGTCCATGAGTTAAAGGAATCTCTGAAGAACACTAATACTCAGCTTGATTTAGAAAGAATGTCCTCCACAGCCAAAGACAACAGAATCAAAACATTGGAGGACATTATTGTAGACGTGGGGCATGATCCTAAGAATCCCAAGGCTATCAAGGCTCTAATAAAGAAAAAGGAGGATGATATTGCTACTCTAAAAAAGCAAATGAGGCTCTCCTCAACCATGCATCCACAAACGGGAGAGCTAGTAAAAGAGAAAGAAGTTGAGGATACATTGGACCTCCTAATGCAAATGAATCAAAGAATAGTCCAAATGGAAGAAGAATTGGAAAGGGCACTGCAAAACAAGCAGGGAGAGTCGACCTCCCAGCCTCCTCAAACTGCCCCTACTACTGCAGCAACTACAGAAGCAGCAGTGACCCTTCCAACGGCTACAACAACTTCAGATGCTGCAGCGGCAACAACAACAGCTCCTGAGTCTAGCATAAGCATGGATGAGTTGACAAAAGTTTTCAAGGAGCTAGAGCTTCAGGCAACAGAGATTAAACAAGCCAAAGAAAAATTGGCTGAGCTAGAAGCAAAATATGACAAGTCCAAAATGACAGTGGCTGAATAGACCAGAGAAATTAATTCCTTGAAAGACAGAATAAAGGCCTTGGAGAAGGAGCTGAATTTAGAAAAGACTCTGGCTGAAATAAAGAAAATTTTGTGGACCAGGATTGACCACTCTATCACCAAACAGTGGAAATCAATCAAAACAGTGCATGAGGAGATTGAGTTAATAGGCCAAGCTCAAATTGAAAGCCAAAAGGCCAGAGCAATGCTAGGGAATATGCCTGAGCAGGCTAGCAGGATGATACATTTCCTGAACACTCACACAAAGGAGGAGTTGGCAGTCTTAGACATCAGCAACAGAACAGATACTGTTTTAACAGCCAAAAAGGTGCTGACCCTCAGAAATTTTGTGCAAAATTTGGAAAGAAAATGTCAGGAAATGCAGGCTGAGGTAGATGATTACAAGCTAAGAATGGGTGCATTACAAGGCAAAGGATTGCCCAGCCTATTGACCAGTGCTGGAAGACTGCTCACCCGTGAGCAGTATGCCACTAGGATGACCAATTTCATTTCAAATCAAATCATAGCATCCACAAGCACTTCAGAAGAAGCAGGACCTCCATCAGGGCAGAGCCTCTATGACAAGCTAGAAAATTTATTTTACATTGAGCATGAAATTAATCACCTGTTTGAGGTCCCACCCAATTTTTACAGGTACACAGAGGCAGATGAAACTCTAATAAAAATACGAAGACACCAACTGCCTAAAGAAGATTGGTGGCAAGCAATGCTACAAATTTTTCCCCAATGATCTCGGTTCTGTCTCTTCTAGTCAGCCTCAGGTCAACGAAATTTAATGCAGCATGAAGACAACAGGCAGAGCGGGTGAGAATAATGACTCAGCAAAATACTGGGACAGCAAGCCCAAGAAGGGAAAAACGTAGATTTTGGACAGCGCAGCTCCAGCCGACTTAGTTGGTCACAAAAGTCAAAATTTTCTGACAAGATGGACAGCTAATGCACTAAATATTTACTGCAGCATTTACTCTTTCAGCTATAATTCCTCAAGGGTTGGCATAGAATTTATGAGCTATTAACTCATCAGCTAGATATTTTGTATCTGATTTTTGTATATATACCTCCCCATACAATGTATTTGGGGTTGGTCATTTTCTCTCTGAGACACTATCTTGTAAATTTTCAGACTATCTAATACAAATGGCTGGCAAAGTTTATGATCTCTGCACTGTTTGATGTCAAAGTGATGATCTGCGTTCTGCTACAAAATTCCTGTGTTGTTTGATGGAGCAATAAGTTATTCTAAACCATGTTTTGTCTTTATATGTTTGCTTAACTCAAATATATGTTTCGTTGGCTTAACAAAAGAGAGAAAGAATAGTTGAGGAATTGTTTGAATGCACCCTCTGCTCATTCTTTGTTGTTAATTTTGTTTTCTTCAGAATTAATCATAAACATGAATTCTTACATGCTCATGTTTGTATTCGTTCTATCATTATGAATGTTGTTCAGGAATTCTTAAATGCTCCTAAATAATATTCCCACTTTTCCCTCTATCAGTTTAGTGAAAGATCCTTAACTGCCTTTCACTCCCTGATTTCATGCCATCATATTACAGATTTCAAGAATTGTTCCATGGATACCTGTCTGGCTCTGTAGCATAACATGTTTTCTCGAGAAACATTTCCAGCAGTTCACCATCATAAACTCCATGTCCAACAGCCTAGATCATTCTGAAAACATACCAATTCTGACTGAAATCATCATCCCAACAAATTCAAAACAAAATCCTGTGCATCATAACTAGCCTAAAATACACCAAAATAAAGCTAAATCACAAAGAGAGAGCCCTCTCTGGTTGCAGGTAGGCTAGGACCTGTGGCTAAAATATTGGTTATTGGTTACCTCGGCCGTATTCCCTTTGGAGTCAAAGGGAACAACCTGAGTGATAACAGAATTGCTTAATTGGGAGCCAATAATGAGAACCCCTGATCAAACACAAGGTAACTTGCCACTAATGTCTACAAGTACCAAGGCCCTGAATGTCTTTCTAGGATATCTTCCTAGATAGAGTATTGAAGTCGATAGGAAGAAACCTATCGAAATGTAGGCAATGATGTGTCCTACATCAACTGACACAAAATGGGACAAGAATGATTTTGGTTTTTGAGGAATCGTTTGAGCATTTGGGCTTAAACGACGGAGGGCATGATGAAAGGATATGTGTTATAGAAATATTTGGGCACTGCAACCCCAAACTAATATGTCCATAAACCAAGGGCTCTTTAGTCCCTAAAAGTGTTTTTTCATACCCTAAAGGATCATGGTCAACTGATTACATCATTTCCCAGAAGTTCCACTTGAAAAACTACTCAGAACTGGCCAAAACTGGACCATACTAACTGCTCCATGGTCAAGGTGCGATGCATACTGGCTGCCACACTAGCCAGGTGTGATGCATACTGAAATGGCCTTCTGTAGGGTGCGATGAGCAAGAATAGACAAATGGCAGAGATAGTTTGCTAAGTGGATGATCATGGAATCTTCTAGAAACTTCTCCTGTGACACTTGCCTCTCTGAATTCGCCCAGGGATGAGTAAGAGATCAATGAAATCTCCAAGTGGAACCAAGAACTATCAGTGGAATGACACTAATCAAAAACCCAAAGCTGACTCACACCCTTTCAAGACATCTATAAATGGATCCCTCATCTAAGAGATCTAGAGGCTGGAATTTTGTAATTTGTAAGGAAGTGTTGTTGGTTTATCTGTGAGAAGAGACATTGTATTTTTGGGTGATCTTGCTTTTCATGAGGTGAAGAGGGCTTCTATGCTAGGAGGATGATGCTAGATCAGAAAATTGGGTTGTAATCCTCTCTTCTACTATTAATAAAGCTCTTTGAGTTTTCCTCCATATAATTGTGTATTTGTGAATCTTATTGTTTATGAATGCAATTTTATGGTCAATGTATTTCTGATTCTGCATTATTTATGATGTTTTAGATAGAGATGCTTTGATGGTTTTCTGTTACTTTGACTCTACAGGTACTCTTTGAAGCAGGACAAGTAGGAGAAGAGTGGAAAATTCTATCAAGGGAAAGAGAAATCAAGTAAGGATCAAAGCGGAAGATCCAGGTTGGTCCTCTTTTCTTCCCTCTTATCTATTACACCTAAAGGAAATCTCGAATTGCTTTGATTGTTTGTTTCTAAGATAGCTACCCATCTTAGTGGGACTAGCAGTTTGAATCGACACTAGTTTTCCCTGAAACAAAATGGCGACTCCACTGGGGAATGAATAGTTTGTTTTGTTTGTTTAATGTTTTCTTTATAAACTACGAATGAAGCCTAAAGTTATCGAGCTAGCCTTCAAACCACCTTGGCTATGCAATTGCGAAGTAGATGAATGCTGCTTCAGTCAATCTCTGGGTTGGTTTATGAACAAAACATCTGACTTACAAGCATTCTAAGTTCCCTTGTGGTAGCTCAATAACCTCGTAAGATCATACCCCTATACTTTGTTTTTACTATCCATCATAACTCAGCGTAAATCACTGAACTTAGCTGCAAATTTTGAGCAAAAACCAAGCTTAGTTTTTCTCCCTGGTCCATCGCACTATCTGTAACTGGGTAGCTTGTATGCATCCCACCTCCCATGTGTTGTAGGTGAGATGCATCCCTATTTCCCTGTGTTGCAGGTGCGATGATTGAGTGATACTATTTCTCTCTTTGAAATTTGATTTTTCCTCCTAATTTTCAGCTTTATTCAGTAGTTTTGTTGTTCATGATTAGTATCGCATTGCTGAAACCTTCTTCCTTTACATTATTCATCCTCCATTTATTAGGATTCATAAAAAAATTTTATGTATTTGTCAATCATTTACAGTCCTCCTTTGTTGAAATTAGCTTAATCGAACTGTCGTTTTGATGCAAGTGTCGTAATTGTCATTTTAAATCAAAAGAAGAGTGTCATAAAGTCTTCCTCTTCTAGATAGTTGATTGTACTTTTGTCATTGTACTTGATTTGAGCTATTAGTATCTGAATCTTCGAAAAAAGTTTTCAATTTGAAATCGAAAAGTGTCATCTTAGTCTTCCTTTTGTTTTGAAAAGAAATTGTTAAAAATGTCGCTTTAAAAGAAAATAGTTCAAATCTATACTTAGCTTTCCTTTTTGGCATTCACACATTAAGGAAACGAAAAAAAAATACATGCATGTGCATTTGCATTTTGACTGCATGTGGAATATGATTTAGGAAAAGTTCATTTAGTGTGTGCTCTTTAATCTATGCTGAAAGAATCGTACTCTTCTTTCCTTAGTAGCGAGGATTTTCATTGCTAAAACAAAATAAACGACTTTTTATCATTTTAGATTGCATATTTAGGAAGTTTACATCTACATCACACAGTGAACCTTGAAAGACAAACTTCTAAGCAAGATCGACTCAAAAAATAAATCTCAAATAACATGAAAATGCTTTGGAACCTAATGCAACACATCTAGAAGTCTAGGCTAGAGACGCGTTCCAGCGTCGTAAAACCTGGTAACTATCGTTTTCATCGAAGGTTGGGTGATTCCTCCTCTTTGATACGACAAGTGCCAATATGGACTTGTGCTCCCTATACCGTCGAGTATATATTGGGAGTCCACAATAGGCTGATACCCTTTATCCTTAGGAATCCGTGTCTACCGCCCTATCGATCGCAATGCACTAAATACAGCATTCGGGAAGATTGACTACCGTACATAAGTCCTTGGTAATTTCTCTATCATTTATCACCAAGGTGTAACTTTGCAATTTTTCGATTAGTTTGGTAATCCCTCTGTCTAGATTTCCAAAGTAGTCACTTTTGTTCCTTTTCGACTCCTTAAAAGAAAAGGTCCATCTGAGCACTTGTCACTTCAGGCTCATTAAAAATCGAAGGCGACTAGAGTCACCTTTAGCTTTTTCTCAACTCTTAAAAATTGAAAAATCAAGTTGTGTCAAAGCGTCTTTAAAAATTTATTTAATCGGAATAACATCCCTGCTCCTTTCTTGATCTTAGGTCGAGATAATGGAGTCTACCAATCAATGAATCCCTCTTGGAGGGAATCCTAGTCCTTTCTCCTCTTGGGGAGATATTGGTGCTCCATAGATGGCTACATTGTCCCTTCCAGGAATCATAATCGGCCTTCCAGTATGGCTTTTCTCGACCTCTGTCGTTCAAAACACCGTAATTCCTCAACAATCTAATCAACAACCAGACGATACTGAAGTTACCCCTTCGCCTTCTACTTCATTTGTTTCCCCCTCCCCTTCTTCCTCTTCACTTGGTGAAACTAGTGACACTAAAAACCAAGTAGCTGAGAAGAAAAAGAAAGGGAAGGAGAAGAAGAAGAAGCCAGCTAAACAAGGAGGCAACCATGCATCATCTAGTGAAAATCTGCACACTAAACTTTCCAAACCAAAATATCCATGCATAATTTGCAAGGGAGACCACTACCATCGAGATTGCCCTTGCATTCCACAGATCTTGAGAGAATGGTCTCCCTGTTTTCACCATTTGGTGTCATCAACCTCTAGCAGTCAGGTTGATAGCACACCATCAACTAGTGAAAACAAAGTTAATGGACAGAAGAGAAATGTCAAATTTCCCTATAGGTTATGTGAAGGTAATCATACTCTTCCCCGTTGTCCTTTTCTGGACAAAGCCAAAAGTATTTTGGATAACCATCCTACCTCACCATAGCGACTTCCACCTCGATACAAGAAACTCCTGCCAAGTCCTTCGCTAGTTGAAAACCCGATTGACATAACTCAATTGTTGATCGAATCGCCTATCATTGACAGTAAACCTTCTGAGTCCATATTGGACCAAAGTCAACTAGTCGAGATGGTAGTCAACCCAGTCTTGCCTTCAGGAGGTCCACCTTCAGATGATACTATCACCAAATAGAATGAGAATGACACTATTCAAATTCTTTTTGTCAAAACAGAATCTAATGAACTTGGGGGCAATCCACCCTTTCCTTTACAATAGGAAGAAAGCCCCCCAGTTCATGAGATTTATCCAGTTGTTTATCTGGTACCCCCTCCAAGCAGTCTAGTTGTTTTCTTTGATTGGAATCAACTAGCAAAACCCCGCCTTCCATCTAATGTACCATTCTGAATCATAGTACAAATTTACAAAATGATCGTGTCTGGCACTATCATAAATGAAGGGGCTTCAGTGAGTATCCTTTCCTAAACTACTTGGAAAGTGCTTGGTTTGCCATCGCTTTTTCCTGAAACTCAAAATTTTTCAGTTTTCAACAAAGGAACTAGTCGACCGTTAGCGATCCTTCCAAAGTTACCTATAACTTTGAAAAGGAAAACCGTTCATTTGAACGTGATGGTGGTCCAAGGGCCGTTAGATTACAATCTACTCCTTGGATGTGACTATATATATAGCATGGAAGTTATTATTTCCACACTCTTTCAAGTGATGTGTTTTCCACATGAAGGAAAACTAGTGCAACTTGTTGACCAGCTTTCATTTAGTCCCTAAAAGTGTTTTTTGATACCCTAAAGGATCATGGTCAACTGATTACATCATTTCCCAGAAGTTCCACCTGAAAAACTACTTAGAACTAGCCAAAACTGGACCATACTGACTGCTCCATGGTCAAGGTACGATGCATACTGACTGCCACACTAGCCAGGTGTGATGCATACTGAAATGGCCTTCTGTAGGGTGCGATGAGCGAGAATAGACAAATGGAAGAGACAGTTTGCTAAGTGGATGATCATGGAATCTTCCAAAAACTTCTCCTGTGACACTTGCCTCTCTGAATTCGCCCAGGGATGAGTAAGAGATCAATGAAATCTCCAAGTGGAACCAAGAACTATCAGTGGAATGACACTAATCAAAAACCCAGAGCTGACTCACACCCTTGCAAGAAATCTATAAATGGATCCCTCATCTGAGAGATCTAGAGGCTGGAATTTTGTAATTTGTAAGGAAGTGTTGTTGGTTTATCTGTGAGAAGAGACATTGTATTGTTGGGTGATCTTTCTTTTCATGAGGTGAAGAGGGCTTCTATGCTGGGAGGATGATGTTGGATTAGACAACTGGGTTGTAATCCTATCTTCTACTATTAATAAAGTTCTTTGAGTTTTCCTCCATATAATCATGTATTTGTGAATCTGATTGTTTATGAATGCAATTTTATGGTCAATGTATTTCTGATTCTGCATTGTTTATGATGTTTTAGATAGATATGCTTTGATGGTTTTCTATTACTTTGACTGTACAGGTACTCTTTGAAGTGGTACAAGTAGGAGAAGAGTGGCAAATTCTATCAAGGGAAAGAGAAATCAAGCATGGATCAAAGCGGAAGATCCACTTCAGTCCTCTTTTCTTCCCTCTTTTCTATTACACCTAAAGGAAATCTCGAATTGCTTTGATTGTTTGTTAAGATAGCTACCCATCTTAGTGGGACTAGCAGTTTGAATCGACACTAGTTTTCCCTGAAACAATATGTTTGATCGGTTAATGGAGGAAACAAATGGGTAACCCTTGAACAATAGAAGGCACAACAATGGCTTTAACCAGACAGCACTAGACTCATGAACACTACAAAGTGTTAGGGTACAGAGACGCAATTACATCACGGTATATAGGCTAAAACTCATAGAATGGTAGGGTTCATATTGAGAGGCCATCAGAAGGAAGGTTTATCTGAGGGAGTGCCATGTTCAAGAGAACGACTGCTGCCAAACCACGCTTTCTAATACGAAATACAGTTGTATTCTCTACTTTCCCCGTCTGATTAATTTAATGAGCCCAGACAGGTAAACTCATCAATCTTTTCATGTTTAAAGAGTCTGGAAAGGATTGCGAAAAAGAACAATTATTTGCCCTATATGATTAGTTTAATGAGTCCAGACAGGTAAACTCGTCGATTTTTTCATGTTTTAAGAGTCTGAAAAGTATCGTAAAAAGAATGACTCTATATCTTGTCTGTGTATTTCAAAGAGTCCAAACTAGACAACTCAGTGGTCTTTTCATATTTAGAGAGTCTAAAAAGATCGTAAAGAGAGACTACATGGTGGTCCCTTCGTCATAGTTGTTAACCGGGTGCGACAAAAGGTTAACAGTAGACCTGGATTGGTTACTTTTCTGTACATTAATCTATTGAACCTGGATAAAGAGAAACCTATTTTCAATAGATGTCAACCCCATTTTGTTATGGGTATGAGGCGACAGACTAAACTCGTTTTTCGTCATGAATTTTTAATGAGTCACACGATGACAAACTCAATACCTTCATCAAAATTTTTAATGAGTCAAATGAAGAAAACTCATGGTATCTTTTTCAGTTTAGTGAGCGAGAAAAAGAGGGAAAAGTATGGCTCATACCTTCTTCATAGTTTTACGAGCTTGAAGGAGGGGAAAAACTCGGGGACTTTTTCGATTTAAGAGCGAGAAACGGTCCCAAAAAAGAAAGTGCTCTTGCTGCTGTATATTTTTAACGATCCTGGTAACCAAAAAATCGTGATTTTTTAGTTTAATGAGCGAGAAAAGTACCTAAAAGAATGCTTGGGTCATCTTCATCAAGTTTAACGAGCAAAAAGACTAAGATCAGGATTTTTTCAGTTTAAAGAGTGAGAAAAAAGCACCTAAAAAGAATGCTCCTTTGGTCTTTTTCAGTTTATGAGTTAGAAAAAGATCAAAAAAGAGTTGCTCAGAGCATCGTGGTATGAATTTAACGAGCACAACGATGAAAAATTGGAGATGTTTCTATTTTTTAAAGAGAAATAAAATATCACAAAAAGTGCTCTAACTATCGTTGCATATATTTAACGAGCTCAATGATAAAAGCTTGGAGATGTTTATATTTTTTAAAGAGCAATAAAATATCTCAAAAATTGCTCTATTGAGAATTGCATGCAGCTTTTACTGCTTTTCATTCCTGAAAGTACTTTCATCAAAAGTGGTAAAAAGTATTAAAAAGCAACAATTCTTATCATATGGGTTCATGCATGATAAAAAATCATGGAGAATGGACTACTTCCTCTTTAATGATGTTCATAAAATTATGTCTCCAAAATTATATAGGAGATTCTTGGAGCTTTCACATGCATCATTTTTACTATTTTGGATTTTGTGAGAGCATTCTAGAGCTAAAGAGGAGCAGATTTTCCGTGGACCATTGCAAGAGATCCTAGGTGAAAGCTAAAACCTTACTCTATGCATTACGTGACCTTTCTTGACAGTTTTATGGGTGGAATTTTGCAGATCTGAGATGCCCTGAAGCCTTATTTGTGCACTAATGCCCTCCAGATGGCTAGTAGGGAGCATTAAACGCTCTGTATGAGCCACTGGAGGGTGCTAATCCTCCTTGTGCAGTACCAGGGATAGCGTTTGAGCTAAAGGGCACAATTAAAACCCTCATGCATTGATTCCTTAGGTGAATTTTCCACATTTTAACTGGTTTTAGGGTTATTTTGTGCAGGTTTCAAGCCGAAATGACTCACCTATGGAGAGAACGGGCCCATGATAATGAGGAATTGCTGATGCGAAATGATCCAGCATGCATACTTGCATTGCGCCGCTACGGTTTACTGAAGTATGCAAAGTTGGAGCTGATGAAAGGGTAGGAGGATTTACTGAGATGGATTATCCAGTGCTGGGATGAACACGAGCAAGTGTTTAGGATTGGAGATCAGGTGCTGGCTATTGACCAGGATGACATATATTTTTTGACTGGTTTGTCGTGCCATGGGGCATAGGCAAACCTCACTGGTGGCAAGCCAGATCCATGATCTACCTCAGAGCTGGTACAAACTTACTGCATCCCTGAGAGTGGACTAGTCAGCAACAGAGTCCCCATAGAGAGGATAAGATCTTGGTCTATGAGGGTAGTTTTATGGTTGATTGTGTGGTTGGCAGGTCAAAGAGTCCCCACGTTGCGACAAAGGCCCAACTATTGCTTGCGGTTGACTGTGTCCAGCCCCAGATGTTCAATTGGTGTGAAGCAGTGCTTCACTAGTTGAAGGCAGAATTAACAGCATGCAAGACCCGTACCCAACACAGTTTTGGGTACGGTACTATCATAGTCTCATTTTTCCTTGAGAGGGTACCTGTCATGCACCCACAGATGAGCTTAGGTCCCCTTGATCCGAGGGAGCCAAGGCAGGGTCGCTAGTCATCACTCGATCCTCACACAGGAGGAGGACCGATTCGACATTTCTTCGACGAAGACTTCTTCCAGTGGCTTCGTAGCTAGATTGTGATTATTGATGACTATGCTTATGAAGGCATGGACTTCATCGGCGACCCAGACTTGATGCTACCGCCCGAGACCAATTGGGGTCCTCAAGGTGAGAATAATTTTGACAGTACGTTAAGTTTTTTTTAGCTTTTGAATGTTTATGTAATGTTTTTATAAGAAAAATAAGTACTGGCATGACAATTTTATGCTTAACACAGATGTGGTGCCATTACAACCTGCAGGCGAACCTCGCCATGTGTGACGAGGCAGCCAACTACTTTCTGGAGGGGGCGATGTCGACAGTCTTCGCGAGGTTCCGAGGAACTTGGAGGGTTTGACCATGGGTGTCCCCCCTCTTCCTATGAGGGATATTCCCGCTCATATGCAGCGACACATAGTTGGTGTACTTGAGTGGTTTTTGGTTCCTCTTCGGAGGGTAGCTAGAGTGGTTTAAGAATTTCTGGAGCAATAGGCTCTTTTTAGCAGGTGTTTTGGCGTAGTCACATGAGTACTTGTAGCTGGGATTTTATAGCCATTTTGTACTTAAAACATCCAAGTTTTGGAATATTTTGATGTAAAATATTGGATGACGATCTATATAAATATATATAGATATTTTTGGTATTTTGGTGGTGTAAATTTGTTTTTTAAATGTTTTTTGCAACAAATTTTTAACTTAGTAAATATTTTACTTTTTCATGCATGCTTCTATAAATAATGAGACAAATTCCAATCTAATACATAGTTAGCTAATGAATCAGCGACTGTATTTAATTCTCGAGGAACATGTTCATATGTGATTATTTCAAGTCGATGTTCCAGGAGTCGCACCCTTAGATAATGATGGAACAAGGTTCGATTACGAACGTGATAATGATTAGTAAATTTCATAACGACTAGTTGGGAGTCTAACCTGACCACCAGATTGGAGATGTCCCTTGACGACGCTTCTGTGAGAAGTGAAACAACGGACATGTACTCGGCAATATTGTTGGTGGCGGTACCAAGAAAGACCCCTCCAGAGAAAAATAGTTCCGACTCGGGTGTGTAAATGACCCAAGCAGCTGATGCAATGTGCCATGTGTGATGACTGGCACCATCCGCATATCCTACGTATGCTAAAGGTAGCAACAACATCTGCATTGCGAGAAGAATGCATGAGACAAGTACTCCACTAAATAACAAAACAATCCAATCACACCAAAAAGGGAAGCAAAACTTATGAATACATAAAATTACAAAGCATATGCCCAATGCAATACTAGGCATAATACTTTTTCAGATAGAGCCCATATGTGGGCTCCTTGAGCAGGACTCCTTCTCGGTCCTGTAGTTCATATGCCCCCATGGGGAGGACTTTCATTACGACATAGGGAGCTAGACTTTTGGGTTGAAGCGTGCATGCCTCCAAGAGATATTTTTTGGATGATAAAGCAACACAAGGTCGCCCTCTTGGTAAGGAGGAAACTTAAGATATTTTGCAAATTGGGATTGTACCTGGCGTTTGTGAGCCTTGATTGCTAAGTTGGCATCTTGACGGGTTTTATCCATCTATTTAAGTTATAGTAAGCATTCTTCTTCAACCATAGTGTCGGGCATGGATTCAATGGCTATTTCTAGGGGAGGGATTGGCCACCAATTTTGTTTTGCTTCGTAAAGTTGCATCTCATGCATGACAAACAACGAATTAAAGTTGGGCATTTCCTTGTGAGAGAAAACAAATTCATCGTGGAATTCCTCATATAGGAAGGTGGAGCTCGTAATTTCCTCAGGACTGCAATCTACTTGCATTTGGATGTTTTCTACAATGCCTGTCATGACCAAAATATCTATGGGAAATGTTCTAGAAGTGTCACCCATATTTCCTTTTGCATCCAAAGTTTGGATGATCTTGTATGGTGAGGAAAAAATTTATGGTATGTTAGGGGACAGGATTTGAAAAGGCATCATGTCTGAATCAAATATCGAGACACAATGGTGCCAATCCTCCCAATGTTGCTCTCCAAAACTCATGATTTCCTTAACAACTTCATCCGTAGGAAGGAGTTGATTGAATGGATCTAAAGGAGGAGTGGTTATGGGAAGGGTAGTGGTATCGTCGATCGTAACCAACATGACCAGAGATGCATATTGAATGGCTTGGTGGGCCAATTCATATGGTGACAGCGGCATTTGGTCTTCGAATTTGTCAAGGTTTGAAGGAGCCAGCAGGATCCATGTATCGGTTAGTTCATGAGGAGTAGATGCAAGCATGTTGACCATCTGTGAAACCTTGGGTGGCTGAAGAGGAAAACAACCCATGAGGGAAGAAGCCTTCAGTAGACTGGTACCTAAACTGACATAAGAGTCAGTTCCACCTCCTACTAGGGGTACGAAGCCACTTGGTAATGGTGAATAATCGGGGGTGAAAAAAGACAACTGATCTACTGTAACTACCTTCCCATCCAATGGAAATAGGATGATGCAAAAGACAGTAGATACTACGGCCATCATGGCATATATCCAACTGCGACCCCGTAAGAGATTATAGTCGAGTTTTTTGTCCACGACTTCTATGTCTACCGTTATGGTTTTCCCATACAAAGTGATGGGGAAACTGGCGAGGTACCCTTTTGGGATAAAGGTGTGTTGTTAAAATATTTTAGGGAGTTCGACGACGGGGTTAGGGTTGGAGAACCCAGGGCGAGCCAACATGAAGCCGACATGACGCAGGTAGAAGCACCTTAGTCAATGACAGTTCTGTGTATACCTTTACCTTTCGAAGTGATATGCACCTGGAATGCAAGTTGGTGAGAAAGGGGAGGTTTACACGTGTCCATGTCGAAAATAGCAAGTATGGAATCCATTGGGTCAATAGCTCCAATAGTTGAAAGCAAAGCTTTCCATTGTGTTGGGCATGTTTGTAATACTTTGAGCGCTGACGTAGCCGATGATGCTTGTGCCAAATCCTCTACGATGTTGTAGTTTTAGGAGACACGTGCAGATGTATTGTGCATTGTGCATCGAAGTGCCCCTTTTGGGGGTCTAATTACAAAGTCCTCAACCAGCCTTTCGATATGCAAATCTTTGGGCAGCGATGGGTTTTGACTTGAGGATGGTTCTGCTACCAAAGCGACAAGAGCTCCACAAGATTTGGCTCTTGTGGCGAGTTCTACCATTTCAAATGTGTAAATGGTATAAGATCCTTCACCAACCGAAGTATTTTGTGAACTAGTGGAACTCGGCGGATCCTACACAATGAGTGGAGGAAGTCCTAGCAATCGTCTAAAGTGACAACGAGGGCCGAATGTAGCCATGGTGACCGTTAATTTTATCAATAAATTTTTATTGTGATGTTCATTAAAGTCTCAAAATGATAGCACTCAGGTACCTAAAAATATATATATATATATATATATATATATATATATATATAATACAATAAACGAATTGATCAACAAACAGAGGGAAATTACCTCGTTTGATAAGCATCAATCACTGGAGATGAAACCCGATTCTCAATGAATAATAGAGAAGGATGGCCAAATATACAGTTACGATTACTTTAGAACTTCGCCCGAACCTCAGATTGAGGGGCCAAGTACTCTCGTGAAGACGAGCACCCTCCCAAAAACTGAAGACAAAGTAGATCCGTCTGTGTTAGGTACCAGTCACCTTGTGTAAGTCCCTATAAGTTTAGCCACTAGAGATACCTCAAATCATAGACATCACAGGTTCAGTGGAACTCTGCGGATCCTCCACAATGAGTGGAGGAAGTCCTAGCAATCGTCTAAAGTGACAACGAGGGCCGGATGTAGCCACGGTGACCGTTAATTTTATCAATAAATTTTTATTGTGATGTTCATTAAAGTCTCAAAATGATAGCACTCAAGTACCTAAATATATATATATATATATATATATATATATATATATCTATATATCTAGATATATAGATATATATATATATATATATATATAATACAATAAACAGATTGATCAACAAGCAGAGGGAAATTACCTCATCTGATAAGCACCAATCACCAGAGACGAAACCCGGTATCTCAATGAATAATAGAGAAGGATGGCCAAATATATAGTTACGGTTACTTTAGAGCTTCACCCGAACCTCAGATTGAGGGGCCAAGTACTCTCGTGAAGATGAGCACCCTCCCAAAAACTGAAGACAAAGTTGATTCGTTTGTGTTAGATACCAGGACAGCCCGTCCCAGTCACCTTGTGTAAGTCCCTATAAGTTTGGCCACTAGAGATACCTCAAATCATGAACATCACCAGAGGGGACATAGTTGTAGACAGCATGCTGTGTGGGCATTATACCTCAGTCCCCGACTCAGTTCAAAAATCCCCGAAGGGACCCCCCATACACAGAATGCCCAAAGGATTTGTAAGAGAAGGTGGGCTACCTTAGATTACAGTCCGATGTTGTCTCGTATTTTGCTTTGTTGTTAGTGGATTGGTCCCAGTAATATGAGTGCAGAAGGAATTTTTCACTCACTAATGACACTAGTTTTGGTTTTCAACTTTGGGCAGTTCACTCACATGCTTATCCCAAGATCCTAGCCTAGCTAATGTTGGTATGCTCAAAAGAGTAACTGATTGATTTTAATGTAAATTTTATGTGTACTTGATTATTTGTCTTTGGTAGGGGTGTTGACGTATGAAATATGGTGAGGCTCTTGACTCAATAAATCATGCAGAAACAATGCTTTGAATTTTTTTTTCAATTTGATGCAAACAAGCCTTATTCTACATATTCATATTTTTCACATATCCATAGTTTTGTATATGCATCTATAGTCTTTCTGTTATCACTCAGGTTGTCCTTAAGCTCCGGAAAAGGATACGGCCGAGGTAACCACAGACCAACTTTGGACTGCAGGTTCTAGCCCACCTGCAGTCAGAGAGGGCTCTCTCTTTCAGATTTAGCTTTGTTGAAAAGGATATTAGGCTAGTTATTGAGTTCAGGGGTTTTTGTTCTGATTTTGGTGGGAAAATTGATGTTCTCAGGTAGAGAGGCAGAGCATAGTCTGAAAGTTTCAAACCATTGGGCGTGGAGTTGAAAAGGACGACTGCTGGTGCATTTTCTTGGTCCCAAGAGAGAAAATAGAGCAAGGTAGCTGCAAATGAAACAATGTTTCAGGTTTAAAGGATGAGGTGAATGCTAAGTAATGAGGGGAATTTAAGAATCCCTCAATCAGTTTAACAGGGGAAGATAACAGAGCTCTACCTAGGGGAAGTAAAGAATCCCTAGATAATTGGCACACACAGGTGAATCGGGGTAAACATGAGCCAGAAGGAATTCATATTCATTACCAATTCATTCAGAGGAAAACATAAAGAAACAGCAGAAATTGAGCATAGAGTGTATTTAAACAAATTCTAAGCTAATCTTTCTTTCTGCTATTTAGATAATGGTAAACAGTAAACAGAGGTAAGGAGCACTTATTGTATCAGGTTGCAGCACAAGAATTCCATCTTCAGTCTCCAGAAAAACATTAAAAACACATCAAACAGTCTCTTCTCAGAACTTTCGGCAATCTTTGATTACAGAAACAACTTCAGGTATACAGTGCGAGTCTCTAGTGAAAAATACCAATTTACCAACCCTTGAAACAATGCTGAGGGCGGTATATATAGGGAATACTCTCTACAACTTGTTTATTACATCTTGACCTAACCAGGTCCTAAAGAATAATTAATCTGACCTAATCCTATCTGAAATAAATGCATGAAAATATCTTTGGTTGCACTGAGGGCTGCCGTATCAAAATGAAGTGAATGTGCTTCTCCTCGGTGGCTTGGTGCAGTTGCCTCTGCAATAACTTTGCATGGGTTTCTGTTCCATTGCTGTCCGGCTGCGTTAAATGTTTTAGCTATGATTTGAAGGCAGGGATGGGATCACACTTATCGATTTGACTATGCTAAGGGACTCATCAATGTTTAGCTGCTTCGAGCCCCTAAAAAATCTTGGCTGATACTCTTTGGCTCTTCTTCTTCCTCTGATACTCTTTGACAATAAACTGGGCTGCTGCTCTGATGTGCTGTGCATTAAATCAACATTTAATGACCGCTGTTCGGCCCTCGGTTTCCTTCAAACTGTCTTCTGCTCCTTTTTGTGTGCCTCGCGAAGAAAAACGGGTCATTCGGTGCCTTTTGGGCTTGCTGGGGGATGCGCGATGAAACGATTCCCCATTCAGGTCTATTTTATCTAGCGATGCGCGATTTGCGCATCAAAAACTGCCTCAGAAACTAATTCCGGGACTCCAGAGTGCGATTTTCGCCCTTCGCGCTAAAATTGCTGATGACGTCAGCATGATGGGACTTTGTACGGTGGATGACATCAGCAGGATGACGTCAGTAGGATGACGTCATCACGTACGGAGGTGATGTGGCAGTACCACAGGGGACACAGTGGTAGGACACGTGGCAGGGTGACTCGGCGGTACAGTGGCAGGAGGCCACACAGGCGGATGATGTGTCATGGTGACTGGGCAGATGGGGGTGACGCAAGCGGGTGACGTCACTGGGCAGGAGGCGTTAAGTGGTTTCTGGGTGCACCGCCTTTGGATAGAGGTGGTTTCGGGGGAGGAGGCTCCGCCACGCCCGGGAATGTGACGCGTGGCAGGAGTACGACGGCAATACCGCCCATCTCCCGGAGGCTAACCTTCGAGCGCATTGGGGGATGGGAAGGCCCGCCCACCGTAGATCTGTGGGGCGGACGATCTAACAGTTGGCGGCGAGTGTGGAACAGCGGAGGTATAAGGGTGGGATTCCGGGGAATATTCCCATTTAAATAAAGAGCGGCGCGGTTTAAACTTAGGTTTTGTGGGTTTGGGGGGTTAATAAGCGGGTGGGATATGTTTTTGTGAATGAAACTTTGGTATAAGGGTGCCAAAGCGAGTTTTTAGAGGGTTTTAGGGCTAGGGGAGAGGTTGTTAGCATGACCAGGTGTCATCTAACTCCTGCTGTGACTCAGATGGGCTAAAAACAACCCCAAATAGACTGCTTTTTCCTTGACTAAGAAGAAATATGGCTATATTGCCAGGGAGGGCATATTTACATAAGGGAGTATTATATACATAGTTTTAGTAGGGGAAGGGGAAAACTGATAGGGAGTTATGTACTAGAGTTAGTAGTTAATATGGAGATGATCAGCAGGCACCAAGGTAGGGGACCTTAGGCTAATTTTGGGGAAAAGAACTTGTAAATGAGAAATAAAGGATCCTTGTGTGAAGGAAATCTTCACCAAGGCAAATGACATGGAGAATGATGAAACTAAGAGGAATCAAGCAGATCTTGACCTCTTTGGGGAAATTAGTAAGTGACTTGGGGAATTAGAAGAAGGGGCAGTTAGTGATGTCCAGCTTGAGCTTCTCCAGATGAAAATTGCCTGATAACTGTGATCTAGAAAAATATACACTTAGAAACACAAAGTTTGATCATGAATCGTTCTACAACCACACAGCTACTTACCTAGCCTACTCACCTAACATTTTTTCTTCTTTTTGGTTTGGGTGCACTTAGACTTGCAGGCCCAGCTTTTCAATGTTTTCTTTTTTCTGTTCTCCTATCTAAGTCTACACTTATTTCTGCCAGGGCCCAGATTAAGCAGTTGGGTCCCTTTGATTCTCTAACTATCTACAAATCTGCCAAGATTAAGCTATTTGGACAGATACATTCTCTATATTCTAAAACAGGAAATTGAAACCTAGGGAGGCGAAGATTAAACTGTTTAGCCTTCCCTTAACTGAATGAACTCTTCAAAATGGAATGACTCATCAAAATTGGAATACAGCAGTGGCATTTGGACTAGCACCTTCATGGATTTCTTCTTTGGTCTCTTCTGGAAATATGGAACACTGCAGCTTGCAAAGTATGACATATTTGGCCTGTAAAAATGTCAATCATGAAAAATGAACACCTGTTGCAACAGGAGGCTAACAGTGGCTCCACTTGGGGATGGCTTTTCCTTGTGAAAAGCCAAGAACAGCAGGTCAGACTGCCTTGATCTTCTATGGTTGTTGTAGACTGGAAACATTTGTTCTGGATGCTAAAAATGTATACCTTTGAACTATGAACAACCTCCTCCTCAACTGAATTACTGTGAACTATGCAGCATCGCCTGCTTTCTTCTGCGTGCTTGATAATTATGTACAATGCTGCTGGAACATGCCTTTGACTACAAATAGTTCTTTGCTACCATGAATTGCTTGTAATGTGACAGTTTTCCTCTTGTTGTTTTGCTGAAATTGGTGTAGAGACAGAGCTTTTAAAACTGGAATACTTGCATTGGCTGTATCTTCATAAAATTTACTGTTGTTCCTTAAACAATCGGCCTTCTTATAAAAATAAAAAACAGAGTGTTGATATATACAAATAAGACTGTACAAAAAGATATATACAGGGCTGCATTGTTTCCTTTAAAAGGGATCATGGTAATGTTTCAGCATACGGCCATTGATAGGGCCTTCTTCAGCAGAACTATCCTCTACAGATTTGAGGAAATATGTGTTATTTCCCTGAACAGTAGAAATAACGAACGACCCTTTCCATAAAAAATCAAACTTGGCATGTTTGCCCTTGTCTTCTCTTCTTGAGTCCCATCTTAGAACTTTGTCACCAATACTGAAATCCTCAGCTTTAGCTCTCTTATCAAACATCTTTTTAAGCTTTTCTTGCAAAATTTGAGCTCTGTCATAAACTTGTTCTCTGGTTTGTTGAAGATGAATGGTCTGATTGATTCTTCTTTGAATGTCATTTGGTTCAGCCTGGATTTCCTGTAACAGCTTGATAGAAGGAATGCCCAGGGATGAAGAAAATCTGGCCTCCATGCCATACACTAGCTCATAAGGGTTCATTCCAATGGGTCTCTTGCTTGAAAGTCTGTCTGCCCATAGGGCATTTACCAGCTTTTTGTGCCAGTTCTTCTTATTTTCTTCTAGCACTTTCTTTATGATGTTGATGAGGCTCTTGTTAGATGATTCGGCCAAGCCATTACCTTGAGGGTAATAGGCTGTAGAGTGGCCCAAGGTAATATGAAATCTGTGGCAGAAATTGATCATCTTTTTGGACTTAAAGGCAGCGGCATTGTCAGTGATGATTTTCTCAGGGCAGCCAAATCTAGAAAGGATATTGCACTTAAGGAATTGGATAATGATGGTGTCATTGGCCTGCCTATAGGGGATGGCTTCAACCCACTTGGTGAAATAGTCAGTGGCTGTTAGGATCCATTTGTGCTGGCCTGAGGAAGAGGGATGGATTTCTCCAATGAAGTCAAGACCCCATTGTTGAAAAGGTTTTTCTGTTGAGATAGGTTTAAGGGGCAGGGGTAACAACTTTCTCTTGCCCTCAAAGATTTGGCATTTGTGACATGACATGGCAAACTTCTTTACATCTGCAAAAAGAGAGGGCCAATAGAAACCAGCCCTTAAAATTTTATCAGCAGTGGACTTCCAATATAGATGTCCTCCACAATCACCTGCATGGAATTCTTTCATGACATTGTTAGTTTCATTCGTGGTTAAACAATTAAGCAGTATACCTTCATGATTTCTCCAAAATAATGCACCATCTATAACACAAAACTTTAAAGCCTTCATTTTCAAAAATCTTTTCTTGGTCCTGGACAACCCTAGGGGAGCACACAGGTTTAACAATACAAAGCAAATATCAGTGTACCAAGGGCATTGCAGAAATATTTCACTGATCTGTGGAGTCGCCAGCTCCGGTTCATTATCCAGTTGGTTAATGTCTAAGGCTTGAAAGTTTGTTTCGGACATCAGTTTAGCTAAACCTTGTCCCTTTATCAGCTTGGTTGGTTTTATTTCTATGTCATATTCAAGGATGTTTGCAATCCACTTGCCTCTTTTGCCTTCTAATCCTTCTTGGGTCAATATGTCTTTTACAGCAGTGTGTGGAACATAAGCAATCACGTGTGAATACAAAATGTAGACTCTGAAATCCTTGATGGCCTTAACAAGAGCGTAGGCCTATTTTTCCATGATTGGGTACTTCAAAGGGGCATCTCTTAAGGCTCGGCTGAAAAAAGCGATTGGCTTTTCAGCTCCCTGTTCATCCTTTTGCAACAGGACAGCTGCTATCGTGTGGTCAGATGCAAACGAAAAAATGATGAAATCTTTGTCAAACTGTGGGCTTGTGAGGACAGGGGTTTGGGTTAAGGCAGACTTGATACTCTCAAATGCTTGTTTGGTTTCAAGAGACCATTTTACCTTGGCATCCTTCTTTAACATGTTGCTTAACAGTCTTATCAGTTCAGCTAGATTTGGAATAAATCTTCTTAGGAAGTTTATTTTTCCAAGGAATGCTTGCAGCTCTTTTATGTTTCTTGGATATGGGATTTGGAGGATGGCTTGGATTCTTTCAGGGTCAATTCTGATCCCATCTTTTGATATGATGTGGCCAAGTAATTTGCCTTCTTCAAGGCCAAAGAGAGACTTTTTGGGATTCAAGGAAATGCCATATTTCCTACATGTCATGAAAATTTTCCTAAGATGCTTGAGGTGCTCTTCATCAGATTTGGAAAATGGGGTCAAGTCATCAAGATAGACAACTAGGAAGTCATGTATTTCTTTGGCAAAAGCAATATCCATTGCTCTTTGAAAGGTGGCACCAGTGTTTTTAAGTCTGAATGACATCTTCACATACTTAAATGTTCCCCATGGTGTGGTGAAGGCTGTTTTGTCTTGGTCGTCTGGGTGAACAAGTATTTGATTGAAACCTGAAAAGCCATCTAGCAAAGAGATTCTAGATGAACCCACTACTCTTTGCAAGATGTGGTCCATTTAGGGAAAAGGATAGTGGTCTTTTAAGGAGACTTGGTTTAAATTTCTAAGATCTACACAAAGTCTAATCTCACCTGTCTTTTTTCATGTAGAAACAAGATTGGATACCCATTCAGAAAATCTGATGGGTGCTATGATGCCTGCTTCAAACATCCTTTTTACTTCCTTCTCAATCGGTAGAAGGAGCATAGGGTTAATTCTTCTAAGTTTCTGTTTGAAGGGTTTCTGGTTTGGTTTTAAGGGAATTGTATGCTAGATCACTGAGGTGTCATAGGATTTCAAATCCTCATAACTCCAAGAAAATACATCTTGGAACTCTTTGAACAAATCAATGTACTTGGGCTTTTGATCTGGAGGTAAATTTCTGGACAATTTGATCATTTTGGGATTTTCTTTTGTTCCAATGTTGTGTTCTTCTATTTTAGTGTTAATGGGTTGTAATTTTGGATTTTTGGGCACATCATTGGCGTCAAACATGTCTTCTAATGGGGTTAGGCCAGCAGGCAGAAAGTTATCCTTTAAGTCAATGATCTCTGCCTTTGTTTTGGCAATTTCTTCCAAGTGCATTTGTTTCAGCTGTTCTATGTTTTCGTTGTCAAAAATAGTTGGTTTCAGGATTTGCTTGGCTGTTGCAGCTGTTACATCTTGCATATTTTCAGTTGTTTGCTGTTCTAAATCTGTCATAGCATCTAAGTCAATGTTGATATTTGAAAATTCACGCTCAAGGGTAAGAAAATTATTAATCTGGGTATCATTTTCGAACACTTGCCAATCCTTAACGTTATTTGGGACAGCGGGCCTATGTTTTATTTCAACTGCGAAGTGATGGTTTGGCTCAAAAGGAAGCTTGCATGTACTAGCAAAGGTGGCTAGGCTGTGTGCATGAATGTTATGTTCTCTTGAAATTTTGGCCAGCTTGAATTCAATGAATGCATTGAGTATATTAGTGGCAGCCGTCCTATAGGCTCTCATTCTATTGTCATTGGTAACAAAGTTACCCTTCATCTGTTGTATGATTAAATCAGAGTCACCTAGGATAGACACTTTCGCATCTCCTATAGCTTTGAGGAGTTTAAGGCCTAACAGCAGAGCCTCATACTCTGCCATGTTGTTTGTGCATTTGAAATTCAGTCTATAGGCATGACCTACTGCATGATTGTTATGTACATTGTGAATCCAGACACCTGCCCCTACTCCTAACTTGTTGACAGAGCCATCAAACTCTAAATACCATGTGATTTCCTGCTTGTGGTTGATGCCTAAAGTGTCAGTCAACTTAGGATTGGGTAGATTTGCGTTTTCTATTTGGGGAGTTCCTTCTAGCATGCTGGTTGCATTGATTGTTGTGACAGTTTCATCAGTATATGCAGCCGATTCTTCATTGATGTTTGCTTGTTGTTCCAGAGCGAAGGGCTCATTATCAATTGGGGAATTTGTGTCATCATTAAACAAAATAAAGGAATCCATATCAGAGTGGATTGAGTAAATGGGAAAATTTTCAGGCTTGCTCTCACTACTCACCACATATTTCATCAGCGTTTCTCTGTAGAGTCTCTTTGGTTGCCCAAAGACTGAAATGGTGGCATAGGAGAGGTCTAGTTGAAGGGATCCTTGCAGCTTTGCTCCCCATGATCTTGATAGGAGCATACCATACTTTGGTGGAATGTCAGCAACTACTACATCCATGAGGATGGACTTATTTGGATATTGGACTAAGGAGACACATAGGTCTTTGATGAGGCCTAAACATTTCACTTGACTTGAGTCAAATGAGTATAAATCTTTGTAAGGTCTTGTAACATCAAGGTTTAGTTTTTCCATAACTGCTTTGGGCATAAGATTGTGCGATGCCCCTGAGTCAAACATAGCGTTGTGCAAAATCTGGTCATGTATATGCAAACTGACATAAAAGGGTGGGACAGGTCCATGTGTTGATTTTCCATTAACTTCTGGACCAAACAGCAGCTCTGGGGTGTCATCCAAAACATTTACATCGTCCTTAACCTCTGGCATTTGAAGTGATTTTTGAATTTGTTGTCTATACACATCGTGTTTGGCAAGTTCTGAGAGGGGGATGGATATCTTCAACTTAGCTATTTCTGCCTCTAAATTAAATGGCTTTTCCAATGGAGTCTTGGTGTTGATAATGGCAGTTTTTTCTGTTTCATTTGAATTATGTGCAATTTGCTCTTGTTTTTCAGCGTTGTGGGGATTGACTACTTGCGGTTTTACAGTTTCAAGAGGACTTTTTGGAATAGTGTTCGAGCTTTCTTTCAAGGAAGAAGGTGGCAAAGGCTGATCTTTGGAAGGCTGCAGGTCTTTTATGTCTTCTACAGTCACTTGATGTGGGTTTGGGAGAGGTATATCAGCTGGTTCTGTCATGAAAGCCTTGCCTTTAATCTTGTTGGGCTGTTTGCCATCCTTTGTTTTGCTAGGTTCGGAAATATCAATGGTCCTAGTTCTCATCTTATATTGTTTGTGTACTTCATACACAGCAATATCATATCCTTGTTTAAAATCAAAAGACTCACCAGATTTAGTTTGAAACTCATTACAGTCATGCTGATTCTGGTCTTCTTGGGACAGGAAAGTTTTATGCTCACCCTTTAGATCCATCAGGGTCATGTGAGTGTCCTCTATGGGTTCACTAGAAGTGGATCCTTCAACATAGTTATCTTGAAAAGGAGGTCTTATGTGATGGTCTTGGTTAGACCTACCAGCATTTGTGTTCTGCGTTTTTCTAAAATTTGGGTTCCTTATGGTATTATACTGTTGTCCTTCCCATGATGCTTTTTTCTCAACATTTTCTACTCTCTCTCCCAGCCTTTGTAGGCCACTAATAATAGCATCAAGCTTCTGGTCAAAGGCTGAGGGTTCTTCCTTAAAGGTGGTTCTTCTTTCCATTCTAGCTCTATTTCTCTTGGCAATTAAGTTGGCCTCAACACTGACAGCAACGTTTTGCATGTCTGCAAGGGTCTGAGGAGCTCTTTCTTTTAACTGGTATGCCATATCAAGGCCAAAACCATCCGAAAATTTGTACAAGGCAAGGTCAGATGGAGGCCTTAAGTTCTGTGGTATTGCATTATATACATTATTGAATCTTGCACAGTACTCAAAAACAGTCTCTTGAGGACCTCGTTTAATCGTATCATATTCAGCTAGTATGTGCAAGGGGTCTTTCTTTTTCTCCCATCTGTTGGTAAAGGATTGGTAAAGCTCATCTGGGGTGGTTATGGAGTTTGCAGCAAGTGATCTGAACCAAGTTCTTACATCACCTGTTAAGCTCTGAACAAAAATTCTCATTCTCACGCTATCATCATCTATTTCGTAGTTTTCAAAATAATCTTGCATCTTTTTAGTGTGTTGAAGGGCAGTAAAAGGACCAGTACTATCAAAATATGTGATCTTCGATTGGTACTCTTGAGGTAAAGCCCCAGCATTAGCGGGAAACTGCAGGGGTGCATATCTATTAGCCATATTGGCAGGGATAAGTGGAACAACTAAGGTAATGGGGATCACAGGAGTAACTGGAACACTGGAAACAACAGTAATGGTACTAGGAATATGTGCAGCGGATGGAGGTGTGGAAGGAGTGCTATGAGATGTGGATGATGAACTAAGGGAAACAGGGGTTGAATGAAATAAAACCTTGACAGGAGTCGGAATAGAGCTAGGGTAAGCTGTTTCAGGACTCAAATCAGCAAAATTTTCCTGTCTTTCTTGCTTCCTAAGGATTTTTGGGATTATGTTAGGGTTCTCAAAAACAGCTGGAGGGTCTGGGTCTGGATTTGCCCTTGTGTATCGTGGATTTTTCTTGGGAGCCAACTTCCGAATTTGTTTTTTGGGTATTTTATGGAAATGTTTTTAGAAATAGCAAAGAACTAATCAAAATTTGGGACAGCTTATTTGTAACTTAAAACTAGCATGAAGATTGATTGAAGCAACATTTATTTACTCCTGTTAATGCAAAGCAAATAATAGTTTCAAAGGCTTCCTGGTTGACATTCAGGCTTCATCTGTAGTTTTAAGAGATAAATAGCAATTGGAAAGATTGATTTATGGTCTCAGCGGAGCTTTCTTACCTTCTTTGTGAAATTATTTGAGGAAAGTTCCCCAGCGGAGTCGCCATTATGTTATCACTCAGGTTGTCCTTAAGCTCTGGAAAAGGATACGGCCGAGGTAACCATAGACCAACTTTGGACTGCAGGTTCTAGCCCACCTGCAGTCAGAGAGGGCTCTCTCTTTCAAATTTAGCTTTGTTGAAAAGGATCTTAGGCTAGTTATTGAGTTCAGGGGTTTTTGTTCTGATTTTGGTGGGAAAATTGATGTTCTCAGGTAGAGAGGTAGAGCATAGTCTGAAAGTTTCAAACCATTGGGCGTGGAGTCGAAAAGGAGGACTGCTGGTGCGTTTTCTTGGTCCCAAGAGAGAAAATGGAGCAAGGTAGCTGCAAATGAAACAATGTTTCAAGATTAAAGGATGAGGTGAATGCTAAGTAATGAGGGGCATTTAAGAATCCCTCAATCAGCTTAACAGGGGAAGATAACAGAGCTCTACCTAGGGGCAATAAAGAATCCCTAGATAATTGGCACACACAGGTGAATCGGGGTAAACATGAGCCAGAAGGAATTCATATTCATTACCAATTCATTCAGAGGAAAACATAAAGAAATAGCAGAAATTGAGCATAGAGTGTATTTAAACAAATTCTAAGCTAATCTTTCTTTCTACTATTTAGATAATGGTAAACAGTAAACAAAGGTAAGGAGCACTTATTGTATCAGGTTGCAGCACAAGAATTCCATCTTCAGTCTCCAGAAAAACATTAAAAACACATCAAACAGTCTCTTCTCAGAACTTTCGGAAATCTTTGATTACAGAAACAACTTCAGGTATACAGTGCGAGTCTCTAGTGAAAAATACCAATTTACCAACCCTTGAAACAATGCTGAGGGCGGTATATATAGGGAATACTCTCTACAACTTGTTTATTACATCTTGACCTAATCAAGTCCTAAAGAATAATTAATCTGACCTAATCCTATCTGAAATAAATGCATGAAAATATCTTTGGCTATGCTGAGGGCTGCCGTATCAAAATGAAGTGAATGTGCTTCTCCTCGGTGGCTTGGTGCAGTTGCCTCTGCAATAACTGTGCATGGGTTTCTGTTCCATTGTTGTCCGGCTGCCTTAAATGTTTTAGCTGTGATTTGAAGGCAGGGATGGGCTCACACTTATCGATTTGACTATGCTGAGGGGCTCATCAATGTTTAGCTGCTTCGAGCCCCTAAAAAATCTTGGCTGATACTCTTTGGCTCTTCTTCTTCCTCTGATACTCTTTGACAATAAACTGGGCTGCTGCTCTGATGTGATGTGCATTAAATCAACATTTAATGACCGCTGTTCGGCCCTCGGTTTCCTTCAAATTGTCTTCTGCTCCTTTCTGAGTGCCTCGCGAAGAAAAACGGGTCATTCGGCGCCTTTCGGGCTTGCTGGGGGTTGCGCAATGAAAAGATTCCCCATTCAGGCCTATTTTATCCAACGAAGCGCGATTTGCGCTAGGCGCAAATCGTGCATCAAAAACTGCCTCAGAAACTGATTCGGGGCTCCAGAGTGCGATTTTCGCCCTTCGTGCTAAAATTGCTGATGACGTCAGCATGATGGGACTTTGTACGGCGGATGACGTCAGCAGGATGACGTCATCACATACGGAGGTGACGTGGCAGTACGACAGGAGACACGGTGGTAGGACACGTGGCAAGGTGACTCGACGGTATAGTGGCAGGAGGCCACACAGGCGGATTATGTGTCATGGTGACTGAGCAGATGGGGGTGATGCAAGAGGGTGATGTCACTGGGCAAGAGGCGGTAAGTGGTTTCTGGGCGCACCGCCTTTGGACAGAGGTGGTTTCGGGGGAGGAGGCTCCGCCACACCTGGGAAGGTGACGCGTGGCGGGAGTACGGCGGCAATACCGCCCATCTCCCGGACGCTAACCTTCGGGCGCGTTGGGGGACGGGAAGGCCTGCCCACCGTAGATCTGTGGGGCGGGCGATCTAACGGTTGGCGGCGAGTGTGGAACGGCGGAGGTATAAGGGCGGGATTCCGAGGAATATTCCCATTTAAATAAAGCACGGCGGGGTTTAAACTTAGGTTTTGTGGGTTTGGGGGGTTAATAAGCGGGCGGGATATGTTTTTGTGAATGAAACTTTGGTATAAGGGCGCCAAAGCGGGTTTTTAGAGGGTTTTAGGGCTAGGGGAGAGGTTGTTAGCATGACCAGGTGTCATCTAACTCCTGCTGTGACTCGGATGGGCTAAAAACAGCCCCAAATAGACTGCTTTTTCCCTGACTAAGAAGAAATATGGCTATATTGCCAGGGAGGGGATATTTACATAGGGGAGTATTATATACATAGTTTTAGTAGGGGAAGGGGAAAACTGATAGGGAGTTATGTACTAGAGTTAGTGGTTAATATGGAGATGATCAACAGGCGCCAAGGTAGGGGACCTTAGGCTAATTTTGGGGAAAAGAACTTGTAAATGAGAAATAAAGGATCCTTGAGTGAAGGAAATCTTCACCAAGGCAAATGACATGGAGAATGATGAAACTAAGAGGAATCAAGAAGATCTTGACCTCTTTGGGGAAATTAGTAAGTGACTTGGGGAATTAGAAGAAGGGGCAGTTAGTGATGTCCAGCTTGAGCTTCTCCAGATGAAAATTGCCTGATAACTGTGATCTGGAAAAATATACACTTAGAAACACAAAGTTTGATCATGAATCATTCTGCAACCACACAGCTACTTACCCAGCCTACTCACCTAACATTTTTTCTTCTTTTTGGTTTGGGTGCACTTAGACTTGCAGACCCAGCTTTTCAATGTTTTCTTTTTACTGTTCTCCTATCTAAGTCTACACTTATTTCTGCCAGGGCCCAGATTAAGCAGTTGGGTCCCTTTGATTCTCTACGTATCTACAAATCTGCCAAGATTAAGCTGTTTGGACAGATACATTCTCTATATTCTAAAACAGGAAATTGAAACCTAGGGAGGCGAAGATTAAACTGTTTAGCCTTCCCTTAACTGAATGAACTCTTCAAAATGGAATGACTCATCAAAATTGGAATACAGCAGTGGCATTTGGACTAGCACCTTCATGGCTTTCTTCTTTGGTCTCTTCTGGAAATATGGAACACTGCAGCTTGCAAAGTATGACATATTTGGCCTGTAAAAATGTCAATCATGGAAAATGAACACCTGTTGCAAGAGGAGGCTAACACTTTCAACACATGCATAACCAAAACATTCTTTTCCAATATTTCCTAACAACTACTGAAAACCAAAATGAAGCAACTCACAACTATTTAAACAGAAGGATGAATACAAAATATCAGTATTTCTTTCAGAAAAATGTTTTTTAAGAGAGAAAAACCAAAACTTTTTCCTAAAAATAAATTTCTAGGACACCAATTTTGCTGACATAATACAGTTATAGATCTTATTTCAGCCCATGAGAAGATTTTCCATCCCTTTTGGCCCACAGATAATACTGGAAATGAAGGCAAAGGGATACTAACGCTCTGTAACAGTGGTTACAGAGAGTTAGTAGGGTCACTAATGCTCCTTGTACATAGGCACAGTGCTTTATAAAGCTATGTGTAGCCTGGTAACCTACGTTAGTATGGGAAATATTGCACAACAAGGGTTTCCAAGATCAGTTTCTGAGATGAATGTATACTAGTAGGATGCAGTAAGATATTTGGTGGATTAGAAAAAGGATTGCTGAAGAATAGGGAGCTCTTAGAAGGAAGAGAGAACAGAGAAGAGTCTAGGTAAACCGGGTACTAGATGTTCAGTAAACCCCAGCGAAGTCACCAATTCCGTTATGGGGTAAAATTCACTGTGTATGGAGAATGAAAACTACCCTCAAAGGCCTTCCCGGGACCTTTGACAGACTGTAAGATTATCTGCAAAAGCCACCAAGTTATACACATGTTCATCTATCAAATATAAGTTAACAAAGTATGGAAAGAGGATTACCTCAAGTCTCCTTCTAGATTTGTTTGGAGATTGCTATGTAGCCAAGAAGAACTCCCTCAAAGCCGACTCCAAATGAATTCCTGCATAAAGGAAAGGCAAGCACAATCACAACATACAATCTTGAAAACTAATATATGAATGCACAATGAACATTTATTTGCATACAACTAAACCACTCATCTAAACAAGTATCAAAATGAACAACTCAATGAACAATTTTACCGACACTATGGAGTAGGGAGCACAACTGCAATTCTGTATTAATAATGGAAGAGTGATTACAACCATCTATTGTATCAGTCTTCCTTTTCCCCTTCTTCTTCTCTCTCTCTCTCTCTCTCTTTCAGCTCACTTCTTCAAGTGTATGATAGTTCACAACAACTTAGTGGGCTATCCTGTCAAATGCTCTGACCCCTTTCACAATAACACACACTTTTCTTATATAGAAATCGAGTTAGGGTTGCCAAGCTCCTCCTAGTGTTCACTAGGGCAAAAGCAATGAACTTGCTTCACTTTTAAACTCTTTCCCATTTGCCTTCTTTTCTTAGATTATAAATCCTCCAAATATCTTGATTTTGGATGTTTCCTTGCTTTTCTTAAGCAAATTTAGGGATAAATATCTAGATATTTGTGAGTCAATTCGTTGGCTTGACCCATTGAACTTCTCTTAGTTTCACTAACGCTACCCCTTCACTAGTAACATGAGCTAGTGGGATCACTAACGCTCCCTTTGGCTTGGTAACAAGCTTTATAAAGCAGGTTTTCAGTGTGCAACCAGTGTTAGCGTGGAATGAAGGCCTGCAATTGTGGTCTTTGCTTCAATCATCCTGTCTTTCACCTCTGAGTTGATGAGGAGGTCATTTTGTTGTATAACATGATGCGACAATCATAATATCAATTACAACAAATTCTCAATATGATAAGTAACAAAATAATCAAAATAGTTCAACTAATTTAGCAGAAATGAAAGCATACATGAATTACAAAAATTCACAGAATAATCTTACAAATATCCATAATCCATGCATGAAAAGCATTCTAGCCTTGAAGGCTTATGTTATTAAGTAAAATTTCCAAGACACATCTATACAATGACCATCACTAGCTCCTATAATGGAGCATTGGAGCCACCTTACTCCTCAAAAGAACTGATTTGTCTCTATAATGCCTTGTGGGAGGAATTAAGGTGAAAAGTCCTTTGCTGATACAATGAGGGAGCATATATAACCAAGGGTGACTCTTTGACTACCATCATGACTATTTGAATTCCTATGAATTTTTAAATTACATGACTCTTTACATTCCATGCATCTCCTTTGAACTTCCACTTTACAATACGTCTTCTATACAATATACATGATCAAAAATAGTGAGGTGGCATATGACCACTCACGACATGACATGACATGACAATGCGACATGGAGTGCTTGATGATGTGGAAATGTCAATCCAATGCTACTACTAAGTGCTTGATTTCCTGTTGAAGATACTCTTCTTTCCACCTCCGCATGGCTTGGTGATGAGGAATCTTCAATAATCTCAAATCTTGAATAGTGGTCACAAACTAGTGCCCCTTCCCTTTCTCTTGGAAGATCAACTTGTAAGTTAAACTGTGAGAGATTATTTGAGCATGTTTCCATCCTTCTCCTTATTCATCATCTTGTCATGACATGATAGGGTACCTATTCCTTCAATTCACTCATGACCAAATGACATCAATCCGAAAACCCACTAGTCTAAGATGATGCATTCTGATCCACCAACATAGCCCAAAACATGTGACAGGCCAGGAAGAGAGAATTAGTGACTATGGAGTGTGCAGTTCCAATAGCCATGGAAAAATATTGAGCCCTAAGATTGCACAATGCACATTTCAAGTAGGTCTAAGGGACAAGACTGCACAGTTTACAGAGCCAATGGGACAGGTTGAATGGATGGGAACTAGGAGAGCTCATTGCATTGTTTTGGGAGTAAAGGAAGGTTGGGATTCTATGGAGCTACATATTTCAATGGCCCAAGGAATGAGGTTGAGGCTTAAGGTTGTGAAGTGTGCATTTTAAGCCGGTCTAGGGGACAAAATTGCACAATTTTGGAAACTAGTGGGACAGGGTGAAGGAATGAGCACTGAGAGGATAAACTGCACAATCTTGGGATAAAATGGAGGAAAGGATATTGTGGAGTTACGAATTTCAAGGGATCGAGGGATGATATTGAGGCCTGTGATTGCATAGTGCGCAGTGAAGGTCGGGCTAGGAGGAATGACTATGCAATTCTGGAGGTAAAGGTTGGGGCTTGGGCATAAAAATTGTGCAACACAATAGTACTGGGAGGAAGGAACTACACATTATGTAGTGCCAAAATATGAGGTCACAAATAGAGGACTAATACTGAACAATGCATAGCTCAAGGGAAGCCAGGTGAAGCTAGGTTTCCTGGTCGGGAAGTTTTTTTTAAATTGGCTAAGTGTGGGATCAGTGACATTGGTGTGTATAGTGATGAACTTTGACTATGATCACACAATTAGAATATTTAAAAAAATGACAACATACATCATCCGAACACATGAACAAATAATTTCCCTCCATGTGACAGCTTTACGACAAGTTACGACAAGTGCGACACCAAATATGTACTTTGCAGCGACTGTGACGACACTTATGCGACAATGCTCAAAACTTTGGAAATGAGTGCGACGGGTAATTACAAGGTTAGAACAACTAATTTGCACAAATATGACCTCTTAGAACCACCAGAATAGGCTTATACATAGGATATGACAACCAACATGCTAAAAGATGACACTTTTCCCATCTTGCAAAGGGGAACACAAGACTCTAAGAAAACAAATGAAATGAGTTTCAAAGTTTGCAACAATGACCAACAAGATCAAGGAAGGCTCCGAAATTGGGTATAGGCAAAAATTTTGGAGGGTGTTGTAGCAGCTACAACACTTCTCAATTTACACAAGAATGTGAGATTATCCATGATGCAAATGAAAACAATTGAGTCATTGTGTACTCTTTCCCCCCTCATCATCTCTTCTCTTGCATGAATACAACTCTTCAAATCAGCTTTCTCATGAAATTTCCCTGACTCATTCATCTTTGAATTTGCAATCAATAGAACCTTTCAACTTGAGTAATATGATTGTTGAGGTTGAAAAGTCCAGTGAAATCAGTGATAGAGATGGTTGCCATGAATGGATTTATTGAAACCAATGGTAGAAACTATCCTTAAACCATGCATGATCTAGTTCAATCTTCAAAATGTGATTACAATCCTCAAAATTGCAGGGACCTTCCAGGGGGTCGAAGCACTTAAACTTCCTTTGATGGTTATGTTAGGATCTCGCAACTCTGGTAAGCCCCCCGAACTAAGTCAAATTTGGTTTTTCCTACACAATCTTTCTCTTTGCATGGTTTCGCTCAATGATTTTTTTTTTTGAAAATGTTTGGTATTTCGGGTATGATATTTCAAATTTTCAAGATTTTACTTCTGACTGGATTTAGGAATATTTTTTAGTTTATTCATCTTCATGCAAATCTCTCACATCAAAATTGGGTTTGGAATGTGTGTCTCTCATAGAGTCATGGAATTGCAAAGTTGATCATTTCAAAGACTATCTTTGGCTGAAGGAATCATGCCTATCAGATTCATCTCTTAATAGTTAGCTCCCGATTTTTCTCATGAATGTTATATTGCAAATATTCCCTTTCATTGCACCTAAAATCCTCTTGAGTAATAATGAATGCATGATTTATTACACGAATCAAGCTCTTCTCCATTCACCATGTCCTAACTGGTCTCATGTATTTGTTGTGTTGACATCCATTTTAAATTAATTTCATGATTATGATGCTTGCATAGTTTGCCACTAGTTAGAGGAAAATTGTTTTTCACATTTGGCTTGCGAGGAACTAGGTTCAATTGCTCACAACATTCATATATTTGTTCAAATTAATTTTTCTTCATTTATTACAAATTGGGAATCTAATTATTTAATTAGCTCATATGATCATTATTTTGTCTTTTGTGACTGTCATTCATGTTATCATTTTCCCACCAATATATTTAATGGAAGTTGTTTTACATCCATCAATCGTCATCGTTGAACATCTCACTATTCATATTTTTGTCGAGTGGTTGAGGCACTTCAGTCTCTACTGATTTTTATGTTAGGTCCTCATTGTATCAACATGACTGATGAATATTATCAGATCTATTTTCCCTTACAATATTCTTATTATAATCCTGTGCCTTTAATTGAAAATCCATATTTTCAAATATTTTGGGTTTTTCACGAGGATGATCATGAATTTTACGATCCAATCGTAGAATGGTTGGAAAAGTCTTACCTGGCAGGCTTCATCACAAATAACAAGTTTTGATCTCCCCTCACACTTGCTAAGGAGTTCGGTGTAGATGGAGACACATTTGCGAGAAGCTTTCGAGGTTTGTTGAAATATGGTATTCATAAAAAAGGTAAGAAGGTGAATTCAATGAAAGTAGTGGTTGTGACACACCTTTATTCTCATGAGAAAGACCTTCCTTTTGTTGTGAAAATTATTCAATCTCTCATCTTTTCTCTTTCACATTACTTTGGATCTATTTTAATCAATCACATCTTTGTGATTGTAGGTCGAGGATGATTATGGTGGATACATTGGAAATTCCATTATATGTGACCCTCACCTTCTAGCTGGTTAGGTTATGAGTAGGTCTAGTTGCATTGTAGTTTACCGCACATCCATACTGCACACGTTTCCTATAGTATGTCTTGCATTTTCTGGGTCTGGTTTCACATCATGGTTGCTTTAGAAATTTTCTTTTGCTTGGCTTCTGGTTTTGTTTTCCTATTGTGTGTTGTATTTCCTTCATTTTGTTTCTTTTGTTTTTCTTTCTTAATGATTTTCTCCTTTTCTTTTCATCATGTGAAGAAGTGTTATGCCTGGACCTATTTTGGCTTCTTACTATGTGTGTGGTTGAAGTCTAAAGAGTCTTGTGACAGTTCAACATTTGGATAACTTCCAGTCCACCCTCCTTGTGCCGGTTATATATTTTCATCGATGAAGTTCCAATGGAAAATGTGATCCGTTTGTAAGGAGATTTTTGGTCCAACCATGAACCTATGTTACTCATGAAACCTTATTCCTACAGTCAATTTTTTGTTTCAGTGTTTTCATGCTTATCCAATCAATAGAAGATATGAAGGGGAAAAATGTAAATGAGCAAACCTAAATCAAGGGTCTCTATATTCCTCTCTGAAATAAAAACCTCTTTTACTCTCAATAAGTTGGGATCGCTCTTCCACCCAAAAATGAATAAATGTTAAATAAATAAATAAAGGTGAGAGAATAGAAATACTTCCTATGCATATAGGTGAAACAAGAAACTCCGTCGGGCTATTGTCTAGGCTCACTAGTAGTAGAGCAATGTTTTTGTTTCTGCATCACTCTGTAGGGGTACTATCCACACCTGCTGGTAGTGGAGAAACACCTGAGATGAAACATTATACTATAAAAATCTTAAGATCGCGAGCTACACTACCCTTCCCAAATCAAAACATTGTGATATTGCTAAATCTTATGTTTTTTTGAAACAGAGAAGGCATAAAGGGGATTGTGTCTATTCATGGGATAAGTGGGGAGGCAAAAGTAATCTGCACGATGAATCAATACTCCCTAAAGAACCAAGGCCCTGCACAAAAGAATTGAATTGAGGTAGAGAAGTTGGAATTCTACCAGTGTGTCACCAAGTGTTGTATCTGCTACAACACCCTCCAAAATTTTGGCTTACACTCAATTTTGGAGCCTTCTTTGGTCTTGCACATTATTTTCACAAACATCGAAACTCATTTCATGTACTTTCTTGAAGTATGTTTCTCCCCTTTGCAAGTTAGATAAACTGTCATCTCTTCTCATTATTGGATATTGTACAATGTGTAGAAGCCTGTTCTAGTGGTTTCAAGGGTCTATCTTTGTGAATATGAGTTGTTCTAACTATGTAAACATCCATCGCACTCATTTGCAAAGTTTTAAGAAATGTTGCACAAGTTTCATCACAGTCATCGCAAAGTGTATCTTAAGTGTCGTAGATGTTGTAATTGGTCATAAAGTTGTCACACAGAGGGAAATGCATTGTTCATGTGTCTTGGGTGATATTTTTTGTTGTGTCATCAAGTATTTGAAGAGTGAGATCACAGTCGAAGTCTTATCATTTAGCCATTTATGAGAAGTCTTCTTGACCAAGAAACTTGGCTCCACCCACCCCCCTAAACTACACATTGCACATTTCCAGTCCTCTTAGTTGTGACCTTTCCCCTTGGCACTACGCAATGTGCAATTCTTGCCTCTCAGGACTGCGAAACTGCGTATTTTATGTGCTCAAGATCTGACCTTAGCCTCAGAATTGTGCAATGTTTTATCTCAGTCTAGCTCTTATTGCAAACTACGCAATCACAAGCCTCAAGCTCATTCCTTGAGCCTCTGAACTGTGGAGTTGCATAATTTACCATCCTCCCTTATCTCCCAAAACTACGTAGCATGTTTACTTAGTCTCCATTCTCTCAGCCTGCCTCACTGGCTCCCAAAAATGTGCATTTTTATCCCTCAGTCCAACCTGAACTATGAACTACGTAGTCTCAAGGCTCGAGCCTCAGTCCTGATCTCTTGAAATGCACAATTGCATAGTCACCTGGGATCATATATCCTCTAGAACTACGCAATAGGAGGATCTAGTTCATGTCCCCTCATCATGTCATCTTGATATCCCATATTGCATATTTTTCTTCCTCAGACCAGCTTGAACTGCGAATTGCATAGTCTCAAGGATCAAGTTTCACCCCTAACTTCCTGAGATGTGTAATTGCATAGTTGCTAAGCCTCTTTCCCAGCCTAGCATCTAGTTATGACTCAACCAGTGGATCAATGTGCATTATCTTAGGCTAGGGGTTTACCGAACTGATGTCGTCTTTTCATGAGTGATTTACAAATACAGGTATCTTACCATGCAGTGGTGAGATGATGAAGAAAGAGATGAAGGAGGGAAACATGATGAAAGGCACTCTTGTAGCTAAACATGCAAGTTGATCAATCACAAGAAAGAAAAGGGACATCAGTTTGTGATCGCAACTCAAGACTTAATATCATTGAAGACTCCTTATCACCAAGTCATATAGAGGTGAAAATAATAGTATTCTCAAGTAGACACTCAACACAATAGAAACAATGGCTTGATACTGCCACATCATGAAGCAGTCCATGTCAGCAGTGTCATGCCATGTCATATCATGAGTTTTCATATGCCACATTGTCATTGCGAATCATGTAAATGGTATCCAAAATGTATTGTAAAGTGGAAGTCCAAAGGACACACATGGAATATAAAGAGTCATGTAAGTTGAAAAATCATAGGGAGTCAAATAGTCATGAGGGTATTCAAAGAGTCACAAGGAAGGGGAAGCATCACCCTTTTGTTATATATACTCCCCCATTGTATGAGCAAAGGAATTTTCACCATGGCTCCTCCCACAAGGCATCAGAGAGATAAGCTAGTTCTTTTGAGGAGCCAGGAGTGGTTCCAATGCTCCACTATTGGAGCTAGTGATGTTCATTGTATACATGTGTCTTGGAAATTTTACTTAATATGATAATCCCTATGGGCTAGCAAGTTCTTCATGCATGGATTATGGATATTTGTAAGACTATTATGTCAATGTTTGTGATTCATCTTTTCTTTCATCTGTGCTAAAGTAGTTGAACTATTTCAATTATTTTGGTACTAATCATATTGAGAATTGACTGTAACTGCTATTATCGATGTCACATCCTCATGGAATATTCCACTGGATATTATATATATCTTCCTCATTATATTGGTTTCAATGATATTCGCATATTTGTGGGCTATTCCGCTTGATGTTGTACAGACCCTTCTTGTTTGTATGTGTCTCTACTAGGGTGGTACTACTACCTCTCTCTTAGAGGCTCACTTTTCCTCCCCTCCACAGTGAAAAAACTTTAAAACACATACAATCAAACACTCATGAGGCACACCCCCCTTTATTTTTGAAGGCACCATGCATTCCTCTCTCTTAATGACAGTTAAAGCCAAGGAAAATATATAAGAATACATTGCAACCGGGCCAATATTCTGGATGGGGCTCCCACTCCAAAAGGTGTGAGGTCTAATTGGGACTTCACATTAGGGAGACCCCTTGGTTGACAGATTTCCAAGAACCATCAAAAGGTGGGAATTTTCTTTTATAGAGAACTTCACATCTGTCCTTAAAACTTTGTACTTCATTAACCAGTGCTTCTGCATTCTTTTCTACTAGTGTTATCAACTTATGTTTCCTCCTCATTTGGTTAGTCTTAGGTACCAATTGGGATCTATTGATATTTTATTTGAATGCTTCCCCTTTAGTGATATGGTTAAAAAAATTTATGATAACCCCAACCTTGGTCGAGGATTCTCCAATAATGCTCTTAATTGCATTCATTTCTTTGTGGGCCACTCTAACAACTTCTATCTTTTCTTGAATCAATTCTAGGTGATCCCAATGTTTTTCCACCAACTTGATGATCTTGTCCCAAATGATTCTTTTAGCTGACTTGAAAGAGGATTTTTTATGGTGCTTCCTCCTTAAGACCTCCAATTCAAGATCAATTTTCTCATTGTTTTCTTCTGCTCAATACATCTCTATCTTAGTGCTCTCAAGCTCTTATTCCTTATGTTTCAGTTCATATTCTTGACTTCAGAACATAAATGTTCTAGGTGGATATTGGTGGCCACCTGCCTATTCCACTTGGACCCCCAACACTATTTCCTTTCAGTTTCCTATTTTTCAGGATACTTTCTATTCTTAGCAATTTTTTGGGTCTTGAACTTACGAAGCCATTTGAGGCCCTAAATGACATTTTTTGGGGAAACGGGAAATTGAAAAAAAATTCCTTCCATTCACAATCAAAATTTTTTGTCCTCAATTTTTTTTCCTAATGGGTTATCCTACTTGCCAAACAAATATCATATGCATGTAACACCCTCCTCCAACACTTACCCAAGCTTACGAGTCCATCAGAGTAACTATGTGATGAAGAGTTACTATCATATGAATCAACCTCAAAGATCACCTTAAGGAAGTGGAATTGACAAAACTAAAACCTTACTTACCTCCTTCAGGTGCTATAGGACCCTCAAGGGCTAAACCACTCTTCCAGGCGTCCAAACCCTAAGTTAAGCCTCTTTTTCACTAATATAGACTCCTAGACCCTGAAATACACTTCCTGAATCCAAATGTAACCCTCCAGTCACATGCATAAGCCTGAAAAGGAGTGACTGCAGTGTTTTTCACCCAGTTTTATGCCCGTGACGCAAGATCTAAGGCACTTTTTAGGGCTAGTCTCCAAATCACTACGCAAAAATTAATGAAACTTTATAGAATAATGAATGACACAAAGAAAAAACCTTCCATACAAACTTAGACAAGAAATTCACCGAATCAGGCTAAACCATGATAGACATTTCGTCAAAAACATCATGAAAAAGTAATGTACAGATCATAAATACACATATGAACATAGGGGTCTCATACTTATCTGAGAATCGTTAAGAAGGTATAATTCCCTCTCACAATAGCTGCAATATCATCTATTAGGTCATGCATTCCTTAACATTACATTTACCAACCAAAACATGATGAGAGCCATAACTCATGTCTATCATAAAACCATGCTTATAACCAGCGTATAACCAGAGAAATATCAATGATGAAACAAAAATTAAAGCCACATAATGACAAGTATAAATACTCATGATTTACAAGAGGAAAGGTTCTCTTATTAACATATGAAAAACCAACCAATTTAGGGACTTCCACGTACCACCTAACAATATATTGGGTTGGACCAAATCTCTCTTTCAACCAATCACCTCCACACCATATTCTAAGCATGAATGTGGGATCTCATGGAATAAACCAACCAAAACCAAACCAAGGATTCCAAAGGCCAAACCACCTCAACCCTCAGCTAGTGATTCCACCTCACGATTAGACATCACTAAGCATCACTAGATTAGTCTCTACCCAATTTGTCTGAGGTTCTATAACATTTGTTCCAACTTGGCTCTAGGGCTAGTAGCTCAGCTCACAACTGTCACAGGGATTCAGAGCACTTGTCCAACCAAGGATCCGGGACTAGTAACTCAACCCATCGAGGGCTCTAGAGTGTTTTTCTAACAAAGTCTTCCAGGACTATTAATTCAACCTAAGTTGTTCTAGGGCTTCTAGAGTGTTTGTCCAACCAAGGCTCGTAGAACTAATAACTCAACATACAACCATAAGGAACATGAGTACTAATCAGAAAGAAAAGGGTAAACCCACAACACCATGGCTATCTAGGAAATGGAAAGGCTAGTAAAAACAACTTTCAATCTAGACAATCCTCCATTCCAATGATAGACCATACCCAAACAATCACATGCATATACCATGTATGAAAAAACTAAGAAGGAAATCATACATGAAACTCGGTACTTGCAAATAAAACCCATTGTAGTTGTTGATCCTGATGTTCCCTTACGCTTTCCTGCTTTTCCTTTTCCTTCTTGCTCCAAATCCAAAGTGAGCCCAAAATACTCCATGAGTGCTCCAGGAAACTCTAAGTTTACAAGAGTACGAATGAGAGAACAGAGAGAGAGATCCAAGCTAAAACTGAAAAAAGGTTGTGAACTAATCCTTCTAAGCCTTATTATCATTGAGACCTCTAATTTCTTCATTTTTCTCTATCTTGCTTCAATTTTCTCCTCACATGCAACATGTTACCCTTCACCTTCCTTTTCTCCTATTTTCCGTTATCTTCATAAATAAAATGCCAATTAATACTGCTTTCCCTTTGCCATTTCCTTTGCCAATTTTCATATCCATTAATTAGTCACAAGTGATCCCCCATCACTATGTTTTTCCCAACATTCATCTTGGAATACGTGTCCCATGACCTTGGTTATTATTTTTCTTTTATTAACTTTATTACATGGATTTTAAATCAAGGTTGTTACAAAACCCTCCCCCCTTGGGGGAACACAATCCTTGGTGTTCAATGACACTTATAAACTAGAAAACACATGCTTCCTATAAATATTTATAACATAGATTGATACAACATTTACATCATGAACACCATATCACTTATTGGAGCTTTATAACACAACTTGATACGGTATTTACAACATATGCATATACATACATAACTAAAACACAACATCCAAACATATGCCAAAAGACATCTGATCAACCAACGAATAGATAAGGATACACAACCTTCTTCTGATCAACTATCTCCCATGTATCTTCATCGAGCCCAAAGTGCTTCCACTGCACTTTAACTTGCTTACTTGCTCGATTCTAGAGCATGAGAATCTTTCGCTGCAAAATACACTGAGGTTCTAAATGGAATTCTCCTGTGGATTCCACCTGCAATACACACCAGTAAATCACATGATCAACATCTTTCACATACTTCTTAGGAAATGACACATGGAAAACATCATGGACTTTCATTGTTAGAGATAGTGCAAGTCGATAGGCTAATAGTCCAATCCTCTCAAGAATCCTGAAAGGCTTGCAATACCAAGGTTCCAACTTAGCACATGATCCAATCCTCAAGTATCTCTTCTTGGGCTTGATGCACAGATACACATGTTCCCAACCTGAAACTCCTTAAACACCCTATGTTGATCTACATAGCTCTTATGTCTATCATGTGTTTCCTTTAGAATCTTCTTGATAACCTGGATTTCCTATTCCATCTCTGCTAACATATCCGATCCAATCAATACCCTATTTATTCGATCACTCCAACTGATAGGAGTATTGAAACTATGCCCATAAAGCACCTCAAACGAACTCATCTTCAAAGATACTCGATACCCATTATTGTATGCAAACTCCACCAATGGAAGATACTCTTCCCAGTTTTACTATTGGTGCATAACATACATTCTCAACATGTCCTCCAAAATCTTGTTGACCCTGTCAATATTTCCACATGTTTGATGTTAAGCTGTGTTGAAGGCCAATTTTGTACCCAAACCTGCAAATGACTCTTTCTAGAACCTAGAAGTGAACTTAGCATCCCTCTCTGATACAATCTTCTTCGTACACCATGCAACCTCACTATATCTCTAATGAAGACCTGTGCTACCTCATTATCTCAATTTGTAGAATTAAATGGAATGAAGTGAGCTACCTTAGTCAACCTGTCAACCATAACCATAATAGAATCATGTTTTCTATAGGTCCTCAGCAAACTTGTAATAAAAACCATGAAAACGACCTCCCATTTCCACTTGGGAATCAGAATCAGTTGTAGTAATCCACATGGATGCTTACACTTTTCTTTTACTTGTTGACAATCCAAGCATCATGGAACAAACTCTACCACCTCTTTCTTCAAATTCGGCCAATGATATAGCTTCTTATCCCGGGTGACATAAATATGACTTATCATGAAATTCCCTCAAGATAAGATTCTTGAGATCATTATTGTCTGAGACATATATCTTGTCCCTAAATCTAACAAAACCATATACCATGAGATGATAATCAACATCCTATTAGCCTATACCCTACTGCAACCTATGCCTAAGCTCCATACACCTGTCATCCTACTGTCCTTGCAAGATCCGATCCTATAATCTTGTACCATATGAGCTCATAGCTGCTATATGATTTACCTGTACTCTTCTACAAAGAGCATCTGCAATCTTGTTCTCTTTTTGCTTGGTGTACTTGATCTTGAAGTCAAACTCACCAATTGTGTTCAACGATCTAGCTTACCTGACATTTATATTGAATTGGTCAAATAGGCACCTCAACCCACTTTGATCGCTCATCAATACAAACCTCTTTCCTAGAAGATAGTGTCTCCACATCTTCAATGCATGGATGATCATTGCTAACATAAGATCATGCGTCACATAATTCTGCTCATGCTCATTCAATTTCCTTGATTCATAGTATACTAATTTTCCTTCCTACATTAGAACCCTACCAAGTCCTCTATTGCAAGAATCTATACACACCACAAACTCTTTTTCTGAATCTACGATCTGTAGAACTGGAACATTTGTCAACAACTACTTCAACAACTCAAAATTAGCTGCACATTCTTATGTCCATTCAAATTTGTTACCCTTTCACTGCAATGATGTAATAGGATATGAAATCCATGAGAAGTTCCTCATGAACCTCATATAATAGCCTACTAATCCCATGAATGATCTGACCTCATTCACATTTCTAGGATTTTCTCCTTCCATGATATCTCTTATCTTTTCTAGATCCATTGCTATGCCTTCCATGGAAGCCACATGCCCCAAGTAATGTACCTATGTCTGAAAGAAATTGCACTTACTAAGATTGGCATACAAATGATGCTCTGTTAACAATCTCAATATTGCTTCTAAGTTCCTCATTCTTAAAATATATCAATATATCATCAATGAACATAATCACAGACTTATCCAAACATTGGTTTGAGGGGGCTTGACCTAGGATCAGAGTGTGTTGCACACCAAAAAAACCCTCAACTACTGGCCATTTCAGCAATGACTTGTAAGAAGATCACAGTATCACCCAAAGCAGTCATGGGAGGCTATAGAACCAGGCTTTCGACCCCAAATGGATATCCACGCAGTGGCGCCGTGTATTTACTTCTAATCTATATTGATATTATAAGTTCGTGTGCGTAATAAATTCGTGCAGATGATTAATTTAACAGAACCACATCAAACCCATAAACTCTAACAAATAACATTATATTTTACAGTTCTTTTCATAATTTGGTGAAAAGCATACATAACAATACTAACAACAATAAATACTAAACACAAAAAGATATATAGTTCTTCGCCAAAAACTCTTCTTTATTAACATAAATATTTAGTACATATACGTCTTCACCTATGCACCTAGTTGCAGGTTGTCTGCACAATCAACTGCAAACTCTTCCAGGCCCCTGTGCACTTAGCTGTGGAGCCTTCCCTAAAATTACAGACTACCAATGTGAATACAGAGATTCAATTTACTTATGATGACATGACATGATTCGATTACAAAGTATTATATCTCCTTATATACATTTCATCTTTACAAAAACCATGGTCCATATACCATGGGTTCACAAAACAAGGACTAATACCTAATACTCGTTACAAAATAAGGGCTTTTCCCATTCCCAAATCCCTAAAAGATTGCATGATGAATATACCTTCGTGATCTCCACGCAAACCGCTCCTTATTCTGCGGGGTCTCTTACCCAAAACTTGGACCAAGTCAGGCCATGCCCAATAGGCACCCAACACTCACCCATGATGCGTCCTAAGTCACTCAACTTCAGTGCTCTTGATCTTTGTTGTGATCCAATTGTACACTGCGTTGCACTTCTAGATTGTTTCTTCCATCAATTTTTCTTCCTGGTGTGCCTCCTTCAACAAAGCTTTTGTAGTAGGGCTAGCAGTCTTTTGCAGTATTTTCGCTTCCCTTCTCTTCAATTCCTTCAACCTCTCATCCACTACCTATGAAAGTTGCAAGGCTTCCTCCTACCATGGTTGAGTCCTCTCTTGCAATATTTTTTCTTTCCTCTGAAGATCATCTATTTGCGCCTGCAGGTTCTTTCCTTCAATAATGCTGGATAGACTCTGCAAGAATCGTAAGGTATTCATAGTTGCTAAGATCTCATCCCGCTACTTCTTCTTGATCTATAGTTCCTCCTCAATCTTCAGGATGTTTGTATCCTCCTACAATGAGATCAAAATATTCATCGTATCTTCGAGCCACTTTCCACAATATGTCAGCGTATCAGATGTTCCTTTGATTGTTGTGCTAAGGTCCCTTTGTCTCTATTCCTGAACCTCTGGTGGCATCACTAGTTTCAACCTTATTCACATCTCTGATATCTACACTTTGTATTCAAATTTCAGCTTAGCCATAGTATCCTTTGAGTCCTTGATCACGAGGTCAAGCTTCATGACCTTTTCTAGTACTAGTTCATCCTCATGGACATGCACATCTGAAACTGTGCTACAAGTCTCAACAATGGCTTTATCTAGCTATTCTCATTGTTTCCTTGCTTCCTCCCTATCCTTGGCCAATTTCTCTAGTTCCTTCCTCATCGATGCTTTTTCTGACTCCACCTTTGATTTTAATAGCAACATACACTTTTCTTGTTCTTACAATTCTACAGTGATACCTTGTTGAAATTCATGCAACATCTGGAGAGGTAGCACAACAACATTCATCTGGACATTGCACCATGATTTGTCTCACTCTTTGTTTGTTTCTTCTTTAAACTTGAGTGCCCCATCTGGCATGTGTAACATCCTAACTTCATAAGTTGTTTCCACTCTTTGTTGTAGCTGCAAAGGTTGGGTTACCTTCTCTGGTTGCCTCACTACCTGCAACAATGCCTTCAGCTCCACAATGCCCTGCTGCACCTCAACTAAGATTGCTTTTCAATGATCATCAATCTTGTCCAAAGTTTCCATGTTGATCTCCTAATCTTCTCTGCTATCTCATTGATGTCCCCATTAGTGAGGAAGAGTGGCACTGCTCCCTTACTCTTATCCAACTTTTGCTTCTTTCTTGGCTACATTTTCACCACAAAGGGCGAATCTTCTGATACCTCCATATCAATGAGGTATTCTTCATGTTCCTATCCTTTCCCTGTTTCCTATATTTCTTCATCGACATTTTTTCTACTCATTTCCGCACACTACGAGGTACCCTTCTAATTTCCAACTGTTCCAACTTCTCCACTGGGTGGAGTCCTCCATTCCTCTAGCCAATCTTGCACTATTGTGAGGAGATCATCTTCTGTTACCAAGTATGGAAATGGATGCCATGTCTCAGTTGGGTCCTTCATCACTTTCTCATATGCCCTGGGAAAGTCTGCCTTGAACTCCGCGATATGACAATACTACTTATACAAGATCGATGATAGTTTGGGATACTAATTCAACACCATATGCAGATCCATCACCATGGCTACAAAGAAGATATTGTTCTATGTTGCACGCGTTGACTCCTTTGTAAACCATAATGAAGCATACCTCACTGCTTTTCACACATCTACCTTAATAGTCAAAAATTGAGAATCTTCTGACTCCTTCCATGCAACAAGTATAATAAGAATTAGTAGCTAGGCATAGTGGAAGGTCTTGCCTTCTCCCTACACTTCCTTGAAATCCATCAAAAACTCCTTGCATAGATAGGCCGCCCAGTTGAACAGGACCCTTGTTTTACACTGCTCAACCAATGACACTACTGCTATAAGCACCTCATTGGCCCTACACTTCCTCATGATCGTCCCTGTTAACATATGTGCAGTGAATCACACACCCTGATCCTCAATAGAGTTTATCTTATATCCACGAGATTTCTTCATTAATCTAAACTCTTCCTTCATCATCTGGGCCATCTCCTTATCTTTGTTTACCCATGAATTTATCTGTAGGGTCCTTTCCTTGATATGGTAGCATTTTTATTCTTCTGATGAGCATCTCATCATCATGTATCAGTGAGAGGAGCTACCACACACAAATTCTACTGAATGGGATTCAACCAAAGTGTGGCAAAAATCCCTTCTCTCTGCACTCTCACAACCCATTGCTGTGGTTCCAATCTTGTAACTCCACTATTTGGGTAGTATTCTTTCTTCAAGTACCTACTGGGCTCAAACTGTGGGTATTTTATTCTGTCATTAAAATCCTCGTCTTCCATTTTGAGCTGGGGGATCTTCCCCAACACTTCTCCTTCAAAAGGAACCTCCTCTAGAAACAATGGCATATATGATCTAGGTGGATGTTGGTGGCCACCCACCTATTCCATTTGGACCCCCGCAACTGTCTCTTTCAGTTTTTTAGTTTCCTAAATTGTACCATAGTTTACTATTTTTAGCAGTTTTTTAGGTCCTGAACTTCCGGAGCCGTCATTTAGGGCCTCAAAATGGCTCCAGAAGTTCAGGATCCGAAAAACTACTCAAAATAGTAAACTGTGCTACAACTTAGGAAACTAAAAAACTGAAAGAGACAGTTGTGGGGGTCCAAATGGGATAGGTGGGTGGCCACCAACATCCACCTAGATCAGTATAGGTAGAAAATTTTCCTTCCTTTAGCTCCTTGATCGCTTTGCACCCGAATTTATTGGTGGCATGTACACTGGTAGCACAAAGGTAATCTCCACATCCTCTATCTACTTCTGTTGAATTCGACTTCTTCCTCACTGTCGTGGAATTACTGAGGTCTCTCTTACTACATTGATTTATTTCCTTTCTGCATGATCTTTTTTCCTTTATCCTTCACGTTCTTCGCACGCACTTCCTTATGTGTCTTCTTCCATGGTGAGGTTCTTAATTCTGCTATAGAGACCTCAGCTAGTCTCTTCTCCTTTGTCTTCTATGACTATGATTGTGGTTGTGGTTGTATAGGAACCTTTCTTGGAGACCTTAAGTTCGTCGGGGACATGGGTACATCCGCCCCTGTGGTCTTCCGTGCTTGCAACTCCATGATACCAACTGGCCCTTTCTTTGTAAATATCCTAACCATTTCTTCCCAACTCCTTTCAGACATGCAATAGCTCTTCTTCACTTAGGTGCAATTTCTTATCTCTCTAGGTAGCAAAGCGTAAAATGTGGCAAGTGATGTGGTTTTTATAACAATTTTGAATTCACAGGCTCATTATTGGCTTAGATTTGGCTCATGTAATGCGGTATGGGCTAGATACAAACAACTATGCTTCATAAATTCTTTTCTCCCACACCCCTCAACAATAATTTCCTTTTAACGGTGCCCTTTTTCCTTCCAATGGTCATATTTCTGGCTAACTTTGTTAGATTTCCCCTTTGGCACAATCATCTCTTCTTCATCGCAACTCCTTCGGACTTCACCATACTCTTGAGTGTTTCCTAGTAATCTTCCTTCGGCAAAGTCCCTTCCTGTAGAGTAGTTTATAGTCACGTGCCCACTTTCAACTGCAAGTGGCACTAAGACTTCCTTTCCTTCATTTTTCAATGTGAAGCTCTAGGGACATAATCATCCTTGTATATTTTCAATCTACTACCATTTACTCATCCTAGAATCATCTGACCATTCAACTTCGTGAGTTGAACAACACCCCCATCTGAAATGTTCTTGGTGTTATATGGCCCCGACCAATGTGTTTTGAATTTTCCTGGGAAGTTTGCAAACTTACGGTCATAATAATATAAGATCTCCTTCCTGAAATATCTTCTTGTTGATGTGCCTATCATGCTAGGCTTTCTCCCTAGCTTTCTGCACCTGCTAATGGAATCCTGCTATGAATTTGTTTTCTTCTAAAGCTAGTATCTGTGACATTCTTTTTTCCATCGTGTTGAGGTCTTCCATATCTGTGCCAGTTGCAATTCTCAGACTCAGTACAATTTATTCCATAGTCATAACTGCTTCTTGTCCATATACCAACCTGAAAGGTGTCTGCCCAGTCAATTTCTTGCATGTTGTTCTGTATTCCCACAACACCATTGGAATCCTCAAGTCCCAGTCATCTTTGTTTATGTTGCATACCTTGGTCAATGCATTCTCTAGAATCTTATTGAAAGCTTCCACTGTCCCATTTTCCTGAGGATGATAGGGAGTGCTCTTCTGATGGTAAACTTGAAATTCCTCAATTAGTGCTTCAATCATCTTATTCAAAAAATGTGTCCCCTAGTCACTCATCAAGATCTTCAGACAACCAAATCTGGACAATATATATTCGAAAATGAACTTTGCAGTAGTTTCTGCACTGCAATCCTTCACCAGTTTCACCTCGGCCCACCATGTAAAATAATCAATCGTAGTGATTGTATATCTTGCACCAGTCCTTTTCCCCGATGGACTAATAGGTCCAACAAAGTCAATTACCCATTTATCAAAAGCCTACAAAGTCACTTGTGGTACTAGTGGCATTTCATCTCTTCTGGATGGATTTCCTGTCCTTGACATACATCACATGCTTGACAAAAGTCTTTTGCATCCTTATGCATTGTAGGCCACCATAACCCAACTCTCAAAATCTTCTTTGCAGTGGCTTTTCCTGCATAATTCCCACCTGCGACTCCTCCATGAAATTCTATCAGAATTCTCTATCATTCATGTTCAGGGACATATCTACACAATACTTCATCCAGTCCCATTTTATACAAGTGTCCCATAATTAGCAAGAAATCAACAGCTCGAACCACCAATTCCTTCTTTTTCTTTGTAGTGTACTCTGTAGGCGCTATTCCTATGGAGAAAAACTTAATAATATCAAAAAAGTGATCATCTGTGACTTTTATTGTGAACCACTCTACATCGAGCAAGTTATCTTCAATATTCATAGGTTCTTTTCCAGTCTCTAGTTAAGGAACTATGGTTGTATTTTAATCCATAATTTAATGGATTGAGATTTTATGGAAGCCACACAATATATATATATTGTATTGTAACATTATAAAGACAAATATATTTAAAAAATATTTCTAATTTTCCTAGTTTTGAATTTTCAAAATAAAATCTTTATATTAATGTTTAAATGAATTATTACATTTTTCCATTTTTATTAATACTTTATTTTCATGAATCAATTATATAAAAGTAAAGCCAACCATTATAACATAAATTTAATTTTTAATAAAATTTTAATTAAAACAAAATATTTTTTTAATATATGTTTAGTATTAAATTAATTTTATTTATTATCCATAAACATTACTCTTCCAATTTAATAATGTTTTATATTCATAAATTGCTTGGAAAGAAAACATATTCATTATATTTTATGTGAAAAATAACATATAACTATCGGAAATTCAAATATGGAAATTTTAGGTATTAAATGTTTGCAGCACTGATTAGATCTTCTCCTGTAAATGATCTCTCTTTTAATTAAACCCTAACAATTTAAAGAGTAAATTTTTTTATTAGTAAAATAAACAATAAAATTTAAAAATTACTATGCAGGTTTTTAAGTGAATCACCATACCCTTTAGCTTTTGGTCCTTTGAATAGTTCTGCTACTCCAAAGTACTTTGCTGCTGCACAATGCACTTGTATATCTCTCTTGCAAATCACTCCCTTGAAATTTTGGGTAAAATGATGAAATCGTGAATAAATTTTTACTATTCAAAAGACTTTATGAAATTAGATTTTGAAAAATCAATTGTCGTTCTTTTTTTAATTTTAAAAGAAGAAAAAAAACACACTTTTTATTTTATTCTATTTCTCCACACATTGGTGCGTTCGATAGTCAATCACACCAGTGCATTTATATAAAAAGCACACCGACATGATTCATTTTTTTTTCATTTTCAAAATCCCAAAATAGTGCAGTCTATATTTAAAAGAGCACTGAGGCGGATGATTTAATTTTTATTTTCTAAATTCGGGAAACAATTGCGTACTGATGTTGTTTTTTATTTAAACGTACTGGTGCATTTTTATGTGAAAGAGCACTAATATGATAACTTATTTTTTATTTTTTCGAAATGTTGGAAACCAGTGTGGGTATTATTTAAACGCATCAGTGCTCTTATTATTTAAATAGATTGGTGCAGTTTATTTTGATTAACACACTAGTGGGGTTTAAAAGCTATTAGAAGTTTTATGTTCACATAAAACGGTATATTAATCTCAAGTTATCATTTAGGACACATCCACATGAATTATAGTAGTTCATAGTATACATTTTCCACTTAAAGTCACCTTGTTCTTGAAAAATGGTTTCAAAACTATATTGAAATTCAGATTGTGGTTATATGGTTCTTGAGATTAATTTTAGATATTCACACAAAATTTTATTTCTGATTTTTCTCAAATACAGGGACAAAATCTCAATAATATCAAATGGTCAATTCTTCAAATTCCAACTCATTCCATATTGTTGATCAAAGTCCTTCGCGGAGTTCTCCCTTTCCATCTCGAGTAAGTTCAGATTTTATTTATATTTCAATTATCTAATTGAATTTATTTTTTAATCCATGTCAATTTGAATAAAATGTATGCAAATTATTTGCAGGATCCATATTCAGAATGGAGTTGAGATGCATAATAATTATAATAATTGAACAATGATGGTAATAATTTTTTGGTATATTGAAATTTAAACAAACCAATTGCATTCTCATGCTTACTAATATCATTGATATTGTACTAATAACGTTCAATATTTTTTGAAATTAGGATTCTAGTGATGATAAGCGACCCACCTACCATCTTCCGGTGCACCCCACTACAATGTAAAATCGAGATAATTTGCATTAAAAGAAAGACTTGGAGAGGAAGCATAAAAAGAATGGTTGAATCAACCACCTATTCAATTTCCACTACGCCCAGATTCACCAATTAGGAAGGACTACAACAATAGTAGTTCTTCATCACAAGGTGGAAATGGAGGTTGGTATTACCAGATACGACTTCCATGGAGGTAATGCTGTTAGATCCATTCTAGAACGATGAGCTAGGGGATGATGCTCATATCACTTATACCTTATTTGAAAGCCTGAAATATGCTTCCACCAGCCCACTCTTTGGACTTAGCGGAAAGTCAAAGTCTACTCAGCTAGGAACAATGATGTTTTTGTACAACGTGAAAGAAAATTTTGGCATGTCGAATGCATATTTCTTGGCAATATTGAGGTAATTGGCTTGCATGGTCGATCAAGTTCCTTATATTTTGTCACACAACAAAATTTAAAAATGATTGATTTTGTGAATGTTAAATATTGACATTGTACAATTATATTCCCCACCAACTGAAATTATATTCAAATATAAGGTTCTTCTGAGTGATAATGTCTTGTCATGTAGTTGCGAAGAGGCAAAGCAGTTATTGAAAATGTTGGGTATTGAGTACATATCATATCATGCATGTCTGAATGATTGTATTATATATAGAGGAGAATATGTAGACAAAGAGATATGTCTAAAATGTGAGCATGATAGGTACCGTAATTAAAAAAAAACATTTAAATAACATGGTCCTCCTCATAATATATTGAGGCACATTCCTAAAATCCCAAGGATTCAAAGACTCTTTTGTTGTAAAGAATTAGTTATGTTGTAGGGATGGCATGCCTCATAAAGAAGTGATTAAGGATTTATGTGAATCCCAATAGATTCAATAGCCATGAAGCATATAGAGGATACGTGGCCTGAAAAATTCAAGGATGAAGTACAAATTCTATGACTCAACATAGCGATGTATGGTGTCAACCCATATTCCCTCTAAAACACCAACTATTATGTTTGGCATGTAGTAGTGATCAATAACAATATCCCACGGGGGCTTCACTGGGGGGCAAATACCATACCACGTGCATTCATATTGGGGGATATATATTGAGGAAAAAATGACATAATATATTGAGCATATAATAGGGGGTAAAGGGTTTTTATATTGGAAGGTATAGAAAATCAAGCTCAAAGTTAATGAGAAAATATAAAGTAGTATAAAAAATGTTGATGAAAAATGGATACCTACAATATCTAGTGAAAGTAGGGGCTTTTTAAATTGGTAGGCGTATTGGGTTCATATTGGTAGGGGGTTAAATAATGTGATTTTAGAGGTATTTTCCAATATGTAGTCAAATTAAGGGTATTCTTTAGTATGCCACGAACACACGCGCTATGTCAGAGGTCCATTAAGTGAAGCCCCTGTGGGGGGGATATTGCACATCCCCCCATGGTTTTCCGTGAAGAATTAACATCTTATGTTGCCTCTCGTAGTCCCTGGTAGAAGTCAAGTGAAGAATATGGGTGTCTACTTACAACCATTGGTAGATGAATTTAAGGAATTATGGGAAGGGATGCATGTGTATGATGTATCAAGACCCATCGCAACATAGAGGAGTTTTACGTTGTATGGCATATGTGCTTACACCATACATGATTATCCAGGCTTAGGAGTTTGCTATGGTAAATTACATTCTTATTGAGTTTTTTAGTAACAATATTGTTTCACATATTAATTTAACTCATTGCAGTTGTTCATATCTTCATGGTCACTAACATGCCAACCTGTATATAATAATTTCGTAGGTCATGTAATAAAAGGGTATCATGGATGTAAATGTTTTGGAACTTCTCTGAAGGCTAGGTGGTCCGACCATCTACGAAATATAGTGTATGACTACTACAGGGTATTCCTCCCAAAAGAACACCCTTATAGAAGAGAAACATCTTCTTTCAACAGTAAACTAGAGAGAAACCAAAGGCCTGCAATAATGAAATCAGTTGGATGGCTTCGAGCATATGAGATAGAGAAGGAGAAGCAGTTTGCAAAAATGTTCGATTCAAATGGGGAGCATATGTTTGATGATCCATATTTCTTCAACCCTATGTTGAGAAATTTCCCATTGGGATGAAAATGAATTTTGTCTTTTATGAGCTCCCATATTGGGAGCATATTAAGATTGCCCACTTACTAGATCCCACGCATATATTTAAAAATGTTTCATCTTATTTATTAATCCAGGTGGATGTTGATGGCCACCTTTCTATCCCATCTAGACCTTTAGTTGGTTTCATTGGTTTCCTTTATTATGCTAGTGTTTACTATTTTTAGCAATTTTTCTGGACCTGAACTTCTGGAGTTTTTTAACCCCCTAAACAATGTTTTTTGAGGTCTTCAATTGGCATATTTCTCACAAATAATGTAGTACTCAGATACATATTTCTAATGAGGTATCATACATGGCAAACAGAGATAATATGACCAAGTTATGACCCCGGGAAGTTGGTTTCCCAACTAACCCCAACTGGGCCCACAAACTCTTGGTATTCCATCTCCTATGGTTAGAGTTTTGGTTGTTTAGGGTTTCCCTTTTTTCTTCAATAATAAAAAGGACCTTGAGCATCATTGTAACACAATTCAGAGGCATGTAACCACTACATTTCTTCTCAGAGATAAGCTACCATCACTCGAGCTAGTTTATTTCCATTTTGTATGTAAGCATATTCCAGTTCTTTGGTATTAATGAAATGAAATTTTATTCATGTTGCATCTTTGATTTTATGTTTATGTCTGTATTCTATTGTGTTCCTTCAGAAGTCCAGATCAGTGGTATTAGATCGGTCTGCTCTTTCTTTCTTTTTTCTTTGCATGTCCCTGACGAGGTCGTGATATAAGGAGTTACGGCTAGAACGGATTGAACCTTTGCAAGGCGAGCCTCGCAAACCCCTATGGCCTCCCATGGTAGAATAAAATAAAGATGAGGGAGTAGGAGATCCTTTCAAAATATTTCTTGAAGAAGCCCTGGAGTGATAGAGGAATGCGATGATGGATGAATTTGCCCAAATGCTTTGTTGGATACGCATAGGTGACACATATTCATTCGACAACAACTCTGGAGGCACCACTCCCTTCAAGGTACAAGTAAACTTTGAAATTCACATATTTGAAGGCCCGATAGCTGTAGAAACCATAGATAGATGGTTAAATCTATTGGAAAGATATTTTTCGGTTCATGATTTTTCCAATCGGGAAAATATTACTTTTTCACTCCTCAAAGCTGCCCCCATGTCAAGGACTGGTGGGAAACCTACTATGAACAAAGGGATGAGAGAGAAGCCTCACTATTATTAGTCGCACCCACTTGGAATTCTTTCCAAAATTCCATTAAGGAACAATATTACCCTGTGGGGATGTATGACGAAAAGTACATACAATAGACTACGTTGCAGTAGCAAAGGGATCAAGATGTGCATGAGCTGATGAATCATTTCCATACCCTGCGCACAAAGTTGGGTATCAAATATTTTGAGAAACATATGGTGCTCAAGTATCACAATTGCTTACACAAATGAATTCAAAAGGAAATGGAGTTCCTTGACATCTCCTCGCCTAGTGCAACATACCAATATGTTGCCATGATTGAGCAAAAATTCCAGAAAAAGAAGAGAGACTTGGATCTGCGAACCTAATGCAAAGCAAAGGCACCCCCCAACCTCAAAATGAAGGGAAGAGTCAAGTTGTGACCCCCCAGGACAACTCCTCGAAGAAACAAGCAAATAATAATGGGAAGGTGAAGAAGGACATCAAAAAGTGGTGTGAGTTCCATAAAACTCCCACTCACAACATGAACAAATGTTGTGCAAATCAGGCACTAGTGGTCGAGCTAAAATACTCAGAGATTGATTCATTCTCTAACTCCGAGCCATAGCCTGATAAGGGAACCGATAATGGAAATCAGATCATGGATGTTGAACCCACTGTGATGGTAGCCACCACCAAGCTCCAAAAGGAAAAACCTAAGGATGTAGAGGAGGGGGAGCACCTCTTCCACTCGCAGATGTGGGTAAAGGATTCGTCATTGCAGTTCATCATTGACAGTGGGAGCCAAAAGAACCTGATATTTGTCGGGCTCATCAACAAATTGAAGCTTCCAACAATTCTGCACCCATATTCTTACACTATCGGATGGCTCCACAAAGGGTGATATCTCTGTGCCAGCCAATAGTCTCACCTGCCTTATAACATCAAGCCCTTTGCAGATGAGGTATTGTGCGACATTTCCCCTCTGAAATTCGGTGAGATTTTATTAGGTCAACCATACCTATGGAAGCATCATGATGTATATGAATCTATACCTTGTTCTATTATTATTACTTTGGGTCAGAAATTGTATAGGATACCATAGGTAGCACCACCTGCCTCCCTTTCTTTGATCTATGATAAGAAATGTAGTAAAATCATTTCCCAGACCCGGAAATTTGACTTCCTTATGATTCACCCTTAGAACAAGAGGAATATTGTGGCTACATTCACAACCCCTAGATAGGGCTCCTCCGCACGACAAAAACATATAGACAAGTTCATAGAGGAGTGTAGGGACATCTTCACCTCACCCACAGGAGTACCCCTACACTGTCAGGTTAAGCACTCTATCGATCTAACCCCGGGCACTCCGCTAACCAATGGACAAATCTACTGACACTCTATTATGGAGAACAATGAAATCAAGAGGTAGATTTAGGAGATATTGCAGAAAGGACACATCCAGCCAAGTTCATCACCATGTGGGAGCCTAATTGTGTTGGTACAAAAGAAAGTCAAAACATGGAGGCTTTGTATTGTGTTAGGTCACTATAATACTAGTGATTACCCCATTAATATTGTAGTTGTATTGCTTATTAATATTTTTGTGCCCCTATTGTCCCCATAGAATCCCTCTATTGTTATTTTTGTGGCTTTATATTATTATTGTTAGGTCGGCTAGGTTATATTGTGACTTCTTAGACTCCTATATATAGAAAGGAGGTTTTGTCATTTGAATCATCCAATAATTGTTCATTTATGTAATGTAAAGGAGGTTTCCGCCTCGAAGAGGCTGAATTCTAAGGCATTGATCTATCTTTTCTATCTTTTTGTGAGTTGGTTTCATAACATTTGGTATCAGAGCTTTGGATTCTAGGGTTTCGCTGCTCCAAATGGGTCATCGTGGAATTTTTGCTATAATTTTTTTTTGCGACGTTTCAGAAGCTAAAAGAAAAATCCCCTTTGGGACGAAATTGAACTAAACCTCGGGTCTGAATTTCAGAGCGTTTCACACTATATTTTCGGAGATATGATCTGAGGAAGTTGGTCTCTTTGCAGACTCCTGAATTACATTCTAAATAAGTGACCTGGGGAAAATTGTCATAACTTTCTCTCTGAGCATCTGATTGAAATTTTGTAAGAAGGTACAGAAAGAGGATGGACTGTAGTTTCTTATATATATATATATCTATATATATATATATATATATATATATATATATATATATATATATATATATTAGTGCCAAAGGTAGAAACAGTGACTCATGGCATGTCATACAATTTCGATCTACTGAACTAGTCTATAATCAAGTCACTGTGGGAGATTTCGCATAACTCTTCCCTGGAGAATCCAATTTGGATCAGACTGGTGGCATTGGAAATAGGATGCAGAGGGCTACTGTAGGTCACAAATTCATAAATGGATGATCTGAAATTATAGATATATATGAGATTCAATATCAAGCTCCTACAAAGTGAAAAAAAGGTGTCTAGATTTTTAAATTTTTGCATAAGCTTGTTTTGAAAAATTAGTTTGAAGGAATTCAAAGGGCATAGTAAAGCATTATTATCGGTAATTGATGCCCCGAGGAAAGAAAATGAAAACACCTAGTAAGAAACCTGAAAGCTCTAGCATGAATCATGAAGAAGAGGAAGAAATGCAACATGATATATCCAAATTATGAGACCAAGTGCAACAAGTGTCACTTTCACAAAAAGTAACAGATTCTAAGATGGATGGTTTAAAGAAAGATGTAGAAGCTAAGATGGATGGTTTAAAGAAAGGCATAGAAGCTAAGATGTATTGTTTAAATAAAGGCGTAGAAGCTAAGATGGACGATCTGAAGACAGATTTGAAGACAGGCATGGAAGATTTGAAGACAAATTTGACAAAGTTTCTACAAGAAATGTTTACTAATGGTGAAAGGGTAGTAAAGGAAACTCATGATGAGAACAAAAGAAATGTTAATTATGATTTCATAGACTCTAATGTTGGACCGAAGACCCACCATATTCCAAAAATCGATATGAGGAAGTTTGATGGCAAGGATTCCGCTACATGGATATTACAGATGGAGCAATTTTTCAATCTCTATAATGTGAAAAACACACAAAAGGTACGTATTGCAACTTTATATTTGGAACCAAATCAGTTTGTATGGTATCAATGGCTTTGCTCTCATAAACAAATTATCACTTGGGCAATTTTTACAGAAGAATTGGCAACACATTATGAGGATACAAAAAGCACCACTTTTTTTAGCCAATTGATAAGTCTCAAACAAAAGGGTTCAATAATGGAGCACATTGAGGAGTTCCAAAAATTGAACATAAGGGTAAAAAATATTCCAGAGGAGCATAGGATTGATGTGTTCATAGGGACTTTAAAGGATAATATCCAACATGATGTTCGCCTTTGGGAATCTGATTCATTAGAGAAGGCATTCAAGTTAGCAAGAAAAATGGAAAGCAAAATTATGGCAACCAAGAAGCATACCACTCACAACTATAAATATGGAAGTGTTGTTGCCCCTAGTCTTCCACAAGGTTGACACCACAACAATTGGAAGAAAAAAGAGCAAAAGGGCTTTGTTACAGTTGTGATAGCAAATACACTCAAGGTAATCAGTGTGCTGAGAAGAAATTATTCTACATAGATTGTGAAAAGGAAGAAGAAAATGAGCAAGAAAGGTCAAAAGAAGGGGATATACTCTAGGAACAAAGCCTAGATAAAGAAGAAATGAATCCAACCATATCTTGTAATTCATTGGTTGGAATTACCACTCCTCAAACCATCAAGATAGAAGGACAAATCAAGAAGAAAAAGGTAATAGTGTTGATTGATTTAGGAAGTACCCACAATTTTATTCATTGTAAGATAGCAAAAGAATTGAATTGCTTCCTATATCTAGCAACAGACTATTAAGTGATGGTTGCAAATGCAGGAACGATAAATTGCTCTGGAAAGTGCCATAATATCAAGCTATCCATGGGAGAATATGTAATGACTAGCCCAATGCTTTCCATTCCAATGGGAGGTGTTGATGCTGTATTAGGAGCCCAATGGCTACAATCCTTGGGTACAATAGCTTTTAATTTTCAAGAACTTTTCATGAAATTTTCTGTGGAAGGAAAGGAAGTTGAATTAAGGGGTATTGCAGGGAAACCGGGAAAGATAATTAGCTCTAACGGTATGAAAAAGCTTCTAAAAAAGGAGCAAAGAGGTGTAATTGCACAATTATGTCTCTAGATGTTTCCACATCGGAATCATCTATTTCTCCACTCTCCAAAAAGTCTTGGAAAATCATTCCAAGGTATTTGAGACTCTTAAAGGTCTCCCACCTATTCGTGATCATGATCATGCTATTCATCTGATTCCAAGAAGTGTTCCTCCAAACATCAGGCCGTACAGACATCCCTATGCCCAAAAGAGTGAAATTGAATGTATGGTTGCAGAAATGCTAGAGGCTAGTATAATTCAGCCTAGTCAAAGTTCTTTCTCTACTCTAGTAGTATTGGTGGACAAGAAGAATGGATCATGGCGCATGTGTCTGGATTATAGGGAGCTCAACAAGCTCACTATTAAATATAAGTTTCCCATTCTGGTCATTGATGAAATACTGGATGAATTGCACGGATCAATTTACTTCACCAAGTTGGATCTTCATTCAGGATATCATCAAATCAGAATGAAGACTGAAGACATTCCGAAAACTACATTTAGAACTCATGAGGGTCATTATGAATTTTTGGTCATGCCTTTTGGCCTTACCAATGCACCTTCTACATTTCAAGGTTTGATGAATTCCATTTTCAAACCCTTCCTTAGAAAATTTGTGTTAGTATTTTTTGATGATATACTAATCTACAACAAGTGTTGGAAGGATCATGTTGAACATGTTAACAGGGTGCTACAACTATTGGAGGAGAAACAATTATATGAAAAAGGATCCAAATGTTTCTTTGGAGTACAAGAGGTGGAATATCTGGGTCATATTCTATCTCATGAAGGAGTTAAGGTAGACCCTAGCAAAATTAAAGCCATTAAGGAATGGAAAATCCCCACATCCATAAAGCATCCGCAAGGATTTCTCGGGTTGACAGGGTATTATCGCAAGTTTGTTAAGAATTATGGGAGAATAGTAGCACCTCTAACAACATTATTGAAGAAATATGCATTTTCATGGACTTCAGAAGCAACAAAAGCCTTTGAACATCTTAAAGAGGCAATGTGCCAAGCACCGGTCTTAGCTACACCGTACTTCACAAAATCCTTTATTGTGGAATGTGATGCTTCAGGAAATGGAATTGGTGTTATTTTAATGCAAGATGAAAGACCCATTGCTTTTGAAAGTCATCCAATCAAGGGAAATTTTTTACACAAAGCTATTTATGAGAAGGAAATGTTGGCAATACTACATGCACTTAAGAAATGGCAACCCTACCTAATGGGAAGACACTTCAAGGTAAAAACGGATCATGATAGCCTTAAATAATTTTTAGAACAAATATTATCCTCTATAGAGCAACAAAAGTGGGTCAAAAAGATGTTGGGTTATGACTTCGAAATCATCTACAAAAAAGGGAAGAAAAATGTGGTGGCAGATTTACTCTCAAGAAAGGATGAGGATGTGGAAGCATTGTTGTGTGCCATTTCTATTATCCAACCAGATTGGATAAACGAATCAAGGGAGGAATGGAAGAATGATGAAGAAGTGTGGGCACTTATTTGAAAGTGACAACAATATTCCAGTACATCTGATACATTTAGCTGGAAAAATGATTCGTTATGGTACAAAGATCACTTATACCTCTGTAAGAATTCCCAACTCAAACAAAAGATTCTTATGGAATTGCACACTTATCCCTTTGGGGGTTGAAAAATATCACTGTCCGGAATAGGTATCCAATCCTATAGATTAATGACGTTTTGAACCAGCTTAAGGGGCCCAAATATTTCAGCAAGATTTACTTGAAGTATGGTTATCACTAGGTACTAATTGAACCCTCCTATGTGTGAAATACTTCCTTCAAATCAAAGGATCTCCTTTTTGAATGGTTGGTCATGCCTTTTGGGTTGAAAAATGCCCCTGCAACCTTCATGTGGTTGATGGATGACATCTTGCAACCCTTCACCAACTCATTCATAGTAGTCTACCTGGACAACATCCTAATCTTCAGCCAGAGTCGGGAAGAGCACATACACCATATTTGATAGGTCCTCCAAACCTCACGACAACACAAATTGTGTTCCAATTTGCAGAAATGCACTTTTGGTATGGCCCAGGTTCAATATCTGGGGTACACCATTAATGAGTTGGCTGTACATATGGACCTAGCCAATAAGAAGTTATTCAGGATTAGCCACCCCCCACCACTCTAGCAGAGCTCCGCAACTTTCTGGGTCTTGCCAATTTCTATTGCAATTTCATGTTGGGATTCTCTCATATCACATGACCTTTAAGTCAAGTCACCAAGGGAAGAGCGAAAGTAAATTTCTTTTGGTATGAATCCAAACATAAGGCTTTTGCCAATTTGAAGCATCACTTCTTCTTTGCACTAGTGCTTGCATTACCAGACCTGCATAAACCATTTGAAGTTGAGACAAATGCCTCCAACTATGCTATTGGTGTAGTTCTTACCCAGCAGGGGAATCTAGTGGAATATCACAGTGATACACTTTCATATACAATCTGAAAGTATCCCACCTATGACAACGAGATGTATTCTATTGTGAAGGCCTGCCAAAAATGGAAGCATTACATTTTGGAGAAGGAAATTATCATCCACACAAACCACCAACTCTTGCAGTTCATACAAACATAGGGAAATTTACAAAATGATTATCATCAGAAGTGGTCCACATATCTGGAACATTTGCATTTAAACATTAAGTACAAGAAGGGAAAAACCAATAATGTTGCAGACTACCTCAATCGACCGCTAGTTATGGAACTGACCATTGTGCTCAACTCTTATGGACACGAGATGTCAACATGGACACATCTTTACAAGAGTGATCCAGAATTCGACACCACATACTAGATGCTCCTGGAAGGTAAGAAAGTTCAAGACTTTCACCACTTAAACCAACAGTTATGCCACCTAGGACACCTTTGTGTTCCTTCAAGAAAGCATGCTAAGATGATTTTCGAGGCGCACTAAAGTTGGGTTGTTGGACATTTTCAGGTAGAGAAGATAGTGGAAATGTTGCAAAAGTATTTTTGTTAGCCAAACCTTCGACAAGATGTTGCGAAGTACATTGGATCCTATATTGGCTGCACCATTGAGAAACCTACAATCAAGAAGAAAGGCTTGTATACCCCTATGCATACTCCTAGTCAGCCTTGGGAATACATCTCCATGGATTACATGTTGGGGCTTCCTTCTACCAAGCATGGAAATGACTGTGTTTTCGTGGTTATCGACATATTCTCTAAGATGGCCATTATGGTGAGTTCCAAGAAGATAATCACAGTAGAAGCCACTAATAAACTCTTCTTTGAACGAGTATGGGTACACTTTGGGATCCCACAGTCCATTATCTCAGATTTGGACAACTAGTTCCTAAGTGAATTCTGGTCAAGCCTTTGGTAATTGTTGGATGCCAAGCTCACTAATTCCACGACATTTCACCCCCAAACGATCGCCAAACACAGGTCGTTAACAAGATGATCGTGCACATCCTGCGCATGTACAACTCAAAGCACCCATGCACATGGGATGAGAGCATCCTATATGTCCAACTCAATTATAAAAAATCTCTCCATAGCTTAATTAGCCAAATCCCCTTGCAGGCGGCACTGGGATTGCAGCCACTATGTCCTATTGATGTTTCCATACCATTTGCACCCACTCAGGAAAATTTGGTTCATCTCTAGTTTGAAGTTGATAGGGCTAACAAATTTATTGAGTGCATTCAACACATCTACCAATAGGTCCATGACATATTGGATAGAGAAAATTCTAAGTACAAGCAACTTCATGATCAACATCAGGTTCCACACAAATTCCAGGTGGCAAACAAAGTTTGGTCACATTTGCAAAAGGAGTTCCTTATTTGGCCCCACCGAAATCTTCGCCTACTCTGATATGGGCCTTACACCATAACTAAGGATGTGGGGGACAATGATTTCGAGCTAAGCATTCCACCGTTCCTTGGCTTGCACCTAGTATTCAATGTGGACTAGTTGTGGTCATACTATCCCCCATTGTTGGACACATTCCACATTGCTAAGAAGTTGACACCAACAATCTCAAACCAAGCTATATTAGACAAGCCAAAACTGATAGGATCATGGAAACATAAATCAATAACACTCACCAATAGAGGATCTAAAGGTATCGAGTGGTCAAATCAGGCCAACCCCTTCACCAGGGAAAGTGGCTCACTAGGGACCAAGTTCAACAGAAATTTCCTCACCTCATGGAGGCTCTACATGCAATGGAGACCATTGCTTCCTAAGGGGGGAGGACCAATCTAAGTGGATATTGGTGGCTACCCACCTATTCCACCTAGTCGTTTAGTCAGTTTCATCAGTTTCCTTGATTATAACAACATTTACTATATTTAGCATTTTTTGGGTCCTAAACTTCCGACGTTGTTTTGACCCCGTAAATGACATTTTCTTGAGGTCCATAATAGGCTCATAGCCATAAGTAGCATCTTACTACAAATCCCATAGTACTCTAATAGATGTTTCTAACGAGGTATCATACACACCAAAAAGAGATCATATGACCAAGTTACGACCTCAGGAAATTGGTTGCCCAACTAACCCCAACAAGGCCCACAAACTCTTGGCATTCCATCTCCTAAGGTTAGGGTTTTGGTTGTTTAGGGTTTCCCTTTGTTCTTCAATAATAAAAGGGACCTTGAGCCTCATTGTAACATAGTTCAAAGGCATGTAGCCACCATATCTCTTCTCAGAGATAAGCTACCATCACTTGAGCTAGTTTATTTCCATTATGTATGTAAGCATCTTTCAATTGTTTGAAATTATTGAAATGAAGTTTTATTCCTGCTGCATATCTTTGTTTATGTTTATGTCTGTATTATGTTGCATTCCTACATAAGTTCGAATCATTTATGGAGGCACATATCATCGAAAGAAACTGACACATTGGTTGTTATGAGAGACCTTATTTCTTCAAAAACTAAAAGGAAACATTTGCCAAGACCAGAAACTAGAGGAGAGTTTGGCCCGTCCTGTTCTTTCAAAGAAGGTGATGTCCCATGGATTTTAAAGAAATATGATATTTCTTTGTAAAAGGAATTTATAATGAATGTGAGGGTGTCTTCTTTATATGGGTCTTCACTATGATGTTGTTTCACTATAGATGACCGTTTGTCAGGGTTGAAATCGCATGATTATTTGAACCTTCTAAAAGTACGTATGTCAAAAACATGATTTTATTATTTTATTTTTTTACTTTTATGTAATGGTATATTTTATAATTAATTTTTGTATAATGTACTATTTAATGTGCAGTGTCATTATCCTCTACTCATCCGTGGTTTTGTGAACCATGACTTCCCCCAAGACCTACGATTTTCCATATCTAAATTATCTACATTTGAATGTTAGATCACATCAAAAGAGATTCATATGGCTAGAATTCCATGGTGGCATCAAGAGATAGCTGAGATTGTTTGTATGTTTAAGAAGGAACTGCCGACAAGTTTCATGGACTTGCAGGTTCATCTTCTAATTCACCTAGTAGATGAGGTTGAATTAGTTGGGGTCATTTCTTGTCATTGGATGTTCTTCTTAGAGAGGTACATGAAGAAATTGAAAGGTTTTGTTTGAAAAAGGGAAAAACTTGAGGAGTCTATGGCAGAGGGGTATATATCGTATGATTCTTTATATTATTCCAATGAGTACATAAAGCAGATCGACAACACACCAAGTGCGACGATTTGGGACAGCAAAAGGGATGAAGACAAAAGAGAAGGGGAGCTTCTCGAAACGAATGGAAAGAGGCGCATGATAAAGAGTAAGTGTAGACTTATCATTTTTCAAAATACTAAAAAATAACTATTCACACTAAACTTCATATTAATGCATAATTTGATCTCATACGTACTATATATGTGTGTGTGTGTGTTGGTTTGATTTCGTCAACGAGTTCAGAAATTGAACCCATCAACAAATTCATTCTTTACAATATGGAAGCGACAAAACTGTGGGTCACATTGTACGAAGAGAAGAGGAGGAAATGGGATAGTGACAGGAAATAATTCAAATGGTTGAATGGTAGAAGTGTGCCTTATCCTGATCATTTAAAAGAAAATATGACAATGACATACCCTAACAGTTGGGTTGTTGACCAAGTTAGATAGAAATACATTGCACCTAGTTGTTACCCACGTGCTGAAGAGGATGCGCTAAACATAGGGATTGGGTGAAGAAACTCAGTAATTATAATCTCTTTATGTACATTTTTAACTTCATATTTCATCTTTGAATTGTAACATCCATATATATTTTATATTTTTAATTATGTTTGGTTTATTAGACACAAGACGCTGTGATTTTTTCACTTTTTTATAGGTGCATCCATTCCCATCTATGTGGGCATATGGACATCATTTTCACATGGAGGATGTCGATGATGGATGCATGAAACAAGTCTATGGAGTGGAATTTGAGTTCATTCAATCTAGTTGTGCTAGCCACTGCGATCAAAACCTAATGCAGAGGACATTAGATTACATTGGAAAGATACAAAAGATCATTCAAGTGGACTCCTCTTCATTCCAATGTGTTATTTTTAGGTTCAAGTGGTGGGACACCTTTATCGGAATAATGTAAGGGAAGATCACGATAGTTGGATAATATCTATCAGCTCTATAAAGATGTGGCATGAAGCTAGGGACCCTTATGTTTTCCCAAAACACTGCAACCAGGTATTTTTTTACCCAGATGTGTTATATAATTGGTGGTTCATATTAAGACATGACCCTAGACAAAACATGTTTTTGAGAATAACAGTGTTATCATGTCAAGTGTCGAGGAAGATAATCAAGGTGAGGACAATGGAGAGTGATATGTACTTGTGTTATTTCATCATTTATACTATTGTTGTATGTTTTTGTTTTCATTATTTCGCTAAGTATTTCCAATTGTTGTTGCTCCCTCTATTGATGTGTTGATGTCTCTGCTACATGATTAACATATAAAATACATTAACCTCATATGTAAAATACAATTCTTTTATTAAATAAAAAAATTATTTATTAATATGGAAACATAACTTTCAATTAAAAAAAAATTATCGATGCGCCAAAAACATAGTCATGAACCGGCTTTAGTGCTCAGTAAAAAACAACCGCACCATAGATGGTGTACACATACTTATGACACACTATTGTTGGTTCACATATTTAAATGTTTGTAGAGGTGTGTCACATGTATGCACCGGTGTGCACGGCTAACATTTTTGCACCGAGACGAAATGTTCATGTTATTGAATGCACCGATATATAGATATATTTTTAAATATTATTTAGGCGATGTGTTGGACAAATATGATAGCACCAATGTGATCAGAACATACCAAGCACACCGCATTTGTGATGGTGATTAAGAGGCATTTTTTTTTAGTTTCAAATAGACTTGGTGATGCATTTTTGTTTCCTGTTTAGATTATGTAAAATAAATATCTATTTTTAATTTATTTGTAACTAAATTATTCAAAGTAGACATGTCTTTATCATTGTGAACATGATGTAATATTAGCTAGGATAAATGTGAGAAAACATGAATATTAGTGAATATCTAGTGATAATTTAATTTATATTATTTAAACAGTATTGTTTAACTCATATTTATTATTAAAAAGAGTTAAATTTAAAGCAATACAATAGAAAATAAAGAACCAAAATAGCGTCAAGATGTTATATCTTTATTACTAATAAAAAGTTCACTTGCCTCTTTAAGGGAGAACTTCCAATAGAACAAATCCCCAACTACAATTAACTTGATCACAAGCCTTATTTTACATTTCTATATCCTCATCTTTAGAGAGAGATTTTTTTAATTTAAATTGGTAAGAATTGTTATAAAGATTAAATTCAAATTTCTTTAAAATATCATAACTTTAGTAATAAATAAATTTTATAAAAATAGAATTTTTTAAGATGTCTTAAATCTAAATTAATTGTGTCGAGAGGTGCCCTACAACTCAGTATGGGAGAGATGTTGTCACATAATGTTCCATTTAAAAATACTAAAATAATAATTGAAATTGACAAATTAAAAATAGTAATAAGAAAAGAAATTAATGTCGGTCATAATTACGATACTTCAATTTACACCTTGATTTTATATAACTTTATATAGAGATATAATGTAACCGAAAGTAAAAAAAAAAAATACAATTTACTACAAGGAAAAAATGTAATTTTTTCATGGGACAAAAAATAGTATTACTGATATAAGTAAAATATTTCATCGTCCATATTAAATAACATAACTTTATAGATACTTTATATAGAGACAAATAAAGTAATTTAAATTGAAAGTTTTCTTATATTTTCACTTTAGTGTGCAAGATTGAAAGAATTCTTATTCCATTAATAGTTTCTTTCTAATTCAATGTATGGGGGATATTTGTAAAATTTTCAATATTTAATATGAATTTGATATGTAATATTATAGAAAATATTAATAATAAAAATGATTAAATGTATACATACAAAATAATAATAATAAATAAATAAAAGAGTGGGCATATTTTAACATTTTAATACGGAGAACTTGAATTATAAACAAAATATTTCAATGTCAACTACATATATATTATATCAGCTACATAGATCCACCAACAGCCTGCAGATATCAAACCTCTTTTCACTCAAAAAGATGTTTTCATCTCAAGGGATTTGATCCCTATGGGCGCTTGGTAGATCCAGAGTTAAGATCAGCAGATCGTAAAAAAAATCTGACTTAATTTTTTTAAATTTAACAATAGATTGAATTTTATAAACTAGTATTAAGTTAGTTAAATTGTATTTTTGAATAATTTATTATTAATAATATTCTATATTAAGATTTGAATGAGTTACACATTTTCCTCTTTTTAAGAACTAACTAAATTATTTTACCTTTAATTATTTTATCGTTGTGAGTATTGAAATGTTTTACTAATTAAGTTCATTTAAATATCAATGAACTATTCAAGCAATAGAAAATCATAGTTTCAACCATACTAAATTTTGTAATTTATAAAAATAACTTTGCATATTTTTTAAAATAAGTTGTTTTACATGCAATTTCATATATAAAAGTTTTATATAAATTCACCAATACATAATCTATCATAACATTATTTCATAAAAATTAACATCATGATGATACTCATCTAACAAATATAAACATCATCTAAGATACACATTCAAATTCACTACCATAATCTAATTATATACACTTTTAGTAGCACATGTAAACGTCATTAGCTAGCACACAGATCTAATAATCTAACAAAGCATGATCATTGTGATCACATCTAACAAAACACAGAGATTGTAATCTAACATCATCACCACACACATCCTCAAATTAATATAAATCTCATGTCAAATAACTACTAACATGTAATCATCTATCTGCAAGAACATTAAATGAACATATCTAACATGACTTAACATTATGCACATCAACACTAACATGTAAATTAAGTACATAAACATGAACAAAAAAATGCACCATATCTATATATATATATATATATATATATATATATATATATATATATATATATATATATATATATATATATATATATATGATGATGATGATGATAGTGGTTAACGTCCACTAAGACCAAATTGGTCTATCGGACCTATAATTTTCTTAGTTTTTAATTGTCTGGCTCCTTGTCTTTCTTGGCGAGATTGATGCTGTAGCTTTCTTTTTTTTCTCTACGGTCTTCCAACTTCCTGTTTCTTGCATCTCCTTCATCTCTTCTGGTTCTTTGGACATTGGTGTCTTAGCTTCGATATCTATTGTGTTCGTCCTCTTGAAGATAGACGAAGAAGAAGTTTGGTTTGGGAGATCTGCTTTGCTGTTAAATGACGATTTATTTTGTGTGGTATCCCAATCCTCATAACTGTTGATGTTTGAGGGGTTGTCAAGTTCACTTTTTTGTTGCTGAGCGAGGCTTTCTCCCTGCTTGTCTTGAGAGTTGTTTCTTTCTTGTGATTCAGAGTTTTCTCTAGAGTATTCTTCTTTGATGACAGTGTAGTGTTCTTTTTGTGCTCCTTCCCACCATGTAGATCTGTGGTGGTTTTTTCTAGCAGAATTTTTCTGGGAGGCTTTTGGGCAATTTTTGGCTAGATGGCCCGTCTCAAAGCAGGATCGACATCTGAAGAGGACACTTTCATAATCGAGTTTCTGGTTCCACACATAGTCTTTACTTGTTAGGTTTATTTCAGCTGGGAATCTGGTGCTAAAGTCCATTTCCACACAGATGCGTGCATAGGTGGTTCTGGCATATTCCTCTATTTCTGGGCACCTGCAGTGAAATTTCCCAATTACATTTCCAATGGCTTTTAGCGAGGAGAGATTCCAGAGATGCAAGGGTAGGCTTGGCAATCTCACCCAAACTGGTGCTGAAGTTATGACTGCGGTTGAGGGATCGAATGATGGGTTCCATGGCTTCATGAATAGGCCTGAGTTTTCCCAAAACCAAGGGCTGGAATCTAGAATACATTGTTTGCTTTCAGGATTTTCAAAATCTACTATAAAGAAACCCCTAGCACAGGGGTATATATTAATTTCATCAGAAATGACAGGCTTCCATACCTCCGAGATCCAATTGTGGAGAGCTGTCAACCACGACAAAAAACCATTGAACCAGCAGATTAGGGCACTTTCGGAAAACTTGAAAGCCTCATCGAGTGAGGCCTGGACCACCTGGACAGTGGGAGATGGGGCTTCACTGACGATATGCATAGGGGCTTGCCCTCCAGAAGCAGACGGAACTGAGCCAACAACAAAGCTAGGAGCCATATTTGCCCGTAGAAAGCCGAGACCCAGTCGCAGAGAAATAAGGCAGAAGATTAGATCTAGATCTAGCCGCAGAGGATTAGATCTAGAACCCAGCCGCAAAGAAGATTAGATCTAGATCTAGATCTAGCGGCAGAAGATTGGATCTAAAACCCAGTAGGAAAAATAAATCACGAACTTTCGCTTCATGAACCACTCAATCAGGGATGCCCACGTCAAAAAAAGACTTGCTCACAGATCTATTTTCGCAGATCTGAGATCAGTGATCATTATGGAGAACACTGAACGTAATCTTCAAACAAAAATAAAAAATAGGGAAGATTTGAGAATAGCAACCGCAGAAGAAAAAACGCAGCTTATAAAAATATAAGAACTAGTTATATAAGTCAAATAACTACATCATGAAGTCAAACAAGTGCAATCAAATATCCGTTACAATAGACATAATAGTGCTTGTAGCTTGGTCTATAGTAGATGAAAATGGATGGTCAACTACTAATTGATCAAGTACGTCTGTCGAACTCAGCTGAGGTGGAGGACTAAGAAGTGGTTGGTATATAGTAGAAGTTATTTGTTGGTCTGTAGGAGAAGGTGGTCAGTCTACTTTATTAGGAGAAAGATACGACACATCCTCTAGCTCTAACATCTGAGCATCATCAAGCGACTGATGAGAAAGTGTACGACCAGAATGATCACCCTCATCATCATCATGACTACCCTCATCTAATGGATTGTTATTGCATGATGCCATGCAACCTAATCGCTGCCAATAAAATACTAGCTCTAATGACATACAGCATAAGAGACATCAAATCTCATGGAAAGTCCCTGCAGAGATCTATGAACATCAGATCTGCATTGATATCTCAAGGTATCAAGGGAGGACTTCCTACTAAACTAAAAATCTATCCAATCTATCACATTATTCCATCCAAAAGCACATAGTAGTCCTCCGCCCTTGGACACCCAAGCCCCCTTGAGGATGTGCCTCACCCTCTTGGTCCTCACCCATCTCCTCATCTCCTCCATCCGACGATGGGGGAGGAGACATTTCCCCATCATATGAGCCGATGTCTACAAAATATATAGTACACAAAAATAATTAGACAATTTTATTAAACAATTTAATAAAACATGTTAAAGAACGTGTTAGAATAAACTTTATTCTAATTCATTAAAACAAGGAAATGAAACTATATTAATTTAAAGAAAACAATAATATTACCTCTACCATCTCGAGGCTCAACTTCTGTGAAGAAGATGTTGGGACACCCTTTCCAATCAACCTCAACACGATAAACGCATGGTCATCCACACTTGCCAGTAACATTAGTGCCTCGTCCGAAATCATAGTCGAAAAATCTAACATGGCCCTCTTAGGCATCATCTAACCCCACATGTGCATTCGGGCCTCAGTGATCATCCTAAGAGGGCGACGATCAAATGTAGGCATCATCTCCAGAAACATTTCAAAAAATAAACAAAAAAACTCAGAAGCGAAAGGGAAGGTCTCCCTCCTTTGTCTCATTAACGCACGACATCTATCTAAAATCGTGCAAAACTACCTCAAACAAATGGCATACCATCTGATGCAATGTGTCACATGGATCAAATAATCAACATAATACAAAAGAGGGCAACTAATTCACTACCCATCACCACAAGAATGTGCAATGGTGCTGACTAATATTGCGAGGTACCTAGCCTCCTCTATAGCAAAAGAAGAAATTCGTAGTTGTCCACCACGGACCTGAAAAATATGATGGACAGACCGCATGAGGCCTGACATATCTTTGAGTGTATGAAAGTTGACTCTCAGCTGCAACACCATGGGGGACATCAGTGAACTAAGAAAAATACTCCCCTCTCCTGGATAGGACAATCATAAAGTATATGTCCTCCTCAGTGGTCCTATACCACAACTCAGGACCGACATGAAAATCCTACTACTAGACATTCCATCGGCAGAAAAAATGTGTCAATAGGGTTGAGTGCGCCTTCAGGGATGTACCCTCCTCATAGTACTTGAGGAGGCATGCATTCCTCAAGAGCACTCGAGTTGTTGGTGTAATAGGGCGAGGGTATAAATATATCTCCCTCTCTCTTGCCTATGATGGACGAACCATATTGTATGGGTCCACCTGCTACTCCCTTTGTTGACATATTTGCTACATGATTGACATATAAAATACATCATCCTCATACATAAAGTATACATTTTTTTATTAAATGAAACATGCATTTATAACTATAGAAACATAACTTTCAATTTAAGAAAAAAAAAAAATTACTGGTGCACTCAAAACATAGTCATGCATCGACGTTCGTGTGCTTTCAACTATAACCACACCAGTGATGGTGTGCACATAAGTATAATGCACCATGAGTGTTTCAGAAATTTAACTTTTCATAGTGATGTGTCATACTTGTGCATCAGTTTGCACATATAACCTATTGGCACCAGTACGGTACATTCAGGTTATCAAACACACTGAGCTATAGAAATATTTTTAAATATTTATTTGTAGTGCATTTGGTAAATATAAACGCACCGGGAATGACACACCAACACACAATCTGTCGCATCTTTCCTGGTGTTTTTATATTTACAAAATGCGCCACCACAGTGGCAGTGCATTATGTACACGCACAAAAATGCAATGTACTTTGTAAATTTATAGGGTACACCTCTCCTGGTGCGAGCTGAGCATATCGACCACACCACAAACCGATTTTTTTTTGTTTCAAAATAAATGAAAAAATCAACCTAATTTGCAGTTCTAATCCATTGAAAACCAAAATTAGAAAGAAACATAGAGATTACCAGGACATTTGGTCATTGAGGAGGCATTTTGCACACATAATGGAGAAAAACTATTTTTCACACCGTTTGAAAAAGTTGGAAACTCAGTAGTGTGCACCGCCAATCAATATACTACCAACTATTAGGTCAAAGGGAATAAGAGCGGGCGGACGGGATGAGGGTTTTGCAGTCTAGGGTTTCGTCAAAGGTAGGGTAGAAGGATCGTTGATCATTGGAGCAGCGCACCAGGGCAGAACACGGACTTGAGAAGCAGAAGTATAGGAACTAGAGCAAGAAAAGTCCAAAAACCAGAAGCCTGGGGGGTAAAAAGAAGCTCAAGATCTGAAGGAAAGAAATGGAAACGGCACAGGGGAGGGGAGAGATCCCCTCCTTCAAAGCAGTGATAACGGGAGAAGCGAGGAAGGAACGGCAGAAGGAAGGAGACAGAACAAGCGAAGGAGAGACTTCAGCAGCAGGAACGCAAAGGAAAATGGGAGCAACAAGTAAATGTCTGCCGAGGGCAACGAACAAACCCAGGTTCGTAATACCTCATAACAGATTAGAGAAATATAGAAGTTACATGAAGGATTATGCTTTGATCTGTAAATTTGTAGGATACTGGCTAGCAGAGAAAGATCTTCTCAGATGGATCCAACAAAGGTGGAAACCAAAAGGACATGTGGAAATAAAGCTGGGGGCGAAGGGATTTTTTACAGTCATATTCTCCAATCTAGAAGACAGGGAAAGGATCTTTGAGGAAGGACCCTACTTCATGAACAATGCTGGATTATTTATGAGACAGTGGGTAGACTGCTACAACCCAGATAAGGAAAGAATGCTAGCAGCCCCAGTATGGATCAGACTCTTTGGCTTACCAATAGAATTCTGGGACCCAGAGATCCTTGAGGGTATAGGGAATGCAATAGGATCTTTTGTGAAAGTGGCAGAATCGACAAAGAGGGGTAGATATACAACATACGCAAGAATATGCGTGTATATGAACATAACAGAGCCACTTCCAGACACAATAGAGTTGGAATATCACGATGAGATCTGGCACCAACCAATTGATTACGAGCATATCCCCTTTCGTTGCAGAAGATGCCATGAGTATGGACATCTATACCGAGAATGCCCTATCACGTTATCAGAAAAGGAAAAGGAAGCAGAAAATGAGAGGAGAAACGCGGCAAAGAAATCAGGACAGGAGGATGAGAATTTCAGAGAAGTGCAGAGAAAGAAAAAAGAGGGAACAACAAGACACAGCCGGATAAACAAAAAGGAATCCATATTATAGAATCCCAAAACAAGTTCCAAGTATTACAAGACGAAGAAGTAGAAATAGAGGAGAACGAAGATGAGGAAATAGAAGGAATGGAAGTCATAAAGGAAAACGCAGATAAAGAGGCAGATCAAGTAGATAAAGGTCAAGAGGGTACAGAGGATCCAATAGAAAACCAAGAGGATCAACGAAGAATGGAAATAGACCCACAGAAAACAAAAGGAGAGGAAGAAGAACAAGTAATGACGAAGCTCTTGCAGGAATGGAAGAGGCTCGATGAAAGATTTATTCCAGAAGATCAGAAACAGATGTACAAAGAAGCCTTTCAAAGATACAAAGAGAAAAAAGGAATCACTGAATATCAAAGAGTTGGGAAAATGGAGATGCAGGAAACCCAAAATCTAGGAATGAGCAGTACTAGCAAGGGAGGAAGAAAAAGAGGTAGAAGAACAATGAGTGAAACAATTCAAGAAGTTGGAGAAATGTTAGTTAATTCAGGAAGAGTTATACCTCTCTCAGAGGTATTTCAAACCCCTCTGAAACTTTTGCGATGATCATCACAAGCTGGAACATAAGAGGCCTCAACAGTAGAGGCAAACAGAGGTATTTAAATGATAGACTGAAAAAACATAAGCCTAGCATAATGATAGTACAAGAAACAAAAATAAGTGCGGGGGGCTTGGTAATAATTTAGAACCCTGAAGAAATACAATTAGACAATTGGATAAGCTTCCCAAGAATTCTAACAGGAACTGCAAAGATTATAGGAACAACAGAGGAGGTTATTATAACAGGTGTTTACGGACCCCATACCCAAAGAGAACGGGAAAATTTTCTGCAAAATCTAAAAGCAATGAGGAATCTAATCCCTGGAAAACAGTGGATAGTAGGAGGGGATTTCAATCTGATTAAAAGCTTAGCGGAGAAAAGAGGAGGGCTAAGGAGAATGGATACAGCTATGGAACAGTTCGGAGATATGATAAGGGAGCAGGGACTGATCGATATTCAAACTATAAATGGAAATCATACTTGGAACAACCGAAGAGGGGGAGTTAATCAAATTGCATCACGACTTGACAGGTTCTTAATTTCCGAACAAATAATGATGAAAGATGTTTTCATAGAAGCCACAATTCTACCGGTTGTAGGATCGGATCACTGGCCGATTAAGATGGAAATAGATCTCAAACAAAGACCTAATAACAAACCTTTTAGATTTGAAGCATTTTGGCTCAGAAATGAGGGGCTGATAGAGAAACTTGAAGAATGGTGGAAGAAGAGTGAACAAAAAGGGAAAAATAAAATGCATACCTTCCAACTCAAATTAAAGGAGCTGAGAGACAAAATAAAAAAGTGGAATAAAGAAGAATTTGGAAATATACTGAAAGAGAAACAGCGCCTAGAGCAAAGAATGGAAGAGCTGCAACAGATGGATATACTAGAAGGTTTACAGGAAGATAGAATAAAGGAAGAAGGAATTATAATAAATCAACTAGAAGAGAGAAGGAAACAAGAAGAGATCTTATGGAGACAGAAGTCAAGGGTTCAGTGGCTTAGAGAAGGGGAAAGGAATACTAAGTTCTTCCATAAAGCAATGATACAGCATAGACAAAGAAACAGAATTTTCTCCATTAAGAACCAAGAAGGTCAGCGTGTCCTCCAGCATGATGAAATAGAAAAAGTACTGGTTAATCATTTCAAAAATTTGCTAAATGAAACTCAAGATAATAGAACAGAGGCTATAACGAAGATAAGCAAGGAGATCCCTAAACTGGTAACCAGAGAACAGAATTTGGCATTGATGAGGAAAATTACTATGGAAGAAGTGGAGGAAACAGTCAGGAATATGAAAAGGAACAAAGCCCCTGGGCCAGATGGGTACACGGTAGAATTCTACCAAGCAGGATGGCACTTCCTTGCTGAAGAAGTCCTAGAAGTGGTGGAGGAAGCTCGAATCCATCAAAGAATATGGCCAGGTATAAACTCAACCCTGTTAACCCTCATTCCTAAAACTACCCAAGCAGATCAAGCTGAAGGCTTTCGCCCTATAGCTTTATGTAATGTTATCTATAAGATAGTGGCATCAGTGGTGGCCCAGAGGCTGAAATCCATCCTCCCGAACATAATATCCCCAGAACAAACTGGGTTCGTAGAAGGAAGACAGATTCTGGATGGATTAGTGGTGGCCCAGGAAGTAATCCACACATTAAAAATGAAAAAGGAAAAAGGAATGTTGATTAAATTAGATCTGTCAAAAGCCTATGACAGATTAAATTGGAGATATTTAGAAGCCATCCTTCAAGCCTTTGGATTCTGCGACAGATGGGTGAAATGGGTCTTAAGTATGATCTCCACGCCAAATTTTTCCATCCTGCTAAATGGAGCCCCATCTGCTACTTTTAATGCTTCAAGAGGTCTTCGACAGGGGGATCCCCTATCCCCCTTTCTCTTCATAATAGCAGCAGAAGGATTAGGTAGATATTTCAAAAAAGAATTAAGAGAAAGGAAAATCCAGGGTCTGAGGTTATGGGGCAATCATACTACAGTTACTCACCAACAGTTCGTGGACGACATCATGATATACTGTAAAGTATCCCTGAATGAGGTGAGAAGGATAAAGAGAATTCTAGAGGTGTTTATGAAAGGTTCAGGTATGGAGGTAAATAATGAAAAATCAAGAACATTCTTTTTTAATACAGTGGAACCCATCAAAAATCACTTAACCAGGACCTTGGGCTATAGAAAAGGGGAGCTTCCAACAAAGTATTTAGGAACTATGCTAGACTCATCATCCCTAAAAATAGGAAACTGGAGATCCATTTTGGAAAAGATCATGAAAAGACTTGAAAATTGGTCTTTCCATACTCTGAATCTTGCTGCAAGGGTCGTATTGCTCAAATCAACCATTCAGGCGATCCCGATATATCCATTATCAGTAATGGCAGCACCAAAAGGGATATGCAATAAGCTGATAGAGATATACAGAAAATTCCTATGGGGAGGGCCTAAGCAACAAAAGAAATGGGCACTCTGCTCATGGGATAGCCTAACTAAACCAAAAGAAAAAGGCGGACTAGGTCTAAGGGACCCATTTGTTCTAAATCAAGTTCTAGCAGCCAAATTAAGATGGAGATGGATGCAAGGAGGAAAGGACCTGTGGAAAGAAATATGGACAGCAAAATATAATATGCCATCAACTCCTGAAGAAATATTAAGGAAACAAGAAATACCAAGAGGATCAGACATATGGAACCTGACTAATCAAAGCAGAGAATTAGTAGATGGAAATATATTTTGGGAAATCAGAGGGGGCCAGAATGCGAGATTTTGGGAGGAAGCGTGGCAGCAAAGGGAGAAAATGGTGAATCTACAGGGAATGCAGGATATCTACAGAACAGGGATTGACAGAGAACTCATCTTGGTCAAAGATTATTGGATAGAAGGAAGAGAAAATGAAGAATGGAGAGAATGGAAAACAATGGAAGACTGGAACAGGAATGCAACGGAGGAACAAAAAATCTTGTTTAGTAAGGAATTAGAGTCCAGGAAAATAAAAAACAGAGGAGGCAATGATATTCTACGATGGGGAAAAGAAACTAAAGGAACTTTCACTATTAGGGAAGCATATAATATAAAAATCCAGCAAGAGCAGAGGGAAGAGGAGCAGAAATGGAGAAAACTTTGGAAAAATAAATGGTGGCCGAAGATAAAGATGTTCGTGTGGTTGGTAGGGAGGAAACGTATTCTAACCTGGGATCAAATCCAAAAAAGAGGATTCTCAGGCCCATCAAGATGTTGTCTCTGCAACCAAGACGGAGAAGACCAGGAACACTTACTAAATGGCTGCAGAATAGCCCAATTCCAATGGGATAAGACTAAAGATCTATTTTCAACAATTGAACGAAATCCACAAGATATCATACAAACTCTGTGTAATTGGGGAGAAGGAAAGTTTAAAAGCTCGGTGGTGAGAAGAGCCTGGAACATGGTGGCAGGATTCAATGTGTGGAATATTTGGAAAGAAAGAAATGGAAGAATTTTCCAAGGGAAAATATCAAATCCGGAAGAAGTTTGGCAAAGGACCCTAAGACAAATCAGGGAATCAATCCTTGCAGAAGTTTGGACAGAGGAAGATTGGAAGACCTCTGAGGAAGAAGCAGAAATCCTAAGAAGGTTGAACCTGGAACAAGGGATGGTCTTTCAACAAAAAACAAAGCAACAACAACCTATCGCTGCCCAAACTCTTGCAGTCTTCCGAAGGCCACAGGAAGGGTTTATCAAGCTTAACTTTGATGGAGCGACAAAGGGGAATCCAGGTCCAACAGGATATGGAGGAATCTTTAGAAATAGTCAAGGAGATGTAGAATGGATTTATGCAGAACATGGAGGAACTATGAGTAATAACGAAGCGGAATTCATGGCGGCTTATCAGGGCCTTAAAATTGCGATTAAAAATGGATATAGAAAGTTAGAGATCAAAGGTGACTCAGCCCTGGTTATAAACACCATAAAAAAATTAATACAAGGGAAACGGTGGGAGTAGGTTGTCAAAAGTTGGAGAACCGCGAGCATAGTCCAAGAAATTGAAGAAACATTGAAAGATATTGAATACAAGATCAACTCTCATGTCAAGCGAGAAGGAAATAAGCCTGCGGATTGCTTGGCCAATTGGGGAAGTAAGGAATTAATGGGGAAAGTGGATGATAGTTGGACAAATCAAATGGTGATGACAAGATGGGATAGTTTAAAACAACTCATAGACAATGATACCCATGAAACAACATAATGGTAATCAAAAAACCGTGAAGATCCTGAGCGGGAAGATAAGGCAGGTGTATTCGGCAGCAAAGATAGGACAGAAGGACGGCGGCCATACCTCCCTGACCATAGCAATTAATGATAATTCAGAGCAGCAGGTACGCAATCCAAAACAAATCTCGGAAAACACCGAAGAGAGCATCATTCAAGTTACAAGAGAGAAAGGAAGTGGAGGACAAATTCATCATAAACGGAAAGGTGGCGATAAATCTATAAGGCGGAACAAGAGAAGGATGAAAGACAGCAAGAAGTTGAAGAAGGTGGCGAGGAAAGGAGAGACCTGGCAGAGGAATCAAAACCAACGTCTTAAACGAGTCAAGATGGCAGCGAGCTGGGATAAAGAAGTCCAGGCAGAGCGGGAGGATTTCAGAGACAGACAATTTGAGTGGAGCAGAATAAAAATTGAAGTCGAAAGCTCAGAAGACATGGAGATTAACCAGGACGAGGGTTTCCGGAGTAAGACTTTTGAAACAGGACAGAGCAGCAAAAATGCTAAACGAGGCAGAACAGACGGAAGAAGGAAAGCTCGTGAACAAAGAGGTAAAGGTCGACCCCGGCAAGCAAACAACGGAGAGGAGGGAAACCAGCCTCAGGGAAGGCAAAAAAGGGGAAGGAAATCTATCCGCAGGACGGTTCATGAGGCAGAGCAGGCTTACAATCAAGAAACAAATGAAGACATCCGAAAAATCATTGAAGTCATGGAAAACAGAGTCCTGGAAGAACCGTCGGACCCTGAGATGGAAGAATGGACAACCCAGATGCCTGATCCAGGCAATACCAGAGGTAGACTAACCCTATACCGTCGAGCTCTTCACACGTACTGGGTCCTGAAGCACCTTTTGGCCAAGGCAATGGAACAAGTTGCTGCAGAAATGGTGGAGATGGCTCAGGAATCGATGGCAGCAAGAAAGGAGATGGCTAATGTTGAAGGTATAATGCATCAACAGAATGAACAGATTAAGGAGATTCGGGAGATGCTGAAGGAACTGGTAAAAACCAAAGACAACAATGAAATCAAAAGGGGAAGCGCGGAGATTTGAGAGGCTTGTTAACTCTCTCTTTTTGATTTTTGATGCTACTGCTCTGTTTTTTGGGAATTCGATTGCATGTCTCATCAACCAGTAGTGAAGATAGGTCTTTTAGTAGATCTTAGAAAGAACAGTCTCTGGAAACATTCTGATTACAAAGGTTTAATGTCTTGTAAGTTTTTTCTGACAGTATGTAAAACGAAAAACAGTATCGAATGCTTGATGAAGAGGAACCAACAGATCCGGTTTCCCATATGGGCGGATTGAGGTTTCTTAGTATGTATTTTTCAGTTTGCTATAGATAATAGAAATTCCTTAGCTTACAAAAAAAAAAAAATTGGAAACTCAAACAGTGAGAACGGTACAAAAAGGTGGTGAGCAAGAGAAGAACCAACTTCAGGGCCCTTGCACGTGGCAAGAGTGGCACGGTGCATCAGAGCTCTCCTTCATTGTAGATGGTAAAGATTAAAATTACAGCCGGGAGGGTTTTTTTTAACCCTCCTATTATGCATTTCGTGAAGCGCACCGGGGTGGGTTATATCCAAAAGCAGCATTTTTTTTTTAATTTAAAATTATCGCGGTGCTTTATCGAGACGGCCTGGGGCTTTACGTTACTAGTAACACACAAGTGTTGTGGTTTTACTATACCACTGGCCTTTTTTTAGAAATTAGAAACCATCTATAAGTACACTTTATAAGATGCCTTGGGGCATTGTTATACGTTTACCGCACCGGGACGTCATTGTCGAATAGCACTGGTACATTTTACTATATGAAGGAGTCTGGTGCTAGTGAATATTCAAGCACTGGTGCATTTGGGTATTTAGGGAAACGTGGTTTTTTATTTTTCAAAAAAAAAACCCACGGTGTATCATGTTATATGAAACTCCAATGCATATATGGATAATAAAGCACCAGTGTGCTTGAATAATTTAGATGCATCATAAAAGAAACATCCACTAAAACATCTGCCCGCCTATCTTCGCTAGTGAGCTCTGCTACAAACAAATTTTTGGGCTATTTTTATAGGGGCCTCCACAAAAACCTCAACTAGAAGGTCTTTTCCTTGTAGTGATATATGACCAATATTAAGGAGAATGGTCTGAAAGAGGACACGCATTCTTCCTGTGTCTAGTATATTGACCAGAATCAAGAAGAATGGTCTTAGAGGTGTAGAATTACTCAAATAAAATGTGGCCTTCCAACATAAAGTTCATTAGAGTTAGGCCTATAATTAATCAAATAGAGTGCAGCCTTTGGGGATTCACCATGTGTCAGGTAATGACAAAAATAATAGTGAACCAAGACTAGTCTATGTATTATGTGATAGAAATTTATCTCTTGAAAGAATTTAGATAAGACATGTCCTTCATGTTGGATTTAAAAGAGAAAATTTCGAATTTTAAATTTTGAATTTTTTGGCTCCAAAATAGTCAAGGCAGCCATCCGTAGTCAAGTCGTCCCAGTGAAGAGACACACCCATTCTAGACATGCATAACACAATATAAAGGCATTCAACCTACTCCACAAAGGCACCATTCAATGTCTCACAAGAAAGATAGATTATGGGCATCCAAGCAAAGAAAAGGAGGACAAGAAGGACGAAGATCATTTTTCCCTCTCTCTAGCTCGCACATGTGTTTCTAGGCAACATATTCTGGGTAAGCCAAATTTCTAGGCAGAATGGGAGGCTGGATTTATGGGTTTCCTGATAGTTTCTAAGAGGTTGAATTTTAGTGTAGGGAAAATCAGATCAAGTCAAGTTGCAAGGAAGATTGGAGGCTTGACTTGAGGTATGGAGACCAGGTTTTACCATAAGATTTATTGGTTACTTTCACCTTATAGTTGATTACCAGCCTTAGGTGTATCTCTTGTTGAACTGAAGAATTTCTCTAAGAAAAAGGTAGTTGGGATTTTCACCTAACTGTGTTTCTCAAGATAAACCTTATGTTCTTTTTGTGCACTGTGATCTCTATTTGTTCTTATGATTTTATGGTTGAATTTATGAAGTGTAATTGTTTAATGATAAACTGGAATTGTTAAAAGAATATCTATATCATTAGAAGTAATTATAGGTATTTCAGAAATATAGTGCTTGTGTGTATTGCACTTGAAATCTCAACATTTCCATGTGCATAATTGTGTTTTTTCCCTAAAGGATTCATCAATAGAATTTAGTTTTTATTGTAATACTTTGCTTTCAATACTATAATTTATGTTTTCTTTGCAATACTGTCTTTTTTTCATTTCATTCCCCATCCTATCTCAGTTATTTTCCAAACAAACACTCAAAATGAAGAAGTTTGAAAGAGGAAGGACAGTAACACATAATAAATGTTACATCATTTAGCAACTATTTTATTCACCAAATAACAATTATTACATTATTGAATTGTATATGTTATATCATATAGTATAATTTGTATCGAATCATGCACATAGTTATTTCACTAATAAAGTCTATGAATGTGTACATAATACTCAACCCCATCCAGATTTCATTACAACAATTTAAGAAAACACATATTTTTAAACATTAGACCCACTACAATTAGATAGTGTAAGTTGATGTGAATGTCTTCTTTGCATAACATGATGTGGATGTCTTTTCTATTCCAAATAATTTATATGTTTTATTTAGTATGTTTAAGCATGTCTATTTTGGAATAGGCTTCTAGAATTTTAATTTAAGTATCAATAATTATTAGGTGGATGGTAGAGATTTAATCTCTATATTTTAGAATATTCTTAATAGTAACCACAAATTAAAAATTGAGATTTATCTCAAAAATAGTTATGTCCTTTCTACCCTTTTAATTAAATTGATTAATTAGAAATATATATATAGAGAGAGATATATATATATATATCATATAAAACTAGTTATAATTTGATGATATTAATAACTCATAATATTATAAAAAAAAGTCTATTTATAATTTTATTTTATTTTAATTATATCTTATTATATGTTTTTTAAATTATAATTATATATATATATATATATATAGATATATTAATTATTTTTATAATCAATAATTTTAATAATTTAAAATAAACTGTAATTTAATTAAAATTTTAAATATTAAATTAAAATAAACTATAATTTAATTAATTTTTAAATATTAATAATATGAAATGTATTATAAAGTAAATAATTTAATACTTAACTTATGTATATCCACTTTTACCGATTATATTAATTATGTATTTCACAAAATCCTATTTTCACTTTTAATTAATAAAATACTATTTGTTTTTAGTTAAACCACACTATACAGGAAGTAATTTGTCATCACCGAGGGTGAAGAACTTTGAGTGACATCACTCCACAATTTACTAATCGTTGTGTGAGATTGCATGTGATTGTTATACCGTACCCTGAGTGGTCAAAATTCCTATCGTAAAGGGACCCACTTAGACAATAAGACTTACCTGTTATACAAAGGGTAGCGTACTCTTTACTCCAATGAAAATATTTTATTCGTCAGCGGGGCGGATTAAGGTTGGAATCTTGTGGCAAATTGCTGACAGGCAGCAAGGATACAAGTGGCAAGGATAGCTACTTGCGGGATGAAATTTCACTCGTAAATTTATGGATAAGTTGACCTAGGTAGAAAGCCACTTGTGGCTGGAATCTGGACAAAAAAATTCAACAAATCTTGCAGAAACACGTTTAAATCATGCTTTTGAAGGTGACAATGGATTCAACACCATCAAAAACTTTTGGGGCATCCAAAATCTTGAAATTTAACAACTTTAACCAAGGTTTACAAAAAACCCTGCACGAATTTTCATGATTTTTAGGGCAAAAAAGCAGTGTCGTTAAACTATGACTAAATTTATTATCAAAGAAAGTCTCATCAAGATGGAATTTGACCAAAAATTTGCCAGTTAAATACAATTAAATAAATTATAAAATTATCAACATCTTTCACTGAAATTAAAAAAATTGTAAAACCATGACTATTAAAAAATACAGAGTAAAAAGTATGAAAACGATCAAATTTCACTAATGTGTCTTATTTGAAATTCCAACCCACCACCATGTGAAATGCCTCATTGAAATTCCAACCCACTCCCATGTGAAATGTTTCACATTATTTTCCTCGATCAAAGTTATGATATAATTTAAAGCATAGTTACCAAATTCGAATTCGATTCGATACAGAAAAAATTCGACACTTAAAATTCAATACCTAAAAAAATCAGAAATATAGATCTTATAAATTTTAATAATTAAAAAAAAAAAAAAAAATTATATTTTTACTTTCTACCTTCTTGAACTAATTATTTATAAACTAAAACAATTGAAAATACTATAAATATATCTAATATTATATAATTCTATTAAAAAAACTATAAACTTATATTATTTTTAGAAAAGAGTAACTACCTCAAATCATAAATTTTAATATTTCTCTTAAAAATGAAAAATGATTTCATTATTAATCAATAACTAAAATCTAAATTCATGCTCATAGATTTAGCCGTTCCAAGTTTATCTAGTTGAAAGCACACTTTCAGAAATTGATTTTGTTCTTCTAGCCAAATGCTTCACACTCCAAGTGGATCTAGTTGAAAGCACACTTTCAAAAGTTGATTTTGTTCTTCTAGTTAAACGCTGCACATTCTACTCATTCTACGCAGGGGAAGCACACCCAAACCTTAATTCATGGTTTTCCATTTTGGAGCGTACAAAACATAGTTACCAAATTTGAAAAAAAATATGTATATATTTCAATATGTAAAAAATTCCAAATTATATATCTTACAAATATTTATAAATAAGAAATTATTAATCTTTGTTATAATTTGTTATTTTAGTAACTATAAACTTACTATTTTCTACCATATTTTTCAATATGACACTGATTATTTTTCAAAAATACAAATTTTCTAATATACAATTTACTGTTTATATACCTTTTAATATAGAAATTTCCATTTTATATAGAAATTATGTATCTTACAAATATTTATAAATAAGAATTTAATGATCTTTGTTACATAAATTTATTATTTTAGTAACTATAAACTTACCATTTTCTATCATATTTCAATATAGCACTCATGTTTTTTCACAAATGCAAATTTTCTAATATGCAATTTACTGTTTATATACTTTTTAATATAGAAATTTCCATTTTATATAGAAATTATATATCTTACAAATATCTATAAATAAGTATTTAATAATCTTTATTACATGAATTTATTATTTTAGTAACTATAAACTTACTATTTTCTCCTATATTTCAATATGAAACTGATTGTTTTTCATAAATGCAAATTTTCTAATATACAATTTACTCTTTATATACTTTTTAATATAAAAAATTTCAATTTTTTAAATATAGAAAATTTTTAAATATTAAATTTTTTGTTCTTCTAGTTAAACGCTATACATTCTACTCATTCTACACGGGGGAAGCACACCCAAACCTTAATTCATGGTTTTGCATTTTGGAGCGTACAAAACATAGTTACCAAATTTGAAAAGAATATGTATAAATTTCAATATGGAAAAAATTCCAAATTATATACCTTAAAAATATTTATAGATAAGAAATTATTAATCTTTGTTGTAATTTGTTATTTTAGTAACTATAAACTTACTATTTTCTACCATATTTTTCAATATGACACTGATTATTTTTCAAAAATACAAATTTTCTAATATACAATTTACTGTTTATATACCTTTTAATATAGAAATTTCCATTTTATATAGAAATTATGTATCTTACAAATATTTATAAATAAGAATTTAATGATCTTTGTTTCATAAATTTATTATTTTAGTAACTATAAACTTACCATTTTCTACCATATTTCAATATAGCACTCATGTTTTTTCACAAATGCAAATTTTCTAATATGCAATTTACTGTTTATATACTTTTTAATATAGAAATTTCCATTTTATATAGAAATTATATATCTTACAAATATTTATAAATAAGAATTTAATAATCTTTATTACATGAATTTATTATTTTAGTAACTATAAACTTACTATTTTCTCCTATATTTCAATATGAAACTGATTGTTTTTCATAAATGCAAATTTTCTAACATACAATTTACTCTTTATATACTTTTTAATATAAAAAATTTCAATTTTTTAAATATAGAAATTTCAATTTTTAAATATTAAATTTGTTGTTCTTCTAGTTAAACGCTGCACATTCTACTCATTCTACGCAGGGGAAGCACACCCAAACCTTAATTCATGGTTTTCCATTTTGGAGCGTACAAAACATAGTTACCAAATTTGAAAAAATATATGTATATATTTCAATATGGGAAAAATTCCAAATTATATATCTTACAAATATTTATAAATAAGAAATTATTAATCTTTGTTATAATTTGTTATTTTAGTAACTATAAACTTACTATTTTCTACCATATTTTTCAATATGACACTGATTATTTTTCAAAAATACAAATTTTCTAATATACAATTTACTGTTTATATACCTTTTAATATAGAAATTTCCATTTTATATAGAAATTATGTATCTTACAAATATTTATAAATAAGAATTTAATGATCTTTGTTACATAAATTTATTATTTTAGTAACTATAAACTTACAATTTTCTACCATATTTCAATATAGCACTCATGTTTTCTCACAAATGCAAATTTTCTAATATGCAATTTACTGTTTATATACTTTTTAATATAGAAATTTCCATTTTATATAGAAAGTATATATCTTACAAATATTTATAAATAAGAATTTAATAATCTTTATTACATGAATTTATTATTTTAGTAACTATAAACTTACTATTTTCTCTTATCTTTCAATATGAAACTGATTGTTTTTCACAAATGCAAATTTTCTAATATACAATTTACTCTTTATATACTTTTTAATATAAAAAGTTTCAATTTTTTAAATATATAAATTTCAATTTTAAATATTAAATTTTTTTATTAACAAAAGCTTTACAAAATTAAACCACAATTATAAATTTTTAATATAAACTTTTTTTAGATATTAAATTTTATATTAACAATTTTTTTTTTATCAAAAACCATAAATTTTCATATACAATTAATAAATTTCTACCGAAAACCTTTATTTAATTAACAAATTATTATAACTTTTTTAAATATATCCAATTCTATTTTATTTTTTTATTTTAAACAAAAATAACAGTATTAAATTTATTATTCACATAACCCTGTACCGAATTCGAATTAACGAATTTTCATTCGAACCAAATCGAATAGCCGTATTTTCGAATTTTCCAGGCCGATACTGTAACGCCTTGGAGGATCGTGCGAAGGCGCATGCCCCTCTCGCTTGAAAATCGACTAAGTATTGGTGCGAGCGCTCCATAAACGATGAAGGCATTTGCAAAGTGCGCACGCGAATATGGAGAGAGCTCGCCTATTTATATGGTGGACAAGCGGTTCACTTACGCGTTCAAGTCGACCAAGGGCGCAACCACACATTGGGCAAGCCGACGGAGGATAGAGTGTTTGGTGGGCGAGTTTGATAAAGTTTGGAGGTCGGCCGAATGGGGAGGCGACATACCATGGGCGCATATAAACATGGAGGAACGCACATTCATTTGGACATCAATCAACTCTCATCGCATTCTCTTCGCACAAAGGAGTGTGCGCACAAGAGATTGCGCAAAGACTACCGCAGCTCGCACAAGGGGAATGAGCCCGCTGAGCTGGGCAGAGGTTTCGAGTGCACGGTGAAAGAGTTGTGAAGTTGTGGTGGTGCGCACGGGTGCCCACGCCGATTACACATTTGGATTGGGTTGAGGTTTGGGCACGGGTCGTGCACAATTGCGCCCGCCTGCCCAACGCTAAGGTTATGTGTATATTGTATTTCGGTGGATTAGTAAGGCAGACCGTCGTGCGCTCTTGCACGGGCGGGCGCCCACTTATATTATTAACGCCAGTGGAGCGTGGCTCCCGGCCATTGTAATTCCTCTTATATAATAAAAGATCTCTTCTTTTATATTATTGTCGAGTTATTATTATTCTTATATTGTTGATGGTTTCCGCACATTAATAATATGTAATTCATGTTTATTATGAATTGTTGAAGGCGTAGTTCGCAAAGTTAATTAACGATGGAACAAGTTATTAACTTAGGCGGTGCCGCACCCGGCCAATTAAACGAAAAAAGAATTGGGGGCGTGACAGGTGGTATCAGAGCTGATTCAGGGTTGATGAAGCTTGATAGAGCAGGTTCACAGGTGGTGAAGCCGTTGCTTATGACAGGTGAAGCTGATTCAGGGTTGAAGAAGCTTGATGAACAGGGAAGAGTTATGGAGAAATCGTGGATGAACAGTCTGGGTTTCGTGGACTTGATGGTTCATGGCAAGACCATTCAAGCTCTAGTGGACACGGGGGCCACTCATAACTTCATGACGACACGGTTGGCAAAAGAGGTTGGACTGATGATCTTCCCATCGAATATGGAAGTCAAGGCAGTGAATTCTAGAGCTAAAGTGACGGGTTTGCTACACGAAGTACCTGTGCAAATAAAAGACTGGAAGGGTCAGTTGGACTTCACGGTGATGGAGATGAACGACTTTGATATGATATTCGGACAGGATTTCTTGAAGGGCAACAAGGCTATTGTTGTCCCCTTCTGTGATGAGGTGGTGCTAGTTGGACAATCACAAACTTGGACTTTGCCCACTCATAGGCAAAGGAGGGAAGTCAAGGTGCAGCATGTTTCGGCACTAAGTTTGGAGAAGGCTATGAAGGAGTCAGATATGGAGACATATGCGGTGATGTTCAAGGATGTCGAAGGTGATGGAGTGGGGACGCTTGTTCCAGCTGAGATATCTGATGTGCTGACCAAGTATGCGGATTTGATGCCTGATGAGCTTCCGAAGAAACTTCCACCAAGGCGTGCAGTGGACCATAGCATTGAGCTTGAGCCAGGAAAGCAACCCCCGGCTAAAGCACCTTATCGGTTGTCAGGGCCTGAGTTGGAGGAACTGAAACGACAGTGAAAGGAGTTAACTGAGGCAGGTTTCATTAGACCTTCAAGGTCCCCTTATGGAGCTCCGGTATTGTTCCAGTGGAAGAAGAATTCGAATGAGCTACGGATGTGCTGTGATTACCGTGCATTGAACAAATAGACGGTAAGGAACAGATATCCTTTGCCATTGGCTGCTGATTGCTTTGACAAGCTTGCGAAAGCCCGAGTGTTTTCCAAGCTGGACTTGAGGCATGGGTATTATCAAGTGCGGATAGCTGAAGGAGATGAGAAGAAGACCGCGATAGCAACAAGGTATGGTAGCTTTGAGTTCCTTGTTATGCCATTCGGGTTGTGCAATGCTCCTGCTACATTTTGCACTTTGATGAACGATGTTCTACGACCATACTTGGATTCGTTCGTAGTAGTATACTTGGATGATATAGTGGTGTTCAGTGACAACATGGAGGATCATAAGAAGCACTTGGCGATGGTGTTCGAGGCACTGAGGGCAAATCAGTTGTTCTTGAAGAAGTCTAAGTGTGTGTTCGCTCAGACCAAGATTCCGTTCCTTGGGCATATCGTTGGTCAAGGGTACATACGGATGGAGCCGAGCAGGGTAAAGGCGATTGAGGACTAGGTTGAACCAAAGAATGTCCATGAGATGAGGGTGTTTTTGGGCATGACCAACTACCAACGGAAGTTTGTAGAGGGGTACTCCAAGGTAACGTCGGCACTGACAGACTTATTGAAGAAAGATAAGAGGTGGAGTTGGACGAACAAATGTCAAGAGGCATTTGATGACTTGAAGAAGAGGATGGTTACAGCACCGATACTGAAGTTGCCTGACTTCGAGAGACCGTTTGAGGTACACACTGATGCCTCAGATTTTTCCATAGGAGGAGTTCTTATGCAGGATGGGCATCCGGTGGCATATGAGAGTCGGAAGTTGCAGGATAGAGAACGAAGATATCCAGTCCATGAGAAGGAGATGACTACCATCATCCATTGTCTTCATGTGTGGAGGCATTACTTGATTGGGAAGTCATTTGTTGTCAAGACTGACAACGTTGCAGCAAGTTATTTTGCATCACAACCGAAGCTTTTTGCGAAGCAAGCTCGTTGGCAGGACTTCTTGGCAGAATTCGACATGACTATCGAGTATAGATCGGGAAGGCACAATGCGGTAGCAGATGCCCTTAGCAGGAAGGGACAACTTGCAGCATTGGAGGGAGAAGACCGGGCAGCAAGGAGTAGGAGTCAAGTTCAGATGTCAGAAGAGATGCAGAATAAGATCAAGGAAAGTGTTGAAATCGATACTTTAGCATAGAATATAGTGAAGCAGATAAAGGAGGGGAAGACACAAAAGTTCTTTCTACGAGACGGGTTCTTGTTCTTTGGAAATCGACTCTATGCTCCAAAGTCATCTAGACTTAGGAGGCACCTTTTGAAGGAGTGCCACGATTCTCCATGGGCTGGCCACCCAGGGCAGCGTCGTTCTTTGGCATTGTTGGAGAGAGGATTATTTTGGGAGAAGATGCGGGAGGATGTGGAGGAGTATGTACATACGTGCATCATTTGTCAACAGGACAAATCGGATACTCAGAGGCAAGGAGGATTGTTGCAGCCTTTACCAATTCCAGAGAGACCATGGATGAGTGTCTCGATGGACTTCATCACTCAGTTACCACAGGTTCAGGGGTATAATGGGATTATGGTCGTGGTTGATCGTTTTTCCAAGTATGCTGTCTTTGTTCCTACAAAGATACCTTGTGGAGCCGAGCAGACTGCTGAGTTGTTCTTTAAGAACATAGTGAAGTATTGGGGGATGCCATTGAGCATTATGTCAGATAGAGATCCGCGTTTTACAGGCAGATTTTGGACCACATTGTTCAAGCTAGTCGGGACAGAGTTGTTGATGAGTTCGAGTTACCATCCGCAGACAGATGGGCAGACCGAGAGGATCAACGCATTATTGGAGGACTACTTGCGACATTATGTGACCGCTGATCAGAAGAATTGGCCCAAACTCTTGGATATTTCTCAGTTTAGCTACAATATTCAAAAGAGTTCCGCGACGGGGTATAGTCCATTTGAGTTGGTGAATGAATAGATGCCGGTTGCACCACATACCGTAGTGACGGGAGGCTTCTTGAGAAGTCCTCATGCGAAGAAGTTCATGAAGGCTTGGGAGGAGACCTTGGAGTTAGCACGGTTACGCTTGCACGATGCTGCAAGGAGGATGAAAAGGTATGCTGATCGTGGGAGATGGGAGGCACACTTCAGTGTGGGAGATATGGTGTTTCTCAGGATTACCGGAGAGCAGTTTCAGCCAGCCAAGGGGACGACGAGAAAACTGACACTGAAGTATGAGGGACCATTCCAAGTGAAGAAGAGAGTGGGGGAAGTTGCTTACGAGCTAGAGCTTCCATGCCATATGCACATGAAGCACCCAGTTTTTCATGTGAGTCAGTTGAAGAGATGTAGGCTTGATTCGGACCATCCGGAGAGAGTTGAACCGACGAGAGGACCAGCCGGGATTGTGGACAGACCAGGACTAGAGTTGGAGAAGATTTTGAGTCTCAGAACTACAGGAGTTGGTTGCCACATGCGACGGGAATTTCTTTGCAGATGGAAGGATGCACCGAAGGAAGACAACTGGGAAACGGAGGATTCACTTTGGAGATGGAAGAACAAGATCGAGAAGTACGACAGGAAGTTGAGGAGAAGAGCAGGATTGTCGAGGGCGACAATGATTTCCAGTGGGGGAGGATGTAACGCCTTGGAGGATCGTGCGAAGGCGCGTGCCCCTCTCACTCGAAAATCGATTAAGTATTGGTGCGAGCGCTCCATAAATGATGAAGGCATTTGCAAAGTGCGCATGTGAATATGGAGAGAGCTTGCCTATTTATATGGTGGACAAGCGGTTCACTTATGCGTTCAAGCCGACCAAGGGCGCAACCACACGTTGGGCAAGCCGACAGAGGATAGAGCGTTTGGTGGGCGAGTTTGATAAAGTTTGGAGGTCGGCCGAATGGGGAGGCGACATACCATGGGCGCATATAAACATGGAGGAACGCACATTCATTTGGACATTGATCAACTCTCATCGCATTCTCTTCGCACAAAGGAGTGTGCGCACAAGAGATTGCGCAAAGACCACCGTAGCTCGCAAAAGGGGAATGAGCCCGCCGAGCCGGGCAGAGGTTTCGAGTGCACAGTGAAAGAGTTGTGAAGTTGTGGTGGTGCGCACGGGTGCCCATACTGGTTACACATTTGGATTGGGTTGAGGTTTGGGCACGAGTCGTGCACGGGTGCGCCCGCCCACCCAACGCCAAGGTTATGTGTATATTGTATTTCGGTGGATTAGTAAGGCAGACCGCTGTGCGCTCTTGCACGAGCGGGCGCCCACTTATATTATTAACGCCAGTGGAGCGCGGCTCTCGGCCATTGTAATTCCTCTTATATAATAAAAGATCTCTTCTTTTATATTATTGTCGAGTTATTATTATTCTTATATTGTTGATGGTTTCCGCACATTAATAATATGTAATTCATGTTTATTATGAATTGTTGAAGGCGTAGTTCGCAAAGTTAATTAACGATGGAACAAGTTGTTAACTTAGGCGGTGCCGCACCCGGCCAATTAAACGAAAAAAGAATTGGGGGCGTGACAGATACGGTCGAACTTGGTTACTATGATTTAAAATATCCAAACACGTAGTTTGCATTGGGTTTGAAACCACTGAACATGAGTGTGGTCAAATTTGTAATTTCATTATAATAAAAAAAAAATTAATAAAAAAAATTTAAAAATATAATTTTATTATTATTTTTAAATTTTAAATTAATAAATTAATATTAGAAAAATAATTAATTTAATTTAATCAAACCCACTAGTTTTCAATTCTCCCATCTAATCCATCACGATAAAATAAAATATATGAAATTTCTTTAAAATGCATATATACAAAACCATAATTATGAAATAAAATATATGAAATTTCTTAAAAATGCATATATACAAAACCATAATTGTGGAAACAATGAACTCAAAAATCATTACTATTAAACTTAATACAATACCACATCAAAATTAACTAAACATATTTAAGTTCTATATATATATCTCAAATTTGTGATGGTGAAAATTTGTTATGTGTTTCATTTTATATGGACTCATAATAATAATAATTATAAAGATATTTCACTTTCATAAGGATATCTCACTTTCAGTGTATTTCAAAGCTTCATCAACCTAAATTAAAATCCATCAAGATTATGAACTCAGAAATTATTAATATTGAATTTAATATATTAATTTATTTATTAAATTTCATGAATGTAAAGGTTATTAATATTGAATTTAATATATTAAATTTTTCTCCTATATGATTTATGGATCTTGGAAATTGGTGACGATTTATTTAAAAGAATTATTTTTTGCAAATTCAACATGAATAGTATTAAGAGAATTAAACCAATAACTTTACAATAGCAAAGATGATTTAATGAGTAACTTCACAATAGCAAAGATGATTTAATGACTAGAACTCAAGCAATGGAACTAACCCTCTAGACTACTTAACACATTAACTTATTTACCAAAACAAAATATATTTAAGTTCTCTATATGTTAAATTTTTAAAATTAATTTAAATATAATAAAAAATATTATATTTTTCATTTTATATGAACTAATAATAATGATAAATGTAAGATTTCAAATTCCCTATTTTGGATTAAATGTGTAAAAAATAAATTGTGAATCTAGTTCAAATATAAAATTGTTGTGTTTAATTTTAAGTGGAGTTTTGACACTGAGAATGATATATAAATGAGTTTAGGCTTTTAGGAGTAGTTTAAGTTGGAAGTGTTGTGAAAATGAAGTGTTATGTATTAAGAGATTCAAGGTTCAAATTTCTACAACTTAGCTATAAATATAAACACCTAAACAAATTATAGTGATAACAATCCAACCCAATCAAACCAACTTAATTAACAACTTCTCTGATCACAAACAAATGAACATACACAAACAACTAAAAAATTATAGTGATAACGAAATATTATAATCATAGTAATAGTGATAGCGATAAGTTATAATTATAGTGATAGCGATAGTGATCCAACTCCATCAAACCCACCTAATTACTAATTCCCAAACAAACCAACCATTATAACTTTAATAATAAAAAAGTTGTGAATCTGGTAAAATAAGAAATCTGTCATAATCCAATTGTATTCGAGATCAATGTTAACTCACTCTTGTGAAGTGGCCAAATCCAGACAGAGATGAAAGAGTGATATGCTCGCTAAGCTTTTTGCTTTATCTTCCAGTAAGAGATAGATGGATCTCGTTGAAGTCTTTGGTATCGGATTGTTGGAATTCTGAACGTCAGTGTGAACTTGGCGTAGAATTCTGAACGTCAGTATGAATTTGCGTCGTTCCGAGATGCTCTCAGTGGAAACATAAGGCATTCCAGAAGACCAATTGTTAGGTAGGATTCTTGGCTTCTAGAGTCCCAAGTTCCGTGATCTCTCAACTGCATATTTGAATATCGTACAGGCTTCCCCATAAATCTCTCCAACTCAAGCAGAAGAGGGACTGGAATTCGGCTTTGAAAACATGAAGAAGATTATCACTGCAGTCCACTGTATATGGGCGCTAATCATAGTATTATTAATGGTGGATTTTGTAAGCAAAATAACTATTCTATAATGCGGAATAAACACGTAAAAGAATCGAAAACTTGAATGCCCAAGAAATCATACCTCCAGCCATTGATGCTACTCACACTCAGATGCATTCAAATCACAAACACCCACAAAAATTCTTAAAATTACCAGTGCACAATCGCATGGTGGATTGATTCAGTTTTCCAGCGCCCGATCCACTCTGCTATTGCACGGACAAACAAACACTCCATCAGTTTTCCTTTCTTGCACCTCTATTCCAACATATCCCAAAGGCTGGTTACTATCAACACATCAATAATAGTATAATTTGATTTGGATATAACTTTTGCACAGAAGACATGCTCTCTGCCACGTTTTCAATCGCATGTCCTCAAATGGCGAAGAGAAAGTATATACTGTTCACTCGGCAAGCAGTAACTGATTTGCTTTACTGGCGTATCGAACCTACAACTGAATTGTTATTAGACAAAAATCAACCAGCAGATGCTTACATGAAGTAATGTTCCTGGTATCTGTAACCTT